>CP139504.1:252875578-253590307 GCA_021014915.2 Artemisia tridentata subsp. tridentata
AGGTGGAATAAGAGCATAATTACTCATCAATCCAGCGCTTATTCATCAATCCTGCATTTGATGACGTCATACGCATCCTGTTATACATAATATGTAGATATAGAGGATAAAGATCAAATAAAAAGACAAATATCCGTACATTACGTAAAAAGATTTTTTTTTTCAAAAATTTTCTCGAAAAATTCTAAAAAAATTCCACTAGATCAGGTATGTTGGTGCATGAAAAAGTTATGAAGGAAGTTTTTCTAAAACTTGATATTTTTTCCGAAAAAAATTTATGAAAAAATACGTTTGTGCATTAAATCGCTTTTTTGTGCATCAAAAATTCGTTTTTGCACCCAAGTTCTTTTGACTTTTTTTATCAAAATAACATTTTGCATGTAACTAAAACAAGTTGAAAATTTTGTGCATCAAAAATTTTTTGCGCATCAAAATTCGTTTTTTGTGCATTAAAAAAAACGTATAAAAACTCTAAATTAGAAAAACTTCTTTTACAAAAGTTTCATGCACCAACATTCCCGATCTTGTGGAATTTTTATGTATTTTTTCGCGAACTTTTTTGAAAAAAAAAATCTTTTTACGTAGTGTACGGATATTTGTCTTTTTATTTTAACTTTACCCTATATATATATATATATATATATATATATATATATATATATATATATATATATATATATATATATATATATATATATATATATATATATATATATATATATATATATATTAGTGTAGGAAAAACCCGACCGAAGGGTGAATTCTATCTCTAACCAAGATTGAATAAACCGAGAGGACAAAGAATTTCAAACAAAATATAGATCCGGAAGTATTGATTTTTCCCGGGTCGTGAGGTTCCGAATGAAGTGTGAATGGAACGGTGAATTTCGTTCGTGATCGAATGATTTGATTAAGTGAAGAATTTTGAGATTATATCTAAAAGTATAAAACATAAACTAAAAACTAACTAAAAAGAATATAAAATGAATAAGCAAAGCACAAATAATCAAAAACGCAATTAAAACTAAAAAAAAAATGGGCTCTTACGGGTCTTAAAACGGGCTAAGAAAACCTAAAACTCAAAAATCTACTCTAGATGTGCAAATTTGGTTCCTAAAAGTCCAAAATGATAAAAAAGAATTTTAGAAAAAAGATTTATATTTTTTTTAGTTTTATTTTATTTTTTATGAATTAAAAACACTTTTAGATTAAAAATAATATAAAAAATACTAAATTAATGTGAAAAATTATGAAAATTTCCAGGAAAATACTTAAAGTTATAAAGATCCTAGGAAAAATAAAAACAATATCACAGCTTATTTGGATAAGCTGTTATTAAGCTAAATGAGAAAATAAGCTAAAATTTTAAAAAGTGGTTAAAAGAATAACCACTGCAACCTTGGTCAGAAAAGACCCAATGGCGCAGATGGTTATTGTGTGTGTGTTAAGGTTGAGGTTGGTTGAGATCTAGGGTTCGAGCCTAGGCTCACCCTGGACTTCCTAATTTCCCTTTTTATTTTATTTTCTGAAAATTTTGTTTTGGAACTTATTTATAAGCTGAAAATATAAACTTTTTGTGAAAACAATATTTTTGAATCTTAAAGAATAATCCAGAAAAAGCACTTAAAAGCAGACAGTTAAGCTAAATAAGGACAAAAGAGCTAATGTCTTAACTGATGCACACACAAGCTTCTATAAGCTTGTGTGTAAACAAAAAAAACTTCTAAATCTTAAATGTTACTCTAAAAAGCAAAACTAATTCCAAATAAGCAGTTCTAAACAAATAATGAGCTAAGAACTAGAATAAGCAAATCAGATCAAAACTGCATAACCAAACGACCTGATGAGGCAACTTTTAGCTCTAAAATAAGCCACTTAAGCAATAAGCTATCCAATAAAAACTGAAAACAGATCAAATACATCCACCAAAGCGCTTATAGAATGAAATTCAGACTTTAATGAGCTTATATAGTGCTTAAAAATAAGTTTAGAAGAAGGCTGTTTCAAACATTCATAACTGATGAACAAGTTTTAAATAGAACTGATCTACTACTTTTAAAGCTTCTAAAAAGCTATCAAAAAGCTGTTAAATGAACTAAAATCTATAAAACATCATTAATTAACTACTAAAGACCTTGTAAAATGAATTAGCATACCTAATAGAGCTTATTAAGGCTTATAAATCAGTTTGGAAAAAGGCTATTCAGAACATATTCAACTGATGAACCAGTATGTATATCAGATATGCAACTTTAAGGACCACAAATAAGCTATCAAAAAGCTTAGAACTGAACTAAAAACTATGAAACAGCATAAAGCTACAACTATATAGCTTGTAAAATGATTTTCAGACACTTAGAACTACAAATAAGCACTAAATATGGACTCATAAACTTACTACCCAGGCTGCTATAGTAATGGTTTTTAGAACTGAATCAGAACTTAAAATTTAACAAAAAGGCTCTAAACAACTAGAAACTTAACTAACTCATAAGAACCAACTAATATCACTGATTTAAACTTAAAAACTCCACTAAAGAGACCTATTCATTGATTTATCAAAAAAAAAGCAAAATCTAAATAACTTAAAAACTTGAACTCTACTTTTAATACAACAAATCTATATAAAAAAAAAGCTAGAAACACCTTAAATTCAGCTTAATAGACTGAATTAGAACAAAATCAAAATGGACCAATGGACAAAACTCTTGAAATCAGCTTTTTCATTAGTCTAAAACCTGTATCCAAACACTCCTTTAAAAGTCTAAAACTGATTTTTAAGCTGATATAAGAAGTAAATCTCAAATTTTTGTGAAAACAAATCAATTTTAAGAGTACTTGAAGGATTTTAACCAATTAGTTATATGAAATAAGCACTTAGCCAATAAGCTAAGCTTATTGCCTATTATGACTCGAAAACCACTAAATAGCACAAAATGCAATATCACTATGAAATAAGCTAACCAATCATTAAATCTACTTCAAATAAGCATATATAAGACAAATGAACACAAATAAGCATAAAAAAAAAGAAGTAATAAAATAATAAGCAGTTTGAAAAGAAAAAATAGGAAAAATGGAACTTACTTTGTCCTTTGCTTAAACAAGGACATATAATTGCTCCAAGAGCTGATCTACAAGATTCAGCTTATTAAAAATAAGCTGGTAAGGTCCAATTAGCCCCTCCCAATCCGGCTTATCATCCAAGTGCTTATTTCTCTTTTAAGGCAAATTTGCTTAAACACAATTAAGTATAATTCAAGTAATAATTATAGAAGCTCAAAACATGCTATGGAACAACTTATTTGAGATCTAAATAGTAAATTAAGTAAAGTGCTTATTAAGAGCTTATTATAGCTTATTTTAACCTTTTGAGAGCATTTGAACACAAAAGTAAAGGAGAACAAGCAATGATATAACCTGACTTTTTTAAATATATGAAAAACTATTACAATACTGAATTGAAAGACACAAAATAAGCAGAAATAAGCTACGGTGACAGAAAATTAAAGCAAAAACTAAAAACTTCTATAGCTAGGTGAAGAGGCCTCTATTTATAGGAGTTACAGGGAGCTTTTAGGGTTTCTATGATCAAATCCCAGCCATTAAATCAAAGATGTCGACATCATTCTACCAATCACAGCCCTTGGATCGTGTGCCACATAGCTTTCTCCAATAGGATGCTTGGGATTTTCCAAGTTGGACAATATATGAGCTCATCTCAGCCTAGTCAGCATTCTAGAAAGGGTTAATTGTCCTTAAGTTGGGTGAAATGGAGCAGGGTAAAAGGAAGGGAAGAAGATGAACAGTAAAACAAACTATGGCGCCTTTTTTCTGTGTTTGACCCGGTTTTTTAATCCTTTGACCTTGGGTAATAAGGGAATGTCGGGTTGGATGGTTGGATCCAGATCTTTTAAAGGTGGGCTGGGATGGGTTTTATTAATAGTTGGGCTGGATTTATGTGTTTGGTTTTTAAGGATTTGTTTTATTTAAAGATTAAACAATAGTTAGTTTTAGGACTAACTATGCAAATCCTTAAGGACTAATGGTGAAAATGATTTCGGGATAATTTATGAAAATGATTTTTCATTAAGGCATTAATTTTGAGGTTTTGGGTTTTTAGCTGATAAAAACAGTAGAATCACATCCCCGGCCTCGGCTTTTCTCACTCTTTTCATTCTCGTGCTCGTTTTCGTCTGTTTTGTCTTTCTTTTCATTCTCCTGCACATACACAAACACAAAAAAAGCATATATTCGGCATTTATGGTCGGTTTTTGGTCTTTTAAATCCGTTTCTGATAAAGAAAAGGTATGTGATTTAACACATACCAAGACTTTTAAGAGTTGTGATTTGAATTGAAAAGATTTTTGTGTTGATGTGACTCTTTTTGAAGAAGATAAATGTTCAAAAGAATTTTGAAGAACAAAACTGGTAGATACAAGCATATCAAGTAATTGTGTACCATATAAATCAACACTTTTCAATCACAGACAAGTAACACCTAAAAAGGAAAAGTAAACATACCTTTGCCATAGTATATTTGAGAGTGAGAGCACTCCTAGATGAGCAATACTTCATGAGCTTTTAAGGAGCTTCCCAACATGGAGATTTCTAAAAGGAGGTATGTTAGAAACATTTAAATGTTATAACAACTTTATCGATATCCAAGTATAGAAAGTGTTATTGTTTTTGTAAAAAAGAGTTAGATGTCAATTTTTACAAAAGATTTTCCTTCGTTGTAGTTTTCAAAACATACACGGATCTTATCAAGTTTTTAAAGTACAATATACTCTAAGAAACTTGGTAACGAAGCTCTGATGTAAATTGTAAAAAACTAGAAGGGGGCTTGAATAGTTTTACCAATTAAAACTTTGTTTTAAAACTTTTAGATCGACTTATGTCAATCTAGTTTTGGTGTGTTGGATATTGATAGTAGAAAAGCATATAAAACTAAACTACGAGAGAGGGATAAAGGGACACAACCACAACATAAGTATTTATAGTGGTTCAGCTACAAGGACACCTTCCTTGCCATACTCCACTCCCCGAGTACCCAACTCGAGAGTTTCGTAAATACTACACAAGACAAACTCCTTTCACCGGCGGAGAAGCCTTCACAAGGTCGCTTACACTTTATCCGGTACAAAGCTAAATACCGAGCTCTTCCACGAGGTAGAGCCAAACCTTCGTCGCCTACACTTTATCCGGTACAAGGCTAGATATTGGGTTCCATTACAAAGAAGGAACCACTAACCGATCAACACTTCTAGCACAACACAACTAAAGGAACCAACATCCTTTTACACCTAATGACTCAACACATCTACAACCCCCTTGAGAAGAAGAAAGAACAAGATGCACTTCTGTGATCTTGAAGAGAAGAAGAATCTTGGCTACTCATATCACGAGCTTGCAAGTCTCCGAGAGGTTGTGATCTCGCCTTTTAGAAGGAACCAAGAGAATCACAAAGAAATACTACGTAGAAAGATCCTTAGATCTAAGGTTAGAGAGTTTAGAACATAGAGAGAAGATATGTCTAAAAGGGGTGAAGAATAAGAGAGAAATGGCGCACTATTTATAGGCAAAACTGAGCAATGTTCACCTGGTTCCACCGGATCCCTTCCCACAGGGATCCGGCTAGTGTAAACCCAGGGATCCGGCCATCTGGTATCATCAGTCCGGACTTTGGGTTACAATTTTGGGTTTTGGGTTATGGGTTATGATCCATGGTTCATGTGATGTCATGCATGATGTCAAGGACATCTTGGGTCATGGGTTATGGACTTTGGGTTATGGGTTATGGACTTTGGGTCATGGATTATGGGTTTTACCCATTTTGGTGTCATGCATGATGTCATGCAATGGGTCATGAGTTATGGATCAAGCTCCATGGGTTGTGGGTTATGGACTTGGTTTTGGGTCATGGATAGTCCAAGTCTTTACTAGTTTATTTTCACAAATAACATGTATTTTATAAAATGTAAGTAACTAAGTTACTTAAGTGTTTTTATAAAATGGTTTTGGTTTTATGTAAACTTGTTAACTAAATATGTTTAAGGTTTATTTGTTTAATGAAATGAGTTAGTAGACTTTTGGCTCAAAGCGTTACGTATTTAATATATCTCGTTAAAATGATTTTACGTTTGTTATCGACAAAATATTAGAAGATCGTAAAATATAAATAAACGTTTTTAAGGTATATTTTTATTAACAACTTCAATTACCTTTTCGTGGGGTGCTCGGTTTGGAACTTTCTAGCTTAGGTAATTTTTAAATTCATATCTTCCAAAACATCTTGGGAGATATCTTTTTAGAAATGATTTAAAATGTCTACTTGAGGGCAAGTAGATTCAAGTGGGGGGATATTTGATTACATCAAATATTCCTGATATTTAATATCAAATTCCCATGTTTATTGCCTCGTTTTGATTGTTTTTATATTAATCTAGTACTTAATTCGTTTATATTTACATTTCAAGTTAATCGAGGCGTTGGAGCGGAAAAGATGCGAGAAAAGGCCAAAAAGAACAAAAACGTATTCTGAAGACAGTTATGGCGTAAGTGGCACGATTAACTACGCTGTAACACATTATAAAGGCCAAAAGATAAGCTTAATTGGGTTACGGCGTAGCTTAGTTATGGAGGTTACGGCATAAGATGGATGAAAATGTTATGGAGATTTTTACGGGCGTAACCTATTCTTAAGGTTACGCCGTAGAAAGATTACAAGTGGTGGATAATATACGCTTACGAAGACTTATGGCGTAAGTTGGTCGTTGGACTTACGCCGTAATTAATACCTTGGGCGCAAAGGAATTAAAGTCTAAGGGCTGAATGTGGTTAATTTATTTGAGTTTATATATTGCTCAAGGACTGGAAATAAAACTTAAAGAACGATGGAGGGTCTTTTCACGCAATTTATATGAAAGTTTGGAGCCATATTAAAACAATTTAATGTGTTTACTTTCGGTGGAGTGTGACGCAAAAAAAAAGAAATATGAAACAGGGGACCAAATTTGTATTATGATGAATCTTCGAGGTCCTTTTGTATATTAACAATATGAAGATACACATTATAAATATTTGAGCTAGTAAAAAAATAGGTATCATTCTTTTCCTGGGGTTCCTGTAGCCGACAAAAGAGAAGGGGACCAGTTTGATGCGACGCAAAAAAGAGAAAAAATGAGAAAGACAGTAGCGTGGTTTTAGTATTTGTGGGAATCCAATTGCAATCAATTTTAATTAGTCCAACATCAAATAAATTGTATCAAAACATCATGCGTAATTCTATTTATATTTTATTCATAATTGTTTGTGCAATTTATATTATGTTTGGCTAAATACTTCATGTGTTAGCCTAGTTATGAAATTATTAATGCCATAATGTTTATTTTCCTGTTTATTATTCGCTTTATGTGTTTATCCATCTAGCCTTTCTATGAGCCCCGCATTTTGGAAATGTGTATGCTAGGTAGTATCTACTAGGCTAGCTTGAATTCACCAAAGGACCCTAGTCGAGTAGGTTACGAGGCGTGTAAAAATTGACCAAAGGACTACACACCACCTCGCGTAAAAATTGACCAAAGGACTACCTATCCTAGTAAACATAGATAAGAAATGCGGGACCTTACTGTATGTGTGAGAATTGACCAAAGGACCACACACCTTGGTACATAATAAGTCTAGATTGATAGCTGGCACTTAATGACTAAAACCGGACTGAACGGCCGAATTGACCTAAGGAGGTACGGGTTTGGAATTATAAGCTAGGCGATTTAACCAACTGATCCTAGTGACATTTAACCACCACATAAGGGGATAATAAACATTGTTAGAAAAACTAAGTCATGGCATAATAAGATTAGTAACTAGGCTAGCACATTTTTCTCTCACTGATTCAATCTTAATTTCATTTTCGTTTATTTCATTAGTTTACTACAAATCATTTCAAAACCCCTTTTTTGTGACAATTGAGACTTAAGTTAGAATCCGACACATAGCTCTTGTGACGACCTTGGTTTTACCAAACTAGACTACCCACGACCGGGTACACTGCCCGATAGTGCTCACGTAGATCATAGGTAAACGAGACTTATAAATTATAAAATGTGATCTAGGTAAAATAAGCATCATTTGTGTTAAATCATAAATATTTATTGTAATATGCTTTTTGGGTATAGTTTTAATGATTTGCTTTTCTTTCTTTGTTTACGTTGTGCTAGGCAAGGAAACCCCCAAGCTAGGTTGATTACACCAACTGGCATGTGCTGGTTGGTTGTCCAAGGTGGAGTCGGAGTCTGTGGACAAGTGATTTGGTGCATAGACACTAATCCAAAGAAAACCGAATTGCATGACTCACGACATGAAAGAGGACTAGATTATGTGGACGTGCAAGTAGAGGCACTTGGACAAATAGGTCTTTACCATTACAAGCTTGACATGCGCACGCGCAAGGTAAACATGATTTTTTTAATGGGATGAAAAGAAACGCTTTTGTTTACCATGTTCTAATGGAATGGACTATTCCTTAATTAAGAAACGCAAGTGTTTTTGTTTGATCAATTCTTGGGCAGAAGTTTGTTCTTTTCAATTTTGTGTCAAGCTTTTGCTTGCAAGTGTCAGTTTTTAGTTTTTTAAGTGGGAAATTTCAAACTTTGTGCGGATTATCATTCTAAATAATACAAGAGGAAAAACAAAGTTTTATGAAAGAAAAGATTATCCCAATAATAAGAGAAGAAGAAAAAGAAGAGTATGCTCTTAAGTGTTGACTATTATTATTAGTTTTCTCATTTACCCAAATACAAGAGTTAATTTAGAGACAACTTAATCATTTCTTTGGAGCATTTGGGCCGACTTGCACCATCTAATAGTTCAATTATTATGTTTAACTTCTCCTTTTAAATTCACAGAATTATCATTTATATTTATTTCTCCAATTTTAGTGACTAAGCTATCTATATCCAGTGGTATATAATTTTCAAGATCTGAATCCATACTCATTTTTAATAATCTTATAACCTTTTGGTATTTTTAAAGAAAGAAGTTGTTGAGGTAAACGATCTTGAGTGCTAGTAGAAAAATTATTTGTTTCTTTATTTTTTGTTTATGATGAGTAGGAGTTTTTAACAAAACCTTTAAATTTTCTAATTTTGATAATATTTTTTCTCCATAAAAAATAATAGTTTTTTGTAATTCTATCATGACTTTTTCAGTTTTAAAACAATTATCATTTTCACTTTTTAATTTACTAAAACTGTATATATCAATTAAGAAGAATTATAGTGCCAGTCTGTGTCATCACATATATAATCAGATGAAGTCCATTCGTATCTATCGAAAGTAAAGTCTTCATCAGAAATATAGTTTTCAAGCTCATCATTTAAATCTATGTTTTCAAATTCATCATTTAAGTTGTCTATCAAATTTGTGTCAATATTATTATCCGAAGTATTTATTTGTGTTTTTCAAAAAGCAAAACCGAATTTTCGACAAAGTTTAAGTTTAAAGCCAAAATCCTGTCTAATCAATATCCACCCACCCGGTGAAGAAGTTTCAATGGCTCTGATACCATTATACATATAATCAGATGTGTCTCCTCCTCCCATTCCCTGTAACACCCCCAATTTCGTGATAGCAGCGGAATTCAAACTAGGTGTAACTTCATAGTATACACCATAATAATAGAAAACGAACTCTAATTGAGTCATTTTAAAAAGATTATCATTCGATATATTGAAATATCAGAGTACAAAGGAGGTTCCCAGTAGTTTCACGAGTACGTAAAAACATAAAGTTTTGAGTATTCGAATGATAATAAAAGTAAAGCCTTTTTAATATCCATGCCCTTCCGTGCCTTTCCATGCCAACCGCGCACCTTATGGATCTGAGATAAACATACTAGAAATGTCAACACAAAGGTTGAGTGAATTCATAGGTTTGAATTGTAGTAATGGACAAACAGTTTCAGAGTTATAGTAACAATTACAATGTGTACATTCATTGTAAAAATAGTTATTATTGCCCTAAGCTCATGACACGCAACGCTTAACTAGGGTATCGTAACAATGATAACGGTACATGGCCTTCTTGTATGTAGTTCCCACTTACCTAAATAAAACTCAAATATAGTACGTTTGGTTGAACTAACTTGCTAAACAACACAAACGGAATTCGTCAATCCCGATAGGCCTATCCACAATATTCGCACTCACACAATTTATTAATGGTTCATGATGGAAGGACTTTATGGAAATAGGGTACTTAGGCAATAATACAATCAGGTAGCATATAGTTGATAAAATAATTTTTCATAGTAAAACAGTTTAGCATGTATCCCCCCCCCCATGATATTTGTAAAATAGTTAATGTAAAAAATGGGGCCAGGAACTCAACGTTAGTTATTGATGTTTAGTGAGTAGTGAAAGTGATGGTCGAGTCGTGAAAACCTCTACGAGCAACCTATAATATGGTATCATGTCTTAGTTTATGGAATAATGATGCGAAAGTATAAACGAGTCTATATATGTCATTTATATTGATCATGATGCTTTAGTTTGTGTACGTCGTTTTATAGAAACTTTTTATGAAACATTTTTAGTTTATATATCTCGTACTACCGTTCGGGCCATCATAATTCAGAGGTCATGTAGTAAACGTTTGAGGAGCTAGGACACTTTAATTCGTAAATCCAGAAACTCGTCTATACGTTTACCCAAATGAAACCCCTCACATGAAGCTCCCTAATTTTGTAGTGCTCAATATGTAAAACATGTATTTTATATCTTTGCGAAGTTTATAAAGATTATAATAGTTATAAGGATTTATAAGTTATGAGTATAGTTTCATATGTGAAAACTTATAGGGTTTTATAAGTTATGAGTATAGTTTCATATGTGAAAACTTATAGGGTTTATAAGTTAGGAATATGGTTTCACTTGTGAAAACTTATAAGTTAGGATTATTGTTTCACATGTGAAAAACTGGTTTTCACATGTGAAAAACACTATTCTGAGAGTCAAAATAAACTTAGGAAAGTTTATTTTGAATGAAGATTGTTATTTTATAAAGTTTGTTATGTCTAGTGAGCAATTAGTTTTGAAAATAACATGATTCTTAATTACTTGTTAAGTGAAAACCAAATTTTTGACGTTGAAAACTGTCCTTACCATTTGATTCAGAAAACTACCCATGTTTGGTGTTTTCAGGCAAAGTTCTTTCTTGGTAGACGGAAAACATCATTCAGGACAACTTTTGTGTTTTAACTTTTTGATGAATCAGGCCAGAAGTGCCTCGAAAAATTTCCAGATTCATGCAGGAAGGATTTTGACAGTTTTTAGTTTTTCGGTTTCGTTAACTTCTTTTTGTCATAATTTTTGACTCGAGTGTCCGTTTTGGGTGATTCAAATTTTGGTTTGATCTTGTCTTTAACAATATGTAAGCATACAAGGTTATAGGTAAATGGTTTTAATGGCTAAAACGTGTATAAGATGACTAACTTTACTAGTTTGATAACATATGATAATATGTAAGTTAAAACTTGTTTTTAAGCATTTGTACATCATGATTCAATATAATGAGCATATATAGTATATAGAGATTATTAAAAACATAGTAAGGATGATGAGAATAGGTTCCTTAAAACTTTTAGCTTTCAATAAGAAAGGAATAACAAACAAGGACTTAGGATTTTGATTGAGCAATTCTCCACACTTGAGCAATCCTTCTACACTCTTGTATTCTTGAAGGACTTTGTGTTGAGATTTTAGGTGACTTGAATAGATTTAAATTCAAGAAGATCACCTAAACTTGCAAAGGATTTGTGGTAGTTCACTTTGGCTTTCAAACTTTTCACAATAGTTGAAGTAGCGAGCAAAATATGAATGTGTTTGTTTGTGTTATGTGGGACGGCAACAACAAGGACCCAAGGGGCTTTTATAGCCTCTTGAGGAGGTGTAAACATTCATGACTCACAATACTTACTAGTTAAGTATTGTGCATGTTATCATCTTGTATAAGATTGAATACAAAACCATCATGTGCCCTTGTGACTCATATGGTGTAAGATGTAGCAAACTTGTTTACTTCTACTTAGGTCAAGAATGCATATGGGTAGCACAAGTACCCTAATGACTCACTTAAGTTCTAAGAGAAAATTAACTTGGTAACTTAGTCCTTAAGGGTGTGTCATCATCAAGCCTTGGTGACAAAGTTTTTGTGCAAGATAGAGACATGTGTTATGCTAGTCATCACCAAGACATATTGTCTTGGTGCTTTACCATAATGGCTCCAAAAAGGAGGAGGAGGGGGAAATAAATGTTTCATTTATTGGGTGTGTATTTTATAAAGGGTTATAGTATAATTTGATCTTGGTAATTGTTACGTTTAGTAAATAAATTACGAAACTTAAAACCGAACGAGGTAAAAATATAAGACGCATGAAAATGTCATAACTTAATTAATACACTAAATCTTAGTATATTAATTAGGTGATAAATTTCACCAAACGAGTGGTCATTGTAGGAATCATAGAAATATAATTCGTACAATGTATCCATAAAATGGGAAAACAAAAATGTAACTCGTAAAATATTTACTAATTGAAATATTTAAATCACGTAATAATTTGAATGGTGAAGTCAAAATTTGAGAAAGGTTAGATTCCCCCCCCTTTTTATGGTTATTTTTATTTTGTGACTAAGTTTAAGTTTCAATGGCTCTGATACCATTAGTATTTAGCTGATATATTTTGTCAGTTCAAAATCCGGCAAACAATTTGGCCTCACCATAACACGTGGACGCCTTATCCCTCATGAAACAAACAAACCATAATTTATAAAAAAATATCATACTTAAATTGGCTCCGCCGCAACGCGCGATAGTCTAATTCCTCGTTAACTATAATTTAAATTGTTAATACAAGTATCGCGTAAAAACGTTATTTATATTTTACAGTCTCTTAAGGTTTTGATGATGGCTATCATAAACTAATACGAAGTAAACGTCTACGTAACCATGTTTTAAGTTACAAGTTTACATTCCGACGTATATCACTTCAGGTATGAATAATGTGATTATACCTCACGTCGAATGATCAAAGAGCCAAACTAATAAATATTTTCTAACACACTCTAAATATTTATTAAACACATTTTTAACAAACAAATACACAAAGTTTACTTAATTAAATTCACTATACATTTTAATTAAGTGTTTTTTTTAAATCAAAACTAAATAAAAATTAACTACTTTGTGCCCAAGTAATTCTAGAAGCATTTGTTTTAATAATGATTTTAGTACAAAACATACTAACGATCAAAGGTTAATAAGCTGTCCAAATACGCTCCGCGGATCCTCAATTTATAACGGACGGATCCACAAATTGTAGATCCGTGGATTCGCTGAAGGGTGAAAACTGGACAGAAGTTTTAGTATAAATAGGACATAAGTCCAAACTTTTCAACTAATGATTCTCAGCCATTCTTATCACACTACTACCATTTCTTTCATAACATAACATCTTATTAACACTCTTTGATCATTTCACTTGACCTAAAACACATTCAAAGTGATCCAACGATTCTACTTTGATTTCTAGTGAAGAACACAAGAAGCTTTCCAAGCCTTCAAGTGTTGTAACTAGTTGTGTCTTATCATATACTTTGTTGTATAACATAGTATATCATTTATGTGTCTTTGTAACTCACCAACTACTACCAACTTGGGTAGTGATCATCATACAACAACCTAGAGAGTCCGGTTAGTATTTTAGTCCTTAAAATACGTTGAGTGATAAGGTTGGTCTTGCCTTGTGAAAGACTCGATATCTAGCTTAGTATCGGTAAAGAAGTGAAGCGACGTTGTAAGGTTTTCTCTGCCAAAAGGGAGCTAGTTGATACAGTGCTTGCAAACTCTCGAGTTGGGTACTCGGGGAGTGGAGTAGGGCGAGGAAGAGAGCTTCGTGCCGAACCACTATAAATGACCGTGTCTATTGGTTTGATCTTTCCTTTACATTTCCGCATTTACTTATTGCGTATTGTTTACATTCATATGTTGTATGTTGTGTTGATTTCACATTAAGTCACCGAATCTAATAATTTTGTAAACAAGCTAAAAACGATAAAAACTATTCAACCCCCCTTTTAGTTTTCCACAATTGGTACCAGAGCCACGTTAGCCAAGATTTTTAAAATTTATTGGATTTTAAAACTTGAATCAATCTATGGATTTCGAAAACTACAAAGAGGGTCAATTTATGCAACGACCATCACTTTTTGAAAGTGATGGTTTTATATATTGGAAAAATAGATTCGAGACCTATGGGAAATCAAAAGATCTTGATCTTCGGCATGTTATTACCATGGGTGATTTTCAACCTGCCGTAAGAAACGAAACTACTAACAAAGAGGAAGTTGTACCTTTTGAAAAATAATCGGATGATCTTAAAAAGAAACTTGCCAAAAACAATGAAGCTAAAATGTTTCTTTACAACGCTTTACCTAAGAAATAATATGAAAGAATTTTCATGTGTGAAACGGCAAAAGAAATTTGGCAAACTTTTTTAATCACTCACCAAGGTAATAGCCAAGCCAAAGATAACAAGATTGATTTAATTGTGCAACAATATGAGAAATTCTCGATTGCCGAGGATGAATCTATTGATAGTGGATTTGCTAGGTTTAATACTATTATTACTAGTTTAAAAGCACTTGGCCAAAGTTTTTCAAGCAAAAACTTTGTTAGTAAGTTTCTTAGGGCACTTCATCCAAAGTGGAGACCGAAAGTCACCTATATTGATGAATCAAAGGACTTGACAACACTTTCACTCGATGAGCTCATTGGAAACTTGAAAGTTTATGAGTTGATTATAGAGAAAGATTTGGAAGTGATTAGAGGTAAAAGAGACAAGGTAAGATCTATTTCCTTGAAAGCAAAGAAATAGTCAAGTGATGAAGAAGAATCATCATCGGATAGCGAAGATGATGAGGATTATGCAATAGCCGTGAGGGACTTCAAGAAGTTCTTCAAGAGAAGAGGTAGATTCGTTAGACAACCTTGAGACGAAAAGAGGTCAATCCGAAAAAGCCGGGATGACAAGAAAAACAAGAACGATCGAAAATGTTATAGATACGGAGATCCAAATCATCTCATTGGTGATTGTCCAAAACAACCTAGAAACAAGGACCAAAAAGGCTTTTGTCGGAGGTTCTTGGAGTGATAGTGGTGAAGAGGACGATGAAAATACCAAGGAAGAAATGGCTCTCATGGCTCAATCATCTAACGAGGTATGTTCCGATCTATCTTACTATAGTGATGAAGCGTCTTCTATAGATGATGATGTTATGCAAAAACAATATGATAAAATATGTGAAACTAGTCTACAAATCATACTTAAAAACAAATGTATGAAAATAATTTGAAAACAACTAGAAAATGAAATAGTTGAGCTTAAAGAGAAAATCAAAACACTAGAAAGAAACAAAGCCTTAGAATGTGAGTCATGTCTAGCTTCGCAACTAGAGAACATAAAACTAAAAGAATCATAATCTAAGTTAGAAAAGAACGCGTCAAAGTTTGTACAATTTGAAAATAGTACGCACACGCTAAAGAATATAATAGCCGAAGATAAAAATCCTAATGATAAAGTAGGATTAGGATTTAACCTACATGAAGCGTCAACAAGTGCAACCAAAAGTATAGATTTTGTAAAGGGCAGTCAAGATGTTTTGGGACTTCACGGATCCACAAATATAGTGGACGGATCCGTGGATCCGCCGAAGTGCAAAAACATTACAGACCTTTTTAATATGCGTCGTGAAGCCTTGAAACCTAAATATGAGATTAGTTATGATCCAGTAGAGTCTAAGGCTAGTGAGGAAAAGGAAATTCCAAAAACGAGCACTTCATCTAGAACCAATTTTGTTAGAGTTAGTAAGAAACCTTCAACTAACAAAAACAAAGAAACACAACCATTGAAACCTTCACTTAAACATGGTTTAGGTTATGTCGAGAAAAATTCTAGGTCAACAACGCCTCCACCTTGACGAGTAGTTAATTCTCAACGAGGTCAAAAACACCTCAACCTAGGAGAAGACGAAATGTTCCGACACAGCAACATTCACATCCTATGTCTTGGAACACTAGTCACCAACAACCATTCATGGCTTGGGAAGCTTATTCACCATTTGCATTCATGCAACCAACTCCTCAAATGGCTATAATTTTTGACACTAACATGTACGGACCCATGAGACAATGGGGACCAAATGTTTAAGTTTTTGTGTCGTTAAACTAGGTATGCTTAAAGGTTGATGCGGAGCCAAACGAATGGGTAAAGGATAGTGGTTGCTCCAAACACATGACGGGAAACAAAAGTCTCTTCTCAACCTACAAAGCATAAGACGGAGGTAACGTTACTTTTGCTAGCAACCTCAAAGGAAAAATCATTCGCAAAGGTACGGTTTCTAATGACTCACTTACTATAAATGATGTGGTACATGTTGATAACTTAGCTTTTAATTTGCTTAGCATAGGACAAATATGTGATATTAAGTGCAAAGTTGTTTTCTCGGAGCATAAGAGTGAAATCATTAAGGATGGTAGAATCATAGGTGAAGGAACTAGAAAAAATGGGTTATATGTGATGAAACTAGAATATAGCCCTAAGGATCAAATTTGCCGAGCTTCAATGGATGATATTTCAACATTATGGCATAGGAGATTAGGACATGCAAACATGCGTTTGATTCAATCACTCGCATCTAAGGAACTAGTTAGAAACCTTCCCAAACTTAAGTATGATAAATACTTTTGCTATTTTTGTAAAATCGGAAAACAAACACATGCTAGCCATAAGGCTAAAAATATGGTTTCTTCTAATAGATGTCTAGAACTCTTACACATGGACATGTTTGGCCCATCAGCTATTCGAAGTTATGGAGGAAGCTTCTACACTTTAGTAATAGTCGATGACTACTCAAGATATACATGGACACAATTTTTGAAAACTAAAAATGAAGCTTTTGAACAATTTGAAATCATAAGTAAGAAAATTCAAAATCAACAAGGTTGTTTAATCATTTCTATTAGAACGGATCAAGGTCGGGAATTTGATAATGAGGCGCAATTTGGAGCTTATTGTGATGCACATGGGATAAGTCACAACTTCTCGGCTCCAAGAACTCCTCAATCAAATGGTGTAGTAGAAAGGAAAAACCAAACTTTACAAGAAATGAGTAGAACATTATTTAATGAACAATCAATACCTCAAAAGTTTTGGTGTAATGCCGTGGACACTTCGACATACATTTTAAATAGAATTCTCATTAGACCGTTTCTAGGTAAAACACCATATGAACTATATAGAGGTAAGAAGCCCACACTAGAATATTTCAAGGTGTTTGGAAACAAGTGCTTAATTCTCAACACAAAAGATTACCTTACCAAGTTCGACCCAAATTCTTACGAATGTATATTTCTAGGATATTCAAAAAATAGTAAGGCTTACATAGTCCTAAATAAGGATACTATGAAAGTCGAAGAATCATTAAATGTTATGTTTGATGAGTCTCCTCCCCCACCTAAAACATCACCCTTGGTGGATGATGATTTAGATGAAGAATCAACAATTAAGAAGAAAACCAACTTAGACCTAGAAAACCAAGTCGAACAAGACAAAGATGATGAGAATGAACCCTTAGAAGAACAAACGATGGTAAACATCAAAGAGTCTAAGAATCATCCTCTAGATCACGTGATAGGTAGGTTAAATGAATGAACACTTAGATCCCAAGCGCAAAACAAAAGCAACTTCTTTTGTTTCATTTCAACCTTAGAACCTAAGAATGTTAACGAAGCTCTTAAGGATGAAAGTTGGATAGTAGCAATGCAAGAGGAACTTAGCCAATTCGTTGCTAACGACGTTTGGGAACTAGTACCCCAACCTAGAAATGCTACTATCATAGGAACTAAATGGGTGTTTAGAAATAAGCTTTTTGAAAACGGAGTAGTGTCTAGAAATAAGGCTAGATTGGTAGCGCAACGATATAGTCAACAAGAAGGAATAGATTATGATGAAACTTATGCTCCGATAGCTAGTTTAGAATCTATTCGTATATTACTTGCTTATGCGTGTGACTTAGATTTTAAGTTATACCAAATGGACGTGAAGAGTGCGTTTTTGAATGGTTTTATCAATGAGGAAGTATATGTAGCACAACCTCCGGGATTCATTGATTTCAAAAAACCAAATCATGTTTACAAGCTCAAGAAAGCTTTATATGGTCTTAAGAAAGCTCCTAAAGCTTGGTATGTTAGACTCAAGGCATTCTTGATTGAACATGAATATACTATGGGAATGGTAGACAACACACTCTTCACCAAGAAAAGAAACTCACACCTTATCATCGTACAAATATATGTCGACGACATTATATTTGGTTCATGTAACACCCCCAAAAATCTGGCTTTGTGGAAGCATTAGGATCAGGGAGTGCTACAGAAATGGAAATCATAACACGAGGTAACGAAGAACCGAACACACACTTCGTAAAAATATATTCAATTGTTTAAATCAACTTTCACTAAGATCTTTATTTTACAAATATGCCTAAAAGTTTAATGGCCCCTTACAAACAAGTCTTAAATATTGTGAAAACACTTTGGTAAATAGAATAAGTTCGTCGCCTTGCCATGCCTTGCCAACATTGAGTTGCCTAGATACCTGAGAAAAATATGCTAAAAGTCAGCAAAAAGCTGGTGAGTTCATAGGTTTAAGTTCAAAGTAGTAACAATAAATTTGGACCAATAGTTTTGTATGTGAACATTATGTGGTATATAATGTCACGTAAATATTCTATTACGCTAGAACTAAGTTCATGCAACCGAAGCTATAACAGGTCTGCACGCTCTAGAAGCATGTTAAATAAAAAGGCCCGAAAAGTGTTTATCCCAAACACTTGTACTTTGATATGGTATACGTTCGTTTGCCTATCCGGTCAAACCAAACGGGGACGTTACTCCCAATAGATCTATTTATAATATTCACGCTTCCTGTCAGGAATTAACAGTTCATGAAATTTGGGCAGTATAGGAGATAGTAGGGCTTAGGCTAACTACGCAATAGCTTTGATAAAATAGTAATAACGGTCCATAAAAATGGTTTTGCATGTTTCTCACCCCATTGAAAGAAAATAAGTATAAGTAGAGATGGGCTATAAACTCACCTTAATAGTCTGAACAGTGAAAGATGTGAATTTAGGAAATGTATGGTACCAACACGCAACCTAGATTAATAAGTCATGTTTTAGTTTCAAGTACTAAATTAAGTCTTTACATAATTTATTTCAAATATTTTTAAAGTGTTTATGTTGTTGTCGCTTGTGTGGCAGCAAGTGAGGTTATGAATAAATTCCTAAGTAATTATAGGGATTGCTCTACGAAATGCTTAAATGTACAGCAATGAGGAAATGGGAGTCTTATAGGGTTTTGATCGATAGAATTTGGAAAATGATGAAATGAATGATTTGAAAGCACAAATAGATATTATCGAGATATGGAATATTAAGGATGTGTAGTTTAGTTGTAAAAATATATAATCGGTTATATAGGTTTTGGAATGAAATTACGTACAAGTGACGTTTAGTATTCAATTGTTTAATGATTCAAGAAAGGTTGTATAACGTTTGTATAATAAAAGCCTCGTTTAAATAAAATCAATCAAGTTCATCCAATTAATAAAGACTAGTTACGACTTGTGTTTGTAAATTGGTTCCATAATTATACATTTAGAAAAACATTTGGTTTTTGCTATAATAGTTCAAGTGAGGTTTTGCTAGTATTACATTTTCCAACTCTTGTTAATGATGTGGATATTTATTGGTTTTATTTCAAAACAATGTTTATTAGTGTTAACACGTGTACTCTATATATGCGCTTCATTTTATAACCGTTAGACTTGGACGGTCATTTGTATAATAGTTTCAAATATTGCCGACATGTATATATATATATATATATATATATATATATATATATATATATATATATATATATATATATATATATATATATATATATATATATATATATATATACTAGATTTCGAAGCCCGCCCGATGGGCGGGCATGACTTATAATTATCGTTGGAAGGTATTAGTTATCGGAAAATAATATATAAACTTACGTAGACTTGGTGCAAGCTCGCTACCAGACACTCGATATGGACTTCTCTAAGCTCTCCAATATTCTCATAAGTCTTATCACTTGTAGCAAGTATATATCAATTCCTTAACGAACACTTCAATGCATTCTGCACCACATTTACGGGAGTAGGAGTCTTGTTGCCCGATGGGCGGGCATGAATTATGAATATCGTTGAAAAAAATTAGTTAACAAAAAATAAGATATAAGCATAGAATGTTATTTATTGAATACATTAATAACGGGAAAAAATAAATGTTTATCGAATATGAAAGAAACAAAATTACAAAGTAGTACATAAGAAAAAAGTATACAATCAAATAAACTCAAATGCGAAACAAAGCTTATTTGTTGTTTTGCGTAATTGCCATCCTTATCACACAAAAAATCTTCAAGTCCTTTATGCTCTTCACTCTTGAGACATCCACTTATACTTCTTTGTGTGAGAAAATTGGCCAACATATTTATCGATTGCATAAACTTACATGGGCTTGTAAAGAAGGAATGTAATGGATCAACAACTATTTTCAACTAAAATTAATATCTTTTTAGTAATTTGATTATATTGCTATAACAAAGGGATTTTATTATACAGGTCGGTATGCCTCCATGAAGTAAAGCTGATAATGATACAGATTAATTATCAGATAACGTATTTATACCAAGCATAGTAACGAAAAGGAATACATGAACTTTCTAAACCAAAGATACTTCAAGCACCTGTTTGTAAGTAATAGATCTCTAGTAGGATGAAACTTGAATAAACCTCAAAACCTGCAAAATCCATGAATGAGTGCATACCAAGTGTTCTCTAGCACATGGGCAAAATATGTCGTTTTGGGTTTACTCACCGACACCTGTTAGTCCATTATCAAAAGTACAAAACACAATATGTCGTACAACCACATAACCCCACAATAAGTACACAATAAGTACACCAAATTAATAAAATCATGTCCATTATCAATTTGACATTGATGGGTATTTGTTTAAATTCCTTTTAGTCATCTAGTCTTATGATCAAACCAATTATTAAAACATTATTACAAATGGATAAGCCGAGCTCTTATTGAAATGCAGCTTTGTACTGTAGTTTTCAAGTATCAAGAGTTTCTAAAGAGTAATTAGTGTAACCATCTAATGTCAAATTAACATCCAATTCAGGACTCCAATCTTCTGTAACGATTCCATTACTAATACCTCCTCTTAGTTTGATGAAAATAAAACTTAATGACAAGTCAAAATGAATTTTAACTCACATTCTTTCTTCTTTCCAGATGCCTTTACTGCAGCTGCACGCTCTTCAGCAACCTTCTTCTCCTCTTCAGTCTCCTCATCGAAAAGATCAACATCATTGTCATGATCCTCATCAGCTGCAGCCTAAAGATCATACACCAATTGAAACTTTGGTCAGAAAACAATATGCAAAATTATCAAATTTAAGATAATAAAACATGCAAGAAACTTACCTTTGTCTCACCAGCATGGGGAGTTGCAATCGCCTCTTCTGGGAATGAAGAAGATCCCTCAACGACAACTCCACTTCCTTCAGCAGAGACACCAATAATTTCAACCCTAAATCTGAAACACTCCCTAAACCAGCAAAATCCAATCTTTATATTTAAACAATAATAAGAATCAAAACTTTAAATCATAAACACATGAATTAACAAAAGATTTATTATGGATATACCCAAATTGAGCCCTAGCAGCAAATGGTATGATGACGACGTCCTCATAACTGATCGATCAACTGCAATTTAAACATTGCATGCATTGAATTAGAGAATAGAGACACTGATTCTCTAGAAACAAACCTAGTGATCAATCGTAGCCATCATCAAGTTTTCGGATTGGTGCTGTTAAAAAGGATCGGTGCTGTTAAAAAAAATATTTGCAATCTACCTTGTGATTCGAACTTAAGGTGGCTTTGTCAAACAATTATTATAATTACATAAGTGGATATTCGCACTAACCATGTTATTTTTGTTGTATTTGCATTTGTAATTTTTGAAAATTAAAATTTATGGTTTTCTTTATCTATTTTTATAATGTTTTTCGTATTTTTAATATGATTTGTAAGCCCGTTAGGCTTGATGTATGATTCATGGGATTTTAAATTGTGATATGAATGATGGACGGTATGAATGGGCGGGCATGTTTTGTGATTTGCACTAATCATGTGATTTTTTCATGTTTTTTGTATGATTAATTATATAACGTTCTTTTTGTAAAAATCTGCTTAATATATGAGTTTTATTTACAATTAATTATTTAAACGCATTTTAAATTATACACATTTATATTTATTCTACACATTTAAGAATGAAAGTAGATGGCACTGCACAAATAACGTAATTACAATAAAGAAAAATTTTAACATATAAAAGCAGCATAATAGACAACGACAAACCTGCCAAAGTTAAAACTTAGGTGTTCAAGTTACCGTGTGCGTGAGCACATATTGCATTTCTTTGAATGCCATAAAAGATCTCTCTGCTCTGCAAGAAAAAGCCTCTTGTTAGCGACTTTCAGAATATGGTGAAACACTTTATCAGATATGCACATTTTCATAAGTGTTTGGATAAGTTTATTGTAGTAAAGCATAAGCTGATAAGCACTTCAAGTTAGTTTATCCAAACACCCCCAAACTCTTATTTCTACAAAGTGCAGTATACAAACCACAAATGTGCTACTCCTATAGTTGACACACTCCAGTTTTGATTATGTATTGGAATATCAATTTCTTTACAATACTCATCTATCCAAATTTCAGAAGAATAATTTATAATCTGTTGTTAGTCGAGCAGATGTCTTTTCAGCAACAATCGATGAAAGTCTTGACACACGTTAAGTCCATATATCATATTCTCTACCTCCATGGCCAAGTCGTGATATTTTTGATAACCTCCAAAACTACATCTGAAATATTCAAGTCAGTAATAGATGCAATCGAAGCTGAACTATTGCCACTTCAAATCTGATACAGCGTTAAAATTTTAGATAAACATATTATTTCGATAGTATAGATGGTATAGATTTTTTCCTACGTTTTGTATTTCATATCAAACCATTGTTATCGTTCCAATATATTTTAAACTTATCATCCCTAATACCTTGGTGTATTTATTTGTTAACATATTATATCTAAATTATAGTACCAAAAAAAAATAGTTTTTTAAACACGAATATATTTTTATTAATATGATAAAATAGCAATACTTTTAAAACGATATATATTTTTTTTAGATAAGGCAAAATATGATTATCCCTTAATTTCATACACAAATCATATCTCCATTTCATACACAAATTAAATAATATATATTTAAACAATATATGATTTGATTTAGATATGTATTGTTAATAATTTAAAGGATATCATATATTGTTAATAATTTAAACAATATATATTGTTTTTAGATATGCCAAAATATCAGTATCCTTTAATTTCATACACAAATCATATCTCAATTTCATACACAAATCATATCTAAACTAAATGGAAAATAATTTTGGCTACTTTTAAACAATATATGATTTGATTTAGATATGTATTATAGCAATACTTTGAAAACGATATATTTTTTTTAGATATGGCAAAATATGAGTATCCTCTAATTTCATACATAAATCATATCTCAATTTCATACACAAACCAAGTTATATATATTTAAACAATATATGAATTGATTTAGATATGTATTAGTTATTTAAAAACTTTTGATAGACACGGTTTAAAGAAAATATGCAAATCATTTTGGTTACTTTTAAACAGATCGTATAAATTTAGATAAACATATTATTTCAATAGTATAGATGGTATAGATTTTTTCCTACATTTTGTATTTCATATCAAACCAATTGTTATCGTTCCAATATATTTTAAACTTATCATCCCTAATACCTTGGTGTATTTATTTGTTAACATATTATATCTAAATTATAGTTACAAAAAATTCAGTTTTTTAAACACGAATATATTTTTATTAATATGATAAAATAGCAATACTTTTAAAACGATATATATTGTATTTAGATATGGCAAAATATGAGTATCCTTTAATTTCATACACAAATCATATCTCCATTTCATACACAAATTAAATTATCTATATTTAAACAATATATGATTTAATTTAGATATGTATTGTTAATAATTTAAAGGATATCATATATTTTTAATAATTTAAACGATATATATTGTTTTTAGATATGCCAAAATATGAATATCCTTTTATTTCATACACAAATCATATCTGAATTTCATACACAAATCATATCTAAACTAAATGGAAAATCATTTTGGGTACTTTTAAACAATATATGATTTGATTTAGATATGTATTATAGCAATACTTTGAAATCGATATATGTTTTTTAGATATGGCAAAATATGAGTATCCTCTAATTTCATACACAAATCATATCTCAATTTCACACACAAATCAAGTTATATATATTTAAACAATATATGATTTGATTTAGATATGTATTGGTTATTTAAAAACTTTTGATAGACACGGTTTAAACAAAATATGAAAATCATTTTGGTTACTTTTAAACAATATATGATTTGATTTAGATATATATTGGTTATTAATTTTTTTTTATATATACACGGTTCATAGAAAGTATCAACATCAATATATGATTTGATTTAGATATGTTTTGAGTGTTGAATCAATCTAACTTATATATCTAAACATATACATATAAATATACATATATTGGATTGATCTTTAAATGTTTTGTTATTGTAAAACAATTTATTTTGAAATACCATTGATATTTCAATTTATGTAATGTAGTAGTGAATAAAGGATGAAAATACACAAAAGATAAACACAAAGTAAATTGTTCAATTAATCACTCATCAATAAAGATAAATGGTATTATATAATAAAGTAATTAAAAATCCGTATCACATGCTCGATAAATGGTATTATATAATAAACATAATCCTCATAACTCATCCCATAGGTAATAACAGTGACATTACGTGGCGATCGAAGAAAATCATTTTATTATTTCTTATACTTATCTCTAAATGATTAAAAGAGAAGTCCATCTTTTGTACATACCTACTTGGCTAATTTGATACATCCATATACGTATAAACTTTATACACGTGCTATTAAATACTCTGAATAAATTATATATGGCCACTTAAGCTTCTTGTTTCTCATTACATTCTCAATATAAAACCTAATTTTTACATTCTTAAATTAAAAAAAAAAAAGAAAAAAACTAATTTTGCATTCTCTTCATGAATCTCATAACAAATTTTTTTTCTGATGTACACTTCAAAACAATGCTTAAATTAAATCATCTTCAATCTTTAAATCATCAACACATCATCATGTTCATCCTGCAAGTTACAAATAAAGAATTCAATTACAATTACAAAATTGAAAAATATGATACTTAACCGAATTCATTAACACTACAATGTTTATATACAGATTAGATATAATGTTTTACCAATATAATATAATCAATTATAGTCTCCATAAAACTTAAAAAAAAAGTAATGAATAATGTTAACCTAAAAAGTTAAATATATAGATGACGTGATTTACCTTTTGTCAATCTTTTGTTAGATGATAGAAGCACACCTACAATATTCTTAACGATGCTGCTCGATAAAAAATGATTATGATGGTGATGATATATGCAGCAGAAACTAATATAATCAATACTAAAAAATAAAAGACTACTACATAAATGATGTTACCTTAAAAAGATGATACGGATGGCATGAAAATAAAAAATCATCATTCAACATGGTTTGCCTGAGATCACAAAACGAAGAGAAAAAGGTTAGAATATTAATGAATGATGAAGAGCCTCATCGGGCGAGTATATATAGGCCAAGGATTAGGGTTTCGCATTCAAATATAGAAAAGATTTAGGAGAAGATAATCATCATTTTTAAAAACTTCTTGAACACTTTTCTTAAATTTGGAAACCCGATTCTGATGGGATGAAGTTTTTCCTCGACACCAAAGTTTCAAAAAAGACCCCGCCTCCCCAAAAGTTTTTTTCTTTGTGATTTCGACACATCTATGTTTGGGGAGCTTTTTCATAGAACTCCTATTTTTTCTCGATTGGAAAACCATCTTAAGTGTATCAAAATGCATGAAAACCCCTACATCACTTAACTGAGAACGTTAGATAATTAACACATTTCTAATGACCCATTATTTAACCCGTGACCCTGCAACATTCATTAGATTAAGTTCAATTAATTGTGAAGTGTCTCTGAAACTATTACCTACCTGGCTGTCGTGAAACTCAGTTTGATCAAATCCAGGAACCACAATTTCCCGAAATATTTTCAAATCTGGAATGCCACTTTTTAAGTTGCAACTTATATATGGTCCCAGGGGTAAGGAAGCTACCTTTAATCAATGTTACTGCTATCGACTGAGATTCAGCCATCCATGTAGTATATTATAAACTTTACTTAAGCAAGAGTCAATTCGGGTAAAGTGTTACCTTAATCATCTTAGGTGCCATCCACCGATATGTTCCCGAATCATCTACCAAAAATATAAATATAAAATTAATAGCAATTATGTATAGAACAATGTGTATGTTTATTAATTACATGTAAATTCATCTTCATCAGCAAGTGTCACATGCATTATTAATATTAAGCCATAATTAAGGTAACCACAAAGATTAAACATGATCTTTTAAGCTACTTCCCAAACAATATTCGGATATGTACAACCCACTTTATATTACATAAACCCTAAAACAAAATC
Organism: Artemisia tridentata subsp. tridentata; assembly: GCA_021014915.2. Lineage (NCBI taxonomy): Eukaryota > Viridiplantae > Streptophyta > Magnoliopsida > Asterales > Asteraceae > Artemisia > Artemisia tridentata. Next base: position 252,902,548 of record CP139504.1, read on the forward strand.
CGTATGAAAATATTGACATAAATAAATGATACATGTTTCTTGAATATGATTCAAAGAAAAACAAAACACAAATTAAAAATAAAGAATGTATTACTCTCTTGATTCTCCAAATTCTTTGTCGTCATTATAATCCCCATCATAATTTCGCCACTCGTACCCGTTATGTGGATGCGAAACTGGTGGTGGAACTTTTTATTCTTCCATGATCTTCATGGTATCATCTACAATTTATGGAGAAAATGTCGGGTTTTCTTTTCAGTTATATGCAACATGTGAACGTGATCTGAAAATGTATGATCAGAATTAGAGAATCACCAGGTTTAAAAATAGAAAACAGACTGTGAAGATGTTGTTAAAATATGTTTGGAGTTGTTTGAAGTTGTAGTATAATCAAACACTCATCAATGTAAGTGTTTGCTATGGCCAAAATTGGCAGTCTTGTGAAGCAGCTCTCAATAGTTACAAACCAAAACTCAATGAAACCAAAATTGCATGACACAGAGAAGGAAAATTTACCGTTGTCATATTAGCAGTCAAGAAATATGATACACGTCCCGTAAATTGATAGCTTTTTGGAGGTAAACAGGAGCTTTTTGCAAATTCCCTCTATAAAAGGACATATAACATACCTGTTCTGCAGTTGGTCGATCCTTTGAATCAAACGCTAACAGCCTTTGCATTATCACAAATGCCAAAGGGTCAACAATTGAAAATTTCTCTGAAAATGTCACAGTTCTTCGCATATCTGTCAAGTATTTTCTTGCATTATCATTAAAGACCTGAATAAGATTATTGAATGACAGCATAAAGTTAAACAAAAATAAAAAAATCCAAAGATACCATAAGAACGATGTAGGAAATAATATGGAGGCATGTTTTTTATACTTGTCAGATATGAGTTATCGGTTATTTTAGCTAAGAATAAAAAGAAACACGCCCTTTAATTTAATCTAACATCAACTCATTCATAAGTAAACATGTTGAAATGCCACCTATACCTGTTAAAGTTTAGATCGAGTATATGTTTTCTAACGTTATCCGTTTATAAGCACAATAGCTATAATCAATTTCAAAGCTAAAAAGGTCACAAAGAAATGACAACAAATGTTTTTTATAAGTTGACTTCCTCACGAATTCCTTCAGACAAAATATACGTGAACGCAAAATTTTACCCTACATCAAGGTTCTCCTTATATAATTTGTCAAAGTATGACAAAGTTCCACGATAGTGTACAAATGAGCCTTAAATTTAACATTTAGATGAATTAGACACTTATGACTCACATTTACTTGGTAAATCACTAAATTTGATAAAAAAATATTTTGCTTACCCTTGCATGAAGATGCTCCCGCATGCTTTATCATAAGAACGAAAAAGTTCCAAGATTGTGTATATCATATGAAATCAATATGGAAGTGGTCGTAAAGCGGCGCATTTGTCATCTGCAATATAATATCGAATATTAAAAAAGCTTGGCTTGAATGGGGTAACCTACAAAACTAAAAGAAATATATAAGTAATTTAACTGCATAATAATACACAAAATTATCAATTTCTTGCTCATACTTTAGCTTATTGGTATGATAAACGTGAGGGGCATGTACATACCATTTGATATTCTTCCCGAATTGCTACTTGAACCTGACTGCAGTGTGATATAGCCTATTTATGAAACATGTACTGCAGTGTGATATAGCCACTTAACGATCTTCAATATCCGATAACACAATCCTACTCCTTTGTGTCTCTTGTCGGCACACAACATACTCATATGGGATAAGATTCATACAGCCCTGTACGCATATTTTTCTGTTACAGAAACTGGACAATTAATAATCACAATTGGCACACATCTTCGACTTCCAAATCTAATTGTATTGATCTTTTTAGCGTTAAATCTGATTTCACAATCGATATTCGCCATCTCGCTTACGTGCGGTCTTCAAAATTTGTACCAAAATTGCGCTCCACTCCAATGTAGGATACGCTTCAAGCATTTTCCCCATTGCTAAAATATTAAAGTAAACATTTTTTCATATTGCCCAGCTGTTATAAACTTAATCTAATCACTAAATCAGAAATTGAATATGTTTATCCAAACATTTTTATTCAATATCATAATGATCGCAAGTGCAAAAATGTAAAGAAAATTATGACTGACCTGACGATTTGGTTCCCTGGTCATCTGATTATTGCAAATATCAATGGCTTTAGCACGGGATTTTAGTGGTCATGGTTTTTATTTTTAATTGTGTATGATTTTATATTGCAGGATTTATGTCACTGAGCTTTATGCTTGTCATCCTCCTGATATAAATGGAATTGTTAAACTCATAAATAGCAAAATACAGCTATTTTTATATCAAAGAGGCGAAAAATGTAATTTCATAGAATATAAATAGAAGTAAACATAAAATGTTAATACAACAAACATTCAAACAGCTAAATCAGCTTCATATATACCTGCGGATATTCCTTAAAGACGGTGACAGCAACATGAGAATACTTGAGCATACGAATTAGCGTGTTTATAATATAAGAGCGTCGAAACCAAGCTGCACGCGTTCCCTCTGCTATATCATTCTCCAATGACGGAGAAATTATCATCGCCTTTCCCACATCAAGATTTGGTGCCCAAGTGTCTATACCATTCTTAGCATCTTATGAATGCTCTGCAAAGAAAAAAAATATAAGTGAAAACTGTAGTAATGTATGATTTAAAAGAGCTGGAAGAGAAAAGAAAAGAAAGTACCTTCGCCATCCATTTCCCTGATAACTTAAAAGTCACAAAACCAACATCGTGTATGGACGCTTCTTTTATCATGTCATCCCGCTTCTCAAGATGTTTCTTGATTTCCTATAATACATGCCACACCAAAACATAAAATTAGACATTATCTGTATGTTAAAAAAACTCAAAAAACATGATTGGCAATATTACCTCTCCAACATCTGTTGGCTTTTTAATATGTGGATACTTTTGTTCTGATTCTTCGGGGTTTTCTCTTAACTTAGTCCATATGCTCAGATAATTATCGCTGTAAAATTCTCATAATTCAGATAAACAAATATATATATATATATATATATATATATATATATATATATATATATATATATATATATATATATATATATATATATATATATATATACATATACCAATATATAGTCATTGGTAGTCTCCATACTCCTCTTTGGAAGGAAAGAAAAGGATAGGCTGTTCTTCTAATTCAGAGAAACTATGTTCCAGTATGTCTTTAATTAGCGTATCGACTTCTTTTCGAAGGCTCCATCTATTATTATCTTCCTGTAATACAAAACCAATGCCATCTATGTAAATTTAGTGGTCATAGGATGAATTCCTTACATTATGTGTTATACCAAATTTACATATGATAATGTAAGGAACCAGAATTCCTTACATTATGTGTTTTTTAAGGAATTCGAAGTATGAATATGTCATATATGTTGACCATTGGCAACTAAAGGAACCAACAAAATGACTTACTTGAGGTGGTTGTTTAAAATATTACTCCGCATTTGATGATGGCGTTTCATGTCACGGTCTTTAAAAAATAAAACTCGACTGTTTGGGCATGTATTGTGAAAGTGATTGTGATCATTTGACCATTTAGGGTCAGTTTTCAATAATCAGTTTAGACTTTAGTGTTTAAAAGTCACTTACGCCTTTCAATATTCGTTTTCTTAACTTTAACCATTTCTTCATCATTTGTTAGTATATTTTTCTTTCATCCACTTCCTCCTTTTCTATATCAGCTTCCGCATCTTCAACCGGTTCATCTTCTATTTCCATGTTATCTTTCTCATCCAATTCTGGTTCCTGAAGTAAAATCGATTTCACAACATCAGAACTTTCCTGCGATGAATTTACCCACGACATTTTCAACAGAAGGCTGAATATCACCATCATCTTTCGAATCCTTCACCTTATCTTCACCTTCGGCAATATCTTTATCATCTTCTTGGGATATTCCAACATCATCTTCATCATTTGGGCTCAACTCTTACTGTTTCAGAAGCTCCGCATCCTTCACCTCTTCTACATGCTGCACGCTATCTTTTTCCGCAGGTACTTCCCTGTCACCTTCTTCAGCTTTAACTTAAGCAGACGCTGTCTTACTATCACCTGCTTTGGATTTTTTTATGATAACAGTTCTTTTAACCACTCTCTTGACAGTCCTTTTAGTTCCAAATTTCGTTCCAGGAGTTACCGACACTGTCTCATACTCCACCTTTTTTCCTGATAAGAGCTCTTTTAACCACTCTCTTGACAGTCCTTTTAGCTCCATATTTCGTTCTAGGTGTTACCTTCACTGTCTTATCCTCCAAGGCACAACCTGATAATATAAAACCTATCTTAACGTATATCCAAAAAAATATAATCGTTTCCAAAAGTAACTATTCCCATTAGAGTTCAACCTAAGCTGTATGTAATTATAAGATACCAAGAGGAAATACCATTTTTTTAAATAAATACAAATAATTATTCTTATTATGTTGCCAATATGGCATAAAAATTCAAACTTTTGTCTTGTGATAAATGAGCTTGTTTGGAAGCCCATGAACTGGCCTTGGAAGTGGATTAATTACCACTTTCTCATCTGGAATGAGACTAAATATTTGGTTAAATCATCGACTTAAAAATTTAACTACGGTTATGAATGATATCATTTACCTTCAATCCTTTAGGTATTATGAAGCCAACATATGTGAAAGTGGTTTTAGCAACACAAAAAGCACCAACTGTTCGTGGTCGCATCCTTAGCACTTCACACGCAACGTTCCATGAGTATTTCATTTTACGCAGGTCATCCCATGTTAGTAGTTCACCATGCCGTTTCCCCTCGGCTATCTCCATTTGATCTATTTTTATTTGATAAAACAACAGCGTATTAATTTGTTATCAAATAATACCAAGATGTAACTGGATGTTGGTTTTACCTTTTAGGACTTTTTGGTACACATCAGGGTGATCCACATTCCACATTGTACTTTGCAACAAATGGGCAAACTTCAACCTGCAACAGTTACGACACATTACATAAGACACAATTTTCTTTTACCCTTACCATCGGGTGCAGATAATTTAGGTGTTTGAAAGAGCATTGGAAGCTGAAGTCGCTCTTTTCATGAAAGCAACTGCCTTCAAAGGAGATGACAGTAGTTTGATTACTAAGAGGAGCTAAACACTCATAGTAAGTAGCATTCTCACTGATTTGATGACGGTGCATGACAAAAATATTTACACTAATAATACGCATACAAACCTTTAATGACTTAAATAAGTAGGTTCCCATCAAAGGTATTTAAGAAAGCTGGAAGTATGGTTTTATGAAGAACTGGTTAGTTTAGGAGAAAAAGAGGAGCCAAAAACTATAGCAAGCAACATTCTCACTGATTTGATGACGGTGCATGACAAAAATATTTACACTAATAATACGCATACAAACCTTTAATGACTTAAATAAGTAGATTCCCATCAGACCTGATCTGCTGTTACGCCTGATGCAATCCAGGTTGAAGCTCATGTTCAAAAGCACACCGTTTCACTTATACTGCAAATGTATGGAAAGCAGCCGGTTTCCATAACTTTGAATTCTGAGATTTACATTCAGCCACATATACACCTGCATAAAACATCAGTCCCGTTTGGAACCATGAAACCTATTGTGAATTAAAAAAAAACAATCAAACAATGAAAAAACATTATATCATAAGCATAACAACCTATCGTTGGATCATGAAATTGAATACCAATCAGAGAATAGTGGTTCATGATCATCTTTATTAGCCTTCTGCATTAGCATATTGTATACCTTGTAGCTTCTGGAAGGGATTCTCGAAACCCTGCAAGATTAAAACCCGAATAAGTTGATCATGAGTTAAAATCATGATGCATATTGTGAGGAAAAAAAGGTTATGAGATTTACATTCAGCCACATATACACCTACATAAAACATCAGTCCCGTTTGGAACCATGAAACCTATTGTGAATAAAAAAAACAATCAAACAATGAAAACACATTATATCATAAGCATAACAACCTATCGTTGGATCATGAAATTGAATACCAATCAGAGAATAGTGGTTCATGATCATCTTTATTAGCCTTCTACATTAGTATATTGTATACCTTGTAGCTTCTGGAAGGGATTCTCGAAACCCTGCAAGATTAAAACCTGAATAAGTTGATCATGAGTTAAAATCATGATGCATATTGTGAGGAAAAAAAGGTTCTGAGATTTACATTCAGCCACATATACACCTGCATAAAACATCAGTCCCGTTTGGAACCATGAAACCTCTTTCTCAACTGCAACACAAATTCTTTTTAAAAATTTGTTGTCCTCTTGTGGGAGGAAATGGCCTGTGAGATTCATAAAGCAAAACAAAAATAGGTAAAGTGTTACAATCTAATCTTGCACTGATTTGAAGGCAAGTATATTGATTATATAGAAACGGAAACTAATTCAAGCACTACCGGACAACAAAATCTGATTAAAAACATTAACGGAATGTTAATGAGATGTAATCCTGGACTACAATGAACAGTAGGCATTCGTTTATACAAAAAGTGTGCTGAAAAAGTGAACTACTAATATAAAATAATCCATACCTGGATGAGGAGGATGTCAATTTTCGAAAAGCAGCAAGAATTTCACGTTCACTCTTATCCCTGCATTCCATCTAAATATACATATAGTGAGACAAATATCAAGAGAATAATGATCATGAACAATATGAAACAATATATATGTGCCATCAAGTTGACTATACCTCATCCCATCCAATACCATATACTAAAGGATTCATCTTCAGCCTTATGAAAAGGTATGTATATCCAGACCATATCTCAAGCCCATCAACCGCAAAAGGGCAATCCTTTATAAGGAGATGTACAACATGTTGTGATGTTGCATCCTCCACAATCATTCCTCTGCTCAAGAAAATACCTGTTCAGAAAAAATAAAAAATCTGATAATTAACTGTAATAAAACATGCTTTAAGATATTCCCAACATTAAGTAAACCCTTTGGTCCTGTGTAAACATCTAATTAGCTCAGACACATTTTACTCAACACTGCTTATTTAATTTTAAAAAAATACACATGCAGATAAACTAAAAATAATCAACCCTAAACACTTTTGCTGCTATGTTTTTTCTTCTTCAGGTAAAGCTTGAAGTATAAACACGGATTTGTCTCCAATATCATCATAGCATTCCATATTGTATATATGTTTATCATAATAACTGTAATTGGGTATTGGTTGAGATACCTTAGGTGTGATTACACGGCTACGACCACAACCACGGCTGTTAACAGCCACGGCACGCCAACCCTTTTTATTTGATGTCACTACCATATGCTTCATGTATGAATCGCCACTTCCGCTTGTTAACCCTGCTCAACAATCATCCTGACATCATTATTATATGTTTACCCTAACTGATGTCATGTAGATATTTTTACCAAAGTCATGGTCAATATTTTTTAATTGAATGCTATCATATTTCATATTAACATGGTTAAATTCAGCTAAAACCATATTAGTTAATATCAGTACAATACAGTTGGTTGAAGAACGATCACCTTGAGCGTAAAATTACCTGCATTGATAGCATTCCATATTGTATATATGTTTTTCATAATACCTGTAATTGGGTATTGGTTGAGCACCAAATACCTGCTCATAGAATACAGATTATTCTGAAACATGTGAATATTTAAAAAACATCAGTTCCAAGTTGGTTAAAATAGAACATGTTACCTTGTAGAATTTATTGTCCCTCTCATAATCAAGACCAAGAGGTGCGTTTAGTAAGATCATTAGCAATACCTACAATGATAAAAGTATTTTACTGCACCTCAATAAACAAACAAAACGTGTAAAAAGTAAATATAAAAGTAATTACCTCAAAATATTCAGGCAGTTGAAACTCAAAATCATATGATTCTTCATCAACTCTTCTTAAGGAATCTGCTAATCGTGCTCATTAAAATCTTTAACACCAACATCTTCATCAGAATTTATATAACTGACAGATTTATTAGGGTTTAAGGATGCACGTAACTTACTTGATCAGGCATAATCTTTTCTGCAAAAAAGAGAGAGCACAAAAAAATATTGAATGGTAAAAAAACCAATAAACAATTCTTCATCAACTCTTCTTAAGGAATCTGCTAATCGTGCTCATTAAAATCTTTAACACCAACATCTTCATCAGAATTTATATAACTGACAGATTTATTAGGGTTTAAGGATGCACGTAACTTACTTGAACAGGCATAATCTTAATTTTCTGCAAAAAAGAGAGAGCACAAAAAAATATTGAATGGTAAAAAAACCAATAAACAAAATTAGAGAACAAAAATATTATTTGTATAGATGAAGAATGCAGGAGAAAACGTACATTAGGGTTTTTAGGAAAAAAGAGGCGTATGAATGAGATTACATGGATTAGGTTAAAGTTTATAATTATAAAACTATAATTAAGGAATGGATATATGCTTTGAGTATATGTTTTGCTTAGGGTTACCCGACTTGTAGCTAAATATAATTGTTTGGATAGGTTTATAGATTTGAGCTTGCAATATATAATCAAAAAAATGTGTTGGTCTAGTGGTAATCAACTTTGTTGATGTTACCAACACCTTAAGTTCGAATCTTGCAAATGGCAAATTTTTTACAATAATGTCCGAATTTTTAAAAAAATAGTTGCTTATGTGGCATTGCTTATGATTATGTGGCATTTAAATGATTATGTGGCATTGAGGTGGCATTGAGGTGGCATTAATGACGTCATACGCCTCCTGTTATATATAATGTATAGATATATATGTATGTATCTTTATTTATATATATATATATATATATATATATATATATATATATATATATATATATATATGTCCTGGATTACCGGATTCATTCTCGTCCTGATCCACCATGCAAAATTGTGTTTTTTGAAATAAAAAAGATTATAGGAGAGGGCTCGTAATGATCTTCTCAAAGATCACAAGGTGCTGAAGTGGCGGGATATATATATATATATATCTTTGTTCACATTTATTTGTTCCGAAAGGTTAACATTTTAAAATTACATATGAGTATATGATGACGTTAGATGACAAGTTTTAAGTCGGAATTAAGTTGTATAGTAGTTTGGTTTGTAGATCACACGATACCCATTTTTAAGCGACGCTTTCGATATAAGTTTGGTGTTTATTACTTTAAGTATTTAGATACACAGCAAGACATCTATATTACCACTTATTTCACGATTTACCCTAGTTGGGTTGTGGCCCAATCGAGTCTTGGGGGGGGGAATTACGACGTAGGCTGGACTGGATCTAAACCATAAGGATCACTTGGGCCTGGTAGGCTTATGTGGGCATTATGGTTTGCATGCTAAATGGGCTGGATTTGATGTGTCAAGTGAGCTAAATACTTAAATGGAGTAGGCCGAGTTTTAGTGAAGGTGGGCTGGATTTGTTCGCTTATACATCAACGTGCACACACAAGTCTAACCGAGACTTTGTGTGTTTTCCTGGAACTTTACCAGCTTATATGCTATATTCGAATAGGTTTTTAGCTTCAAGAAGCTTAAGTCGTGTTCGAGTACGACTCGACCTTTCGACTAATTAACCAACCAGCTACACTAGATGGTGTCCTGCTTCGACAAATGGTTTCTTAAATCTCATCACGCTTTACCAAAGTCTCGATGCGAGACTTTGGTGTTAGAAGGAATGGGGAAAGATCAAGGGCTCAACTCTTACTCAATTTGTGGCCATTTACTGGGCGACAAAACCTACATTTGGGTTTTGTATAATGTTGAACTCAACACCCATTGCGGGTCTAGGTTCGAACCGAGTACGACTCACACCCCATTGGGGGTTCGACTGAAACTAAACCAAGGAGATTCCTAAGTCTGTTTCCAAGCCATTTCGACCAACCCCTTTTCAACTCACTTTTTGGCCACAACTTATATGGGTTGTGAGGCTATTTCCTTAGAACAAATAAGGTCTAAACCAAGGCTAGCACACCCGCCATGGTGGCTGCCTAGTGAGTGTTTGGTTGACAGAAGGTTCGACCGCCTTCCACCCCTTCTTGGGGTGGTTTTTCACGGCTAATGAACACCACAACACACCCTATTTGGGTGGCTGTAGGGTGTGACTAAAATGAACCAAACGTACAGCCCTTATCTCACATCAATATAGCTTCAACACACCCTTACGATTGTAGATTCCACTCGAATCGAAAGTGACCAAGATTCCCTTTAACCGAAACAAGAATCTCTAGACCTAAATGGTTGGTCATTCGAAAGGGTTCTAGCACTAATTCCCACAACAGCCATTCTTTAGCTCAATCCTATACATCAACCTAAAAACTTTTCGAGTCGTTCGACCCAAAACACAGATTTAACAACCACTTTGACCAACAATATCCTAACCTACTGAAAAATTCCTAGCTTTCTATGCCATAAGGACAACAACAACAACAACAACAAGAATCGAATACATTATGAATTCAAAAGTTTCAATAATTTACCAGTCGATCTAAAAAATCAACAAAATCTATTAAAAATATTTCAAATGACAAGTATTGAATATGAAGGAGTTGAATTATAAGGTGATTTTTACCCGTATGATGAATCGAATGAGAGGCTTTTGAACCCAGAAGCACTCGAACAAACCCAAATCCGAACCCTAGCTATTCCAATCACACCCCAGCCAAATCCACTCAAATCAAGTCGTTGCTCTTCGAATTCCTTCGATTCCCAGTAAGCTTTTGAGTGTATGATTGTCTTGTGTGGATTCGACTGGTTTGGAATGGCTATTAAAAGAGAAATTTGAGAATGGCTCTAATCGCTCTTTCTTGGCTTCGATTCTTTTGGTGTCCGAAATGAGTATCACTCGTTTTCTCTTGGCAAATTTAAGGTCCATCCGTGACTTCCCTTGGGGAAAAGGGAAAAGATGAAAGTGATTTATGTTGACCGTATTATGACCTCGAAATAGGTTATGAGTTTGATGGTGAGGGATCGATGGTGTACCTAGGTTTGTGGTATCAAAGACAAGAAGAGAAAAAGGAAGAGATAAGGATTTGTGGGATAGTGTGTAAGTGGGAGGTAAAAAGAATATTATACCCTGATTGTTTTATTAAGATGGTGGGTAATGTATACCCGTGTCCCACTGAACTGAGGTGAAATCAAGATTTTCTTGGAACTGATATGAATATGGAGAACAAGTCTTTAGGAACGTTTTTGTAAGGCTTTAGAGTTTGTTGACTCAGAATAATTTCTGAGTTTTTAATTTGTTACTGTTGTGAAGTCGGTATGCGTGTGGCTCTGTTTTTGAGTAAAAAATGAGATAACCTCTCTTCTTTACTACATTATAGTTTGCAAATGTGAGAATAGGGGAAATTCACTGTTCTGGGTGAGATTTAATAGTTTTGGTGAGTTAATGTACGCTAAAATTGGCGGGTTTGAAATGGTTATGTAGGCTCATGTATGCCTGGTTTTTATTGGTCTGGTAATAATAAATTAGCATTTATTATTTAGATAATTGTGGAAAATTTCCGTTTGTCACAGTTCAACTTGTGAAGAGTTATGCGATGACTTTTCTAAAATCATGCATGACGAGTTTGAAATGAGCATGATGGGTGAGTTGAATTTCTTTTTAGGATTACAAATAAAACAAATGGAAGATGGTATCTTCTTTAATCAATCTAAATATATTAAAGAGATGCTTAAGAAATTTGGATTAGAAGATTGTAAACCTACTAAGACTCCCATGTCCACTGAAATCAAGCTAATCAAAGACGATGATGAAGAATCCGTGGATAGCACTAAATATAGGGGTATGATCGGAAGTTTACTTTACCTAACGGCTAGTAGACCCGGCATTATGTTTAGTGTTTGTCTTTGAGCTCGATTTCAAGAGAATCCAAAAATTTCCCATCTAGAAGTCGTCAAACGAATTTTTAGATATATTAAGGGAACAACACACTTAGGATTATGGTATCCAAAAGATACGGGTGTTGAACCAATCGTCTACGCCGATTTCGATCACGCGGGAGATTACGTAGATAGAAAAAGCACTGGTGGCGTTTGTACGTTTCTTGGATGTTTCTTGACATCATGGCTCTCTAAGAAACAAACCCTTCTTGCTATCTCCACAACCGAAGCTGAGTATGTATCTGCAGGCAAGGCGTGCCAGCAAGCACTATGGATGAAACAAGCTCTAATCGACTACGACATACATCTTAACAACATCACCATAATGTGCGACAAAAAAGCACCATAGATTTAAGTAAAAATACTGTACAACACTCTAGGACTAAACACATAGAAATCCGTCATCATTTCCAACGCGAAAACGTTCAAAAAGGAAATATTTCTATAGAGAAAGTTTCCTCGGAACACAACATCGCTTACATTCTAACGAAACCGCTCAAGTGTGAACCTTTCAACTTTCTTCGTTTAGGTCTAGGAATGATGGAACATATTCCATAAATCCAAATCTCATTAGAATTGACGTGTTGTGATTTTTCATCCGAAAAGTCATATACAACTCATCGTTGAAGTTCAACGAAGAAACGTTACAACTGATAAGGAATTATTTGGTACCTTTTTAAGGGGTCATTTAATCCCAAAATTTTATAAATATGATCAAATATTGCCTCAAATAGTTTCTTTTTGTATTTTAGGTACTTGGGAGGAGAAATCTGGATATCGGCACTTTTTGGACGTATTTGGATGAAAAATTGAAGAAAACTACGAAGTCGCGAAAAATCCTGTCAGACTTGGAGATCTGACGGCGTCACAAGCTACAACGTGACGCCGTCCCTTGTTTATGAAGCTGGATTTTTGGTTCATGTTTATCAAGTAACGCTTCAGAAGAATTTGAAGATTCTACAAGCTAACGCCGTCAGGTACATTTTGGAGATGGGAGTTACATTTTAAGCTAGAAAGAGATGGCCCAGAACAATTAACAAGTGATGGCCTCAAGATATTCCTGACGCCGTCATAACGGCGACTTGCAAAAGACGAAACCCTAAACACGGCGAGCTGACGGCGTCACGATCTATAAGGTGACGCCGTCACATTTGTAAATCTATATATACTTTTGCATTTTTTTATTAATTCGTGTAACACTTTGGAGAGGGAAATCCTAGACGTATTTTACTGCTATTGTAAGGCTTTTACAACCTTTTAACTTCATGTTTCAATAAAGATAAGTATTCCCTTTAATCATTCGATATGTCTATATATTGTTTGATTATGTGTTTATCTTTTCTTTGCTTTAACATGATAGCTTAAGATTACTTGTGTTTGCTTAGATCTAGTGAAACCTAGTTATCGAATATCGATTTGTTGTCTCTTGTTTAGTTGATTGCCTCGCGTTAGGCTAAGAAAATTGGCTAACCTCTTATATGTAACTAGCTTGAACGTCTTAGAAACGCAACCGTAGAGTGCACTATTGGTTTTTCTCGTTGTATTTATTGTGTGAATTGCAGCTTGTAGATCCTAGATAACTTAATAGACTTTAAGGGATTTAGGGGAGACTAAGATTCATAGAGTTGGGGACTTTGGCACCTCCACACGACCAATATTAAGGAATACAGCACTTCAACTAAAACAAGGACGTGATAATTCAACAAATCAGTAGGAGATAACTAGGGAGTAATTATATCTAAGTGAACACATTTTCCCCCTCATAAGTAGTCACCACTTTTATTTTCTGTTTAATTAGTTTAATTAATTTTATAATTATATTAGTCTTTGGGTTAGTTGACTAGCAACTAATTCCGCCCACTCCTTCAAAACCGAGATTTTTACTTGCTTTCTAAAAAATATAGAAACACAAAAAGAATCATCCCTCACCTCTAGACCTATCACGTCATACATCTTGACCTAACGACACTATTCCCCTAGAGAACGATTAATCCCCCGGACTTACCTATACTACACTACAAAGGTTCGATTCACTGCCTAGAGGATTGTAAAACTTCTTTGTGAAGGTTACAAACCCCGCATCAAGTTTTTGGCGCCGCTGCTGGGGAATAGTTATTGTTTAGGTTCAATTTCTATCTCGTTAATGTCTACTCACTAGATTCCTATCAAGTGAGATTTTTTCTTTTTATTAGCTTTCTTGTAGTCTATCGTGTCTTTGCGCTTTTGTTCTTAAAAACTCTTTCATTGACTATTCCGTTTGCCGTTATGGAAAACGTGAATCCATCTGCTTCACCTAGTGTAATTATGTTATTGTGTGATCGAATTGAGAGGGAAATCAATGAACTTAGGGAGCTTAATGAGTTAATTAAGAGAGAAATTGAGCTTAGAACTAATCCTTGTACGGATAACACTACCCCTAGTAATGATTTGGAAGAGGAACTAGATGATGACTATAGGGTTTTTAGAAATTTCTTTCCAACATATGAGGAATTGGCCTACCCTAAGTTCCTCTTAAAGTACCCTTGTCCCTTGAAATATAGGAAGAAACCATTGATTAAGAACCGCAACTATATGAATATCAAAATCCCTTGCATGATTGGTTATATGCATAGAGCGCACACATACATTGACTTGAAAGCAACTATGAATATTATGTCTAAGCTCTATTACGATTGGATCATGAATGAAAAGTTGAAACCTAGAGAAGATCCTTATAACCCTAATCGATTGTTCAATTTTTTTGGGAGAGTTGAAGGGTTGCATATCTTTGTAGGAAATTTCACTTATCGATGTGATTTCATAATCCTAGAAGATGTTAGAGGTATCATAGACCAATACTTAGGTGAGATTGTGCTAGGGAAACCATTTGTAGAAGTGTTTAAGATGCTTAGTGATCGTTATGAAAGAACAGTTCAGTTTATTGATGGAGTAGAAAAGATCACTTTTATGATGCCCCATAAGAGGGAAGAGTTGAAAGACATTGAGGATTTAGAAGTTGATGTAATTCGGTCCTATGAAGTTAAAGATGATAAAATTGATGATGATGTTTATTACGGAAGAAAATGGACTTATTATTCGGGTTGCATATGTCTAGGCCCAGAATATAGGAGTGATGAATGTTGGATTAAGAAGTTTGAATGGGCACATAAGTTGTGCAAGAAAACTTAATAGGCCATGACTTTGAGTCTAGCTACAAGACTCGTTAATAAAGAAAAGCGCTTCTTGGGAGGCACCTCTAGACCAATCTCGTCATACATCTTGACCTAACGACACTATTCCCCTAGAGAACGATCAATCCCCCAGACTTACCTATACTACACTTCAAAGTTTAGGTACACTACCTAGAGGATTGTAAAACTTCTTTGTGAAGGTTACAAACCCCGCATCAACAACCTAAAAATTCATCAGAAGACTCATTACAACATATGTAAGAGTCTCATGATAAGTCTTAGTCAAAATCTAGGATCCAGAACTCACAAATCAAGTTATGTCCAGTTTTGACAGTTTCACGGATCCACAAAATACTGATCCATCCGCTTAAATTGTGGATCCGCAGGTCCGTATTCTGCATAAAATCCCCTACTGTAAAAACATAGTTCCATAATAACTAAACACAAACCACGACCCACTCACACCAATTAATCTCTTCAACATAATTAGGAGCTTTTGGTCGTCAAAACAAGTTTGTTTCATCAATCTGAACAACTACTGTAAGTAATTATTACTTCATTATCTTTAATCTGATTCTAGGAATCTAATTTTATGCATCAAAACCTAATTTGAGGGATTTTCTATATAATTGGTTATAATTCATGAATCAAGTGTTAATTAAACTAGATTAGTACAGTTTATAACTATTATGCCCTTCAGATTATCAATTATGCATAAACCTAATCAACATTGTAAGAAATTGATTTTTAGAAAACCCTCAAATTGTTTTTCATAAAATCTTCTCACGATTAGGAAAATCATGAAATCATTTTCATTGCATTGTTAATACAAAATAAAAACGTTTTCATTCATGCACGATGATCTTACTAATGTCGTAGAATGTACATAATCAATATGTATGCTCGCCACATTTAAGTAAGCAATATCAAACCTAGAAGATGAACTTTGGATTATCTCAAAAATTTATTTAACTAAACTTTATTTTCAAGAGTCGAGTCGAGATAATCGCATCTTCACATAGTTTGCATATAGGCACACACTAGAATTGAACCGTGCGATAAAACGTCTATATACTTACTTCGAATTATATATTTCTTAGGTGTTAATCATGTCTCATGAGTATGACTTTGACTACCAAGATACCAAAAACTATATTCCTCACATTTCCCGTGAACCAACAACTCCCGAAAATCAAATTCGTGCATTTATCAACCTTGAAACACACGGCTTTCATAAAAGGAGAATCGTAGATGTATCACTCCTCAATCAAGAACATATCTTCACCCCGTTTCGCACCATAGGATTTGATCCCTTACTCACTATTAATGAGCACATTTGTCCTTGGTTTGTACCAGAATTCTTCCATCAAGTAGAGCTCGTGCGAAATGAAGATCAATCCTTCTCTCTTTGGTTTTGGATAAAAAATCACAAATTTGTCATGCCCCTTCAACAGTTTGCTCAAATCCTTAGGATTCCAAATTATGATCAATGCGCCTATACGGAAGATTGGTCACTAGAGTCTCTCTTCAACTACCGAGAAGAAAACAGTCCATATCGTTCCTACATACCCTCTCCACAAGAAATAATTCGTTTCGTGCGTACTCCACAACGCAAACACTATCTTGATCCAGACAAAATCCTTTTGAAAGAAATTCATGAAGAATATTGTCCGTGGGCAATTATTTTGAAAGAAAATGTTCTTAATCTCAAAGGGGATCGTGAGATTGTACCTGCATGTGTGGCTCACATGTTATACTGTCTTTTAACTGAACAAAACTATAATCTCGCTTACTTCTTTGCAAAAAGAATCACTAACCTTAAAGGTCAAAAAAGCAAACTCATTCCTTATGGAATGTTCCTAACCCGTCTCTATCATTACATCATGCACTCTAACCCACATCTTCGTAGTCCTCTCTACACTATGTTCACTAAAGTAATGGAACCACAAATGAAGCTCAGATTTCTGCATATGAGATTTCTGGAGTCTGCATATGACTGTCAACCATTTGATGATCCGTCCTTACATGCAATATCTCACTTGGACCAAATACATGGTAGTTCCTAAGTGTCTCGATTCAAGCAATTCAATGCTTTATTAGGATTAGATGTTGGTATGTGCTGTTTTAACTCTTAATTATTAGGATGATGTGAATCATTGATATTTTTAAACGTTTCTATCATAGGATTGCTTGACTTTCTTATGCTTTCATGTTCTTTACGTGCTTTTTTCTTAATTTGATTTGCTCTTGAGATCACCAATAGCATTAGAATGCACAAAGGAAAAGTAGGTTAGAAATCATGGACTATCCTAAACTGCACAACAGTTCTGTCCAAATTAGTGTGTCTGGCGGATCTGCGGATCCACAAATTATGGATCCGCCCGTATAAAATACGGATCTGCCATACGTCAAAAGTGTAACACAGAATTATCAAACGGACGGATCTGCGGATCCACAATTTGCAGATCCGCCCATATAAAAAGAAGATTCGTGACTTTTCCAGATTTCAAATTTTCTATTTTAACTTTTAGCACTTTCCCACAATTTTCCATAAACCACCCTTCATAGATAACTATAGGATTAAACACTAAACCCATATAATCCAAGAACCTTAAGATAATTCATTTCATCTTATTCCCCTTTAAATCCAACACTTCCATTCCAAGTTTCTTGCACATTTGCAAGATCTAGTTCACCTTCTTCATCAACACCAAGACTTACTCATCCAAGTCTTCATCTACCTCCATCAAAAAAAGACAAACCGCTAGAATTAGAGTAGGAAAACCAATGATTATCAATCTTGAAAGCTCCTCAAGTGATAATTTCTCAAGGCTCCATCCAAGAGTACATCATCAAGAACCACATCAAACTCACACTTGTACTCACCCAAGGAAACAACATCCTTGAACTCTCCCACACCACTCAACTTTGGAGCACTCAAGACACTTTCCACCAACAATTTGTCACCCTTGGAGAAAAACCTTGACAGCACTCAACCTTCAAACCCATTTCTTGATGACAAGGAAAATGTCCCACCAAGACCTTTACATCTGCCACCACAACCATCACCATAACTTGTCATCGGTAGAAATCTTCTACCCTCATTCAACAACACACAAGACTTCCCACCGGGATTTTCCGAGTGCTTGAATCCACCACCCATTGAACCTTCATATTCATCATCACCAAGAGGTCCATTTGACCTACAAACCCAAACCTACAACTACCAAAGACAACTACATGACTATCATTGCATGTGTTGTCACCACAACCATGAGCACATCGTCACTCTTATGGAAAGAGTTAATGTGATGTTTTCCTACATCCAACACCACCTCCAAGCTCTACCCGCATTCCCACAACATAAGTGTCGGCTTATTGTCAAGCCATAGTATGTCTTAGGAAACTCCTATATTTTTCTTTCTTAGTTATTTCTCCAACTTTTCTTAGGAACTTTTCTTTTCTTTCTTAGTTATTTTTGTAACTTTGTAGGATGTATGACCTAAGAGTCAAATTTTACCTTGTTTTCTTATAATAAAATGAGGTTACTTAGTTGGTGCGCTCTTATGCTTTGCGGTGATCTCATTTGTTGCTTGCAATGTGTGGTTGTGATTTACAATTACTTGTAGTTGTTTCTATATATCGTGGTTGTGATGAATTCGTTATTTCCATATTCGTGCTTGTATGTTAACTTTGTTTTGTAGCACGACTCCATAGCTCGATTCCTTGGTGCCCCAAACAAGGGGGAGTATACACCGAGGGGGAGCATTTGCATGGCTTCTTAGCTTCCGCCACGCCACTCTACACTTTTTGTTTCGGAAAAAAGGGGGAGAAATGTATGTAAACTCATACTTAAAACGTTGTGAATGTAAACTTTTACTAAAGATGACTTTATGTTTTGCCATCATCAAGAAGGGGGAGATTGTTAATACAAATATCGCGTAAAAATGTTATTTATATTTTGCAGTCTCTTAAGGTTTTGATAATGGCAATTATAAACTAATACGAAGTAAACGTCTACGTAACCAAGTTTTAAGTTACAAGTTTACATTCCTACGTATATCACTTCAGGTATGAATAATGTGATTATACCTCACGTCGAATGATCAAAGAGCAAAACTAATAAATATTTTCTAACACACTCTAAATATTTATTAAACACATTTTTAACAAAAAAATACACAAAGTTTACTTAATTAAATTCACTAGACATTTTAATTAAGTGTTTTATTTAAATCAAAACTAAATAAAAATTAACTACTTTGTGCCCAAGTAATTCTAGAAGCATTTGTTTTAATAATGATTATAGTACAAAACATACTAAAGATCAAAGGTTAATAAGTTGTCCAGATACACTCTGCGGATCCACAATTTATAACGGACGCATCCACAAATTGTGGATCCGTGGATCCGCATGTCACAACTCGTAATTCCAGGCCATTTTTCCTAACCTCGACAATTTACTATTCACGAGTTACTATTCATTTTTACTATTCACTGGCACTATTCATTCAAAAAATTTTATTTCATATTCTCGTAAGTTAAACTATTTTAATGATAACCCGAGATTTTGGCACTCGTCGGATAATTTCTGCAAGAATCACGAAACCGTGTCCGAGATTTACCTTAAGGTTTAAACATCATTTAGGCATCCCGATATGTCCAAACAACATTACCAACAAGAGAAATATATGTTTTCCACCTTCCGTGACATTTTCATGAATTTAGGAATTTTAGGATACCCGGTTTTAAGTTCTGTGACTTTACGACTTAAAGTTAGCAATTAACGGGACCAAAACCCACTCCGTATGTCAAAGGTAAATATCCAACCTAAAATATCTAGATATTTCCTCAAAAATATCTAGATATTTCGAAAATATAGTGAAATTACCATTATACCCTTTCATTGAAATTACCAAAATGCCCTTGGACTATATAAAGTCTAAACTAGCTTCTTTTTTCACAAAAAAATCACAAACACACTCTCTTTTCTCTCTATACTCCACGGCTCACAAGAACAAGGAGGAAGAACACAAAATTTTTTGAAGATCAAGTACTTTACAAGTCCCATTTGACATCCCTTGTTAGGATTTTGAAATAAAAATCCCAAGGTTCTTTAAGTATTTCATCCAAAACTCTTCTAATCTTCAAGTAAGCTTCAAGAAACATTTTCAATCTTTTCATGCCTTCATTTGTTATATTTTCTAGTTTTGATAGTAGCTAGTTGTGCAAATAAATATGTTATACATACCACTTTACACAAAAATTCATTTTAAACATAGATCCATCATTTTTATTATCATCCTCATGAAACCCATCATTTTTGGTGATGTTTAGGACCCCATGACATCTTGAGAAGGTGTATGGTAGGTTTAGAGTACTTGTGGAGTTGATTGGAAGTGGTATAAACAAGTTTAGAACCAAGAAAATGAGTTTTTAGCAATCTAAATAAGCTACTGTCCAAAAACGTGAAATCTGGAAATTTCAGTAAACATTGAGTTATTTTGGCCTTCATATTCAGAAAATACTTTCAAAAACGAAACCGTGGGCGCTTGAATCACTAAAAACCGACTTATAACGAAGGAGATATGATTTTTACAAGTTAGGCGACGAAAAACTATTTTCTGAAAATAAGCTTGCTGTTTGCCGAACTTCAAGGGACAAAACGAGGCGTTCGACATGATCTAGGAGAGCCGAGCTACTGAAAACATGTTAGTTCATGCTATGACGAATCCGTGGATATAAAGAACGTCGCAAACGGACTCGTAACGACCGAGATATGAATTTTTGAAAAGCCGACGAACTATACTTATTTTGACAGCACCATTATAACACATATATTTTCTAAGTGTAAAACTAGCAAGTCGCTAAATTGATAGCCGATTTTCTCTATGATCGAGGCGCGTATGATCAAAAGTCAAATGAGACGACATTGAGATTATGTTACAAGGATTTCAAAAACGTCAAGTTCTATTCCTAACTCTTAACGTACAATATTTTGCGACTAGTTTTGCGAGGCCGTTTGGTCATATTTTCACAAGTTATAAAAAGTATTATTTTGCGACGAAAACATTATATTAACCGATAAAACACCAAACAAGGATCGTGGAGTACCGTTTCAACATATTTATACGAAAAGTAGTTTATAACTTGCCGAGACGTCAAAAATGTAGTTTTCGACGATAAGCATTATTTTCAAAACTAACGAGTGGTATCGTTAACATACGTATTTGCATGTGTAGCATTGTATCATTGCTTACGCTAGATCATATCATTCATAATAGGTCGCGGTTAGAGACAGATCCTCATTTTCGTCATATACATTGTGATCATTGTGTTATCATATCAGGTGAGTTTCATAGCCCCTACTTTATACGTTTTGAACTTTTTGGGGGAGATACATGCTTAAACTGCTTGCTTACATACATGATTGTGTTAAACTTGTTTGTGTTATTCTTGAAAGCAACTCGCGGACCTAAGTATCTAACACTTGGGGTAGCCGTACAGTACATATCATGGACCTAAGTATCTAACACTTGGGGTAGCCGTACAGAACATATCACGGACCTAAGTATCTAACACTTGGGGTAGCCGTACAGTACATATCATGGACCTAAGTATCTAACACTTGGGGTAGCCGTACAGAACATATCACGGACCTAAGTATCTAACACTTGGGGTAGCCGTACAGTACATATCATGGACCTAAGTATCTAACACTTGGGGTAGCCGTACAGAACATATCACGGACCTAAGTATCTAACACTTGGGGTAGCCGTACAGTACATATCATGGACCTAAGTATCTAACACTTGGGGTAGCCGTACAGAACATATCACGGACCTAAGTATCTATCACTTGGGGTAGCCGAACACAAGTCTCCTCGTGAGCAACATAAGTCTCCTAGTGAGCAGCATAAGGTTTACTAGTGATATAGAACGCACCTCGTATATGCACATGTCTTACTCAAGCTATATTTTAGCAGTGGATTGTAAACACACAGGTTGCAAGTGTTGTTATGGGCGGGATTTGCAACTGAGTGGATTTACAATGCCTTTGCTAAGAAACTCTTATTTCAAATACTTTACTTGTTAAACAAACTCTATGAACTCACCAACCTCGTGTTGACACTTTAGCATGTATTTTCAGGAACTAAGCTATAGCACGCTACTGGAGGCTTTTGGCAGGGCATGGCATGGTCATAGAAGACTCTGATAAAACATTTGGGACCGCTTAACTTATTTTATGGGCCTATTTCCGCACCACTTTTCATAATGTAAATTTAACACTTCTGATTTCTCAAATATATTCTAAATGATTGTGAAAAACCGTTCTTTGTACATGCGTTGCGATACCAATTGAGTTGCACCCCAGCGACACGTAAGCTTCCGCTGGACCCGATTTTGGGGGTGTGACAGATTGGTATCAGAGCCTAGGCTATAGAGAATTGGGTAATTTTAAAACCTAAACTATAGCTACTTTTACGAAAACTTAACCCTATGACCGCCACGTGCCTGCCTGCCAAGCTGATGCCTCATTTGTGGTTTGTTGCTGACATATTTGATGAGATTTATATCTTATTATCAGATAGATTATACTCACTTACTCTCGTTGTTTACTATAATTGTATTCCATATAAGTATGCTTACATATCATGCATGTCGCAGCGTTACACCTTTTCCTTACGTAGTTTCATCATTCGACCTCAAGCCTGATCACCTGCCTTAGTCTTTTGAACCACCCTTTACATGTGAAGGACATAGTATTAGTATAACTAAGCTAAGTATTCCAAAATTCATTGAACCTCGGTGGAATATAGACTGGTCATCTATATTCGACCCGGGACAGTGGGACATAGCCTGACCACCTATGTTCGACTCAGAGATGAATTTTGCAATACTGAGAGTAGTTATAATAGAATTATGTCCAGATTGATTTGATCGGTGTAAGCAATTCCATTATCGAGCCAAACTTTCAAAAGACCTCATTTCAGGATGTTGAATCCATTCTTTCTGACAACTTGTTTCCTAGCTTGATTTAGTGACAGTTCTTGTTTGATGAGTTGCGAAAATCAAGCTACGAGTCAAGTTGTTACCCGAGCCGATTCAGTTTAATCTCATGACAGTTCTTGTTTGATGAGTTGTGAGATTAAATTTGAATCGACAACCTCAAACCGATTTAGCATAATCCCATGACAGTTCTTGTTTGATGAGTTGTGGGATTAAGTAAAAATCGGTTACCTAGAGGTCTTTTGAAGGCTATGCTCGATCATGGGAAAGTTTACCCCCATCAAACCCGACCATGAGAACGTACGTACGTAGAACGAGTGAGCTGAATTCAGGGACTGAATTCCTCTAACGGGTGGAGACTGTCACAACTCGTAATTCCAGGCCATTTTTCCGAAACCTTGACAATTTACTATTCACGAGTTACTATTCATTTTTACTATTCACTGGCACTATTCATTCCAAAATTTTTATTTCATATTCTCGTAAGTTAAACTATTTTAATGATAACCCGAGATTTTGGCACTCGTCAGATAATTTCTGCAAGAATCACGAAACCGTGTCCGAGATTTACCTTAAGGTTTAAACATCATTTAGGCATCCCGATATGTCCAAACAACATTACCAACAAGAGAAATATATGTTTTCCACCTTCCGTGATATTTTCATGAATTTAGGAATTTTAGGATACCCGGTTTTAAGTTTTGTGACTTTGCGACTTACAGTTAGCAATTAACGGGACCAAAACCCACTCCGTATGTCAAAGATAAATATTCAACCTAAAATATCTAGATATTTCCTCAAAAATATCTAGATATTTCGAAAATATAGTGAAATTACCATTATACCCTTTCATTGAAATTACCAAAATGCCCTTGGACTATATAAAGTCTAAACTAGCTTCTTTTTTCACAAAAAAATCACAAACACACTCTCTTTTCTCTCTATACTCCACGGCTCACAAGAACAAGGAGGAAGAACACAAAATTTTTTGAAGATCAAGTACTTTACAAGTCCCATTTGACATCCCTTGTTAGGATTTTGAAATAAAAATCCCAAGGTTCTTTAAGTATTTCATCCAAAACTCTTCTAATCTTCAAGTAAGCTTCAAGAAACATTTTCAATCTTTTCATGCCTTCATTTGTTATATTTTCTAGTTTTGATAGTAGCTAGTTGTGCAAATAAATATGTTATACATACCACTTTACACAAAAAATCATTTTAAACATAGATCCATCATTTTTATTATCATCCTCATGAAACCCATCATTTTTGGTGATGTTTAGGACCCCATGACATCTTGAGAAGGTGTATGGTAGGTTTAGAGTACTTGTGGAGTTGATTGGAAGTGGTATAAACAAGTTTAGAACCAAGAAAATGAGTTTTTAGCAATCTAAATAAGCTACTGTCCAAAAACGTGAAATCTGGAAATTTCAGTAAACATTGAGTTATTTTGGCCTTCATATTCAGAAAATACTTTCAAAAACGAAACCGTGGGCGCTTGAATCACTAAAAACCGACTTATAACGAAGGAGATATGATTTTTACAAGTTAGGCGACGAAAAACTATTTTCTGAAAATAAGCTTGCTGTTTGCCGAACTTCAAGGGACAAAACGAGGCGTTAGACGTGATCTAGGAGAGCCGAGCTACTGAAAGCATGTTAGTTCATGCTATGACGAATCCGTGGATATAAAGAACGTCGCAAACGGACTCGTAACGACCGAGATATGAATTTTTGAAAAGCCGACGAACTATACTTATTTTGACAGCACCATTATAACACATATATTTTCTAAGTGTAAAACTAGCAAGTCGCTAAATTGATAGCCGATTTTCTCTATGATCGAGGCGCGTATGATCAAAAGTCAAATGAGACGACATTGAGATTATGTTACAAGGATTTCAAAAACGTCAAGTTCTATTCCTAACTCTTAACGTACAATATTTTGCGACTAGTTTTGCGAGGCCGTTTGGTCATATTTTCACAAGTTATAAAAAGTATTATTTTGCGACGAAAACATTATATTAACCGATAAAACACCAAACAAGGATCGTGGAGTACCGTTTCAACATATTTATACGAAAAGTAGTTTATAACTTGCCGAGACGTCAAAAATGTAGTTTTCGACGATAAGCATTATTTTCAAAACTAACGAGTGGTATCGTTAACATACGTATTTGCATGTGTAGCATTGTATCATTGCTTACGCTAGATCATATCATTCATAATAGGTCGCGGTTAGAGACAGATCCTCATTTTCGTCATATACATTGTGATCATTGTGCTATCATATCAGGTGAGTTTCATAGCCCCTACTTTATACGTTTTGAACTTTTTAGGGGAGATACACGCTTAAACTGCTTGCCTACATACATGATTGTGTTAAACTTGTTTGTGTTATTCTTGAAAGCAACTCGCGGACCTAAGTATCTAACACTTGGGGTAGCCGTACAGTACATATCATGGACCTAAGTATCTAACACTTGGGGTAGCCGTACAGAACATATCACGGACCTAAGTATCTAACACTTGGGGTAGCCGTACAGTACATATCATGGACCTAAGTATCTAACACTTGGGGTAGCCGTACAGAACATATCACGGACCTAAGTATCTAACACTTGGGGTAGCCGTACAGTACATATCACGGACCTAAGTATCTAACACTTGGGGTAGCCGTACAGTACATATCATGGACCTAAGTATCTAACACTTGGGGTAGCCGTACAGAACATATCACGGACCTAAGTATCTATCACTTGGGGTAGCCGAACACAAGTCTCCTCGTGAGCAACATAAGTCTCCTAGTGAGCAGCATAAGGTTTACTAGTGATATAGAATGCACCTCGTATACGCACATGTCTTACTCAAGCTATATTTTAGCAGTGGATTGTAAACACACAGGTTGCAAGTGTTGTTATGGGCAGGATTTGCAACTGAGTGGATTTACAATGCCTTTGCTAAGAAACTCTTATTTCAAATACTTTACTTGTTAAACAAACTCTATGAACTCACCAACCTCGTGTTGACACTTTAGCATGTATTTTCAGGAACTAAGCTATAGCACGCTACTGGAGGCTTTTGGCTGGGCATGGCATGGTCATAGAAGACTCTGATAAAACATTTGGGACCGCTTAACTTATTTTATGGGCCTATTTCTGCACCACTTTTCATAATGTAAATTTAACACTTCTGATTTCTCAAATATATTCTAAATGATTGTGAAAAACCGTTCTTTGTACATGCGTTGCGATACCAATTGAGTTGCACCCCAGCGACACGTAAGCTTCCGCTGGACCCGATTTTGGGGGTGTGACACCGGCGAAGGGTGAAAACTGGACAAAAGTTTTAGTATAAATAGGACATAAGTCCAAACTTTCCAACTAATGATTCTCAGCCATTCTTATCACACTACTACCATTTCTTTCATAACATTACATCTTATTAACACTCTTTGATCATTCCAATTGACCTATAACACATTCAAAGTGATCCAACGATTCTACTTTGATTTCAAGTGAAGAACACAAGAAGCTTTCCAAGCCTTCAAGTGTTGTAGTTAGTTGTGTCTTATCATATACTTTGTTGTATAACATAGTATATCATTTGTGTGTCTTTGTAACTCACCACCAACTACCAACTTGGGTAGTGATCATCATACAACAACCTAGAGAGTCCGGTTAGTATTATAGTCCTCAAAATACGTTGAGTGATAAGGTTGGTATTGCCTTGTGAAAGACTCGATATCTAGCTTAGTATCGGTAAAGAAGTGAAGCGACGTTGTAAGGTTTTCTCCGCCAAAAGGGAGCTTGTTGATATAGTGCTTGCAAACTCTCGAGTTGGGTACTCGAGGAGTGGAGTAGGGCGAGGAAGAGAGCTTCATGCTGAACCACTATAAACGACCGTGTCTATTTGTTTGATCTTTCCTTTAAATTTCCGCATTTACTTATTGCGTATTGTTTACATTCATATATTGTATGTTGTGTTGATTTCACATTAAGTCACCGAATCTAATAATTTTGTAAACAAGCTAAAAACGGTAAAAACTATTCAACCCCCCTTCTAGTTTTCCACATAAACCATAAACTTTCTATACTCCCATTTACTTCATAATTTTGCCCTTCTTTTACACCACCTTCACGAAAACATCATTTTACGACTGTCAAGAAACTAGAGTTATGTTTAGTTTAAAGAAAACACCCCTGTTTAATATTTTGTACAAAATAAGGAAAATAAATATTGCGTTAAATCAAACTTCTCACAAAACATTCTCTACAAAACACCAAAACATGCATTTCTAACTTAACAAGTGGAACTACAAACCACATTTTCTTGTGTTTTCTTTATTTCCCTAATAACTCACTTTCTTTTCTTTAAAATTAAAAAAAATAATAATAATAAAAAAAATAAAAAATAATAATAATAAAAATAAAGGAAACATATGTTTTGTGGAAAGTTTAATATCCTTTCTTGTCATCCCGATTCTTTTGGAACAACTTCTTTTCGTCTCTAGGTTGTCTTACAAATCTACCTCTTCTTTTAAAGAACTTTTTAAAGTCCCTAACCACTAAGGCATACTCTTCGTCTTCACTATCGGAAGCCGAACTCTCCTCATCACTAGACTCATTCTTGGTTTTCAACGCTAGAGATCTTACTCTCTCTCCTTTGCCTTTGACTATATCAGAGTCTTTCTTGATTATCATTTCATGAACTTTCAAGTTTCCTATAAGTTCATCAGGTGATAATGTCGCCAAGTTTTTTGACTCTTCAATGGCGGTGACCTTTGCTCTCCATTAGGATGTAGAGCCCTAAGAAACTTCCTAACATAATTCTTGCTAGAGTAACTTTCATCAAGAGCTTTAAAACTAGTAATAATAGTATTAAATCTAGAAAAAGCACTATCTATAGTTTCATCTTCTAGAATGGAAAATTGTTCATATTGTTGCACAAGAAGATCGATCTTGTTCACTTTGACTTGACTATTACCTTGATGGGTGACTAACAAAGTTTTCCAAATTTCTTTTGCCATATTACACATAAAAATTATTTCAAATTCCTTTTTTGCCAAAGCATTGTAAATCATCATTTTAGACTCATTATTTTTGGATAGCTTTCTATTAAGATTATCACTTTGTTTATCATAGGGAATTACTTCATCTTTTCTAGTTTCCGGATTCTTTTCAATTGGTTCAAAATCACCCTCGGTAATAACATGCCAAAGATCAATATCTTTTGATTTCACATACGTTTCGAATCTTTTTTTCCAATAGATAAAACAATTGGTTTCAAAAAGTGGTGGTCTTTGCCACTAGTACAGATATGGGATTTCGTCACACATATGGGATTTCGAATGGCCACACTAGTACAGATATGGGATTTCGTCACACATATGGGATTTCGAATGGCTACATAGTAACATATTTATGTGACTAAATGTACCAGAATAAAATAAATAGCCACACTTGATCTGACTTGTGTGACCATTTCGGAATTTCATTGTCACACATTTGAATATTTTCATGATTATAGGTATCTGGTAAAAAAAAATTTGATTATTTAGTCACTTATAATTTGGGACGTGTGACAGATACAAATAAGTTTGAAACATTAGTCACACTATATCTATACAAATGTGACAAATATATGTCACACAATTGAACAGTGTGACCAAAATCCATATATGGTCACATGAAGTAATTGTGTATGTGGCTAAATCATATACTCAAGTTTGTCACGCATTATTTAAAAGTGACTGCTAGTTTTTGTTGAAAATTTAGCCACATATGAATTTGAAATGTGTGACAACTGAAAAGTAAGTTTGAAGCATTAGTCACGATATGCATTTAAAAGTGACAAATATATGTCACAAACTTGAACAGTGTGACCAAATGTCATATATGGTCACACTAAACCATAGGCATACATGATTAAGTGTAACCAAAATTCGATACATATGGTCACGTAAGTTAATATGTATGTCTAAAGTTTAGTGTGTGTTTGCCTGCCAAATCCTAATGTGTATAGTCACATTTAATTGTAGCACGATCATGTGACTATAGGCTTTACAATAGTCACACCATATCACAAATGTGTATCTAAATTATGTTTATGGCCACATTATAAGGGTATTATATGTGACCAATACATTCAAAATAGTCATATTGTGAAATATTCATGTGACTATTATTTATAGCAAAATGTAAACTCAATTATCATTAACCTTGATATTAGTCACATTGAGTATTTGTATGACTAAATTCAAGATGTTATATATGGTCACATGAAGTATTTATTTAGGTGTCTAAATCATAGAGTCATATTTTGTCACACATTATTTAAGTGTAGTAACAATTCGATACATATGGTCACACATTTCTGATAACTTATCTAATTTTGAGGGGTTAGATATGGGATTTTATAGTCTATCTAGTTTGAGTCTAATTTGATATTCACTGAATTGAGTTCAGACTATTAGTCATGACTCTTCATTTGCCCCATTACAATGCTGGGATTTTATAGTGTATCTAGTTTAATGCAGTAGTATGTTACTTGCCCCTAGGAACTATGCTACTTGACTTTCTAAAGTCAATTTTCAACTTTAATGAAGTAACATGTTACTAAAGTGCCTGCAAGTGCATGTACATGATAAATGGAAACTGCAAATACAATAAAGCTTGACTGCAAGTGGATATACTAGTGAAAACAAAAAAAAATTCATTGCCATAGAAAAGCTTGACTTTTTGGAGTCAAAATCCACTACAACAGGCTAAATTACACAAACAACTATTTAATACTAAAAATGATAATCATCTAACAGTACTAACTTAACAATACCAGCAGTAACCTTGCACTTAGCCTTGAGCAGCATTAACTTTAAGCCCAGCAGTAGTAACTTTTGTACTAGAAGCACTAACCACTTTGGTGTATTTCCTTTGAAGTTCACAAGCAGTCTTAACTTCAACCGGCAGTCTTAACTGTTACACTAGCAGTCTTAACTTGCAGCATGACATGCTTCACTTGGATTTTCGTATAATAATACCTTCACATTCGGTTTGATAGTAGTCATTTCGTGATTCATTACCCAAGTCATTTTTATTTACATGTGGCAATATGTTATCATTGTGCTCGTGAATGACTGTACTAAACTCCTCATCGACTTCGTCATATGTATCTTTGTAATTCTTGGTAGGTGTTTTAAAGACAATAGACAATTTTTTATCTACCTGGTCTTTCACATAAAACACTTGTCATGCTTGTGAGGCTAATATGAACGGATCACCCTTGTGGCCTAAACTATTCAGGTCTACCAACGTATAACCAAGAGTATCACGTTCGACCCCACCAGTTTTGTGATTAACCCAATCACATTTGAAAAGAAGAATTTGCCTGAAACGGTAATCTAGTACCCATATCTCTTGTAAAACCCCATAATAAAATGATTTTCTTGTGGCTGCAACTTCTTTGGATATGTGAAGATCTACTGCCTCAACACTAACCCCACTGTTCTGGTAAACTATGCCATCATTACTTTTCGTACGAAATGTATACCAATTGATGTTATACGCCTCGTATTTCACTATGCTGGCGCGTGGTCCAAATGATATCCTCCTCACAGTTTCTGATACACTATCATTGGATATCGCTAACTCTCTCTCAACCTGAATTTCATTACAAGTATATATTACCTTTAAATTGCAGGAACAACAAACAAACAATTAAAGAATAGGAGTGTTTGGGATAATGAAATGGTGTGCTGGTGGACCTCTATCTAATGTCATATACAGGAGGGACAATTATGATGATAGATTCTATGACTAACAAAGTTGTTGGGCAGATCATTGGTAAGTGCTTATTTATTATAGACTACTACTATTGGTTTTGGAGCTTGTAGCTATGAGTTTTTCTGGGTGAATGGTACACCTAATTAATGGTTTATACAGCTTATCACAAACACCAGTTAAGGACTTATCAATAAAACACACTTCACATTTTATCTTAACTCACTTCTTTTTAGCAACAAACAAACAATTATAAACAACATACGAGTAATTACCTCTTCGTGTAACCACTTAGCAAAAGATTTACTGTGCTCATTCTCCAGCAATGCCATTCGTGTACCCGGGTTTTTTGTTTTCAAAACTTCCTTGTGTCGCCTGAAACAAATAAATGTCTTTGATTATTATATTTGATAGCACATTTTACGCAACGAAATAGACATGTGTTAGTAATACTTACTCGATATACGGTTGAATTTCATCTGTATTTTGTATTACATACAAATGTGCTTTCTGAAAGAATTCTCCGGAAACTTCACTTGATTTGCCGGCCGACAATGGCTTTCCGTCCTCATTTTCATTGGTTACATGTTTATCAGGTGGGATACCAATAGTTTTCATGGTTTTATGATATTCGCTAAAAAACTCTATTGTTTCTTCCGCGATAGTCTCCTCAGCAATGCATCCCTCTGGTCTATTTCTGTTTTGCACATGTCCTTTAATAACCTTCATACATCTTTCGAAGGGATACCTCCCTAGTTAGGTGCACAGTCAAGTGTATCATAATATCAAAAAATGACGGAGGAAAGAACTTCTCGAGTAGGCACAGTGTCACAACAAGTTCTTCTTGCATCTTATCTAGTTCTTGCAAGCTGATTTCTTTCCTACATATAGATTTAAAGAAAAAGCAAAACCTGATAATAGCATATCGTGTGGGTGGGTGCATGATTGAACGTATAGCAATGGGTAAAAACTCTTGCATTAGCATGTGATAGTCATGCGATTTAAGGCCAATGAGCTTCCTATCATTTAGGCTGACCAAACTAGAGAAATTTGAACAATAGCCTTGTAGTACCCTGATGTTGCATAACGTTTCACAAAAGATGTCTTTTTCAGCATTCGTTAATGTGTAACCTGCTGGAGGTAGTGTTATTTTCTCTGCTTCTTGCCTAGCAAACAACTCTTTTTTTATCCCCAACTCTTCCAGATCCAATCGAGCATTCATTCCATCTTTTGTATTTCCAGGAACATTCAGCAAAGTTCCGACTAGACTCTCACCAATATTCTTTTCTACATGCATGAAGTCAATACAATGCAGAACAGAATTATGCCTCTAATACTTTAGCTTTCGATACCAAATGTTCAATTTCTTCCAATATGCTTCATTTACTTGGCTTGAACTACCCTCTTCTTATGTTGTTTTCCTTTTCTGCTTTTTCATCTTCCCACCTCTGCCTCTGGTATCTTCTTGGTTTTTAGAGGTTTTTCCTTTTCCCCACTTATTTTCAATATGTTGTACCTCGTTGTATATTTGTTCCCCGGTCAATGGATTTGGAGCATGCTGAAATTCTTCTTGTCCATTAAACGCCTTCGTTTGCCTTCTGAACGGATGGTTGTATGGTAGATATCATCTGTGTCCAGCATAACTTTGGTTGGATGAGGCGGAAAGTCTAACACAATGTGTATCTTTCCCACATACTACACAACCTTTGAATCCACTGTATGGGCAGCCACATAATGTACCAAGTGCAGGGTAATCATTTATCGTCCATAACACAATGGCACGCAGATTAAAGTTTTCTATTATGGAAGCATCATATGTATCAACCCCTTTCTCGAATAAGGTCTGCAGATCATCAACCAACGGTTCTAAAAATACATCGATATCATTTCCCGGGTATCCCGATATTAATACCGAAAGCATGATAAACTTTCTTTTCATACACAACGATGGAGGAAGGTTGTATATGACAGATAAAACTAACCATACACTGTGATGCCTATTTCCTGAGTTGACGTCAACCCCATCAGCCGATATTCCTAGCCGTAGATTTCTCGGATTTTTAGCAATTTCGGGGAATTTTTCATCTATGATACGCCATGTCTATAAATCTGCGGGGTGACGTAAAACACCATCTGTTATCCTCCTTGTTGCGTGCCATGTTAGATCTTCTGAAATACTTTCTAACTTAAAGAGTCGTTGCAGTCTTGGTATAATAGGAAAGTACCACATTACCTTTGCCGGAATGTTTTCGTACACTTTATGTGTCTTATTATCCACCTTCCATCTTGATATCCCACAAGTTGGACAAACAGTCAACTCCTTGTTATCCTTCCAGTAAAGAATGCAGTTGTTGCTATATACATATATCTTTTTGTATCCTGATCCCATCATTCTCACTAGTTTTTTGGCCTGATAAGTTTTTTCAACCATTTCGTTACCAGCAGGTAGCATCTTTTTTAACAATCCTAGTAATTCAGTTAAGAACTTATCAGAAACTCCATACTTACCCTTCAAGTTGAGTAGTTTAACTATTGCGGACAACTTTGTGAAGTCAGTACATCCTTCGTAAAGTGGCTTCTCCGCGTATAATAATAGTTCTTGAAACTTGGCAAGGTCAGCCTCATCAAAAATTTCTTTTGTAGCATTAACCATTTCTACTATTGCTGGGCCATCTGTTGGAATTTCTGAACCAAAATTCATGTCGAAATCTGTGTCGTCAACAAACTCATCTGTTGTAGCATTAACAGGTATTTGGGCAGTTGTTGCTTGCTCATCCTTTTCTCCATGTTTATCCCATTTTTTGTAGCTTTGATCAATCCCGTGGTAGAATAAATGGAACTGCACATCCTCCACTTTCTGCTCTATTTTGTTTAAACATGAGGTACACGGACATGGCATCTTAAGCTGTTGTTTATTACCTCGTGGGTCGATGCTCCTCATCTTCTGCAAGTTGTGTACTGCATACTTAATAAACGCTTCTACTCCATCAATATATTGTTTCTTGGTCCTACTAGTTCTCATCCAAGACTTGTCCATGCTATTGTTGAGGTCAAATGGTAACGTATATATCCTAAAAGTCACAAATTAAAACAATATAAGCATCAAATCATTTGTGTATAACTATAATGGACAGTGGGTAGTGTAGTGGTACTCAAAATTCCCTTTGATCACAAACATCAAGCACATACTAATTGGAATCTGTCTGGGCAGAATTTACTATCTTTATAATTGTAAAAACAATTTCGAGAATAATATAATTTCACCATTGCAACAAAAAAAAATAATGATTTCCTAATTAAAAAAAGTACCTAATTTAGATCTAAATGAACCTCCCTCCGTTGTTGATGGTCGGACCGGCGAGTGGTGGATGGTGAGTGGTAGCTATGATTGGTTACTACTGAATGGTGGATGGTGACTAGTGGCTGTGACGTGACTGGTGAATGGTGACTGGTGGCTGTGATTGGTGAGAAATGTGAGAAATTTGAAATTTGCTGAAAAAAAATATGGGGGGCTTTTTAACAAAATATGAGGGCTTTAATTTTGAAATTTGTTGAAAAAAATGGGGGGCTTTTTAAAAAAATATGGCCATGATTGGTGAGAAATGTGAGAAACTTGGGTGGAGATGGAGATGGGTGGAGGAAGAATTTGAAATTTGCTGAAAAAAATATGAGGGGAGGGAGAATTAAAGAAAATTGTTACAAAATCCAAATATCTTCTATACAAAGTTAAACCTGTTAGTACAAAGTTAAACCTGGCAGTACTAATATTTACACTAGCAGTACTAACATTATTTCCTTTTTGCTTGTGTGAAGATCTTTCTCAGTAACTCTCTTGCCATTTCTGAGTCTTCATCAACTCTGAGCTTAGCATCTAACATAACAAATAAGCTAGTTGCCCTTAATGGATAATCTTTTTCTATCAGCATGTAAACATCCACTCCATTCTTCGTAGATACATGGTGAACACCACATATATCATACAGTCTCCATGTTGTACTCAACTCATGAGCTTGAAACTGCCATAAGATATCTTCTGGATCAGGTTCATACAACCTCTTCAATTCCACCCATAGCTCCTTGTCTTTGTCTTCTATAGGATCTGTAGTTCTGAACCTTTCTTGAACCAGATTCCATAGCTTGTCCAAGTCTTCTCTATCAAAAATCTTTAGTATATCTTCAAAATACTTATAAACTTCTGAGTGTCCTCCTACCCTGATTATCTTCCAAGCTTTCCCAAATGTACCTGTGTGTATCTCCAAATCAATAATTGGATGTTTAGGTTGAATAGGATCATCAACATTCAATGCATCTGGGATTATAACCAACATATATTGTTGAAGCCTTTCATCAGTTAATTCCTCTGTTGTTTCTTCTTCCTCAACTGCTTGATCTTCTTTATCTTCTTCAGTCTTTTGCTTCTTAGAATCCTCTGTTGTAGGTACTTCTTCTTCACCAATCTTCTGTTTCTTTGAAGATTCAGACTCCAATAATATACCTGCTCTCTTTGTAGTTCTACTTGGTTCTTCTGTTCCCATGGGAATAAATGTGTTCACTCTTCTGTAAACCCTTTCAAACTCACTCTTGATCTCCTCAAAACTTTTACCTTGGAAATCCTTCCTTTTGTATCCAGCCATGTTCCTCATGTAAAGACACATGGTGGTTCTTTGCTCAGCTTGACTAGGTGGTTTACTCCTCTTTTCTTTGGCTTTTTGTTCTGCAGCAGACTTTCTTCTTGAATTTATTAGTTCAGCAAGTTGTCTTGACTTCTCTTTAATGGACAACACTTCACCTGCTATGAGTTCACCAAGTCTTTCCTTTAAAACATCATCAGCATCAATCATAGACTGAACTTGTGCAGCGTCATTAAACCTTGCTTGTTCATCATCATGTAACTTCTTAGCTAGAAGTGCATCAGATTGTTCTTGTGCTAACCTTTCTTCAAGAAATTTTGCAATCTCAAATTGTGCTCTTTCATCTTCCAGTGCTTTACTAGCTACCTCTTCATCAAAACTAATTTGAGCAAGAACACTCTTCTTGACCTTCTTTGGTGGCTCTTCTTCAATCATAATGCCATTTCCTTTATCTGCCATTTTCCTTCTATCATACACAGCCCTAACTTGTTGATGAGCAGTACCAATATTTCCAGCATCCAAATTTTCTTCACCCATATCTTGCCTCCCCTGAAACTCAATATTCTCTTCAACCAAAGAATTATTGGGGTCTTGATCAATATCAGCTATCTTCCTCCCCTGTTTGGAAGAATCATCCATGTTATCATCTGAATCATCATCATTTGAGCTTGTAGACTCCACAATATTTGCCTTTCTCTTTGCTTTAAGTGACTTGACTTTAGACTGCAATTTTTTCACTTTTTCAATGAGCTTCTTGTAAGCAGTACCATACAACTGCTTTGTCTCCTTGAGTTCTTTCTCCAAGCCAGTCACCCTTTGAGTCAATTTTGTACAAATATCCATCAATTCCTTTAGTGACACTCTGCCCTCATCACTTCCAGGTGTGTTACCTCCTGGGAGAGGTGAATCATGGGGCATTTCCCCCATATTTGGCTGAGGAACAACAGATTCCTCTATTGATGAACTCCTATATGGTGTTAAAGTTGGTTGTGAGGCTGATTGAGAACCAGATGAACCTGTGGGTGTGTGATGGGACTCAACTGGGCTTGTTGATCCTTCACCCTGAATGTTTTGATTTTGAACCAACATTGTTTCAAAAAGTGGAACTACTATCCCATTAAACCCCTTAGAAGCCATGCTCATGTTACTGAAAAGTTTTTGAGTAAGGAAAGGAGTTAGATAAACATTTTTGTGAGATAGAAGCAAACTTTTCCTTATATTCAAAACCATTTGTATAAACCTTGGATACATTAAAAACTTGTATTTTTTATCCACATCTTTCACCATACCATCAAAAATTAATTTTGAAAAGTTAAAAGTCTTGTTTGTTGCTAAACAAATGAGAGCAGTTGCAATATTGCTACTGAATTGCTCCCATGAGGTTTTCTTTGGACTTAAACAATGAAGGATGGTATGTATGAAGAATCTCCATTGTGGGGCAAAACATCCTTTTTGAAAAGTCAGAATTTGAGAAGATGTGTCATACCCCATTCTAGAAATGTGATAAAAAATTTCAGTATTAGGCAAAGAACTAATACCATTTTCATCTGCTAAATGGAGATGCCTCCTAACAGATGACTCAGTAATAGTTATTGTTTTGCCATCAACTGTTGCAATTAACTCTTTGTCTCCATTCTCAAATGTATTGGTAGTAACAGTTTGCCAAAACTGTTTGATTTGAGAGACATAGATAGTAGGATTGACTGTAAGAGCATACCTGATGTGGGTAGTGTTTAGAAAATCTACTATCTGGTGGAAGTCTTGACTCCCTTCTGGTTTCTCCAAGAATGCAACCTGGTTATGTGTATCACAAAACTCTAAATTTGCCATGAAAATTGATTAAATGCTTGATTAGAGTGTTGGGTTATTATTGGACTGACTTCAATAAATTGTTTCTTTGGTTTGAAGAAATCGTATAAATTATATAAAGAAAGAGAATTATCTAATTTATGAAACCCCTAAGCGAAGTAATTGACAAAAATTACCCCAACGGCTATAAATAAACCACGGTTAATACCCAAACAGTAATAACGGCTACCCAGCAGTACAAACTTTTACGCTAGCAGTACAAATGTTTGCCTAGCAGTACAAACTTTGTGCAAAAACTGTTTCTCACCAGTATGAACTCAATTTTCTTTTAAAACCATACTGCACTCACACATTTGGAAGGGATTAAGTGTAAAGGAAGACACTTAATCAGTTTTGATGATATTGTTGTTCTTGCATTACAAGTTTACAACACAGTTTACTGTTTCAATGTTAATAGTCTTCTATGTATTAAAGAGTAGATTTTTAAAAAAAGACTGCTATTATCCAAGAAACCAAACACCCCTTTAACATCAGGGGAAACACAGATAACGATTCCTCTTTTGCCCATAAACCTTCAGCATTCTTATCACCACTTACCCTTATGCAAATTTTGGTTTGTTGACTTCCTTAAATCAAACATTCACAAGCAACCATAAACAATTAATTAAACATCAAATATTTCATTGATATTTTTTAAAAGCTACAACCATACATCTAATTATCCAACCTAAATACTAAACATACTAAAAACATAAAAACACCATCATCATAAACTGCTTCACTCCATTTCACACCAACTTGTTAGAACCAGAGCTCTCTTCCCTGCTTTCCATCCACTTCTTCCTTTCCTCGAGTCGTTTAAACATAATTTCAAGATCGCGAATCCTCTTTTCTAGATCATAAGGGTCTTCAAACCCATCTTGCAGCTCCCCCTGGTTTTGATGCACCACCACATTTTTGCTCCACCACATTTTTGCTGATCCTCTTCATTTTGCTGCACCACCTCACTTTGAGCCACCTCCGCATCCTATTGTTCCTCCTCCTCCTATTCACCTTGTTCCACCTCCTCCACCTCATTTACTCCCAAAACCTCATCCCAGTAAAAGTCTTTTGAATGCAGCCAGTTCAAAATTCTTCTCCTCATCCACGTATCTACCTGCCTATACGACCTATATTCTGCAATGGGTTCATCCCGAAAGCATCAAACACTGCGTCAGTTGTTTAACATGAACTCGTACTCTTCTGCATCATTTTGATAGTTAACATTATTTGCTGCCATTGTTGAAGTTTTCTTTGAATTGAAAGGGATATATGTGTTTGTGTGTGTTCTTTGGCATACAATCGATAGGTATAAATAGGCTGGAGAGGTAGATGAATGGTTCCCAAGACTTTAGGCGGGAAAAGGGACCAAAGACGCGCGCCAAAAGTATATTGTGAATTGAAGTTGTACGAAAAAGTCTCCAATTTCCTTTTACCAAGTATTGATTTTCCATGTACAATGAGTTGATGCAACAACTAGTTTTATCTCATGCTTTGTGAATAATAAACTTCCAAACTCAATATTTCCAACTAGTTGTTTGTGATGTTTGGGATGATTTGGGATCGGGTTCATTATTATTGACCCGAGGGAATAAATGTTTGACCGTGACTCGAAAGGAAATAGTAACTCATTTGTTGCGACTTGATATTAACTCGACTTGGACAAAATAAAAGAAAGAAATAAAAACAATTGTTAAATTAAAAGTTGTAAAGATATTTGTTATTAAATTTGGTTAATAACTAAGTAAGAAAATTAGAAGTATACGTGAGACCATGGTTGTCAGGATCCCGATCCTGATCTTAGGATCTTACGATTTTACGATACTGCAAAGAAAAAATAATTCGGATCATACAAAGGATCTTTAAAAGCCTAAGATGTTATAGGATCCCGATCTTTACCATAGGATCTTAAGTAGGATCCCGATTTTGAAAACCGTGCGTGCGACATTTGGGATAAAAATAGAATACACGAGGGCTATTGGACTATTCGAGACATGCTACCCGTACACTAACATATTTGGATTTATTGGACTATTCGTTTGATTATTGTTTGAGTTATGGATTGGTTTAGCGTTTAGTGTTTAGGGTTTAGGGTTTAGGGTTGAGGGTTTAGGGTTTATATAAATACTCGTTATATTATAAATTACTCGGGAAATTGATTTTCTATAAAGTCTTTTTGACTTGGAAACGTTCGATAAATGAAAGAGTCATGGTGAAATTTTGTTATTTCCAAAGATTAATTTTGTCGTAAGTCTAAACTTGTTTTAAATCATAAAACGAGTATACCTTGTACTAATAAATGGGATTATGGGAAAATATCGAGGATTACCAATCGACTCATCTTACTTGATATGTTTGTTGTTATTTATCTCTTTGACTTGTTTTCGTCATCTCGTCTCGACTCGAGTTATCGTCAATACTCTTCTCGACTATTCGGTTATTCTTTTTTTGGAGTGAGTACTCGTGAGTCCGTATTCTCTACCGTTACACAAATGATGATACCAAACCCTTTTAAAAGGCTAAAACGAGATTATTTTTGGAAATGAGAATGATTAACTTTTGAAAACTCTTGCGCATTTGATTTTTTTTGGTGAATATCGTGCCGAGTATGTTGCGTTGCGATACGTTGCGTTAAATCGTTTGATACGATATTCATTATCTTTAACTTTTAAAAAATTTGAATATATTATAGTATTTTCTTTTGTTTTTTTGGTGGATTTTAGTGTGACTTAATCTTAATACCACCAATTTTGTCCATATAATATTCCATTACGGATAACCAATACCTGCGGGGAAACCCGAAAAACCGATGGATAATATTAATCGGGTATCCGGTGGGATATGGGGCGGGTACGGGTATATTATAAACGGGTTCGGGTACGGGTACACTAAAACCCGCCTCGAACCCGAACCGTTGCCATCCCTAGTTACCGGCTATAGCTGGTTTTCACCGCCACGTCAACACCATTAGCCTTTTTTTTTCTTTTTTTTACACCTCTTGCCACGTCATATTTAAATCAAACCACAACTTTAGTAGTCAACCGGCAATTAATCCCTTTACCCGATCATTTGTAAACACATGTACAGAATAATCAATAAACCCTAATCAAAACACACATTCTTCTGGCAAACACAAACACGCAAACAATGAATCCAAATAACAACAAAGGTATGTTTTTTAATATTTTCACATATCAGTTGATGATTCATTGTACAATAATTAGTAACAGGCTTTTGATCTATAAATGGTGATGTTTGGGGTTGTTACCGATTCTAATGTAAAGCTGTGTGAATTTATTGTTGAATGTAAAGCTGTGTGAATTTTTAATTTATTCATGTTTATGCTTTAACAGGTTCAAAGGCAAAAATCCCTAGGTCCAAATTCAAAATCATTTCCAACAAGGTATACTAAAGTTGTTATATGTTTGTGGCTAAAGTTGTATACCTTTATACCATTAATTAAATTTTTTGAAACACATGGTATTTTGAACTATTAGGAGGTATGGGAAAACGCAGATTGGAAGAGAAGGAGCCCTTTCTATTTCTCTAGCGATGAAGAATCTGGTGATGCTGATACAAAAGGGGTAATAATGGTCCATTTAATAAGTGTTGTTTCGCTACTTTTATGATATTCTCCAGACTTAATCCATTATACTCGTTCAACTTGTAGGTCAATGAAAAAGCTGAATCCTATCAAGCTACTCCCAAAACTCAATCCTCTCAAATACCAGTTGAAAAGGCACACAAAAAGAAATTTACTCAGGATATTGTCTTGGGACTGCCGTGTAAGAAGATGGTTTAAGGGTTTAGGATATCCATTATGTTAGGAATATAAATATTCATGTGAAGACTCGGTCACCCCGAGTATCTATTTAGCATTTAAGTAGCTCGTAGAATTATTAGTGTTATTATTATTAGCTTAGTTACAATTAGTATTTGTGGAGTGGGTCGGGTCTTTACCCACTGTCAGCTCACACCACAGCCCACTAGGGGCAACCTAGCTAGTTAGTATATATACCCCTTCCCAAGTGTGGGAAGGGTTGGAACTTCTCACAATTCAACCTAATATACATTACTTTCTCTCACTAGAAGTTTCCTCCTTCTCTTTCTCTCTCTAAACTTTCGGCCTAAATCACTTCCGTACGTGTGTTTCTTGTTATGAATATGCTACAATTGGTATCAAGAGCCATGGTTAGGTTCTAGTGAGTGCATATTCACGGATTTGTGGAGTGGTTTTGGTATATTTTTTCTTGTGTTTTGTTGGTCGAATAGAAAAAGGAAGAAAATCTTTAGTTTAAGCTTTGTTTGTGGTTTAATTCGTTTAATACTTGTAATTTCATGTTCACAAAGTTGTTTTACATCTTCCTTGATAATATACAACAGTGTTTGTGTTAGTTTATGGAAGATTTGAGGATTTTCTTGGCAGCGGTTTGACATTCGGATGTGTTTTCTTTGTTGCGGTTTGACTGTCGATAAAGGATTCATCACTGCGGTTTGAGTTTTTTTGGGTAATTGTTAGTTACGGTTTGGTGTAAAACTCTGACTGCGGTTTGGAGGTTATCCATAACGGGAAACAAGACAAAACATACGGAAAGTGACATTTTTGTCCTCTTGCTACTGCGGTTTGTATTCTTTGTCTGGTAGCGGTTTGTCGTTTAGTAGTTGCGGTTTGACCAGTCTTTGCGGTTTAGATCATTGCGGTTTAGGATCTTGCGGTTTGAAGTTCAGCAGTTTGGTAACTCTACGGTTTGTCAGAGTTGCGGTTTGTCTGTTTGCGACTGCGGTTTGACCAAGTCCTGCGGTTTGACTTCTTGCGGTTTAAGGTACTGCGGTTTGACTTCTTGCAGTTTGAGGTTCTGCGGTTTGCTATCACTGCAGTTTGGTCATTGCATTTTGATCACTGCAGTTTGTCTCTTGCACTTTGATAAAGATCTTGCGGTTTGACCAAAGATCTTGCGGTTTGACCAGTGGATCTTGCGGTTTGACTAAAAGTTGACCTTTTACGTCAAAACTTCAAACGACCATAAATTTTGAACTGTAACTCCGTTTTCAGTGAATTACCTGTCAAAACGACCATGAGACTGAGGAGAAGGACACGTTGAATAAATTTATTCATTCAACCCAACTTTAGAATCCTGAAATCGCTCCGAAATGAATTTATTGAGGTTTTAATTTTTCAGACCATAATTTCACCGTAACAACTTGCGTCAACCAAACTAAATCAACTTTCATCATAACACATTCAATTAATCAAATCACGGTTTATTCTTGATTTTTGTAAAATCCCGCGAAAGAATCTATTTCTCGGTTTAAATCATAGACTTGTAAAATCCCGTGAACATTCATATCATGTCAAAGACTTCAGAGTCAGTCAATGCTGAGGTGCTCAAATTGTACGACATGATTGACAAACAGAAGATTCCCAATGATGTACAACAGATAAACCTGTTTGAGTATGTTAGTGCAAATAGGGACTTTGTGTGCACGAATTCTCAAGAGAAAGAGCTTCATCAGCCACAGACAAACGTTGTTGAGTCAGATACTGCTATGAACAACGTGCAACATGGGAAACACAATGAAGCGTCGGCTAAACCTAGTGGGGTATCTTCTGTTATTAATGATGATAATGTGTTGCATGAACAAAAGATTCCCGACAAAGTACAACAGACAAACGTTGTTAAGTCAGATATTGCTAATATGGGAAATAGCGATGTTATCCCACATGAACAATATGTGAAACACAACGAAGCATCTGTTGTACCTAGTTGTGCATCTTTTGTTCTAAATGATGAATATGTGCTGCATGAGAACACTGAATTTTTTCCTGAAGACCCATTAACCACCCAACTTAACATCTATAAAGAACAAGTGGCCATATATGAACAACGTGCTAAGTTTAAGTTAACTAAATGTGAGCCAGAAATGGATGGTCGGATGCGTACACTTATTTCTGAACGTAATCTAAGGGAAGAAAAATTGAAAATGGAGTTACATTCTTTACAAGTGAAACTTAAGCAAACTGTTCAGCTTAAACAAGTAATGCAAGAAAGTGTGAAAACACTAAAGCAAGATTTCAAAGAAAAAGAATCTAAAGTCTTAAATGATTTTTCCAGACTTAAAACCTTAAAGAATAAGCTTGAAAATAAGTTGTACACACAAGACCAATCTAGATAAACGGTTTAAATGATTCAAAAGCACAAAAAGTTGTGTGATAAGCATAGTGAAAGTAATGTAGGTGAACCTAAATTAGCTATCCTTAGGAATGCTAAAGTAGCCCAACCTGCATTATATGATGCAAATGTGATGATTATGTCTGGTCATGCCCCTCCTGATGTTACATCATTAGAAGAGAGCGATGAAATA
Source organism: Artemisia tridentata subsp. tridentata (assembly GCA_021014915.2). Lineage (NCBI taxonomy): Eukaryota > Viridiplantae > Streptophyta > Magnoliopsida > Asterales > Asteraceae > Artemisia > Artemisia tridentata. The sequence continues at coordinate 252,946,329 of CP139504.1, forward strand.
GAAGAGAGAAATAGAGAAAGAATGACTGAGAAAATGAAATATCCCAAATGCATAGCCAATCGAATCATAGTCAAACCTCATGATTATTATGAGGAGAATCGATTGACTGTGTTTGCACCTCAAAAGAAGTTAACGCCTGAACAAATATTTTGGTCTTTAGATATAGAAAAGAGAAAGGCCGATGAGCTTGAAGCCAAAACTCCATCCCTTAGGAAAATTGCAGCTGCGACGATGTATCCTCCCAATGCACCTAGGCATTTGGTTCCTTTGACTCTTCCCACAGAATGTAAAACCTTAATTAGCATATATGTACTTTGTCAACTATTTGCTGATTTTGATAAAACATGTAAGAAGAGAATTACACCAACTGGAATTACTGAGGGGGAAAGGGGTTTTGAACAAACAAAAAGGTGTTACTTGACTGAGGTCATTCCATTCTTTAAATTACTCAAAGAACACTTTGAAGGGATGCAACAAACCCTTAAAACTGAAGTCAATCAGATGAAAGTAGTGTTTAAAGATATGGAAAATGAGGTAACTCAAAATGAAATAGAACTTAAGAGCCATGAGATCAAGAGAAAGAACATTCTCATCACCAATAAAAATTTGATTGCTAGATGTATTGCACAGGATATATTTTATACTGCCACTGATTCTGCTTTAACTGCCTGTCAATTTCATGAGTATTCTATTGCATTGAATGTTAACCAGAATCGTGTTGTTGAGCTTGAGGGGGAGAATTTGAAACTGTAAGAGAAAATTCAAAATGATGACCATGATAACATGGTCAAGCGTTTTTCAAAACTAGAGGTTGATCATCTTAATTTACAATTAAAATATCAACACTTAGAAGAAAAATGTAAAATATCAAATGCCAAGATATCTCTGGATGCTCCTGAATTTGATACATATTTTGAATTGAGTAAATGTGATGAAAAAATTCAAGCTCACACTAACACGATTCGACAGTTGAGGGCTCAAATTGCCCAATTAAAGTGTGAAGCAATTGGCACCAATAAACCATCGTCTTTTGATTCTCAGAATTTTCACTATCAGGACACTATCAATAAGTTACACTATGAAAATGAGTGTTTTCGAGCTGAAAATTCAAAAGTCAAACAGCATTACAAAGAGTTATACGACTCAATTAAAGTCACACGAAACAGTCATAATGAAAAGATAACTTCTTTGTTAAATGAAATTGAGAATCTTAAGACTCAGGTGAAAGGGAAAATGCCAATTATCACTAGTGATTATGTTGTTCCAAAGGTTTCTGCTTGTAGTAAGTATGCAATTGATGTTGTGCCTATTCCGCTTCCCCTTAGGAACAATAGGTTAGCTCATCATGATTATCTCACACATCTTAAGGATAGTCTTGACACTCTTCGTGAGATTGTAGAAGAGGATAGGATAGAGAAACCACTTGATAGTGCAGTTGTTGATGCCTGCTTCCTCACTAAACGATCTCAGGAACTTTTAGAATATGTCATTGGAACATGTCCTAATATTGATAGCAAGCGAGATAGGTTTATTGCATCATCCTCAATGACTAAGAACAAGCATGTAACCTTTGAGGCACCTTTGGAAACTTCAGATCCCAACACATCAAAACATGTTCAACAACTGGAAGTGAAAAAGACTAAGATTCCTATCAGTCACTCTACAAGAGTTAACATTGACACTAAAGCTAGCGAATCAAAACCTAGGAGAAATATAAAGAATTATAGGACTTCACCAGCTAAAAGTGTTCCTAAGAAGAAAGTAGAAGACCACATGAGGAACAATAAGTCATATTTTAACAAAAGGAATCATAATTCAAATGCTAATTCACTCTGCAAAACATGTAATGATTGCTTAATTTCGGGTAATCATGATAAATGTGTTGAGAAATTTTTGAAGTCGTCCAACAAACCCCCAGTTAAGAAAGTTTGGAGAGCTAGACAAATTAAGCAATCTTGGAAACCTACAGGGAAAATATTTACCAATGTGGGCTTTCAGTGGAAGCCCACGGGCCGAATATTCACACTAGGTGAACATTGCCCTTTAACGAGGATTACCATGCCTAGAGTAGTACCTGTTAAGGAATGGAAGCCAACTGGTAGAGTTATCCCTTTAGATACTCAATGCCCTTTAACTAGGTCCATTGCATCTACCAGTGTTGCCCCTATTGTTAAAACCAAGGCACCTATGGTTTCAGCAGCTCCAGAGATTGTTTGCACTAACCAACTGGAACCCAACTTAAATTGGGGATCTGGCACTCCAAATTCTCTTCTTTCGTCTGTTTTCAAATGCAGGTCGTACGAATCGTCCTTTGACATTTGGACTCAGGCTGCTCACCACATGTGAGGGGAAACGACAATGACGTTTGAACATATCAGTTCAAGCCTCGATCTTCAAAGACAATGACGTTTGAACACATTAGTTCAAGCCTTGAACTTCAACGACAATGACGTTTGAACACATCAGTTCAAGCCTCGTTCTTCATCGACAATGACGTTTGTTCACATCAGTTCAGGCCTCGTTCTTCATCGACAATGATGTTTGAACACAGCAGTTCAAGCCTCGGGCCTCAATGTCAACATAATGGCGTCTGCTGAAAACACTCCAGGCCCCGTTCCTCAAAGAAAAGAAAGGCGTACGCTTGAGTGCGCTTTATCTTTGGAAGAAGAGAAATCTTCGTGTTTCTGACTATTCTCATCAAAAGGCTTCATACTTGCTCCATGCTCGTTCAGACATCAAGTGGATCTACTTCCATCAGATTGGACGTTTATTCATTCGATCAAAAATGGCAACTTCAAATGCAATTTTTGAGTGGGAGAAGTGTGAACAGTGGATCAACCTCATATGCACTTGTTCAATTAAAAATGGCATTCTCATATGCAATTTTTGAGGGGGAGAAGTGTGAACAAGTGGATCGACGTACATTTGATTGTTTGTTCTCTCACTTGTTAGGCATCTAATTGTGACTATGGAGTTGATCAGGTATCACTTATTTGAGGTTGAAGCGGACTTTCTCAAAGGCGTGATCTTATTCTATCTTGAAGTCGGAGTTGGTTGGATGCATGACTTTCAGTGATAACTTGCTCGTGATTAAGATTTAAGTTGAAGACTTAGTTTATCTAGTTACCAGCAGTCGGGGTAACTATCACTTAAAGGAGTTACGTTGTAGTACTCAGTGTCACACGCCGATGACGTTGTGGATAATCGCAAGAGGTGTTAATGTCTCATACTTTATTGGGTATTGAGTACTTAGAGATTTGCTTGGAGCATAAGTTCTCTACACCGTTATTCCTACATTAATGCAAGCTTAAGTTACGAGAATGGGGAATTCTACTTCAGTTTCATGTTTGGTATATCGGGTTTGCTTCATCAGTTATCAATTCAGATGGCCTACTTAAGGGTTGGTAAAGATTGTCAGAAAGTGTTTCGGTAGCGGTTGATTCTCACTTGATACATTTGAGCCAATTTTTGTCTTCTCACAAGATCTCAAGTATATGTGCATAAAATGTGTTGCTGATTCAGAGGTATCAAAACCAGCAAGGGGGAAGGAGACATGCATCTGAATGCACAACGAGTACACGTGATGAACTTTATACCTCTTCTGAGTTGAGGTTATTCCGGGAAGACAAATGTCATAACCGCAGAGAAAATCAGTGTTTTAACTCATTCCTTATGGTGTATCATTCCAACTAAGTGGGGGAAGAGATGTAAGAAACAGTTTCTGATGATTAAAGAGACTACATACGAGATAAATTGCTTACACTGGGGACTTAGGTGACTTTGGTGTAACAATTATCATCTGCAATTTCCTGAAGGGAGAAAAGGAGATTTTCGAATCTTAATTGATCTTGATGTTACGTTTTCGACTTCATTTATGGGATTGAGGGTGTACTTCTGGTTTTTGAGCTTCATATAATGAGACTGATTGCATCACTTCAACTACTTGGGGGAAGTGGTCTCTGGATACTTTTGGTATGCAGTATTTCAGACTTAAGCGGCAAGAAATATGAGAAGAATTATTCAAGTGTGAGATGATACGTTGCTGATCTATGTGATGATCCCCCGAACGGAGAATCACGATGATTATTCTTAAAAGGAGCAGCAATATTTGATGTGGTTTGCTACGGTTTCCGCTGTACACTTACCTTATGTAAGCTTGAAAGAGAGCTTTGAATCTGCTCAAAAAGAAGATTGTCGATTTGGGGGGGAAGCTATCAAAGCTTCACATTGAGAAGGCTCAAGTTCAGATGATTATTCAGGAGCCTCGAAAGCTTTGGTGGTGAAAGTTTAAAAGATGTTGACTACTGACTTCTACAACGTACAGATCGATATCCTTATTTCGGTATTCATGTCAACATTTTCTTAAATTGAATAATATACTTTGTACATATCTTATACCAAAATGTAAATAGAAAATATAAAACCAAAATGTAAATAGAAAAATATAAAACCAAGAAAAACCATAAAAATCAGAAAAATAGAAAATACCAAAAATAGTTTTTCAAGGCATGTCTTCTGGTATCGATAACATTTACGGTCCTAGAAATTTCATTCAATAATGACACAGGTCTTTAAATGAAGTTCGAGCAGAAGTTTAAAAAGTTTTCAAAACATGCCTAAATGGCTTGCTATTACTTTAGATAGCAACCCGCGTTTCAAAATGGGGAAAGCACGTCACCAAAAGACGGTTGTTCCTCCCACTGGGAGAAGTTCACCCGGACATGGATTACTTTATATCCATGTTTCTTCGATTTAGTGCACGTTTCAGTGCATTATTTCTTGATTAAGAAGAGAAGTCTTCTTTGAATACAAATAATTTTCTTTCTATGATTCTTCTGAAAATTAATTGTGAGGCACATGGTGGTAACGTGTTGTTTGAAATTCTTTCAGACTTGGATTGTGCGTAAAATTTGTCACTCAATCAATAACTACAGCTCTTTAACTAGAATACGGGTCATTGATTGAGGGGGAGAGTGATTTAAAAAAATTTATATCATCAAACGGGTTTTTTGGTTATCTGATAATTGTTAGAAAAGGTTTTTTAGTTAATGGGGTATTAGTTGAAGAGGAACTTACTAAGCTTTATCTCAAATGGCCAAATATGTTAGTTTTTAGAAAGATTAGGGCATTATGTGCAATTTGCTTATTGTATCCTAGCTTTATGTAACTATAAGGTTCATTTGTGTCACTCTGGAATCCTCGTTTAATCCCCTAAATACTTTAAAAACCAAAATCTAAAAGGAGTTAGAAAACCCATTGTGTTTGATGTTCTTTAATACTCCAATGGCATTTGTATGATCTGAATGAATGAGTTTCAAATGTTGATTGACTTTTGTTAGTCGATTGCTGTTTAATTGTTGTTGACGTATTGCTTGTGCACTCAGAATATGCTTAGGTATGTAACTATTGTGTTAGAATCATGTCCCTAAGATCTTGAGTTGAATGTTGAAATATGAGTGAATAGCCATGTTCATGATTGCTGATTGCTCTTCGTGCTAGATAGCGGTTTGATGTATTTCCTGACTGTGGTTTGATAATGAGATGAATATGGTATTATGAGTAGGCAAGCTGCTACGTAGTAGCTGTTAATGAAGAGTGAATCTGTATGTATGTATATATGTGTTGATATTCTTATGCAGATTCCATGGCCGATATGAATGTGCCTGCTCCCGCTCTAACCATTTGATCAGATGTTCAAACTCTATTGACTGGCTCTAAATTCACCACAATAACAACATCGGCAGCAACAACAACAACATCTTCACCACCACCACCACCTTCACTTCAACAAAGCATTACTAATTCTGGTCTCGCTGAGTGGAGATCTACGATACTTGGGAAGTCTTGTTGGTGGATGGAAAATTGATGTTGACTACTAACTCCCTCAGAAAAGCGAATGATCACACCATCTGTGCGTAAAGGTCAACATCATCTGTGTCATAACTGTTACTTTGTACATAATAAGCAGTGATTAATATGTGGTTGTTATGTGTCTGTGTATGATTTTTTAAATTCAAAATCTTTTAAACTTATCATATCTGACACTAACATTCTCCCTCATTGATTGAGGGGGAGCATTGTAATGTTCCAGTATCAGCATATATTGAATCGAACCACATTTTCTCCTATATTTTCTAAACTTATTTAAATCAATTGGGATCACAAATTTCAAAAGGTTTGAAATTTTTTATCGGGGGAGAGAATGTGATTTAAATATGAAATCTGATAAAATGTGATCTTTTGGACTCATGTGTAGGCTCCTAAATATGTGCTAAACTCTTTCGTATATCGATGCACATATTGAGGGGGAACAAATGGTTTATGATGGCAATTGTGGATGAACACCAAAGACCGACCAATCTTATTTCAATGCACTAGAGTTATAAGGATGGTGAGGTTAGGTATTAGTTCTCATGATCCAGCCATAACCGGAGGGATCTTCCCAGGGACAATCCTCTAGTTAGAATAGAAGTCCTTAGGAATGATTAAAAAAAGGAGAAAAGTGAATAAGGGAAGAGTGCCGACTAAGATGGAGCTAGTACTGGAACAAACCCAACAAGGTGCTAGTGATGAAGTCTCGGTAAGCGCTGAAGGGGTTGAAGAATGAAAAAGAATTGTAAAGATAAAGGGTGAAAAGAAAGAAGCCATCCTTACACTTTAGGCAGAAACCGGGTCAATACATATGCTGTCAGAATCACTAAGTTGATTGCTGACATTGAAGACAAAGTGTCATGGACCCAGTGATACGCTGCACAACCCTCCCTAGCCACTCAAGGTCCCTCAAAGGACTCTTGCTTCATTTGTAACGGAGATCAATACATGTCTATCGTCTCTCTCACTCCGAGTTATACGATATTGAAAAGGTGGTAGTCCTCTCCAGCCTCCGATCACTAAATCAAAATGCACTATTGAGTCTAGAGCCAAGAGATCATCCATAAATCTCATTAGGACACATTTCCAATATGCTTGCTGTTTCATACACCATGAAAAGTAAGAAAACATATATTAAGAGTCCTACGCATTATCCCTGTGGTATTGCCAGAACATCCGAGTGATACGAAAGTATTCACAATGAAGATGGAAATCCTTCTAGAGCCAACATCAAACAAGCTCTTGGTAGGTGACATGTGAGATCCCTCATGGATCAAACTTGTGGCAACTGGAAAGAAACGATGGGGCGATTCTCGTTTGAATCAAACTTGTTCCAGGAAATGGATTGACGGACACTTTTGGAAAACCTTTCAATGTGCTCACCAACTAAATTTCGAGCACATTGATTGTGAAAATTTTCAAACAAAAGTGTTTACGACAGAAATGTGATTCAATTTATAAAACTCTCGTCGTGTTGCACAAAATGTTTATCCAGTGACACGTGAGTGATTTTTCTAATCAATTTCTCGTCAATCAGTGGGTATTTAATTCACTTATTCACTCTACCGTGCTGTCTGCTTTGAGACATTCCAGTATGAGAACATGCTTAGTATGATGACTCTGACAATAATTTGTTGGAAGACTCATTACTACAAGCTGGAAATTCCTGTCAAGGAGAATCTTCTATAAAGGGGATTCTACCTGATCACAGGTCGGTCCTCACGGAACCGAAGGTTAATCTAACCACCCCGAACGAATGACAAAGCTATATTTGTTCTCCAACTTTATTGGTGTTTTATTTCAGATTCATATAAAGATGGTGATGGTGGTTCCTGATTCCAGTAGAGACGTGTCAATCCACACTCCATGCTCACACTTACAAAACATCATCAAAGACATCATGATAAGTTAAAAGACCTACAACACAACTTCTGCAACTCTGATGATAGTTATCATGATCTAAAAAAGTGTGAGCATGCGAGTCCAACGGTCACAACATATCACATGGAGGCAATATTACAACGGATGAGCTTGGAGATTTACGGTGACTGATGATCTCAAAGAATGCTCAAAGATCACAACTTCACACAAAGACGATGCTGAAACAAGATGACTAGAAGACATAAGTTGGATGATATCATCGAAGAATCTTCAAAGATCATCCAAGACAAAAGATCAGTCGTCGAAAGAGTTTACTGCTGAAAATGCAAAGTTTCATGACTTAGAAGAATCAAGACTACGAGCTAGGAATTTACAATCATGTAATAGAATGCTAGAATTCATAATATTATTTCCGGGGTGACCTCCCTTAGGGGGAGATTGTTAGGAATATAAATATTCATGTGAAGACTCGGTCACCCCGAGTATCCATTTAGCATTTAAGTAGCTCGTAGAATTATTAGTATTATTATTATTAGCTTAGTTACAATTAGTATTTGTGGAATGGGTCGGGTCTTTACCCACTGTCAGCTCACTCCACAGCCCACTAGGGGCAACCTAGCTAGTTAGTATATATACCCCTTCCCAAGTGTGGGATGGGTTGGAACTTCTCACAATTCAACCTAATACACATTACTTTCTCTCACTAGAAGTTTCCTCCTTCTCTTTCTCTCTCTAAACTTTTGGCCTAAATCACTTCCATACGTGTGTTTCTTGTTATAAATATGCTACACACTAACAGTTTTTGTGTTTTGTAAATGGTATTTGGTACTTTAATATGGTAGTAGTAGTTCTGACATTTAATTTGGATAAATGTAATTATTAATGGTACAATAACTGGTAATTAGTAGTTTAGCTGTATCTATTTTATAACTGTAATGATAGTATTTTGGTTTGTTAAATGGTAGCAATTTGTGTTCTTGATGTGATGATTGCATAGTTAGATTTAATGGTAGCAGTTTCTGTTGTTGATTTGATGATTGCACATATTTATTTAATGGTAGCAGTTTGTGTTATTGATTTCATGTTGGTTTATGATTTAATGGTAGCAGTTTTTGTTAAATGGTATCAGTTTGTGTTCATGATCTTAGTGTAATTGTGTAAATTTGAGTTCTTGATTTGATATCCAGTTTGTGTTCATGATCTTGGTTCATGATTAGCGATTAAGATAATGATATATAACATTTGGAGCGAAAATTTTGATTTATTCAAGTTTATGCTTTACTTAACAGGTTCAAAGGCAAAAAATTTAAATAATTCAATTGTTAATTTCAAATTAGAATTTGGAGCCAAAATTTTGATCCAAAATTTTGAAATCACCTAAATACAAGCAGTTACCAAGAATAACGTACGATTCATATTCTTCCTATACCCTCTTTTCTCTCCTAAAAAAAAGACTGCAAAGAAAACACAAAAATCAAATCTTCTATCACCATTACTCTCCAAGCCAGAATCATTTTATTTTACCCATTGTTGCTCAAGAGTCATGGAAATTCAACCCATTGTTGATAATCATCTTTTGCTTCCTGCTGATAATGAACATGATGATAACAACTTAGAATATGAATCCAAAAAGTATTCTGATGATGAAGATCTAGATGCGCCTGGAACCAACCAATCAGATCAGATACTAGCTAAGAGAGGCATAACCAGGCTATTTAAGTTTCGCATGAAATATGGCAACCCTGGTGGAATAAAGCTCAAGGTAACCTTCGATGAATTGAATAGGGTATCGGGTTACACAGAGCACTATTTTCGAGTTTTTTAGAAGATCTGGTTCATGAGCATATAGGTTTGAAGATTCTTTCCTGGAAGAAGGTGAATAAAGAATCAAGAGATAAACTATGGGCTGAAATCACGGTACATATATACTATTTTTTAACCCAGTACTACATAAGTTTATCTATGCAGTTACATTATGTGCAACTAATTAACAACATTGTGCTAATCTTTGCAGCGATATTTTGATGTTGACGTGACATTCAGAAAATTGGTAATGACTCGTCTTGGTCAACTGCTAAGGAATTTCAGAATGAAGCTCAGAGAAAAATACATTTTGCCCAACCTAAATACACCTTCCAAACTGAATGAAGTCCCGGCCAAGTATAGTACATTTGTGAAATTAGAAGACTGGGTCGAGTTTGTAACTACATGCACCAATGCATACAATGTTTTAATTAGTCATCTTTATTTAAGTCTATATGTCATTTCATAATTTTCAGTTTGCAGCATTACCGCATCTAAACGCCTTATGATTTTGTGTTTTTAGGAGATATCTGATAAAGCTAAAATGGCGCGTTCCAAAAATATTTATCAGCATAAAATGGGACGAGGTGGATATGTTTATGTGAAAAAGAAAATGGTAAGATTACATATGTATGCATCCTCATATTTTCGTTTATCTTGGTTTAACTTTACATATGTATGCATTTTATGTTTATTAGATCGAAAATAAAGAGATTGAAGCAGATGAAGAACCCCCGCGTGGTATAATGTGGTTGAAAGGAAGGGTAAAAAAAGACGGAGAATTTTCAGATGATGAGATTAGATCAGTGGGAGATAAACTTGTAAGTTTAACTGCAAATTCTATTATTAAGCTTATATACCAGCAGCATTAATTGTGTACTAGCAGTAGTAACTTGTATATCAGCAATATTAACTGCGTACTAACAGCAGTAACTGTGTACTAGCAGTAGTAAACAGTAGGCATATTTTTCATTGAAGTTCATGAGCAGCACTAACTCCAGCTGAGCAGCATTGACACAAATATGAGCAGCAGTTACTCTAACAGCATCAAGAAGACTTTTAATCCCAACATTTCCTATATTTTTTGTGTAGAAAGAAGCTGAGAGCCAGATCAAGGAAGGAACCTTGAATCTTGATAATGGCACTGATGCAATGACAGTTGTGTTTGGTAAGGAAAAGGGAGGTTATGCAAGAGGAGTGGGAAGTGGAGTTACATACAAGAGGTATTTTGGTCTTCCTCGAAGCAGACAAGAAAACGATGAAAGACTTGAGTTACTTCAAACTCAACTTGATAATGAGAGACGCGAGCGTCAACAAAAAGATTTATTGGTCAAGAAATTGTCCACCGAGATGACCGAAAAAGATGTATTGGTCAAGAAATTGTCCAATGAGTTGAAAGAAACAAAGGGAATACTTACTCAACTGATGGCACAGTTGAGTCAATAAGAGGTGCAGTTAAATTTGTCATCTCAATTTCCAGTAGCTTCATATGTAAGCCATTTTTTATGTTGTTAACAATTTCATTTTCTAATGCTAACACCACTGATGCTAATGATAGCAGGCAATGAACATAAACTGATGAGTCAATGTATTTCTTAATTTATATTGCAGGTGACTCTAATGGCCATTGACAATATAGATAGCAGCGCTAATGAGGTGGACGGAACTCAGCCAAGTGATGTTGTACATGCTAAAGATGCGAGAATTCATGAGAAGTCTAATAGGCTTGTAACTTCAGAAAAGGTAATGGAAACAATGGTAAGTAATAAAACATCCCCCTTTGATTTTTGAATTTTACATACATGACTAATGTACCGTGTTTTATATATACGTATAGGAACATGATGAAACTGTTAGACCTAAGAAAATGCCTAAGTCACAACGAAACGGGTCTACAGATTCCCAATCGTAAGGAAATGTGTCTCCAACACAAGGAGTACCAACAGTATGTATTTCAACATGTTTCTTGTTATTCTTTTGTTTAAATAGTGTAACGTGTTTTATATATACATATAGGAACCTGCTAAAACCGTCGGACCTAAGAAAAAGCCTAAGTCGCGACAAAACGGGTCTCCAGATTCCCAATCGCAACAAAATGTGTCTCCAACACAAGCACTGCCAACAGTATGTATTTCAACATGTTTCTTGTTATTCTTTTGTTTAAATAATTTCTGATATATACATGCAAAAATTCCTTTTTTTTTAGCCATTTAAGTGCAAACTGTGGCACTTAAAGAAATCAAATATCGTTGCTTTGGGTACACACATGTGTTTTTTCAACCTACATATATATATAATTCTTCATATTTAATTCAATGTTTGATACAAGCGTCTTTTGTTACTACAGGTTACACCACCAATTATGATGCAAAAGATTAGTGACAACAAATGTGGACCAAAAGTACCATCGAAGCGCAAAAATTATGTCTCTATTGAAGCCATACAAAGGCAATTGAAGAGTCAAAAGGCTTTAAATTATGGTACTTGAGAATTTGATTATGTACGACATTACAATTGTATATTCTGTTCAGTTATATACATTCGAGTTATATTCAATTTGAAATTTCTTTTTGTTTTTAATTCTGTTTTATATATATATACTCATTCCAACAGCACCAACATAGTACTAGAAGTAGTAACTCTGCTTCAGCAGGACTAACTAAGTACTAGCAGTAGCAACTCTGCTCCAATAGTACTAACTTAGTACTACCAGTAGTAACCCTGTGACTAAAAGATGCACTCACATAATATGGTCATGCTTATCAACATTATTGGTCACTCTTTGTTTAATTCGATGTGTGACTAAATATTACAAAAGGCCACTCAAACATAAAATTCAAGTGGCCATTGGATGAACAATAGTCACACAAAATACACATTTCTTCACTTTAAACAACATATGGTCACACTTATTAACACTTTTGGCCACTTTTTGCTTAATTGTATGTGACTAAATACCCAAAACAAACATGCTTTGTGTGACTAAATATTACAAAACGCCACACAAACATAAAATTCAAGTGGTCATTGGATGAACAATAGTCACACAAAATACACATTTCTTCACTTTAAACAGCATATGGTCACACTTATTAACACTTTTGGCCATTTTTTGCTTAATTGTATGTGACTAAATACCCAAAACAAACGTGCTTTGTGTGACTAAATATTACAAAAGGTCACACAAACATAAAATTCAAGTGGCCATTGGATGAACAATAGTCACACAAAATACACATTTCTTCACTTTAAACAGCATATGGTCACACTTGTTAACACTTTTGGCCACTTTTTGCTTAATTGTATGTGACTAAATACCCAAAACAAACATGCTTTGTGTGACTAAATATTACAAAAGGCCACACAAACATAAAATTCAAGTGGCCATTGGATGAACAATAGTCACACAAAATACACATTTCTTCACTTTAAACATCATATGGTCACACTTATTAACACTTTTAGCCACTTTCTGCTTTTTTGTATGTGACTAAATACCCAAAACAAACATGTTTTGTGTGACTAAATATTACAAAAGGCCACACAAAAATAAAATTCAAATAGCCATTGGATGAACAATAGTCACACAAAATACACATTTCTTCACTTTAAACAGCATATGGTCACACTTATTAACACTTTTGGCCACTGTTTTTAAAATTTTATGTGACTAACTCCAAAAAAATAACACACGTTGTGTGACTAAATCATCACAAACGTCACATTTATTATATATTCATGTGGCCACATGACGGAAAATAGTCACACAAAATACACATTTACTTGAATAAATCATCTCAAATGTCACATATATTAAATATTTATGTGGCCAAAGGACGAATAATAGTTACTCTCAAAAAACATTTGTGTGACTATAAAGTGTTTACGGTCACTGATACTGATTAATCCAACAAAACTTGTGCCTAATTTGTCACACATATTCGGGTTTTGGTCACTCTTTTTCAATGAAAACGGCCACAAACTAAACAACGTCACCATATGCTACCTACGGTGGCGCGACCTTTGGTGACACACACCAAAAAAACGTGTGTGACTCTATGCATATCGTCACACATTTTTTGTGTGATGAAATCCCATATCTGTACCAGTGTGCATAGATTGCCCTTCTTGATATTTGTCAAAATTCATTGATCGATTCAAGTTTTAAAATACAATATACTTTAAAAATCTTGGTTAACGTAGCTCTGATACCAATTATGGAAAACTAGAAGGGGGTTGAATAGTTTTACCATTTTTAACTTTGTTTTAAGTTTACTTTACGAAAAACTTTGATTCGGACTTTTGTGAAATCAATCGATTGCAATGTGAACACTATATGACTATACTATAATAAACAAACTACAACTACTAAAATGTAAATTGCAAGATAAAGAGTAAGAGATGGAAAGATTAAACTGAGACACAGAGATTTATCGTGGTTCGGTAACGAAACTCCTCTTCGCCCTACTTCACTCCTCGAGTACCCAACTCGAGAGTTCTAAGAACTACGTCAACAAACTCCCTTCAGGCGGAGAAAACCGTACAACGTCGTTTATCACTATTTCCGACACTAAGCTAAATGTCGAGTACTAATCTAGCTAGTACCAATCTCATTCACGATCTACCCGACCCTTACAATTCACACAATCTACAAGATCCACACGATCTACCCTAGATCCATTCGATCTATATATTATCTTCACAATCTACACACTATCAACACAAGATCTCCACAATACCTACTGATGCAGGATTTCTGACTAGGTTTTAATATTTATAAGTTCTCGTCTATCTATGGTCTACCTTATGCACTAACGGGCAGTGTACCCGATCGTGTGTAGTGTAGTATTCGGTAAAGCCGAGGTCGTCCCAAGTGCTATGTGTGTGGATTCTATTTTAAGTCTATGTCACATTTTAAAAGGGGTTTAGAGTTGATTGATTAATTAAACTAATAAATGAAAATGTGGAAATTAAAATAAAGTGAATAGGGAGAAAGTGTGCTAGCATAATTACTCATCCTATTATGCTATGACTATGTTTTCTATTTATGCTTCTTATTCCTTCGAGTAGGGATAAAATTCACTAGACTTCTATGGTCAATTCGTCTTGCCTATATCCCCTAGAATCCAACTCCAATATAAAAATGTTTGATCCTTTGTGATTAACAGAGGTCGCCGGTGGACTAGGTTAAGTTATTAAGTACCGCTACATGCTAGATTCATTCTAATGTGTGATCCAGCCTCTCGGATCTTAGACCACACATCCCTAACTCCTTAAGTTTATCCAACATCGGAAGGTGATCCTTTGGTCCATTCGCACACAAGGAAATGGTAGTCCTATAGTCAATTCTTACCAACCCTCACAACCTACTACAATAGGGTCCTTTGGTCCATTCTCCTAGTGTAATAAGCACAACCGCCCTTCAAAACTACCCAAGCTAGAGGATCTACGAATAAACTAAGCATGCATACACTAGCAGCAATAATAAAAACGAGAAAATATAATTATAGTAATAATAATTTCATAACTAGGCTAACACCAAAGTGTTTAGCCAAACATAATGTAAATTAGACAAACAACAATGAATAAAACATTGATTGAATTAAACATAGTGTTTGATACAAATTACTTGATGTAGAGCTAATAATGATGATGATAGCAAGTGAATTCTCCCTTTAATTGTGGTTGATTTCTGCTGGAAAACGCTTTGAAATGATGCCCTAGTCGACCCCTAGGAAGGTGTGAGAAGAGATACTGAAAAGTGATGAAATAAAGTTGTATTTATAGGCCCCGACAAGGTTACGGCGTAACTTTAAGTATTAGTTACGCCGTAACTATTAATAATAAAGAATTTCACTAGATATATAAAAGTTACGCCGTAATATCTCAATTTGCAAAGTTACGGCGTAAACACTTTCGTACTTTATTTTGCCATCAATTTGTAACTTCGATGGACTTGTCTGACTTTGGCCCCTGAAGTAGCACATAGTTTCATTTCAAGTCCGAATGTGTTTATAAGTGTAATACTTATAAAAGTTGTACGGTTCCAGCCCCTCATCGTTCTTGACTTAATTATATACAGTCCTTGTGACATGATAAACTTTATTTGAATTAGCACCTTTAGTACTTGATCGTTCTTGTTATTTCTATAACAAGTCCTTGTGATAATTAATCTTCATATGATTCATCCATTTTTAGTCCTCCATCGTACTTGTTATTTTTCCATTAAGTCCCTGAGTACAAAATAAACTTCATATCAATTTACCGCTTTCAGTCCCTGGACTTTAACTCCTTCGCGCCCAAGTTATTAATTACGGCGTAATCCCATGACAATTTACGTCGTAATTCTTCTTTAGTTTGTACTTTTCCACACGCATATCGATTACTACGGCGTAACTAATCACCAAGTTACATCTTAATCTTCACATTTATCAATTATGGCGTAACCTCAAGAGTAGGTTACGACGTAAAGCTCTTTGTTTCGTTTTTACGCCGTAACTAAATAACCAGTTACAGCGTAACCTTCATAATACTTAGAAAATTGACCTTAATAATGTGTTACGGCGTAAGTCCATCGTGCCACTTACGCCGTAACTTTCGTCAGAATACGTTTTTGCACTTTCTTGGCCTTTTCTCGTATCTTTTTCGCTCCAATGCCTCATTTATCCTGAAATGTAAATATAAACAAATATAAACGAATATGAACGAATTACGTAACATATTTATATAAATGAGGCAATAAACACGGGAATTTGATATGTAAAATATCAGGTTAATTTGATGTTATCAAATATCCCCCCACTTGAACTCTATTTGCCCTCAAGTAGACCTTTTAAATTATTTCTAAAAAGATATCTCCCAAGATGTCTTGGAAGATATGAGTTTAAAAATTACCTAAGCTGGAAATTTCCAAACCGGGCACCTGACGAAAAGGGAATTGAAATCACACTTATCTCTCACTAATCTATGTGTTTATTTTAGGGGTGATCACTCAACTGCTCAGTCATGGCGAGTATTCTATCATAGGCTTGGCAAAAATACTAATCTCCACCACTAGAGTCTATAGATGCAGCTATTCCAAAAGGCAAAGGGTTGACACAACATAAAGGCTTACAGGGTTATTTTGTCATTACTAACGTGCCACAGCGAAGGCGAGAAAGACCATCGATACATGACCAAATCCATGGCCAAGACATCAATGACTACTCTTTCCCTCACCTAAGCATGATTCATGACTAAAGGGTAGGATAAGACATGGGAAAACATTTAATGGGTGTAAACAAAAAGACACAAAAGAAATAATTTCCTAAGTCCACAATCGCCCCGTCACTAGTCGCATTCAATCCCATAGCAAAAATCGAGGGTCAAGAGTCAAGGGGTCTTCAATAACGTCCAATACACGAGTTACTGCAAATAAAATGTAGTTCCTTATAATCTCCATAGATTAGGCAAATAAGATGCATTAACTCGGCCTTCATCATCCAAAAAAAATATGTGCTCTAAAAATTTTAAAATTTGGATAAAATTTACACATATTTTGACCAAAAAGCATACAATCTAACATTTCTATTACCCTTCCCCCCACTTGAGATGTACAATTTCCTCATTGTACAAATATTGACTAAAAGTTGAAAGGAGATGTGGAAAACTAGAAGGGGGGTTGAATAGTTTTTACCATTTTAAACTTTTCTTCGCTTTGTATACTTAACGTGATTTCAAAGTAAAGCAAACAAACAAGCAATATATATATAAAGCAAGTAAGGAAAGAAATGATCAAACCACACAACACAGATGTTTATAGTGGTTCGGGCCACAAGGACTCTCTTCCTTGCCCTACTCCACTCCTCGAGCCTCTAACTCGAAAGTTTTTCTTCACTAAGAAACAAGCTCCCTTCTAGGCGGAGAAAACCTTTACACGTCGCTTACTCTTTATCCGGTACTAAGCTAAACACTGGGTTCTTTACAAGGGTACAACCACTCCCGTTGGTTCTTTAACAAGGGTACAACCACTCCCGACACTCTATGTGTTTTGAGGACTAAAACACTAACCGAACTCTACTGAATGAATGGTATAGACAATGATGTGTGAACTAATAGAATATCACACAGTAACTAAACTAAAGATTTACACCACTGTGTTAAACCTTGATTCTTGATCTTCTTTGCTACAAAAGAGAGATCACTAAGAATGAAATGAATGAATGTAATGGGTTAGTAATGTACAAATGAATGAGTGTGTAATTTAAGCTATATAAGTGATGATTCTGCCTGAATGATCAGCTTGCTATTTATAGGCAAATCTGATCAACAGGTGGCGGATCCGGCGGATCCAAAATATGGGATCCGCCTATATATTGGTTTGGTTCCGCCGGGACATGCCAGCTAAGGATTTCCCATATCTTTCCATATCTTGTGAGGTCTTGTCAAGAACTTGTAAAGTCAACTATTTAGCTTCAAGATCTTTCCAAAATATATAACAAATCTACCAAGATATATAAAGATTTCCTAAAGAGGTATGCCATGATGTCATGTATATATATATATATATATATATATATATATATATATATATATATATATATATATATATATATATATATATATATATATATATATAATTTTAAAAAATAAAATTAAACATGTTTAGGTATATATGTATGCAATGTAATTCCTATTGATCATGTAATGAGAAAATGTGTTTTAAAAGACTTGTTACTATAAATGTAAAAGACTTTAACTTATATTTATGCTTTGCTAAAGATAAACCTTATAATTGTCATTAACAAAATAAAGCAAAGATCGTAAAATATAAATAACGTTTTTAGGACGATATTTGTATTAACAATCTCCCCCTTTTTGTTGATGACAAAACATAAAGGTTATTTTTAAGCAATGATGTAAGTAAAGTGAAAGTCTTTTAAAAATATAGATTAAGTTAGTTTTATGCAAGTTTAAAAACTATTTTAAGAATGAAAACATATACTGTGATGTAAAAAATATGTACTGTGATGATCACAGTGATGTATAAACTTAATCCTATCTCCCCCTTTTTGTCGAAACAAAAAGAAGATATGCGTAGCGGAATATGGTGAACATTTCTTGGTTATTACTCCCCCTAAATTGGAGTACCAAGATTGCTTCAATAATTTTGAGAACTTTAAAAGCTCCCCCTTGGATAATACTCCACTTAATTGGAGTGCCAATGTTATGATGCATGATCCTACAAAACAAATGGTTAGAATATGATATGCTCCCCCTCGATGTATACTCCCCATTGCTAGGGTACCAACGTATAAGTTTCAAGGATGAGAAATGCTACAAAGTAATGAGTTAGTACATGATATACTCCCCCTCGATCTATACTCCCGTTGCTACGGTACCAACGTATATGATTCAAGGTTGAGAGAAGCTACAAAACAAAGGTTAGTTGTGAATAATTACAACCAAGTAGCATAATGCATATGTATAGGCCAACCAAGCATGATAGTTCAACCCATTTGACTTTAAAAAGTCCAAAATACTTGTCTAATCAAAAAATGCACCTAAGTACAAGTGGTCAAATCATTATGAGAATTCAAACCAAGCATACAATAATATTAGTAAATCAAACAAACCAAGATATTATGCCAAATAGTGATCACCCATAAGCATAAAAATATAACATCTATTCATTGAAAATTTGTTTGTGACATAAGTCACAAAACATGATGTTACAAGAAAAACAACCTAAATAAATCCTAAAAAGTCCTAAAGTTCCTATAAAAGGAAACTAGGAGGAAACTAAAGGCTCCTATTGAGGAGGGTGAGAAAGTGCATTAAGGCGCTCGAGAATGTGGTTCAAAATGAACCTCATTTCATTTTAGAGCTCATAGACCAAAATGTTAGTCCTATGGGCCAAGTGAGCGGTCCTCTCGCATTGTGAGCAATCATGCCTTGAAAAGTCGGGAGGAAGAGTGGGCTCATTGTTTTGTGGTGGTGGTGGTGGTTGGTTGTTTGGTGAGGGTGGTGGTGGTTGGTTGTTTGACGGTGGTGGTGGTGGTTGGTTGTTTGATGTTGGAGGGGTGATAGAGTTGAGAAAGATGGATTGAAGATCCATAGCTTCACCACGGCGGGAATCTACCATATTGGAGAGAGCATAGAGGCAGGTGAGCTTCTCATTAATCTCCTCATGGGTTTGTGGTTGATTAATCCACATTGCCTCATCAATGGAAATGAGTGTGGATGTTGGTGAGAGGGGTTGTGTTTTTGGTTGAGGTGGTGGTGGATCACGGTAGAGAGGATCGTGGATATCCCGATAAATGGGATGAAAGAGCATAGGTACTTGACCTTCAAAGGTCATGGGAGGAGGATTGGTGGACCTTGGTGGAAGGTCTTCCAAAACATCCAAATATGGATGAGGTGATGAAGGTGGAGTTCTAAACAACTCTAGAGGCTGAAGTTGTGGTGAATGTGGTGGTGAAGGTGATCTAGTAGGTTATGATGGAGCGGGTGGTGGTGTGGTAGCCACAGGAGTGATTGTTGGTGGTGGTGTATTGATGATGGTGTTAGGTAGTGTTGGAGTAGCAAGGTTGAGAAAATTCTCATTGGCTATTGGTGAGGATATGTTAAGTGGAGATGACTCCTCTGATGATGAATTGGCTAAGTTTATGAAGCAACAAGGACGGACACTTATACGAGCTGTCCTTCTTGCAGGTCTGCTTGTGGATGAGTTACTTGATTTTGTCATTTGGAAAGTGAGAAGATTTGTTCTAGAGTACAGGAATAATAGTTGGAGATGATGGTGAGTGAGTGAGTTGTGATGATCCTGATCTTCCTAATTTATTGACAGTAAGAATATTGATCTTTGTGTTTGGATTTGATGTGAATCCAATGGGGAATGTTGGTTCCTAATGATTTGGAGCAAGTAACTGAGCTTGTCACATCTCCAAGGTCAATCCATACAAATGGAGTTGAGTAAGTTATGGAAGATTTGAAGTAAATGCAAGGAGTGAGTGGAAAATCAGTTGATGTGATGTTCCCACGGATTTCAAGGAACCAATTTGAGGGTTCCTTGCTTGTTACAGAAAGGTAACTCACATGAAAATTTTGAATATTCAAATTTTAATGGGAAATGGATTTCTTATGATTCTAAGTGTTCCTAAATCATCCTAATGGGTCTAATGATCGGTAGAAGAATTCTAAAAACTAGAAATAATAATCTATGGATCCGGATTAGTCGAGAATTTTTGAAAAGTTACTGTTGGAGTTGGCGGATCCAACCGATAACAAAGGCGGAACCAAAATTTTGGTTCCGCGGAATCCGCCATTTGTATTTTGGCGAAGCCAAAAATTTCAACTGACGGAACCCATAATTTGGTTCCGCCAAATCCACCATTCAGAAGTGCTAATTTAAACAGAGAACATGTCAAATTTCGCGTTACCCGTTTAAATCCAGAAAATTCTCCTAAAACATATGTAACTACTATTATGTGATAGAATAAAACTAAAAACACGTGTTCTAACACACGTTTATACATAGATTAATCCGATGATAATAACTTACCATATAAGAAGTTAAGCCAAACGGTGACTTAATCTCGGAAAATCTATAACAATAAGTGTTATCATCCTGCAATGTTAAGTTAGTTCGCATACAAGTTAAATACTAACATAATATTCTAAGAAACACACAAGTTCATCACATCATTGTTTGAAAAAATCTAACACCAAACACTCCTTTAACTTCACT
The DNA here is from genome assembly GCA_021014915.2 of Artemisia tridentata subsp. tridentata. Lineage (NCBI taxonomy): Eukaryota > Viridiplantae > Streptophyta > Magnoliopsida > Asterales > Asteraceae > Artemisia > Artemisia tridentata. Next base: position 252,967,612 of record CP139504.1, read on the forward strand.
TCTTCCTAAACTTCTTGTGAAGCTTCATTACCCATCGTCCAAGATTCTTCATCATACCCTTTGTTTGTCGAAATTCTGCTGATTTGTTTGGGATAAGAGGAAGTTGGCTAAAGTACTCGGGTGGAGAGATTCTAGAGTTTGGCAAACCATCCTCTTCACTCATGGATGATGATGATGATGATGATGTAGGAGGATGAGGACGTTTTCCTCTTGCTATGGCTACCCTATGATCACTTAGAGGAACAAAGGTGTATGGAATTTTGGCGTAGTCGGGAACGAATCCTAAAGCATTTCGAGGAATGGGTGCAAAAGCTCTATAGAGACGGGTCAAAAGCATCCCGTATGGCATTGCGGTGGTTCCTAAAACCGGAATATCGGCCATTCTCTTGGCGATATAATAGGCGAGGTTGAATGGTTGGTGGTTTGACACACAATACATCATGTAGCAAAGGCATGCGTTGACATGGTCTCTATTTCCTATGGTGCTTATGACATTTGCCCTCAGAACTTCTTCTAGCTTCTTAAATTGGGGCCTAAGTTCATTTAGCTCCATGGCAAATGGATCCCTATCTACTTGACGACCTCGACTTAACCTAGTTTGGTTTTTCTTAGGCACAAAGAGATGCTCACGAATGGTTTCTTTTGCAGTTAATGATGTGTCATATGGTGCCAAACGATCAAGGTTGGATTCTAGAATGGACAACGACCACTTGTCCGAATAGAAGCAAGTTCCTTGATTCGAAACTCCTAAGACTTCTCCAAATTGATCTAAAGGAATGTTGAATTGATTTTCGTTGACTTTGAAGTAAATGTTCATGTAACCAAAGTCATTTGAACTAAGACCTACACTAGCATAGAATTCTAGTACGAATCGAGGAATTATGGGTTCATCGATATCTAGAAGGCTATCAAAGTGAATCGCGGCTAGTTGTTCTCGGAGAATGGTACCTTCATAGAATGAGGGGTCTACGGTTCTACCCTCGTGGACATAGCGTTTTTCTAACGCTTTAAAGATTTTGACTTGATCTTCGGTGAGACCTTTGGTTTTGTAGTGTTTGGGTAGGTATTTGGTGGTTTCTTTGTGATCATAATTTGTCGCGGGAGGCATGATTATCCTAGACACAAAAATTTCATAATTTAGTTAAAACTATCGAAAATACGAATATTAATTTCTAGTGTGTGCCTACATGGGGACAATGTGGAGGTGCGGTTATCTCGACTCCTTTTGATGCATGAAAATTTCATTTGTGCAAGTTTTATGATGAAACGAGAGATAACCCAACCGCTCCTACTTCAATGTAGCTTCGATTGAATGTACCCGAAAATTCATATTGGTTATGTATTCTCTTTAGCATTCAAGAGACATTATGCAAGTGATGTTTAAAACATAACGTTTTTGTATTTGTATGAACAATGTGCTAAAAATCATTTTTCCTAGTCGTGAGAAGATTTTTGCAAAAATTTCTCATGGGGTTTTTGATGAATTATGATAATGTACTACAAGATGCAATTCCTAACTTAAGGAAAACATGATTTGATATGCAATTCAGTAAATATTCTTCATGTTTTTGCTAAAAATATGTATAAACCCCATGTTTTGATTTTGTGCCTGAAATAGAAATCCTAGATGCAGATCAGGAATGTAGATATGACAATGATACTTACAGAGATGTTTGGAGCACAAATTGGTTGTGGAAGATGACCTAAATTGTGAGTTTGGTGTGATAAGGGTCGAGTTCCAGTAGCTAGTATGTTTTTGGGAAGTGTGATGAATAGTACAGGGTGTTTGTTTAATAAACTTAAAAACTAGCTCAGCAAGCCGTGGATCCGGCAGAACCAAAACAAGGGATCCGCCCTTGCTGTCGTTTGGATCTGCAGGATCAGAATTGAAATTTTGGTTATTGCCGTGTTTGGTTAATCTAAGGTTTAAGCTAATGTTTTATCTACTCACTAGGTTCCATTAATCCTAAACCAAGTCTAAAAAAGTTGAAAGGTTCTCTCTTAAGAGGTTTTGTGAGGATGTTGGCAATGTTGTCCTCTGAGGATACTTTCTCAATTGAGATATTTCCCTTCTGAACATTATCGCGTAGGAAATGGTGTCGTATTTCTATGTGTTTCGTTCTAGCGTGTTGGACTGGATTTTTGCTGAGGTCGATAGCCCCTTTGTTGTTGCAAAGAATGGAAATGTCGTTGAGTTCAATTCCATAGTCGATGAGAGCTTGTTTCATCCACAGAGCTTGTTGGCAAGCTTTTCTTGCTGACACGTACTCGGCTTCAGTTGTTGATATAGCGAGGGCCGTTTGTTTCTTAGCAAACCATGAGGTGAGACAATGTCCTACAAAGGTACAAATACCAATTGTATTTTTCCTATCAACATAATCACCGGCATGGTCTGAGTCGGCATACGCTATGGTTTCCATTCCCGTTCCTTTGGGATACCATAATCCTAAATGTGTAGTACCTTCAATATACATAAAGATCCATTTAACAGCTTCAAGATGGGATATTTTGGGATCTTCTTGAAAGCGTGCACATAGACAAACACTAAACATAATGTCCGGTCTACTAGACGTTAGGTAGAGTAAACTACCAATCATTCCCCTATATTTAGTGCTATCTACTGATTCACTTTCTTCATCCTTAGTGAGTTTAGTTTCCGAGGACATTGGTGTTTTAATAGATTTTGAATCTTCAAGTCCAAATTTCTTAAGTATATCCTTGATATACTTAGATTGGTTAAAGAATATCCCATCTTCTAATTGTTTTATTTGGAGACCTAAGAAAAAGTTTAGTTCCCCCATCATACTCATTTCAAACTCATCATGCATGATTTTTGAAAATTCATCGCATAACTCTTGACAAGTTGAACCGAATATAATGTCATCCACATATATCTGGACTATGATAATATGTGATCCCTTTTTCTTGGTGAAAAGAGTGTTGTCTACTAGGCCCATGGTATACTTATGGTCAACTAGGAAAGTCTTAAGTCGATCATACCAAGCTTTTGGTGCTTGCTTAAGTCCGTATAAAGCTTTCTTAAGTTTGTAGACATGATTAGGTTTTTCAAAATTGGCAAAGCCGGGAGATTGTGAAACGTACACTTCCTCATTAATAAAACCATTTAGAAAAGCACTTTTAACATCCATTTGAAATAACTTAAAGTTGTGTGCACATGCATATGCAAGTAATATTCTAATTGACTCAAGCCTAGCGACGGATGCAAATGTCTCGTCGTAATCTATACCTTCTTGTTGATTGTAGCCTTGAGCTACTAGCCTAGCTTTGTTTCTAGACACTACTCCATTTTCATCCATTTTGTTCCTAAATACCCATTTAGTTCCAATTATGGTTTAATTTTGAGGTTGAGAGACAAATGTCCAAACGTCATTTCTAACAAATTGGTTTAATTCTTCTTGCATCGCTATGACCCAAGATTCATCTTTTATGGCTTCATTAACATTTTTAGGTTCAATAGTTGAAACATAACAAAAGAAATTACTTTCGTTTTGGACTTTTGACCTTAAGGTTCTTTCATTAATTTTTCCTATGACGTTGTCTAATGGATGACTTTTGGATTCTTTGATGTTGACTATTTCTCTTTTTACCGGTTCATCTTCTTTGTCATTTTCTATGTTTTCTTGGTTTTCAACCATTTGACTTTCAACTAAGTCATCATCTACCAAAGGTGATGTCTTAGAGGTAGGTGGACTTTCGTCGAATGTTACGTTCAACGATTCCTCGACTCTTGAGGTTTCTTTGTTCAAAACTATGTAGGCTTTACTATTTTGTGAATACCCAAGAAATATACCTTTATACGACTTTGGGTCAAACTTGGTAAGATAGTCCTTAGTGTTTAAAATGAAGCACTTGCTTCCAAAAACTCTAAAATATCCTAAAGTAGGCTTTTTGCCTATATATATAACTCATATGGAGTCTTTTTCAAAAATGGTCTAATTAATACTCTATTTAAGATGTACGTGGACGTATCTACGGCAAGACACCAAAACTTTTGTGGTATGTTTTGTTCATTTAACATAGTTCTACTCATTTCTTGGATTGTTCTATTTTTGCGTTCTACAACACCGTTAGATTGAGGAGTTCGAGGAGCCGAGAAGTAATGTGTTATGCCATTAGCATCACAAAAAGCTCCGAATTGGATTTCGTTATCAAATTCACAACCGTGGTCGGTTCTAATAGACACAATGTTATTTCCTATTTGATTTTGAATTTTCTTACTTAGAATTTCAAATTTATCAAATGCCTCTTTTTTAGTTTTCAAGAACTTAGTCCAAGTATACCTAGAGTAATTATCTACTATTACCAAAGTATAGAAGTTTCCCCCGTAACTTTGTATAGCGGATGGACCAAACAAATCCATATGTAATAATTCTAGACACCTAGATGTAGACACCATGTTTTTAGCCTTATGGCTATTATGAACTTGTTTCCCAATTTTGCAAGCATCACAAAAGTGTTGGTCGTATTTCAACTTGGGCAGGTTCCTAACGAGTTCCTTAGATGATAAGGATTGGATTAGCCTCACATTGGCGTGACCTAAACGTCTATGCCATAGAGTTGAGTTTTCATCCAGAGAGGTGAGACAAAGTAAAGGAAAATATACCAAATCCACGTAGTCACAAAATATGGGAGCTAGCTACTCCATTTGAAGAATGAGGACACCCCTCATATTATCTGATTATCTGAGAGGTCTCCCCTCTATATGATTATGAAGATATGATATGATATGTGATATGTTATGATATGGGCTCGTGGTGGATGACTGTCCTAAACCTTACTCTTTATTTCCTATATCTCATTCATTATGATATGTCTGTTCATTTCCGTTTGATTTTGGTTTCCGTTTATTATATATCTGTTCACTGGGATTTTTAAGCTCAGCCGCATTTCTTTTCCTGCGGCAGGTTTTAGTAGGAAGCCAGGTGCTTGGGTTTGCTTTGGGATGAGAGATTAGCTTTTGAAGACGATACCTTAGTTTTAGTATTCATTTATGTATGACTACGTGGATTTGGTATATTTTCCTTTGTAATATTGTAAACCATTTGTATTATGTAAGTCGTATGTTATGCTTGCCTTTGATATGTCACCATTTCGTGACACTTCTACCCTTGCCGGGTTGGGGTGTTACAGGATGGACCAAACAAATCCATATGTAATAATTCTAGACACCTAGATGTAGACACCATGTTTTTAGCCTTATGGCTATTATGAACTTGTTTCCGAATTTTGCAAGCATCACAAAAGTGTTGGTCGTATTTCAACTTGGGCAGGTTCCTAACGAGTTCCTTAGATGATAAGGATTGGATTAGCCTCACATTGGCGTGACCTAAACGTCTATGCCATAGAGTTGAGTTTTCATCCAGAGAGGTGAGACAAAGTTTGTCTTTAGGTGTTTTTTCTAATTTCATAACGTAAACGTTATTCTTCAAAACACCTTTTCCTACGATTATGTCATCCTTAAGTATTTTACTTCCATTTTCACTGAAAAGGACGTTATACTTTTTGTGGCTTAATTGACTAATACTAAGAAAGTTAAATCCTAAGTTATCTACATGAGCAACATCTTCAATAGTGAGAGAGCCATGAGAGATCGTACCTTTTCCGATGATTTTACTTTTAAGCTTGCTACCGAATGTAACATTACCTCCATCGTACATTTGGTAGGTTGAGAAAAGGCTTTTGTTTCCCGTCATATGTCTTGAACACCCACTATCTTTGATCCACTCGTACGGTTCTAACTCGACTTTCAAGCACACCTAAGTTAAAGAAAAACTCAAGCGTTTGGTCCCCAATATCTCATGGGTCCATTTGGGTTAAACATTACATTATCATGGTTCATGTATGCAAATGGTGGACAAGTGTTCCATGGCATGTAGTTGGGACCTTGAAAGTTTCTAGACATGTTTTGGTTCCAACTATTTTGATGATGATACTGTGAGTTGAAATTACTCTTTGGAAAGGGGTGTTTGGGAAAACTAGTTTTAGGCGTCTGTTGAACCGTTTTGGTTCTAAACTCATTTTTAACTTGACCTTTTCCTATAGACACTACTGGTTTTTGTTTGTTAACAGTTGTATTAGTGCTAGGTTTCTTTGTGACTTTTACAAATTCAGTACGATTCGAATTACGAACCTTCTGTTCATCAACAGTACCCGCGGATCCTTTTGGTACAACTGGCGGAACCAAATTTTTGGATCCGCCAGATCCGTGGGTGTCTGACTTAGTTGGAACAGGTTCTTGTACTTTCACTGTTTGTTTCATAAAGTCATTTAAGTTTGCTGATTTCATAAATCCTAGTCCGGTTTTATCATGAGGCAACTTTTGAATTTGCATTAACTCATCTGCTAAACAAATATTTTTATCAAACCTTTTAAACTTAGAGTTTTGTTTGATAAGATCTTCCTATGTGATTTTAAGTGTTTCTATTTCTAGTTTAAGTTCCTGACATGAGACACATGTTTCTTTAACACTTTTACCCTTTTCTGATCGCATTTCTTTTTCTTTTAACCAATACACTTCGTTTTCTAAAAGTGTCGTTTTGGTTTTTAAGAATTTATTTTTGTTTATGATTTTTAGAGTAATATCACACAGTTTGTTATATTCTACTTCTAAGGTTTCATCATCAATAGAAGAATATGACGAGTCAGAATGTACCTCTTCTGAGTCATGAGACATGACAGCAACTTCGTTGTTCTTTGGCTCGTCGTCATCACCATCACTGTCACTCCAAGCTCTACTAACAAATGCATTTTGAGACTTGTTCTTTGGAGGCTTTGGACATTCTCCTATTAGGTGACTAGAATCCCCGCACCTAAAACACTTCCTATCTACTCTTCCTTTTCTATCATCACGGTCTTTCCGGAAGGATTTCTTTTCTTCACAAGGTGGTCTTACGAAATTTCCGCGTATCCTAAAGAACTTTTTGAAATCTCTAACAGCCATGGCATACTCTTCGTCTTCACTATCCAAACTAGACTTGTAACCACTCGTAAAATTTAACTCCGTAATAAACTATTTCATATTCCATATAAAGAATACTTATCCTTTCTCTATGTATAATTTTTTTTTATCTGATCATGACTATTATTTAATGTGACGTAACTCACATCCTCGATAAACGTGCTCTCCCACGGACCGAAATCGACTTACTTAATGTTTATTTCACATAAACATTTATATATGTCAAGTATAAAATCCTACGATATACCATTTGCCACTTTACGATAATTCGTTAACGTACGAATAATAAACGTACAAACTAAACATTTCTTATCTATTAGAGTTTCTACGAAACTCTAAACCATTATAACAATGAATATAAGTAACTAAACCCTAAAACACTAAAGTACAACTCATCCAAGCTAGTGTACAAGCTTCTAAAGCACAGAAACCCTAAATTCTCTATAACTCCCTATACAAACCCAAAACTCACAAAACTATAATTTTATGTACTAAAATCACAAACCCTAATTAATGTATATATGATTTTTACAAAATATAAGTGTACAAGTCTTTCAGCCAAGGTACAAGTCATTTATGCCTAAAAACATAATATTAATAAAAATCCCATTATAAACCTCAATGTACTCATTATAAAGCAAGTAATACAAATCTTTTATACACAAGCCTTAAAAATAGATTTTCTTAAACTCACTAAATATAAATACAAGTCCCTAAAACCTAATGTACAAGTGTCCAATGCATAAAAACCTAAAATCTCATTTATATACTTTTAAACCTAATAAAATTAACATATAATTAAATTAACTTAAGCAAACCCTAAAAATATATTTTCTATATTTCTTAAACCTTAGTACCACCCTATTTAGCCCATGGTACAACCCCTTAAAGTACAACATGATTTCTTTTACTTATACATAAAATTCGACATATATACTAAATAAGAAAACCCTAGTTTAATTTCTACTCAACAAATACTTAAACAAAACCCTAAACCTAACTTGTTACTTCCCTAAACCCTAATGTACAACATGCCATAGCCCAATGTACAACACTTGAAGCCATTCGATCCTATTTCTAATTCCCTAGTTCGAACCAAACTACAAGCTAACCAAACTAATCCCTTACTAACTCCCAAGTATATCTTACACCATATATATCCTTCTAAGTCCAAAAATCATCCACATAAGCATGTCTATTAGATATTTACTTTAGGTCAAGTGTTGTAGGAAAATCTCTTGGTTAGGGTTTTTACACATAACACTTTCCCTCCCCCTCCATACATGTGTCACCCAAGTAACTAGTGACACCTCACTATGTTCCCCTCACACTCCACAAGGTGACTAGGTAATTCAAGAAACCCTAGCTCTTCCATTTCTATATAAATCGACAACCATGAATCTATTTCCCTCACCACCAATTCTAACCAACCAAAACACCACATCATAACTCTGATCAAACAGCCATTTTGAAGCTAAAAGGTCTTGAGAAGCTTGAGAGAAGAACCCTGGTGATCAATTTCCAACCATCGCCAATATTTCCCATAATCGAAATAGTAACCAAGTAAGCAATCTAACCCTTTTTCATTTCTTTTATAAGTACTAAATACTCTTAAATGTGTCCTTAAATAAGCCCTAATAGATAGTAGGTCAAAAACTAATTTTTCTTTCATTTTCTTTTTCTATCGAGCAAAACCAAACACACCCTAATTATTTTTTTTAGCATTTCTAATCAAGAGGCTATAAAACACATAAGATATAGATTAGATATGTTTATAGTCATGTTAACAAGCATTAAAAACTATGGCGTGAACTTGAAAAATCAAAAACCAAACTATTTTTCCTTTTAAGTTTCTATCGAGTCATGTTTCAAAACCCCAACTTGGAAAAATTGTTTCGACACTCAAATGAGGCTAATAAAATCTGAAACTTGGCCATATTAAAGACCACCCAGCTAGCTAATAGTAGGAACAAGAACGTCGTAAAAATACTGCATTGCCTCTTTTTTATTTTGGTCCCATTTCTGCCCGTCGCAAATTAAACCGGACGCACCCTTTATATTTAATTCGAGCTAAATAAGCTCGAATCATAACCTTATAAGCTGTAAATAAGATGTTTACAAACTTAACATAACTTGTATAAAAGAGTCGTAGCAAGTCGTGTCATTTTCACATGCTTAGAACGCCTTAAAATGGAAAAAGGATGTCGCATGAAACAACTTAAATACGTTGAGAGTCAAAATTGCCAAAACTCCTCTTATTTTTATAACTAGGACTAAAACTGAAATCGACATAGAGTTTAAGGGTAAAACTTGCCGAATTTGAAAGATGGAGTTTTATTGGGCCAAAAGTGTAAATATATCAAAGTTATTAAAACAAGGACTTCTTTTGCCAACGACTTATAGATGAGGGTATAAATTGTCATTTTTGAGACTACAAGGGTAAAAATTGTCATTTCACCAAAGATGAGGGGTAAAAATTGTCATTTTACAAAAGTTCAGGGGTAAAAATTGTCATTTTATGAAAGTTCAGGGGTATAAACTGTCAAAATATGAAACTATAGGGGTAAAAAGCGTAACATTTTATAATTATTATTAGAAATATATTTCGAATCGATTTATAATAGAAACTAATAAACGAAATACATTTATCTCAATAACAAACAAACGAAACATAAACATAAACACATGAAATAAGCTAAAATCTTATCATCCACCAACTTTTGAAGAGACTTCATGTTGTCTCATTTTAACATTTAACTGTCAACCAAAACGTTACGAAACGAATACTAACACTGTGTTCTCGAGTTGAGTAAAAGGTAGGAAGTAAAGTGAAAGTGAGAAAGTTTTTGTTCTCCAGTTTTTTTCAGAAAGTAAAGAGAGGTAAAGTGAAGTAAAGTGGTTATATTTAAGTTATAAAACTTTCACTCCACTTTAGGGGTGAAAGTCACTTTACTTCCTCTCTCTTACTTTACTTCCTCTTTCTTTCACTTTCATTCATTTTTTTTCTCTAGAACGCAGCGTAAAACTCACATATATTCGAATACGAATACTGAAACTTGACATATCAACCCAGGTAGCGTGCCGGAGACGTTTATCAACTCTATTTAATTTGTTTTCCATCCAGACTGCTAAGGTGAGTTCATAGTCCCACTTTTATACATTTTTCAAACATGTGGGGTGATACATGCTACAAAACCAAACACAAGTATTTTTCTGTATGCTTTCCTGATTGATATTGCCTAAGTTACCTGTTGCCTTAAAGACCCTCCATCATGGACCATTAATCACTTTCGGGTGAGCGTGAATATAGTGAATAGATCTATTGGGTTTGACGACCCCTTTGTGTTACAGTAATGTGACCAAATGCACCTTATTTGAGATAAATAAAGAGACTGGCAATCTCCTACTCGAGGGCATAATTAATACATTTAATTATACAATAATTTACATCATTAGCTTATAACTATGATGATAAACTTGTTAACGTTTTGCGTGTCATGAGACTTAGGGCAATATATTGAATTGCAATATTACTGATTCACTTTCTACTTAGCTTGTGTTCAACTGATTATTACTTTAAACACTATGGATTCACTCAACCTTTGTGTTGACTTTTTAGCATGTTTTATCTCAGGTAACTAAAAGCACGATTTGGCACGGAGTGGCAATGGACTTTCTTATTATAAAAAGGGTGTCCATTTTGTTATCATTCAACAAATAATGTAGCTTTTATAACGTATTTCGAAACTACCCGTTGGGACCTCTATTATGTAACTCTGATTTAAATAAATGAATGATAACAATTTTATCAAAAACGTCTCTTTTCGAGTCGTTTTCTATTTTCGTGACTGTGATACTTGAAGTAATACCCCAACTTATATTCCGTTGTGTATATCGAAAATGGGGGTGTTACAGATTGGTATCAGTGCCATGGTTATAGAGAACCAAATGTTTTCAAACATTGGACTATAACCACATTTTCAAAATAAATGATTTTACACCATATCATCTTACGCCCTCCGTGCCTGCATATTACCGTGTTCAGAACATTACTTATTAGGATTATTTTACACTAATCTTCGCACGCTTGATATTTACTCTCGCACACTTGATTATCTTACTTTCACTCCCTTAATATTATTAAATACTTATAATTACTATTTACGGGTTACTACAGTATCATGTCTTCCAAACCCGTTGTTATTACCAAAACTACCCTCCATATTACTCGTACATCACTTACCTATCAAATTACTCCGGATACCAAAGATCCCTATGTATTAGTATCTCAACCACAGCCTAATACGAAACTTACCCAGATACCACCATCGTCACCTACCCACTCGCCTCCACGTCAGAAACTTAGGAGAGCTACATCAGACAAAGAGTTGATTGGTTGTCCGACAACATTCGAGGTTGGACATAATTCACACCAAGAAATGATTCAGAAGGATGTTGAGCCAAATTCTCCACAACCTGACACTCCAGATTCCCCAATACCAGACATCCCCGACGACATACCTACACCTAATTCCCCTGGCTATAATTTAAACCCTCGTGATTCAATATGAATACTTCTTTATCAACAAGCCAGCACCCTAGACATTCACACTGAACAGCTAGAAGGGTTACAACCATTACGTTTCGAATGGTATGACCATAACCTTGACACTCTGTTTAGAAGAGCCGATGCCGAGAGATGAGCAATGTTCGACTTAGGAATAAAGGTTGATAAGATGAAGGATACTTACAACCATGAATTTAGAAGCCTGGATTCCAGAATCCGCTATTCAAGAAGAGAACACGGTCAGATACATGGTAGAGTGGAAGACAATGAAAGAACCCTATGGATAGCCAGAGACACGGCAAGAAACTAGGGTCAGAAGATTTTCGCCTTAGAAACCATGTTGGCCAACCAAATGAGGAGGTACCAGGAATTTCAGGAGCGCTTCTCAGAAATGGAAGCTGCACAACTGAAACTTGAGGCTGAAGTTAAGCATCTACGTCAAGGACGTAACTGATCTTAAATTCACATGTATCATTGTTGTGCCCACTAAACCGAATCGTTTTTGGGTAAGTGTATCCTGTATTTTCCCAATAAGCTCGAAACTTTCAGAACTTGTAACCGACCTCTAAGTCTATAGCAACCCCTTTTGTTATATCTCTCTGTTAAGAATACATTCTTTCTATCATGCCCTACTATGATGCTATGCGTGCATGTAATGATTTCTCATGACCTCATGCAAAATCTCACCATTTGTTACGCTCCTTAGTAGACGAATGACTCCACGCAAACCAAATCATACTCAAAACGCAATAAATGTCACTTTCCCCTTCCCCCGAACCTAGTCAACCGACTAACTTGTAGCACAGCAAATGACAGAAACTAGGACCACTGTTACTAGGGACAGAGAATCCTTAACCTACCACATGAAGCATTAATAAAAGACCCTGTATCAATTGTTTTGCAAAAACAATCGATCAAGTTATTAATATCATGTTATTTTCAGTGATTATATCCAGACCTACCATGACATTACTTACGATTATTATGATTCCTTATACCTTTCATAACTAGGCTATAACCATAGAGCCCTCTAAGACAAATTTCAAAAGAAAACTTGATGAATGAAGAGAAAGTTGTTGAATTTCAGCTTTTGTAGATGAATTAGTTTGTTCCTTAGCAGTTCCATACCAAGAGTTAATCATTTATCTACGATACTAACCAAACACATCATAATTTTATGATTCTCAATTAGTTATGACTTCGCATTGTGACCACTTGTTAGGACTAGTATACTCGAATTATGTTCAAAGTCATTTCGTGAATTCTAGTAACTCACCCGAGTAGCAACAATATGGCAATAGGAGAAAAGAAGACGGTTGTGTCTTGTAAGCATACTCATGAAAGTTTCACGGGTTATAGACCAGCTCACCATAAAGGTCCAGAAAGAATAACTAAACCTACCATTCCCCAAGGATTTCCCAACCAAGGAATTAAGCGAGGTGCTACGCCCAAGAAAAATAACCAAAAGCGAAAGCTCGATGATAGGAAAACCACTATCCCCAACCACTGCAAGTACCACGACAACAATTGTTACCGCAACCATTTACAAGAGTCATTACCCAAACCACAATACCAATTGGAAAGACAAAACTAGTGCAAGAGAATGAGAACTCGTTAAGATCCCAACAATGTCAAAGGATGACATCAGTATTTAAGCATAAGATAAATTCCTGTTATAAATAAATAAATCGCAGTTTAAAACTTTCTAAGTGTATTTCCTCTTGTACTCTACCTTAGTTACGATGGATGTAACCTAAGTATAACAACTACCTTTTTACTGTATGAAACCTTTACTTTGTAATACTTCCATAATAATCACAATCTCAGTTTTTATTCCATTTACCCTGTTCATAGTCATTACGTAACAAAACACTGTTATACCATTAGAAATTTGGTTAATACCATTTTTGACCGAACAATAGACTATTAACACCTTGTAAGATTCTCACATGAACCCTAAGACTCATTTCAAGGATACCCTATTATAACTCATCACACAAACCCTAGAAATTCCTAACTCATCACCATAGTATCAACCAAAATTTTCTTATTCTTTTGAAAAATAGTTATGTTGTTATTTTCCAAAAACAACACGTTGAACACCATCTAAAACTTTTTGAAAAGCATAAATACCACAGTAACTGAGCCAAACATCACATCATTTGGTCCTCAATTATACATAGCCTGATCAACTATGTCTAATTTAGGAAGAATCATGTCATAAATGGAACAGTTATCTTTTCAGATTTCCTAATAACAATCTTCATTCAAAAGCAAAATTTTGAGACAAAACAAACTGTTCATAAACATCCCTTTTGACCACCCTCAATAGATAGCTACACCTATTACCCATCACCTTTATGATAAGGAAAACCGACAAAAGTACAAACATTAGAACCTTAAGAATTCACAAAGATTTATGAAAAACACAAATAGCACAAAATTTTTTAGAATCCACGAAAATTCATACATAACGACATAATTAGCAATGGAAGTGCTAATGTTACAATGATTACAAGAAAAGGCATAGAATCGCCAATAGCTCTTAAGCATAAAGACAAACAAGTTTTATTTTACTTTTATTAAGGATTACATAGAAACACAACAAGGACTCATTTTAACAACCCTAGCGCGAGACTATTTCCCCCATGTCTGATCCACGACAATAGCTAAGATCACAAGTAGTACGACAAACATTAAGATCACGCCCAGGAATGCGAAATCTTCTTCCGGAGCATACATCATGTAGATAGTGACAGCAACAACGTACATGATTGCTAGAATTGGGATAAGGTGTGGCATTTTTGGAGATATTTATGAGAGAAATATAGTTGGTGGAAGAATGGAAATTAAAATGGAGTATATATAGGCAAAACTAGCCGTTGGGGTACTATTCATGACCGTTAGGATTCACTATTCTTGACTGTTAGATTCCACTGTTCATAGCCGTTAGATTTTACTATTCCTGACCGTTACTTTAACTATTCACAGTCGGTGGATTCATTAGGTGGCAAAACATTCAAATTTATTTTATCTAGGATGAATAAATCTAACAAAGTTACGTTTTCTTGAATACCGAATGGAAATTCCTCGACAACCTTTTTTTTTCGTAACCTCTTACCCTAATAACCACATTAAACTTGAATTCTGAGACGAGCTCACAAGCGAATCACGGAATCAAAAATATACACTCAATATTATCAAATAGGCTAAATAAATCTCAGCCCAACTCTTAGAGTCATCCACTGTTCACATTACCCCAACACAAGCCCAACTCCTTTTATATTTCACTTTTTCCCCACACCTCGACCAACACAAACTGAATCTCGGGACGAGATTCCCTCAACGGGGGGATACTGTAACCACTCGTAAACTTTCACTCTGTAATAAACTATTTCATATTCCATATAAAGAATACTTATCGTTTCTCTACGTATAATTTTTTTTTTATCTGATCATGACTATTATTTAATGGGACGTAACTCACATCCTCAATAAACATGCTCTCCCACGGACCGACATCAACTTACTTAATGTTTATTTCACATAAACATTTATATATGTCAAGTATAAAATCCTACGATATACCATTTGCCACTTTATGATAATTCGTTAACGTACGAATAATAAACATACAAACTAAACATTTCTTATCTATTAGAGTTACTACGAAACCCTAAACCATTATAACAATGAATATGAGTAACTAAACCCTAAAACACTAAAGTACAACTCATCCAAGCTAGTGTACAAGCTTCTAAAGCACAGAAACCCTAAATTCTCTATAACTCCCGATACAAACCCTAAACTCACAAAACTATGATTTTATGTACTAAAATCACAAACCCTAATTAATGTATATATGATTTTTACAAAATATAAGTGTACAAGTCTTTCAGCCAAGGTACAAGTCATTTATGCCTAAAAACATAATATTAATAAAAATCCCATTATAAACCTCAATGTACTCATTATAAAGCACGCAATACAAATCTTTTATACACAAGCCTTAAAAATATAATTTCTTAAACTCACTAAATATAAGTACAAGTCACTAAAACCTAATGTACAAGTGTCCAATGCATAGAAACCTAAAATCTCATTTATATACTTTTAAACCTAATAAAATTAACATATAATTAAATTAACTTAAGCAAACCCTAAAAATATATTTTCCATATTTCTTAAACCTTAGTACCACCCTATTAAGCCCATGGTACAACCCCTTAAAGCACAACATGATTTCTTTTACTTATACATAAAATTCGACATATATACTAAATAAGAAAACCCTAGTTTAATTTCTACTCAACAAATACTTAAACAAAACCCTAAACCTAACTTGTTACTTCCCTAAACCCTAGTGTACAACATGCCATAGCCCAATGTACAACACTTGAAGCCATTCGATCCTATTTCTAATTCCCTAGTTCGAACCAAACTACAAGCTAACCAAACTAATCCCTTTACTAACTCCTAAGTATATCTTACACCATATATATCCTTCTAAGTCCAAAAATCATCCACATAAGCATGTCTATTAGATATTTACTTTAGGTCAAGTGTTGTAGGAAAATCTCTTGGTTAGGGTTTTTACACATAACACTTTCCCTCCCCCTCCATACATGTGTCACCCAAGTAACTAGTGACACCTCACTATGTTCCCCTCACACTCCACAAGGTGACTAGGTAATTCAAGAAACCCTAGCTCTTCCATTTCTATATAAATCGACAACCATGAATCTATTTCCCTCACCACCAATTCGAACCAAACCAAAAACAGCCCACACTCATATAAACTCTTATCAAATAGCCCATTTAGAAGCTAAATAAAGGTCTTGAGAAGGCTTGGAAGGAGAAGAACCCTTGGTGATCAATTTCCAAACCATTCGCCAAATATTTCCCATAATCGAATATAGTAACCAAGTAAACAATCTAACCCTTTTTCATTCTTTTATAAGTACTAAATACTCTTAAATGTGTCCTTAAATAAGCACTAATAGATAGTAGGTCAAAAACTAATTTTTCTTTCTTTTTCTTTTTCTTTTTCTATCGAGCAAAACCAAACACACCCTAATTATTTTTTTTAGCATTTCTAATCAAGAGGCTATAAAACACATAAGAGATAGATTAGATATGTTTATAGTCATGTTAACAAGCATTAAAAACTATGGCGTGAACTTAAAAAATCAAAAACCAAACTATTTTTCCTTTTAAGTTTCTATCGAGTCATGTTTCAAAACCCCAACTTGGAAAAATTATTTCGACACTCAAATGAGGCTAATAAAATCTGAAACTTGGCCATATTAAAGACCACCCAGCTAGCTAATAGTAGGAACAAGAAAGTCGTAAAAATACTGCATTGCCTCATTTTTATTTTGGTCTCATTTCTGCCTTTCGCAAATTAAACCGGACGCACCCTTTATATTTAATTCGAGCTAAATAAGCTCGAATCATAAGCTTATAAGCTATAAATAAGATGTTTACAAACTTAACATAACTTATATAAAAGAGTCATAGCAAGTCGTGTCGTTTTCACAAGCTTAGAACGCGTTAAAATGGAAAAAGGATGCCGCATGAAACAACTTAAATACGTTGAGGGTCAAAACTGCCAAAACTCCACTTATTTTTATAACTAGGACCAAAACGGAAATCGACAAAGAGTTTAAGGGTAAAACTTGCCGAATTTGAAATATGGAGTTTTGTTGGGCCAAAAGTGTAAGTATTTCAAAGTTATTAAAAGAAGGACTACTTTTGCCAACGACTTATAGATGAGGGTATAAATTATCATTTTTGAAACTACAGGGTTAAAAACTATCATTTCACCAAAGATGAGGGGTAAAAATTGTCATTTTATGAAAATTTAGGGGTAAAAATTATCATTTTATGGAAGTTCAGGGGTTTAAACTGTCAATATATGAAACTATAGGGGTAAAATGCGTAACATTTTATAATTATTATTAGAAATATATTTCGAATCGATTTATAATAGAAACTAATAAACGAAATACATTTATCTCAATAACAAACAAATGAAACATAAGCATAAACACATTAAAATAAGATAAAATCTTATCATCCACCAACTTTTGAAGAGACTTCATGTTGTCTCATTTTAACATTTAACTGTCAACGAAAATGTTACGAAACGAATAGTAAAACTCACATATATTCGAATACGAATACTGAAACTTGACATATCAACCCAGGTCGCGTACCGGAGACGTTTATCAACTCTATTTAATTTGTTTTCCATCCTGACTGCTAAGATGAGTTCATAGTCCCACTTTTATACATTTTCCAAACTTGTGGGGAGATACATGCTACAAAACCAAACACAAGTATTTTTCTGTATGCTTTCCTGATTGGTATTGCCTAAGTTACCTGTTGCCTTAAAGACCCTTCATCATGGACCATTAATCACTTTCGGGTGAGCGCGAATATAGTGAATAGATCTATTGGGTTTGACGACCCCTTTATGTTACAGTAACATGACCAAATGTACCTTATTTGAGATAAATAAAGAGACTGGCAATCTCCTACTCGAGGGCATAATTACTACATTTAATTATGTAATAATTTACATCATTAGCTTATAACTATGATGATAAACCTGTTAACGTTTTCCGTGTCATGAGACTTAGGGCAATATACTGAACTGCAATATTACTGATTCACTTTTTACTTAGCTTGTGTTCAACTGATTATTACTTTAAACACTATGGATTCACTCAACCTTTGTGTTGACTTTTTAGCATGTTTTATCTCTGGTAACTAAAAGCACGATTTGGAACGGAGTGGCAATGGACTTTCTTATTATAAAAAGGGTGTCGATTTTGTTATCATTCAACAAATAATGTAGCTTTTATAACGTATTTTGAAACTACCCGCTGGGACCTCTATTATGTAACTCTGATTTAAATAAATGAATGATCACAATTTTATCAAAAACGTCTCTTTTCGAGTCGTTTTCTATTTTCATGACTGTGATACTTGAAGTAATACCCCAACTTATATTCCGTTGCGTATATCAAAAATGGGGGTGTTACAAGACTCTTCATCACTTGATTCTACTTTAGCTTTTAAGGAAATGGACTTCATCTTCTCCTTTTTGCCTTTAACTATTTCTGAGTCTTTTTCCATCACCATTTCGTGAACTTAGAGACTTCCGATGAGCTCGTCAAGTGTCATGCTTGAAAGATCTTTGGATTCTTCAATAGCCGTCACATTTGCTCTCCACTTCGGATGAAGTGCTCTAAGAAATTTCCTGACAAAGTTCTTACTAGAAAAAGATTCGTCAAGTGCTTTAAGAGAAGTAATTATAGTATTAAACCTAGCAAAAGCACTATCAATGGTCTCATCTTCAGAAATAACAAATTGTTCATATTTTTGAACAAGAAGATCAATTTTGTTATCTTTGACTTGTGAGTTCCCTTGATGAGTGATAATCAATGATTGCCAAATATCCTTAGCCGTTTTACACATAAAAACTCTTTCATATTCTTTCTTAGGTAAGGCATTATAAAGCATCATTTTGGCTTCATTTTTTTTGGCAATCAACTTCTTTTGCTCATCACTGTGACAAGTAAGAGAAGTACCTTCATCCCGACCATCTAATACATTTGATATAGGTTTATATTCACCTTCTACGATAATATACCATAGATCTATATCCTTTGACTTCACATAAGTTTCAAAGCGATTTTTCCAATATGTGAAACAATTTGGTTCAAATAGTGGTGGTCTTTGCATAGATTGCCCAGCTCTAGATGCCAATTGTGGAAAACTAGAAGGGGGGTTGAATAGTTTTTACCGTTTTAAACTTTTCTTCGCTTTGTATACTTAACGTGATTTCAAAGTAAAGCAAACAATCAAGCAATATATATAAAGCAAGTAAGGAAAGAAATGATCAAACCACACAACACAGATGTTTATAGTGGTTCGGCTACAAGGACTCTCTTCCTTGCCCTACTCCACTCCTCGAGCCTCTAACTCCAGAGTTTTTCTTCACTAAGAAACAAGCTCCCTTCTAGGCGGAGAAAACCTTTACACGTCGCTTACTCTTTATCCGGTACTAAGCTAAACACCGGGTTCTTTACAAGGGTACAACCACTCCCGTTGGTTCTTTAACAAGGGTACAACCACTCCCGTTGGTTCTTTAACAAGGGTACAACCACTCCCGACACTCTATGTGTTTTGAGGACTAAAACACTAACCGAACTCTACTGAATGAATGGTATAGACAATGATGTGTGAACTAATACAATATCACACAGTAACTAAACTAAAGATTTACACCACTGTGTTAAACCTTGATTCTTGATCTTCTTTGCTACAAAAGAGAGATCACTAAGAATGAAATGAATGAATGTAATGGGTTAGTAATGTACAAATGAATGAGTGTATAATTTAAGCTATATGAGTGATGATTGTGCATGAATGATCAGCTTGCTATTTTTAGGCAAAGCTGATCAACAGGTGGCGGATCCGGCGGATCCAAAATATGGGATCCGCCCATATACTGGTTTGGTTCCGCCGGGACATGCCAGCTAAGGATTTCCCATATCTTTCCATATCTTGTGAGGTCTTGTCAAGATCTTGTAAAGTCAACTCTTTAGCTTCAAGATCTTTCCAAAATATATAACAAATCTACCAAGATATATAAAGATTTCCTAATGAGGTATGCAATGATTGCATGTTATAATATATATATATATATATATATATATATATATATATATATATATATATATATATATATATATATATATATATATATATATATATATAATTTTAAGAAATAAAATTAAACATGTATAGGTATATATGTATGCAATGTAATTCCTAGTGATCATGTAATGAGAAAATGTGTTTTAAAAGACTTGTTACTATAAATGTAAAAGACTTTAACTTATATTTATGCTTTGCTAAAGATAAACCTTATAATTGTCATTAATAAAACAAAGCAAAGATCGTAAAATATAAATAACGTTTTTAGGACGATATTTGTATTAACAGGAGAGATAGAAATGTACGGGTTTATAATTTTATCAGTTAAAAGACATCAAAATGGATATGTAAAAATTGCGCCAATTGAATAAAGCGAGAATACTAATCACAATACTAAACGACTTATAAAAAAACGTTTGCTTGCATGCTATATATTTTTTACTTTTTCATTTTTATTTTTTTTTGGATGCAAGACAAGGTATACATAATGAAATAAAAGAAAACGATACGAACATAAAAAGCATCCCTCCACTTGAGATCAACTATCATCTAAACCCGATTTTCTTCCAAAACCCTTTATTCAAGACCCATGACTTCCACCGGCGGAACCAAAATTCACTAACAACGCCCGGACCATGGACATAAGGAAACTACAGGGTAGGCTAGGCGAAAGGTGTAACGAAACAAACATATAGGTGGTGAACAAAATGAAAAGAATGGCTCAGACGGGTTTACTAGGGGTATCTTGCACTAATAATTAGTGCAACAAAAAGGGTTTCACAAGGGGATTGACTAATCGATGTGAAAAGTCAATATACACAATACATAATATTAATGGATGGGCTATTTGGGTTTAATCCTAAAATTTACCTTTATTCCTAGCTGCACCGATCACACCAAGTTGCCTTAGAGTAATGCTCATTATAATGGTCTCGAAAAGATATACAAAGCCAAGTTCTAAGGTCTACTACAGCCACCGGCACACCCATTTTAGTGGTATTATGTATAAGGGGAAAACGGAAAGGCTTATCCTCACACAATGGAAAAATAGGGCAGGTGCGCTCAGTTAAGATTAATCTAGTTAAGTAATGAAAAACATGTCAAAATTTAAATGATGAAACATTTTTCACTAAAAACTAGAAAAATAAAAGCAAGTAAAATCAGGTGGGTGTTTATTTCTAATCCCTTCCCCCAACTTGGGTCATACTAAGCTTATAAATTAAAAATAAGAAGGGTTAGAAATGGAACGGAAAACTCCCCTTGATTTGCTCGGAATGATCGAAGATACACAAGTAAACGTGCCCCGCCTTGAAATCCATGAGCAAACATTAGTAACTTGAATTCACTTAAACAACCCAATGCATCATCATAGAAAAACATCAAGTAATAAAGAAAAATAAAAATCCTAACTCACTTTCATAAGAATCACGGTTGCATTTAGCGTATGCAACAAGCCCTTTAAACCACTCGGTGTCCCAAGTGGACGAGTGCAGTCTCGTGAGGGTTTACATGGAACACACCCACAAAGTTTGTGGAAAACTAGAAGGGGGGGTTGAATAGTTTTACCGGTTTTTAGGTTCTTTTAAAACTTCTTAAAAACTTTACTATTGGAAACCTTTAATTCGATTCTTATGTGTAATCAATCAACACCAATATGAACTACACACTAAACTAGCTAATTATAAGTAATGAAAGTAAAGAGAAGAGATGGAAAGATCAAACCGGGTCAA
This sequence comes from Artemisia tridentata subsp. tridentata, assembly GCA_021014915.2. Lineage (NCBI taxonomy): Eukaryota > Viridiplantae > Streptophyta > Magnoliopsida > Asterales > Asteraceae > Artemisia > Artemisia tridentata. Next base: position 252,989,618 of record CP139504.1, read on the forward strand.
AAGGATTTATAGTGGTTCAGCTACGAAGCTCTTCTTCGCCCTACTCCACTCCCCGAGTACCACACTCGAGAGTTTCAAGCACTATGTCAACAACCTCCCTTTAGACGGAGAAAACCGTACACGTCGCTTAACTTGTTTTCCGAAACTAAGCTAGATGACGAGTGCTAATCTTAACTAGCACCAATCTACCATGATCTACCCGATCCTTTCAACTTCACACACTCAACACACAAAACTCAAGAGATCCCCAAGATCTCACAAGATCACAATGATCGACACTCTCAACTCACTCTAACCTATCTAACTTTGATCTTCTTGATCAATCACACAAGCCCAATGGCTACTAGAGATATTCACTATCTCTATAAGATCACAATGATCTTTCCTCACAAACTCTCAAAAGAAAAATAATCTTGATGTCTGCTATAATACAATCAAGAGTGTAACAAATGTTACAAGTAAACTAACTACAATTGTAACTCTTGTATCTTCTTGGATACCTTGAGTTATTCTCTTGCAAATGAAGAGGAATGAAGAGGATCACTTGAATGGATGATTGGATCACTCTTGAAAAAAAGAAAACCTAACTAAATGATCAAGAAGAAAGGATGTGAAGGGAGTATTAAACTTAGAAAGTTTTGTGTGAGAAAGGATACCCAAAATCTATGAAGTGGGCTGGTATTTATAGGTAGAAAAAATCTGGCTGTTATAGAGGGACGGCTCCATTAAATCACACACGGCTCCACTAAATTTAGTGGAACCGTGGAGCCGTGTCAGACAAAGATGCTCCACTTTTTGTCTTTTCTGGTGAAACTTATTTGGGGAAGTTTGGAGCTGATTTTGGGGGGGAAAATAGCTGTTATGTATTTTAAACTTATTTTTCCATTAAAACATTTCTTAATTATTCAAAAATAATTTGTAAAGTATATTTTTGAAGAAAATGTGAAGTCTTAAGCACAAATTCACTTCTTTGATCATTAGTCAAGTTGTAAATTTGTTCTAGAGTGATTTGTGTAGAAACGGGATCTTCCGATTAAAAACTTGTTTATGTTAATTTTAACGTAACATGTTTTCACATTTTGTCATCCTCAAAACGTGAAGTTATCGAAAGATAGAAATAACGTTTTTAGAACATTATTTGCATCAACAATATCCCCCTTTTTTATGATGACAAAACATAAACTCATTTTAAGTTGAAATTAGTTTTAACAAGTTTTTAATGAGTTTACTCCCATTTCTCCCCCTTTTTATTGAAGCAAAAAGGTTGCTAAGGCTCCCCCTTGATGTATACTCCCCCTCGTTTGGAGGACACCAAGGAATCGAGCAATGATTTGTGCTACAAAACAAGGTTAGATAACACATATACAAGATCTAACATGTAGCACTTAAGACAATTATCCAACCAAAAAAAATAACTAAGTAGCCAAGCCCCCAAAAATGGAACAACCATAGAAAAGAAAACATTCATTCATAAAGCAAGTGTCATACATAAGTATGACTACATGATAAAGATAACACGAGACAACAAGAAGCATAAATCATTAATGACTAGAGGCAAGCTTCATTTCCAAGACAGTTCCTAAAAGTTTTATTGTTGAAAAATTAAACAAGAACATGTTTAGTTTTGTGGGCTAGGAGGTGGTGGTGTCAAGAGGTGTCCACAAAGGATAACATGAAGTGAATTTCATCTCTCAAGGAGAAGATGAGGTTGCGGTTGTGGAGGCAACATAGGCAATTAGCACTATGTAGATCAAAGGGATGAGGTTAAATGGGTTGAGCCATGATAGAGGAAGGAGGTGATGGTGAGTTTGTTGGAGATGGAGTTGGCATGGCATAGTCCAATGGAGTTATGGGTGAGAGTGTGTAGTCCATTGAGGATGGTATGGTGTTCAAGGAAGGAGATGATGAAGATGTTGTGTAGGTAGAGGATGTTTTGGAAGGTGCATTAGGTGGAGATGGTGAGTTGGGAGTAGCTTGGGAAGGTGGTGTGGTTACTTCATCATATTTTGTAAGATCCACAAAGAGAGGTCTTGTTGGTAGTCTTACGGTTATTCTAGGTTTCTTTGAGATGTGAGTAGTGGATCCTTGTGTGGAGGACATGGTGTGTGTGTGATTTGAGGTTGAAGATGAAGTGCAAGATGAGCTTGCAAAGGTGAAGCCTTATATAGGCAAGATGGGTGAAATTTGAATTAAAGTGGATGGGAGTGTTCTATGGTGTAGCAAGGGAATCTTAGGGTGTATGTGAGGTTGCAAAATTTGCAGGTTTGAGGTTAGAGTTGCAGGGATTTAGGAGGAACAGTGAAAATCCGTCAAACAGGTACACGGTACCTCTAAATACCACACGGTACCGTTAAATTTAACGGTACCGTGGCCTATTTAACGGTACCGTGACACTGTTGTCACGAAATTTCCTGTGCAGGCTAGTTCTGGGCAGCTAGAGGAATGTTTTTCTAGGGGAACTAGTTCCTGGAAATGATAGTGCCTCAAATCACTAAAGATTTATTTTCCTAATATGTCCTATATTAGGCTACTTCTAGCACAGAAAGATTATCATGTAATTTGCCAAGATAATCATAAGCATGCAAACATAAGGGACAAAATAAGCTATCATCCAAATTTCAAATAAAATATTAATGAAAGGTGATAGATTTAAGCATGCAAGATAACAAAGATTACTAATCCCTAATTAACTCAGATAAGTCCTAATAGGAGATATAAATTTTTCCTTAACTACTTATGACTTGAGCATTCTCCCGTTCTTGTCACATTCTCGTCTTGACCATGCATCTCATTCTCATGATTCGGATCATCAAAGGGTGCATAGTGTGTGGAAGATTCGAAAATGAGAATGGATGAGACATATAACTCATTTAGGGGTTTCATGACGGGCTTAAAGAGTGAATATTGAGGACTACGAAGGTAAGGATGAGAGTTCATGAAGTGGTGATAGAGACGGGTTAGGAACATCCCATAGGGTATCAATTTAGTTTTGTTACCCTTGAGATGTACAATTTGCTTAGTGAAGAAGTATGCGAGATTGTATGGTTGTTGGGTTAGGAGACAGTAAATCATATGAGCACAACACGCCGGAAGATGCTCACGATTTCCTGTTAGACTTAGAACATATTCTCGCAGGATGACTGCCCAAGAAATTAGTTCATGACAGACCTCTTCCAAACGAAAATTCGTTGGATTTGGGTAAGAAGAGGAGTACTTATGAGTACGAATGAGTTTGGTGAGTTCGGTTGGAGAGGGTATGTAGGAACAATACAGACTATCCTCTTCATGATAGTTGAAGAGGGACTCAAGACACCAATCTTTAGTATAGGCACATTGCCCATGATTGGGAATTCGGAGAATTTGAGCAAATTGCTCAAGGGTTAGGACGAATTTAAAATTTTGGACCCAAAACCAAAGTGACAAAGTTTGATCCTCGTTACGTACGAGTTCAACTTGTCGAAAGAACTCCAACACAAAGCGAGGACAAATGTGCTCGTTTATGTGAAGCAGACAATCGAATCCTATAGCTCTAAATGAAGTGTTGATATCCCGATGATAAGCTATGGATGAATCAACGACTCTAACTTCATGAAACCGACGGGTTTCAAGATTGACATAGGCACGAATGTGGTTGTCGGGTGTTGTAGGTTCACGAGAGATTTCGGGTATATAGGTGTCGGTTAGGAGATGATCAAAATCATATTCATGAGACATTTTTGTTACCTAAAAGAAAATTTTAAGGAAAAATTAAAAGTAAGAATGGTTGCTTTGAAGAAACGTGCCTAGTGTGTGCCTATATGCAAACTATGTGGAGGTGCGGTAATCTCGACTCTAAAACTAATAATAATGAGATTACCCTAACACTCCTAATTTTACTTTTGCTCAAACGAACATGTCGAGAAATACATATTAGCTATGTAATTCGATCAATATTCGTGAGATCATGTATGCATGAGATAACGTTTTTAATTTGTATCAACAATGCACGAAAAAAATTTCATGATCCTAATTTCGTGAAATTTTTCAAAAATGATTGAATTGGGGTGTTTGGACGACTTCAAAATTTTGGTGTTGATGACTCCTGATCCTAATTGCAAGTTTCCTAAACATGATTCCTCTTAAACTTTTTTGAAAGTAAGGTTTAAGCCAAAGTATGTAATTTGAGTAGATTTATGAAAATCCTATGTTAAGGGAATCATGGAGGTTATGCATTATCTAATCCTAGTTCTAATTCTCTAAAGACTCAGTCAAAATTGAAAGATCCCAATTCAATTTTTATGTAAGAGCAAACCCTAGACTCAAAATTTAAAGAAAAATTAGAGTAAATGACTTACAATTTTTGTTGAAAAGTGAGATTAGTTGATAATCTTGAGAAGTAATGTCTTGAATATGATCTTGAAAGGGTGTGATTAAGTGTTGGGTTGTGAGGTTTGGTTTTGACAGCAATTGCAGGAGTTAGGAAGGTTTGAAATGAGTAATGTGGGAAAAGGGTACTGAAATACGGGATGTACCAGATACACGGTTCCACGGTACCGTTAAATATAGCGGTTTCGTGCGACATTTAGTGGAGCCGTGATCTGCTGGGATGATTTTCAGTCCCATTTTGATTTTTGACGAATAAGTCTAGCTGTTTTAGTTAGACTTTTTGACACGAGGAAAGAATCTATACCTAATAAATTCTTTTGACGAGGGGAACCTAAACTAGATGGAACGAGACACACGAGATGACTTCTAGAGTCATGAGATTTATGGAATATGTTCCATCATTCCTAGACCTAGACGAAGGTAGTTAAAGGATTCTCATTTGAGAGGTTTAGTTAGGATGTCGGCGATATTGTCTTGAGAAGGAACTTTCTCAATAGAAATATTTCCTTTCTGAACATTAACGCGAAGGAAGTGGTGACGAATTTCGATGTGTTTAGTACGGGAGTGTTGAATGGGATTTTTGCTCAAGTCAATAGCACCTTTATTATCGCACATAATGGGGACGTCATCTAAATGGATGTCATAGTCATTAAGGGCTTGTTTCATCCATAGTGCTTGTTGACATGCCTTTTCGGCGCTTACGTACTCGGCTTCGGTCGTGGAGATAGCAAGAGCCTTTTGTTTCTTGGAGAACCAAGAAGTTAAGCAACAACCCATGAAGGTACAAACGCCACTCGTACTTTTTCGATCCACATAATCTCCCGCATGATCAGAGTCGGCATAGACAACAGTTTCTACACCGGTCCCCTTGGGATAGAATAATCCCAAGTGTATATTTCCTTTAATGTATCGGAAGATACGCTTAACCGCTTCAAAGTGAGAGGTTTTGGGATCCTCTTGAAAGCGAGCACAAAGGCAGACACTAAACATGATGTCGGGCCTACTTGCCGTGAGGTATAGCAAACTTCCTATCATACCTCTATACTTAGTGCTATCCACGGACTTACCTTCTTCATCTTTCGTGAGTTTTATTTCCGTGGACATGGGAGTTTTCATGGGCTTAGACTCTTCTAAACTAAACTTCTTAAGCATCTCCTTACTATATTTAGATTGGTTAAAGAAGATACCATCTTCCATTTGTTTAATTTGTAAACCGAGGAAGAAATTTAATTCGCCTATCATGCTCATCTCAAACTCGTCACACATGATCTTAGAGAAATCATCGCACAGTTCTAGACAAATTGAGCCAAATATGATGTCGTCGACATATATTTCAACAATGATGAGATGTGAATTACGTTTCTTTGTGAAAAGTGTGTTATCTACCACTCCCATAGTATATTCATGTTCAATCAAGAATGCCTTTAGTCTATCGTACCAAGCTTTAGGAGCTTGTTTGAGACCATAGAGTGCTTTCTTGAGTTTATAAACATGATTCGGTTTCTCGAAATCAACGAATCTCGGAGGTTGTGCAACATATACCTCCTCGTTGATATAACCATTCAGGAATGCACTTTTCACATCCATTTGGTATAACTTAAAGTCTAAGGCACAAGCATAGGCAAGGATTATCCTAATTGACTCTAACATAGCTACAGGTGCATAGGTTTCATCGTAGTCTATTCCTTCTTGTTGGTTATAGCCTTGTGCTACCAACCTTGCCTTATTTCTAGTTACGACGCCATTTTCATCGAGTTTATTCCTAAACACCCACTTAGTTCCTATGATGGTTTGATTCTTAGGAGGAGGTACTAAATCCCAAACTTGGTTTGCGGTGAATTGATTAAGTTCCTCTTGCATGGCGACTACCCAACTTTCATCCTTAATCGCTTCACCGACATTCTTAGGTTCTACGATTGATATGAAATAAAAGAAATTACTTTTTTTGGGCTTGTGACCTAAGGGTTCTTTGGTTAAGATTTCTTATGACATTTTCAATGGGATGGTTCTTGGATTCCTTAATGTTGACAACTTCATCAATGTCAATTATTTCATCCTCAATGTCATCTTCTAAGGGTTTCTTGCCATTAACCTTAATGGCTTCATCCACATCTAAGTCATCATCCACCAAGGGTGATGTCTTAGTTGGTGGAGGACTTTCATCGAATGTCACATTGAGTGACTCTTTGACTTTCATTGTTTCCTTGTTTAGGACTACATAGGCCTTGCTATTTTGGGAGTATCCTAGGAAAACACCTTCGTAAAACTTGGTGAGGTAGTCTTTAGTGTTTAGTATGAAGCACTTGCTTCCAAACACTCTAAAATAATCAAGAGAAGGTTTTCTACCTTTCATGATTTCATATGGTGTTTTTCCTAACATAGTTGGAATTTAGTAATCATGACAATCATATAAACTCCATATAACAAAGTACACAAGTGCGGAAGCGTGTAACACATAAGTATAACATATAATAATTAACTAAAACATAAATAGGAACGTACCTTTAGGTTCTAGCAAGAACAAGAACCAATCTTTAAATCTTCAATAAAGATGAACCCTAATAAGGGTTTATGTGAATTAGGGATCTATTGATTAACCCCTTACCGTTTTGTTAATCGATCCAAGATACAATCAATAGTGTGATTGTACCACGTTCTTGTACACATGTACTATAACCGATCAAGCAATGATGCTAGTGATTAGACACTTAATTAACCAAAACACTTTGTTAATTTAAAAGGAATAGTTCGACACTTTTAGAAAAGCTGTCAACCATGTTTGACTTAATGAAAGTTTTCGACCAGAATTAACCACAAAAGGTCGACCAGCATTAACCACAAGGAGAAAAGAATTAATTAAAAAGTTATAGTATATGTACAGTACGCAACTCTACATAACCTTTTCCAATTCTATTTATAGTGTTTAGACCAAGCCATGCGATTGATATTAATCCCTAAGAGCCGGTTGGCTTTGGCTTGTCCTCCAAGGATTCTAGATCCTTCCATCATAATTACACTAATAGTCCTTTAACTATTCCCTAACGATCGTTAGCCAACACCGTTAGTTTACATAACGTTCATTATGTATTATTTCGTGTCCAAATAATTAATACATATAATAAATATATATATATATATATATATATATATATATTAATTATTTACTTGATCATCATACGTAAAGTGTGCAATCCCGCGGTCTCGAGTTCGATTATAGACATATACGTATTAATATTTATCCATAACTCTAACAGCTCCCACTTGGATATCTATTAATAGTATAATGACATTGGTTAGCGTCTAGCAACACGCCAATGCCCCTACACCAACTCGAGTTAGGTTTCCTGGAAAAACCTTTAATGATTCATCATTATTATTATCCTTTTGTTACTAATACCACGTTAATAAAGATATGAATCTCAGTCATTCTTTAATTAACAATTCTGTTTCTCGTTGTTTATGATTGAACAAGATTACCAAAATATCTGAACGTATTTCAGATAGACTTTGGGCGTGCGCACGCAAACACCTTGTCAACCCTACGAGGGGCCCAGCAGTATTAAACTTCAAAACAATTTTGAAGGAACAAATTCTTTCTTGACTACAAGAATAACCCATAGACTTTGCAACATTTCTGAAAACAATCCTTATGACTCCCAGTTACGGTAAGCGGTAAATTGCTTTACAGAAATGCACTACATCCATGACACTTATCTGGTATCTCAAGTCTGAGGATAACTAAATTCATGATTTACTTACTGACAAGATCCACAAAGTAAAATCATGTAGTTGGGATAAGTCCTATATTCAATTCATTGAATATTATGTGAAATTGGTATGACTACGCATCAATATACTTTCAAGTATATTCTCACCAACATTCACATTTGTCTTAATTTAATGATATTCCCATATCATTAACCGACAACGGACATTTAGAACAACATAAGTTATTCACGGATTTAAACATGCAAATATATGACACAATTTATTATTAATGAAAACCAAACGTACCTAGTACTTTAATTCATTATAAATAATAATTGCTTAATGTCCTTTATCCAAACCCTAAATAGATCAATGCATGATAATTCTTGTTAATGAATTATGCCTCAAGTCATGTCAATCATACTTGTTGACAAGGCATAAATCAACTAACTTTGATCTATAAAATTTTGAGAATACTTATTTCAAGAATTATTTAAATTCTTGTATGTGTATCCAACTATCTTGATATAGTCACACAATCTTTCATAAATGATGTGATATCCTCAACCATCAATTTATGACAATCAAACTTTCAAACATTTTAAAGTTTAAAGTATTCTAACCTTTTAATGTATAATGCAACTATGCTTCTTAGTTAAGCATAACTAGTTTACATGGCCATTACCAAGGATAAAATCCTACCATGACTAGTATTGAGTGTCATCTCAATTAAACAAGCACTATTGTATAAAACTACAATATGCCTTTTAACTATTCCGTAAACTTAATATCAATTGTGTAATTACGATGCCTTATAATTTTTCAAGATTTGTCGGCTATAACAATTACGCAACAACTTGCCATATTGTTTATACTTAGAATTTAGGAGCAATTCCAGGTTGAGGATCATTATTCTAAGTTCAAACATATTCGATTAGAATATTACACAATTTATCAAATATCTTTTATTAGATATCAAATGTTGTCAAATCATTTTACATTCAAACATGATACAACAATGATATACATGAAAATCCTAGAATCAATCATAGATTTTATTCATGTTCTAACTTATCAAAAGATATATTTTTCATTTAGACTTTCTAAATGATATGTTATGTCTTATTAGAATTAATTACCGCACATGTTTATAATAATAAACATATATCTCAAGGTTGTATGTTTTACTTCTTAAATTCTTCAAGTAAAGTTTCATTCCAAGTTAAGACTTAACATTTTAACTTACATGGAATGTTACTTTCCATATGTTATACAACATACATTATTTAAAAAATTAAACATAATACTCCCACTAGCTTTTAGGAATACTTAGAAATTGTCTTATTTCAATTATAAATAAAACAATGGATTTAATAATTAAACATAAGAATATTTCATAGATGCATGCATTAATCCATTCATGGATTATTACACTTTGTACACTTCCAAAATAATTATGAATTCAAAAATCCTTTCGATTACTTACCGTCCTCGCTCAAGTAATCACTCAAGAAAGAGTTTTGATATTCCATTGTCATCCTTCATATAAATGAGAATAGATATGACAATTATTATCTTTAAATATATTTAATGTGCTTATGAAAGAGTATTCAATCATAGTTAATTACTTAAGTATGATTAATAATCTTGTCACAAGACATACATTAAATATGTGTACAATATTGTCCATATGATTTCTACATAAAGATTTAAACCACTAGGGTTTTCTATCTTTAAATAAACTCATCATCATTCTCTAACTATTAAGAATTAAGATAAACCAAATTTGTAAAATTTGAATATCTTTATGAACAGCATCTATAACATTCATGGTATGAGTAATTTACCCAATTCATTATTTGGTAATACTTCATCATATAATCCTCAGCATATTAATCAAATATCTGAGATATCCAAGTGGATCTATGAATGAGAATTCCATCATTTTGAGATCCAACATTTACATGTCTAATCTCATCATGATATTTGCTAGTATATTTTAGAAGATTATGTATCTTGTAACTTTATCTCTACAAGATAAAACTCCCACTTGCCTTTTGTAATTTATAGACTATCTATAAATAATTAGCAATTAAAGCAACACCATATTGTTCTCTTTTGGGATATTACAAATACACATTGATAGTTCCTGACATTCGTTTGTTAATATCTAGCTTCATCAGAAGTTTAACAAATTCAGAACTTCATTTTAAGACTTAATGTGATTCATCACATTTCATAATAAATAATGTCTTATAAATCTTCTAGGAGTCTAATTGAGTATATTCAATCCATACTCAATTTCCTAACCTTGATAACTTTTGGAAGAAAAGAAGTTATAGTAATCTTTAACCAAACAATACAAATAAAGTTTGATTTTCCTAACTGAACACACCACAAATATGTGGTATTTCATTAGAACTCATATTGTGAGATAATCTAACAATATGAAAGATAACTTTGTATTCCTTTTGGCTTACCTATTTCCCAACTAAGTCATCTTAATGGTGAAATAGAATTTCAAGCCTCTTGCATGCATTATAACTCAAGTACTTATTAAATAAGTCACTTCATGTTCATGTCTCAACAAGAAGACATAAACCGTTATAATCTCACTACACGTTATAAATCATTGATCAACTCAATGACTTCTTGTATATGTCTTTAATAAAGAAGACATAACAAGTTAACGTCTTACTTTAGATTATACTAAGTCTTAAAGACTTCATATTTATAACTTTACAATAAAGTATAAATATTTATAACTAAAGTAATCATGAACACCATCATTTGGTTTCAATAGTATTTTCAAGTTAACTTATTACTTCATTTATTTATGTCATTCAAAGAATACATAATTATTGAAGTAGTATTATATTACTTCATGCACTTATGTCATTCCAATAATACATAAATCTTAAAGTTGAAGTAATTTTGTTATCACATTGACACATGTTCTAATAAGTATCTAATTTAGAAACTGTAAATTCACATAATTTTATTACACTCAGTTGATCTGCTGGCAATAAAGGCATGTAATTTACCTTGTCATTAATTTTGGTCCAGGTCTCACGCATACCCAAAATTAACTCCAAGTGTTTTTAAGACTAGATCTGTACAATCATATTAGAACAAGAATCTCTTACCTTGCAGTTAAGAGAATCTACAAAATCATATTCTTTATATGTTGTACCTTGCACACAATAAAGATTTCTCCCACTTGTGCATGGAACAACATCATGTACCACATAGACAACACTACACGCGTTTGTTTAATGTGATCAATATGATTTGCGTCATTAGCATAACTAGTAGATATAGAGTTACTCAATCAATCAAGGAAACGTACATGACTATCCTTGAAAATATTAGTATCTATATTTGGAAAGTAATTATCTTGAGGCATTCAAAAGATAATCTGAGTTACAATCAAGACAATAAATCTTGTAACTCCCACTGAATTAGAGAACTTACAATAACCCCTTATTCAGTAATGAGAACACAAAACTCCCACTGAATTCGACACCAAAATAAGTGTTTCATAAACCAGTGAAAGGAAAAGTGTCCTTGTTACTTTCCTACATCTTTGAGAAAACCTATTCGTAACAATTACTTAGGTTCAAAAGGATTGTATTCTACTACGTAACTGATGGACTATCCACATTTACGCCAAATGTGATTCATCACATTGCTTACTATTAACTTGAAAATTGACATGCAATTTCTTCCTTAATAGGTCTACAATTCCAACAATTGTATGTAGTACCTTCAAATGGTTAAAACAAAACAACTAGATATACTAGCTTGTCTTTTACCATTATGCGGTAATTAGTCTAGCTTCTAATTTAATAACTCATAAATTCGCAATAACCCTAACGATTAAAATTTGCTATGAGTTATGTATTTAGAATTTAGACAATTCTAATTTTCCCATCATACCTTTCTCATTCATGAAAAGGAATAGGATTTAGTCTCACGCTTCTCATATGAAAGGAGACTTGGTTTATTCTTTTTATGAAATTGACTCTAACCAAAAACCCTACGGGTGTAGATCAATTTACTAATAAAGAATAACCCATGTTTACGGTTTATCGTTGCATTAATACAATTAAAAGAATTTACAAAATTCAGTTTAGTATTTTCGATAATAGCTCTTTAAGAAAATAAAATACCCATTGGTAAATATTCATATAAACCATAGTATTTTCTTAAAGCTAGGATCCTAATTGACATAGTACCATTACATCAGTTGATCTGCTAGTAATGATAGTATTCAACTAGGTAATCTGTCGAACAATAATTGTCAAACAATTTTCCAATTCCTAGATCATTATGGGATTTACATCATATTGATTCATCAATATGTCATGTAATCATGTTTCATCCCATCTCATGCCTTAAGCTCTAGGTCTCACGCATCAGCTTAATTAAGTTGTCTAACTTAGAAACTGTAAATTCATCCATGTGTGGTCTCACGCACACTCGGAAATTTACCTTGTCATTAATTTTGGTCCAGGTCTCACGCATACCCAAAATTAACTTCAAGTGTTCTTTATAGTTAGATGGCATGTAACTTAAATTTAGGGTATTTAGTTTTTGATGTGACAAAAACATGTACAAAGATGCATGCACTCATCTTTGTATCATTAGTTTTCAAAACAATTTTTATTAACCAATTAGTTAAGAGTAAACCAAAACTATTTACTTGAGGTATTGAGTTCACCAATTAAAGAAGTACCAACAATTATCGCCCACATATCCTACTACTTACATGTTATTCGGATATTTGCCACAAGAGTGGCGCGTGGAATTGAGGTAAATCACCCTTAAGATGATAGTGTACGTAAATAGTGATATAGGTAAGTCGCAGTTGACGCACAAGCGGGCCCGGAGAGCCGGTAGGAGCGAATCTCTTAAAAAACCCCTCTCCAGATAAACCCACCACACAGTTTGTCAACTTTGGTCCGCCTTTCACACACTATTGTACAAAAACATCAATCAAGCAAAAGTTTATGATCTTAGTCTTAAAAAAAAATTAAGTAACAAGGTTTAGATCTTGCTACTCTCGCCTGGGAGCAAATTACCGTGCGAAGCGAACCACTGTCGGCACATAAGACTTTGCAAGATCCTTACTTTATTACCGATGTTTCACCATTATTAGTCCAATTTAATTTTCTTTGAAAATTACCCTTTTTATTGCTTACTTTAACATATCACATATAAAAAACAATAAACAAGTAATTAAAAGAAAACAAATAATCAACTAATAAGAAAACAATTAATTGTTAGTGAAACATCTAGCCACATGCAACCTTTTAAACAAATCCTATTAATAATCTATATGTGAATTATTATGTATAGAATCAATAAAACTCCCATTGGTTTTCGAGCTCATTGTGCCCAATGGACCACAGTCACCAACAATTGGCCGCGTAAGTTTTAATGATAATATACCACGTTGCACATAACTGATTCATTAATTTAATATATTAGGTCTTCCCTAATTTTAAGATTTATCTAAACATGTGGAAACAACTAAACAATTTAATTCAAGTAATTATCCGTGACTAACATGCATGTTTTGTCACGGATTCATGCATATCACATAGCAATTAGGTCACAAGATACATACACAACAATTGTTTAAAGACCTAGGGTTTCTAATTAATCACAATTAATTATGAAAAACACAAACCCTAATTAGGGTTTATGTTCCAAATCGACACCCCCCCCCCCAAATTAGGGTTAGGGTTTCGACTTTTATTAAAAAAAATAAATTTTTAATAATAAAACCCTAGAAAATAAAACATGTATAATCTAAACAATTTAAAAGATACGTTTTTTTTTTTATTGTTTAAGTAATTAATTACATGTTATACATGGCTCTTGATGCCACTGTTGGAATTTAGTAATCATGACAATCATATAAACTCCATATAACAAAGTACACAAGTGCGGAAGCGTGTAACACATAAGTATAACATATAATAATTAACTAAAACATAAATAGGAACGTACCTTTAGGTTCTAGCAAGAACAAGAACCAATCTTTAAATCTTCAATAAAGATGAACCCTAATAAGGGTTTATGTGAATTAGGGATCTATTGATTAACCCCTTACCGTTTTGTTAATCGATCCAAGATACAATCAATAGTGTGATTGTACCACGTTCTTGTACACACGTACTATAACCGATCAAGCAATGATGCTAGTGATTAGACACTTAATTAACCAAAACACTTTGTTAATTTAAAAGGAATAGTTCGACACTTTTAGAAAAGCTGTCAACCATGTTTGACTTAATGAAAGTTTTCGACCAGAATTAACCACAAAAGGTCGACCAGCATTAACCACAAGGAGAAAAGAATTAATTAAAAAGTTATAGTATATGTACAGTACGCAACTCTACATAACCTTTTCCAATTCTATTTATAGTGTTTAGACCAAGCCATGCGATTGATATTAATCCCTAAGAGCCGGTTGGCTTTGGCTTGTCCTCCAAGGATTCTAGATCCTTCCATCATAATTACACTAATAGTCCTTTAACTATTCCCTAACGATCGTTAGCCAACACCGTTAGTTTACATAACGTTCATTATGTATTATTTCGTGTCCAAATAATTAATACATATAATAAATATATATATATATATATATATATATATATATATATATATATATATATATATATATATATATATTAATTATTTACTTGATCATCATACGTAAAGTGTGCAATCCCGCGGTCTCGAGTTCGATTATAGACATATACGTATTAATATTTATCCATAACTCTAACAGTTTTTCCTAACATAGGTCTAATTAGAATCCTATTAAGTATGTAAGTTGAGGTGTCCACCGCATTACACCAAAACTTTTGCGGAATTGATTGTTCATTCAACATCGTTCTACTCATCTCTTGTAGAGTACGATTTTTCCGCTCAACTATCCCATTTGATTGTGGAGTGCGTGGAGCCGAGAAATTATGTGTAATACCATTAGCATCACAATATGCTCCAAATTGCACTTCATTATCAAATTCCCGACCATGATCCGTCCTAATAGAAACTATTGTACATCCTAGTTGATTTTGGACTTTCTTACTAAATATTTCAAATTCCTCAAAAGTTTGTGTCTTATTCTTAAGAAATCTAGTCCAAGTATACCTAGAGTAGTCATCAACTATCACTAAGGTGTAGTAGTTTCCTTCGTAGCTCCGTATGACGGATGGACCAAATAAGTCCATATGAAGGAGTTCTAGGCATCTAGAGGTCGAGACCATATTCTTAGCTTTGTGACTAGAATGAGCTTGTTTTCCAACTTTACAAGCGTCACAAAAGTGTTGATCAAACTTAATCTTAGGTAGGTTTCTAACTAGTTCCTTAGACGCCAATGATTGTATCAATCGCATATTGGCGTGACCTAATCTCCTATGCCATAGAGTGGAATTGTCATCTATGGTTGCTAAGCATATCCTATCCTGAGGCTTATTTCCTATTTTCATAACAAATAAACCATTTCTCCTAACTCCTTTGCCTATGATTTTACCATCCTTATCTACTATTTGACTAATGCTAAGCAAGTTAAATCCTAAGTTATCTACATGCTCAACATTTCTAATAGTGAGGGAGTTTTGAGTGATCGTACCTTTGCCTATAATGTTGCCCTTAAGTTTGCTACCGAAAGTGACATTACCTCCGTTGTATGCCTTGTATGATGAGAATAGACTTCGGTTACCCGTCATATGATTAGTGCATCCACTATCCTTGACCCATTCATCAGGCTCCAAGTCGATTCCCAAGCATATCTATTGAATAAGAAAAACATTCAAATATTTGGTCCCCAATATCTCATGGGTCCAAATTTGGTAGCATTTAACATCCCATGCATTAGTTGTATTTGGTTAGGATGTTGGAATGGAGGACAAATTTCCCATGGTAAGTAACTTTGTAGTTGACGGTCATTCCAAGTTACGGGATAGTTACTTGGATAACTTTGTCTTCTAGAGTTATGTCTCGGTAGAGGAGTTCTTGACCGAGGTTTAGGAATATTTGTTTTTCTAGGTGGAAGAGTCTTAGACCTAGTGTCAGGTTTTACAAAGACATGCCTGGGGTTTGACACAGGTTTGGAAAAGCTTTTGGCTTCCTTTATACTAGCAATAGATACTTTGGTACCATTTACAACTATGTGACTTGGTTTAGGACTTGAATTATTTTTCAAATTCGACTCAGTTCTGTCTCCATTAGCACACGGTACCATTAACTTTAATGGTTCCGTCTGTGCATTTAGTGGTGCCGTCTGTTGTGTTAACAGAACCTGTGAGTCTGACAGATTCTACTTGTTTCGTTTTACTTGTTGAAGCTTTATTTGGGTCAAATCCTAAGCCCACTTGAGTATATTGACCGTGCTTAACGTTTTCAAGTATATCATTAAGGACCTTTGTTCCTTTTTCAAACTTAATGATCCTAAATGCATTTTCTTTGAGTTGTTCATTTTCTACTCGAAGACTTATGCATGACTTACATCCTACGTCTACTTCTTTATTTTTCTCAAGTCTTTTGACTTGATCCTTTAGTTCCAAAACTTGCATTTCGAGTTCATGCAATTTTAATTTCAGTGATTTGTTTCTACCTAAAATTTTAGAATTAACTTCGCATAGTTTGTTATATTCATCATTTAGTGTCTTATCATCTATTGACGAATTATCATAACTATAAACAGGATAGTTGTAACGTACCTCATTAGAAGTTTTAGCCATTAGGCATGTTTCGTCCTTGGGCTTCTTCTCATTTTCTTCACCGCTATCACTCCAAGAACCTCCTATGAAAGCTCGTTGGTTGTTGGATTTCGGTGGTTTGGGACACTCTCCTATGAAGTGATTAGGATCTCCGCATCTAAAGCATTTCCTATCACTTGTCCCTTTCTTTTCAACTTGGTTCTTTTGTTATGTCTTCTTTTCATCACGAGGTTGCCTAACAAACCTACCTCTTCTCCTAAAAAACTTTTTAAAGTCCCTTACCGCTAACGCATATTCTTCATCTTCACTATCAAAACTTGAACATTCCTCATCACTAGACTCCATCTTGGCTTTCAATGCTAGAGATCTAACTCTCTCGCTTTTGCCTTTGACTATATCGGAGTCCTTCTTGATTATCATCTCGAGAACTTTCAAGTTTCCTATTAGTTCATCGAGTGATAATGTCGCCAAGTCCTTTGACTCTTCGATGGCGGTGACATTTGCTCTCCATTTAGGATGTAGAGCCCTAAGAAACTTCCTAACGTAATTCTTGCTAGAGTAACCTTCATCAAGAGCTTTAAGACTTGTAATAATGGTATTAAATCTAGCAAAAACATTATCTATTGACTCATCTTCCGAAATGGAAAATTGTTCATATTGTTGAACAAGAAGATCTATCTTGTTCTCTTTGACTTGGTTATTACCTTGGTGATCAAAAATAGAAATATAGTGATAGCTTCTATTTAATAGAATTTATCTTTTTAAATTTTAATTAAGTAATTTTCATTTTCATAATTTTCTTAACTTCTTTTCATCTTATAATATTTTTAGAAAAAAATTTAGATTTTTCTTTGTCCATTTAGTATTTTTTATAATTTAAATTAGTTTAATTAGTAATTAAATAATAAATAATTAATAATAATTAAATAAAAAGTATAAAAAAATATAATTTAAGTTTTTAAATAAGTTTTAAGTTATTTTACATTTTTAGGTTTTAAATTTTATAAATTTTATTTTTTGTCCCATTTTAGATTTTTCGTTGCGCGTTTTCAGATTATTTAATTCACGTTTTATTTTCCTGTATATATCTGTTTTTTGTTTGTTATTTAGAATTGTTAAATAAAGCAAAATCAAAAGCAATCTAAATCATCAATCACTCTAATCCTAGCTTTTCACAGTTTTCCATTCACACCTCGTTGGGAAACGATCCGGGTGATCACTTGCCTGGTTTCACACTACACACGAGCATTCGTCCTGAGGCTGTTTATATTTTATCATTTATTACGGTTGACCATTCACAAGTGGTTGACTTGTGTGATAGATAAATAAAAGATAACTAGTTTCGGGGTGAATCAAATTTTGGCGCCGCTGCCGGGGAGGTGTGCTGCGACAGTTGTGTAAGTTTTAGCGATTAGTGATTCGAGATCCTTCTATCAGAAGTTCCTATTTCCCAAAAACAATATAAAATACCAAAAATATTTTTCTTTTCTTTTCTATATATATATTATTATTATTATCACATAAAAAATAAAAAACCCAAAAACATTTTCCGTTTTCTTTAATAATAAACAATAAAAATTAACCATCGAGAACCAAGACTGAGTACTACCTAACTGGGGGTACGGCCATAATAAGTTCCCAAACCTAAGATAAAAACTTGCCTTTGTATCACTTGCGAATATCGGCTCACCTTTAATTGATAAACAAACTCTAACGGAGGTTCTAGGATAGTCTGACATTAAATTGTCGGACTGAAAGAAGCGGGTTTTTAAGGAGCATTTAATTGCCCACCTCTGCTTCTCCGCCACTCTGTGCGTTTGTCTTTTAGAGAGCTACCGTACGCTTGTTGATTATTGGTTTAAGTTCACTTGTGTTTTTTCTCGATCTTGATTTTAATTGAAAATTTTTGTTTTCATCTCCACTTTTCAAAAACAAATAAAATCCAAAAAAGAATCTTCTTACCCCCTTTTCTAAGTTTCCTCCATTATAAAGGATTCTTAGACTCGTCTTAGTGCATGCGCACCCGTTCTTCTAGGTCATCAAGCCCTTTTCGTGAGCTTGGAAAAATACCTCGAGACGTCGTAGACGTTCTGCTCCATCAGTCGTACCTGAGATACGGACTGATCCCGAAACCCCTGTCATCATGGCAGAAGACCGTCCTATGAATGAGCTTCTCCAGGCTCCCACCGAGGGTTATGGAGATGCCATTATTGTTCCAGCCATCGTGGCTGAGAATTTTGAGCTGAAAACTGGGTTGATAAACCTTGTTACATCGCGTCAATTCTATGGTTTTGAGAGGGACGATCCTCAAGATCACGTTCGATGGTTTAATAAAATCACATCCACCATCAAATGTAAAAATGTCCCGGAGGAATCGATCAAACTTCTTCTTTTCCCATTTTCTATAGATGGGGCAGCCCGGATTTGGCTTGACAAACAACCCCCTCGATCAATTAGAACATGGGAAGATTTAGTTCAAAAGTTCGTAAATGAATTCTTTCCTCCTTCTAAAACCACGCATCTTAAAAATGAAATCATGAAATTCACTCAAAGGTTCGATGAACCATTTGGAGAAGCATGGGATCGTTTCAAAGAATTGCTCCGCAAATGTCCTCATCACGGTTTCACCAATTTGATGCAGATGGACACTTTCTACAGTGGGTTAAACCCATCTGACCAAGATTCTCTCAATGCCTCAGCTGGAGGTAATTTTCTGAGCAAATCCACTAAGGAAGCCATTGCTCTCATTGAAAATAAGTCTAAGGTCCGCACTACACGAAACAGGACATATAATTCCCAGGCTAGTGCTAGTCCTTCCACTTCATCTCCCGTGAGTCAGTCCAGTACTGATACTCAGCTTGCTGAACTCACGAAGGTTATTCAAGCTTTGGTTTTCTCCACACAAAAGAAAGAGTCCGCTCCGCAAACTTCTCACACTGCTGAAGTAAAAAAAATAGAAGTTTGTGTTACTTGTGGTGGTCCTCACGCTTACTATAATTGTACTGCCACCGATGGCAATACATTTGATGTCAATGCTATAGCCGGAACATCCAATCAGGGAGGCAATCAATACCGTCCTCAAGTGGACCCAAACCACCGTGCTAGCAATCAATTTGGACCACCCGGATTTCCTCCTCCCAACAATCCAAATAGGATTAATCCTAATCAACAGAGAGGGCAAAACATGCAAAATCAATTTAATGCCCCAAACAATCAATACCCACCCCAGAGGGGTAATCAAGGGTATTCAGCTCCTAATCACCAAGGACCTCTCCCAAATGAACTTGATAACTACATCAAGTTTAATGAGAACAAAATGAAGGCAATACAAAATCAGATCTCTGGATTGAGGAATGA
Organism: Artemisia tridentata subsp. tridentata; assembly: GCA_021014915.2. Taxonomy (NCBI): domain Eukaryota; kingdom Viridiplantae; phylum Streptophyta; class Magnoliopsida; order Asterales; family Asteraceae; genus Artemisia; species Artemisia tridentata. Next base: position 253,009,786 of record CP139504.1, read on the forward strand.
ATTTCAAACTTCAATATACAAGCAAGGAACTGAGCTTAAGAATGAGCTTTCAAATAAAATTGATCACTCTCAAAGCGAAGTTAAGAATATGCTTACCAGTCTCATGAATCATATCAATCCACCTTCTACCTCGGGAGGTCTCCCTGGTAATACCATTCCAAACCCTAAGGGTGAACTCAAAGCTGTCACCACACGCAGTGGTAAAGCTTATGATGGACCCACTATTTCTACTGCCACTTCTTCTCCTCTCCCCAAGGTAATGGAAAGTGAACCTGAGGTGACTGAGGACAAGGAACTTCCTATTAATAACGGAGGTGCCAACAATGTCCTACCTCAAGTTGTCCAGAAACCAAAACCCACACCAGGAGTTGTTTTTGAAATCCCTGTTGAAAACCCTAAATCCAAACCTTCTATTCCTTATCCATCACGTTTACATGAGCAAAAGCTCCGCGAAAAAGCTAGTCAACAAATGGAAAAGTTTTTCAAAAATTTTCAGGAATTACATTTTGATATAAGCTTTGCGGATGCTATCATTCTGATGCCCAAATTCGCATCCACAATCAAACACTTGTTGAGCAACAAAGAAAAACTGTTTGAAATGGCAAAGACTCCATTAAATGAGAACTGCTCAGCAGTTATCTTGAAAAAGCTTCCGGTGAAGCTTGGAGATCCTGGAAGATTTTTACTACCTTGTGTCTTTCCAGGAATGGTTGAATGCTATGCCTTGGCCGATCTTGGTGCAAGCATTAACCTGATGCCTTATTCAGTCTGGGAAAAACTTTCTCTTCCTGCACTCACTACTACCTGCATGACTCTTGAGCTTGCAGATCGTTCCACATCTCTTCCTCGCGGCATTGCTGAGGATGTATTTGTGAAAGTGGGAAAGTTCCATTTTCCGGCTGACTTTGTGGTTGTCGATTTCGATGCTGATCCCAGGGTTCCTCTTATTCTTGGAAGAGGATTCCTAAAAACGGGACATGCTCTCATTGATGTATTTGAGCATGAAATCACATTACGTGTGGATAATGAAGCTGTTACTTTTAACCTCGATCAAACTTCGAAGTACTCTTCAAATAAAGATCCTGAATTGGTTAACCGAATCGATGTCATTGATATTGTTTCAGAGGAGTACTCACAAGAGTTTCTTGGTTACTCTCATAATTCTGTGAGTGGGGATACCACCACATCTTCTCTACCTATCATTTCCGACTCTTCCCCTTCTCTCACTCCGTTTGAGGGAAGTAATTTCAATTTGGAAGAGATCGAGGCTTTTCTTGAGTGTGATTCATTTCTGGAAGGAATTGATGACGCTGAGATTGATCTGGAGGGAGATATTCTTCTTCTTGAGACATTGTTAAATCAGGACAATTCTCCTCCACTCCCTCCCGTTGAACTTCATAATGAGGAAATCAAATCGGTTGAGAAAAACGATGAATTTCCTGAGGTCGAACTCAAAGACTTGCCACCTCATCTTGAGTACGCATTTTTGGAGGGTGATGATAAATTACCCGTCATTATTGCTAAAGACTTAAGTGATAAGGAAAAGACTGCTCTAATAAAGGTTTTAAAGTCACACAAACAAGCAATTGCTTGGAAACTCTCCGACATAAAGGGTATCGACCCTGAATTTTGTACTCACAAAATATTAATGGAGGATGACTTCAAACCAGCAGTCCAACACCAGCGAAGGGTAAATCCCAAAATCCATGATGTTATCAAACAAGAGGTTCTCAAACTTCTTGATGCAGGATTGATTTATCCCATCTCTGATAGTCCTTGGGTTAGTCCCATCCACTGTGTTCCAAAAAAGGGTGGCATAACTGTTATCACAAATGAGGAGAATGAGTTGATTCCAACTTGATTGGTTACAGGGTGGCGTGTTTGCATTGACTATCGAAAGTTAAATGACGCCACCCGAAAAGACCATTTTCCTCTACCCTTCATGGATCAGATGCTTGAGAGATTAGCGGGAAACGAATACTATTGTTTCCTTGATGGTTTCTCGGGTTACTTTCAAATCCCTATTGATCCACAAGATCAAGAAAAGACCACCTTTACATGCCCTTATGGAACCTTTGCTTATAAACGTATGCCTTTCGGCTTATGTAATGCTCCAGGCACGTTCCAAAGGTGCATGATGTCCATATTTTCCGACATGATCGGGAAAACGATGGAGGTCTTTATGGATGACTTCTCGGTCATTGGGGATTCATTCAGAACATGTCTCTCCCATTTAGAAAACATGTTGAAACGGTGTGAAGACACCAATCTTTGTCTAAATTGGGAGAAGAGTCACTTTATGGTCAAAGAGGGCATTGTCCTCGGCCATAAGATATCTAAGAACGGGATTGAGGTTGACAGATCTAAAGTTGATGTCATTGGTAAATTACCTCATCCCACTACCGTCAAAGGTATTAGGAGTTTTTTGGGTCATGCCGGTTTCTATCGTAGATTCATACAAGATTTTTCTAAAATCGCCCGGCCTATGACTCATCTTCTTGAAAAAGATGCTCCTTTTATCTTCTCACCCGAGTGCATCGAAGCTTTTGAAACATTAAAGAAAAAGCTTACTGAAGCACCCATTCTGGTTGCCCCCGACTGGGATTTTCCCTTTGAACTCATGTGCGATGCAAGCGATTTTGCTATCGGTGCAGTCCTGGGGCAATGAAAAGCTAAACATTTTCAGCCTATCCACTACGCAAGTAAAACTATGACTGAAGCTCAAACTCATTACACCACTACAGAAAAAGAATTGTTGGCTGTGGTGTATGCCTTTGAGAAGTTTCGGCCATATTTAATCTTGACAAAATGTGTAGTGTATACGGATCACTCGGCTCTCAAATATCTCTTTGCAAAACAAGATGCAAAGCCGAGATTACTCCGTTGGGTTCTCCTCCTGCAAGAATTTGATATCACAATACGTGATAAAAAAGGAGCTGAGAACCTAGCTGCTGATCATCTGTCCCGATTAGAGAACCCACACCAAGATGTTTTCAAGAAAAAGGAAATAAATGAAACATTTCCTCTTGAGACACTCAGTGCGGTTGCTTTTCGTGGAGATTCTACTACCCCGTGGTTTGCTGACTTCGCAAATTACCATGCGGGTAACTTCATAGTGAAAGGGATGTCGACCCAACAGAAGAATAAATTCTTCAAGGATGTTAAACATTACTTCTGGGACGACCCCTACTTATTCAAAATCTGTGCGGATCAAGTCATCCGACGGTGTGTTTACGGACAGGAAGCTGTTGACATTCTCAAAGCTTGCCATGCTGGGCCCACTGGGGGCCATCATAGTCCAAACTACACCGCCAAAAAGGTGTTTGATTCCGGGTTTTATTGGCCCACAATTTATAAGGATGCCCAAGATCTGATCAAAACTTGTGAAGCTTGTCAGCGTCACGGAAATATTTCACAGCGAAATGAAATGCCACAAAATGCTATTCAAGTTTGTGAAATCTTTGATGTCTGGGGCATTGACTTTATGGGGCCATTTCCATCATCTCAAGGAAATAAATACATTCTCGTGGCTGTTGACTATTTGTCAAAATGGGTTGAAGCAAAAGCTTTACCTACTAATGATGCCCGAGTGGTTGTAAAATTCCTGAAAGCTCTGTTTGCCCGTTTTGGAACTCCACGTGCTATAATCAGTGATCGTGGTACGCATTTTTGCAATGACAAATTTGACAAAGTCATGCAAAAGTATGGTGTAACTCACCGTCTTTCTACTGCGTATCACCCACAAACAAGTGGACAAGTAGAAGTTTCAAATCGGGGTATTAAAAGAATTCTGGAAAGGACTGTAGGAGAAAATCGTGCATCCTGGTCGGATAAATTGGATGATGCACTATGGGCCTTTCGTACAGCTTATAAAACACCCATTGGGTGTACGCCTTACAAACTTGTGTACGGGAAGGCATGTCATCTACCGATCGAATTAGAGCACAAAGCCTACTGGGCCTTGAAACATGCTAACTTTGACCTCCAAACTGCGGGTGATCACCGTAAAGTTCAAATGAATGAACTAAATGAACTGCGTGATCAGGCCTACGAGAACTCTTTGATTTATAAAGAAAAGACAAAGAAGATTCATGACTCAAAAATCAAGAACCGCGTTTTCAACGTTGGTGATCGAGTCCTTCTTTTCAATTCAAGATTAAAGATCTTCTCAGGCAAACTCAAATCCCGTTGGTCTGGTCCATTCACTATCACAAAGGTTTATCCATATGGTACCGTTGAGTTATCTCAAACTGACGGGCCTAATTTTAAAGTAAATGGTCATCGTTTAAAACACTACTTTGGAGAGGACATACCATTCATGGTTGTCCCGGATCTTCAAACTTTCCCCATGAACCAATGAATGCGGGGATCGAGTCAAGCTAGTGACTCGGTGATCAAAAACATTAGCAAAACATGGGTTTTCACCCGTGTCTCTGTTTTCTTTCTCTGTTCTACCATCTAGTGTGGGGGAGATGCCCCACATGTTGTATATATGTAACTCCCAAAAAAAAAAAAAAATAAAAAAAAAAAAAAAAAATGTGTGTGTATATAAAATAAATGGCTATTAATATTTCCTTTTTCCGTTATAAGTGTTGGTTTAACAGCCGGTTCTTTGAATATTGAGGGCAATATTCAGTTCTAAGTGTGGGGGGAATTCTAGCGAATTTGATCAAATGTACCATCTAGTACCCCCATTTTAGCCAAAATTTTAAAATTTTTTCTCACTTAGAACTCAATAAATGGTTATCAGTCCGCCATGTCTAACCCACATAAGGATTGGCTAATCCGAGAGCAAACGGCTCTTGGTAAAGATGTCTCAAATCCGTTTATGGCTTGCAATTTGCCGAAAATTGTATGGTATTCAACTCCCCATATCTTCATAAGTGAAGAGTTGGCTAGCCCGCAAGGTTATGGCTTGTGGTAAAGGCAGTGAAAATCCATGATTGGTAATCAGCTCACCAAAGATAATATTGATAATTTATCTAAGAGTTGGCTAGTCCAGAAGCAAACGGCTTTTGGTAAAGACAAATCAAAACCGTTGACAGCTGATGGTTTGCTCAAAATCATTTGGTTATCATTGTACCAAAGTATCACATACTAAAACATTGGCTAGTCCAGAAGCAAACGGCTTTTGGTAAAGACAAATCAAACCCGTTTACAGCTGGTGATTTACTCAAAATCATATGGTTATCGGTGTACCATAGTTCTTACTTGAACTGAAACATTTGGCTACTCCAGAAGTAATGGCTTTTGGTAAAGAGTCTTTCAAATCCATTAAATCTTCATAAAATATTGCTAGGGACTAGCAATAGTTTAGTGTGGGGGATTGATGAGTGTCTAAATACTCATCATTTTTACCTAATCTGAACTGCCAAAACATCCAAAAATACTCAGAAATGCATCATAATACTGAAATTATCCCAGAATTGTGTTTTATATGTTTCAGATGCAAAATGTTTAAAAACAATTGAAAAACGAACAAAGTTTGCATAATTGGCAGTTTCAGTCCCTCAACTTTCAAAAGTTGTTAAAACTAGTCCCTGGTTATTCTAAAAACAGGAAAAGTAATCAAAGGTCCTTTAAGAATCATAAAATTACATAATAAGTCCTTTGGTGCAAAGTTTCATAAAATTACAACTTTGGTCCCTCAAGTTTGGAAAATGTCAAAAATGGTCCCTGGGATTTAAAAACTTTGAGAAAAATAAATATGGTCCTTGTGTTATTGATTTGTGGCAGGTTTAGTCCTTTGAAGTGAGTTTGGAATGTTGGCAAATCAGGTCCCTAAAGTTTCAGCATATTACACCTTTGGTCTTTGTGATTTAATTATAAACCAAAACCGGATCCAAACTAAACCCTTAACCCTTAAATAAAAATAACCCAACCCAACACCCTATTATCTAAACCCATCCCAACAAGCCCAACTCCCTTTTAATTAAAAGACCCGACCCAAGCCTGGTTTTCAAAACCAGTTTGACTTCGGTCAAACTTATCCCTAACCTCACAACCCCGCCAATACCACCTAGCCCATGGTTTCTCTGCTAAACCACCCCCCATCCAATCCCACTCACCTAACAATGCCAAGAAGCATTGAATGCTTCTTCTCCACCTCCCTGAAAAGCATTAAATGCTTAAACCTGCTCAATCCACTAACTCAATTTTCCCGCCAAAATGCCAAGTGGACAGCTGAGATCATTGGAAGCAATTCAAGGGTGCAGATGTGTTCAGAGATGTCGAATTAGGGTTTCCCAATTGTATTTTGTATAAATAGAACAATGTAATAGGAAATTCAGTAGTAGCTAATTTAGTTTAAATCGCATTTTACTTTATTCAGTTGTAATCTTGTAATCTTTCATTTCCAGTTGTAATTCAAAGTAATTTAAGTTATAAAAATCTTGTTTCATGTTATCTTATGTCTGAATTTATTGTTGTTCAAAAGTGTATGTCTCTGTTGAGAATTTAAGATTCGAACCATTACTAAAAAGCTCTCACAAGCTCCCACACCCTTGTAATAAGCTTATATAAGCTTTATATAGCTTCCTATAAGCTTATTTAGTTTGCCTCAGTTCTAAACCTCAAAATACAAGAAAAGTCAACCATGGTCAACATAAGCTCTTAAAAGCTTCCATGGGTTGTATAAGCTGATCAAGAAGGTTTCTTTGGGTCTTCTAGCTTGCTTTTAACAAGCTAAATGGTTCTATCCTATGCATGCTATCCCTATAGCCACTCTCTCAGTTGTAAGCCTTTGATCTAATTTAGCATTTTACTGCATCAGTAGTTTATTGCTTAAAATTTTGGTGTTATTGTGTCTCTGTGGTGATTGTTAAGTGATTTTAAGTCTAAAATCATTTGCTTGTTCTTTGATTATCATAGTTGCTTTGAATCTCATCATAGCAGTCAATATAGCATTTGGTCTATCCCTGTGTTTCATGCTTAAATCATTGATGTTTTATGCTTCATTGATCTTGTGTAATGATAATATAAAGGTGGAAATCAGTGTTTTGGTCTAAATCCATTTGTTGCTTTGAAATTCTTGTTAACTGTCCTGATCAGGGGTGTTTGGATTTGCTGACATAACAGCAGACCCTTGCTTGATTGTTGTTGTTTGTTGTTCTTACATTTCATATTAGTCAATACTAGCTCAGAAAAGCCTTAATAACAAGTACCTAATCAGCAAAAAGTCAAAATCACTTTTAATCACTCATAAGTTGATCACTGTTGGATTTTTAGCTTGTGAAATCCATCACAGTTGTGTAGAACTTGTTAAAATAGCTTAATATCATCTCATTGTAGCTTATTACATCATATTCAATCCATTAGAACCAATCAAAGTTCACCAAAGTCAAATCTTGTGTTTTTCTGCAAAAGTCAAATTCATCAGCAGACCTAGTGTTTTGGCATCTGATCTTTGATCAAATTAGGGTTCAATTGGGAAGATTGTGATGGGGCTTTTAGGATTTTAAGATAGTTCATAGTTCAGGCTACCTTTTGCCCCCATAAGATTGCATCTCAGTAGCTTATTTCCTAGCTTAATTCACTCTGCAAGTTTGCCTTTTTCTGCATATTTCTGTCTTAAGTTTGAAACAGATTTGGTGTTGATTGTGCTTATTTGTTGGATTATCTGTTGGATTTAAGTTGATTTGTGCTTATTTAAGTTGTTTAAGCTTATTCTGAACATTTGGTGAAGTTTCTAATCTTTTAGCTTATTTTTGGCTTATTTGCCAACTGCTTATCTGCCCATTTCTGCTTATTTGGCTTATTAAACTTTTCATTTTATTTTTCATAGCTTTCTAATAATATTTTAGATTTACTCAGAAAATTTCATAATTTTCTGATTAGTTTTGATATTTTTAATCTTTTTAATTAGTTTAAAATAGTATTTAAATCATAATAATTAGAATATTAATCAGAAAAATATAATTCCAATTTTTATAATTTTCTTTTGTTAATTTTAATCCAGGAAAAATATAATTATATTTTTAGGCCTTAAGAAAAATCAAAAATAGAAATATAGTGATAGCTTCTATTTAATAGAATTTATCTTTTTAAATTTTAATTAAGTAATTTTCATTTTCATAATTTTCTTAACTTCTTTTCATCTTATAATATTTTTAGAAAAAGTTTTAGATTTTTCTTAAGGCCTAAAAATATAATTATATTTTTCCTGGATTAAAATTAACAAAAGAAAATTATGAAAATTGGAATTATATTTTTCTGATTAATATTCTAATTATTATGATTTAAATACTATTTTAAACTAATTAAAAAGATTAAAAATATCAAAACTAATCAGAAAATTATGAAATTTTCTGAGTAAATCTAAAATATTATTAGAAAGCTATGAAAAATAAAATGAAAAGTTTAATAAGCCAAATAAGCAGAAATGGGCAGATAAGCAGTTGGCAAATAAGCCAAAAATAAGCTAAAAGATTAGAAACTTCACCAAATGTTCAGAATAAGCTTAAACAACTTAAATAAGCACAAATCAACTTAAATCCAACAGATAATCCAACAAATAAGCACAATCAACACCAAATCTGTTTCAAACTTAAGACAGAAATATGCAGAAAAAGGCAAACTTGCAGAGTGAATTAAGCTAGGAAATAAGCTACTGAGATGCAATCTTATGGGGGCAAAAGGTAGCCTGAACTATGAACTATCTTAAAATCCTAAAAGCCCCATCACAATCTTCCCAATTGAACCCTAATTTGATCAAAGATCGGATGCCAAAACACTAGGTCTGCTGATGAATTTGACTTTTGCAGAAAAACACAAGATTTGACTTTGGTGAACTTTGATTGGTTCTAATGGATTGAATATGATGTAATAAGCTACAATGAGATGATATTAAGCTATTTTAACAAGTTCTACACAACTGTGATGGATTTCACAAGCTAAAAATCCAACAGTGATCAACTTATGAGTGATTAAAAGTGATTTTGACTTTTTGCTGATTAGGTACTTGTTATTAAGGCTTTTCTGAGCTAGTATTGACTAATATGAAATGTAAGAACAACAAACAACAACAATCAAGCAAGGGTCTGCTATTATATCAGCAAATCCAAACACCCCTGATCAGGACAGTTAACAAGAATTTCAAAGCAACAAATGGATTTAGACCAAAACACTGATTTCCACCTTTATATTATCATTACACAAGATCAATGAAGCATAAAACATCAATGATTTAAGCATGAAACACAGGGATAGACCAAATGCTATATTGACTGCTATGATGAGATTCAAAGCAACTATGATAATCAAAGAACAAGCAAATGATTTTAGACTTAAAATCACTTAACAATCACCACAGAGACACAATAACACCAAAATTTTAAGCAATAAACTACTGATGCAGTAAAATGCTAAATTAGATCAAAGGCTTACAACTGAGAGAGTGGCTATAGGGATAGCATGCATAGGACAGAACCATTTAGCTTGTTAAAAGCAAGCTAGAAAACCCAAAGAAACCTTCTTGATCAGCTTATACAACCCATGGAAGCTTTTAAGAGCTTATGTTGACCATGGTTGACTTTTCTTGTATTTTGAGGTTTAGAACTGAGGCAAACTAAATAAGCTTATAGGAAGCTATATAAAGCTTATATAAGCTTATTACAAGGGTGTGGGAGCTTGTGAGAGCTTTTTAGTAATGGTTCGAATCTTAAATTCTCAACAGAGACATACACTTTTGAACAACAATAAATTCAGACACAAGATAACATGAAACAAGATTTTTATAACTTAAATTACTTTGAATTACAACTGGAAATGAAAGATTACAAGATTACAACTGAATAAAGTAAAATGCGATTTAAACTAAATTAGCTACTACTGAATTTCCTATTACATTGTTCTATTTATACAAAATACAATTGGGAAACCCTAATTCGACATCTCTGAACACATCTGCACCCTTGAATTGCTTCCAATGATCTCAGCTGTCCACTTGGCATTTTGACGGGAAAATTGAGTTAGTGGATTGAGCAGGTTTAAGCATTTAATGCTTTTCAGGGAGGTGGAGAAGAAGCATTCAATGCTTCTTGGCATTGTTAGGTGAGTGGGATTGGATGGGGGGGTGGTTTAGCAGAGAAACCATGGGCTAGGTGGTATTGGCGGGGTTGTGAGGTTAAGGATAAGTTTGACCGAAGTCAAACTGGTTTTGAAAACCAGGCTTGGGTCGGGTCTTTTAATTAAAAGGGAGTTGGGCTTGTTGGGCTGGGTTTAGATAATAGGGTGTTGGGTTGGGTTATTTTTATTTAAGGGTTAAGGGTTTAGTTTGGATCCGGTTTTGGTTTATAATTAAATCACAAGGACCAAAGGTGTAATATGCTGAAACTTTAGGGACCTGATTTGCCAACATTCCAAACTCACTTCAAAGGACTAAACCTGCCACAAATCAATAACACAAGGACCATATTTATTTTTCTCAAAGTTTTTAAATCCCAGGGACCATTTTTGACATTTTCCAAACTTGAGGGACCAAAGTTGTAATTTTATGAAACTTTGCACCAAAGGACTTATTATGTAATTTTATGATTCTTAAAGGACCTTTGATGACTTTTCCTGTTTTTAGAATAACCAGGGACTAGTTTTAACAACTTTTGAAAGTTGAGGGACTGAAACTGCCAATTATGCAAACTTTGTTCGTTTTTCAATTGTTTTTAAACATTTTGCATCTGAAACATATAAAACACAATTCTGGGATAATTTCAATATTATGATGCATTTCTGAGTATTTTTGGATGTTTTGGCAGTTCAGATTAGGTAAAAATGATGAGTATTTAGACACTCATCAGTGAGTGACTAACAAAGTTTTCCAAATATCTTTTGCCGTATTACACATGAAAATTCTTTCAAATTCCTTTTTTAGTCAAAGCATTGTAAATCATCATTTTAGCCTCATTATTCTTGGCTAATTTCCTTTTAAGTTCATCACTTTGTTTATCATAAGAAACTATTTCATCCTTTTTAGTTACCGGATTCATTTGAACCAGTTGAAAGTCACCCTCGGTAATAACATGCCAAAGATCAATGTCTTTTGATTTCACATACATTTCAAATCTTGTTTTCCAATTAATAAAACAATCGGTTTCGAAAAGTGGTGGTCTTTGCATAGATTGCCCTTCTAGATATTTGTCGGAATCCATTGATTGATTCAAGTTTTAAAATACAATTTACTTTAAAATCTTGACTGACGTGGCTTCTGATACCAATTGTAGAAAACTAGAAGAGGGTTGAATAGTTTTACCGGTTTTTAGGTTCTTTTAAAACTTCTTAAAAACTTTACTATTGGAAACCTTTAATTCGATTCTTATGTGTAATCAATCAACACCAATATGAACTACACACTAAACTAGCTAATTATAAGTAATGAAAGTAAAGAGAAGAGATGGAAAGATCAAACCGGGTCAAAAGGATATATAGTGGTTCAGCTACGAAGCTCTTCTTCGCCCTACTCCACTCCCCGAGTACCACACTCGAGAGTTTCAAGCACTATGTCAACAACCTCCCTTTAGGCGGAGAAAACTGTACACGTCGCTTAACTTGTTTTCCGACACTAAGCTAGATGTCGAGTGCTAATCTTAGCTAGCACCAATCTACCACGATCTACCCGATCCTTTCAACTTCACACACTCAACACACAAAACTCAAGAGATCCCCAAGATCTCACAAGATCACAATGATCGACACTCTCAACTCACTCTAACCTATCTAACTTTGATCTTCTTGATCAATCACACAAGCCCAATGGCTACTAGAGATATTCACTATCTCTATAAGATCACAATGATCTTTCCTCACAAACTCTCAAAAGAAAAATAATCTAGATGTATGCTATAATACAATCAAGAGTGTAACAAATGTTACAATTAAACTAACTACAACTATAACTCTTGTATCTTCTTGGATACCTTGAGTTCTTCTCTTGCAAATGAAAAGGAATGAAGAGGATCACTTGAATGGATGATTGGATCACTCTTGAACAAAATAAAACCTAACTAAATGATTAAGAAGAAAGGATTTGAAGGGAGTATTAAACTCAGAAAGTTTTGCGTGAGAAAGGATACCCAAAATCTGTGAAGTGGGCTGGTATTTAAAGGCAGAAAAAATCTGGCCGTTACAGAGGGACGGCTCCACTAAATCACATACGGCTCCACTAAATTTGTAACACCCCCAACCCGGCAAGGGTAAAGATGTCACAACAACAGTTTCATATCAGAACAAACATAAGCTTTTGACATTCATAATACAATAGAACTCAATGGTTACAAAGGAAATATGAAACTACAAGGTTACAATACAAAAGTTTCTAAGTCTAACTAAAGGATCTTCTAGTCATCTTTGATAGCTACTAATGCCTTCTAAGTCCACGGTTCTCTCCACTCATACCCAGCTTCCAACTAAAAACCTGCCGCGGGAAAAGAAACGCGGCTGAGCTTAAAAAGCCCAGTGAATAGATATATAATAAACGGAAACGAAAGCAAATGGAACGAACATGCATAGATTAGTGCTTTGGGATGTATAAGTCATAAGCAAAGAATATGATAAGGATGGAATGAAAAGAAAGGAAATAAAAAGAAATAAAAGGATCAGTAATCCACCACGAGCCCAGAAACAAACCAAATCATATCATCTCAAATGTAACCAAATAGAGTAGCTAGCTCCCAGATATGTGAAAGACGTGTATCGCACACACCATCAGTCACCAGATAAATATAACGATTAACAAATACTATTAAGCATAAACAGATCAAATCTAGGATGCACCCATACGCCCCCGCAGACAAATCAATAATCATAATCATAATGGCCATAGCAGATAATAAATAAGGGACGGAACAGGTCATCACTCTCTTGCCCTAGAGTCATGTCAGAGGTGCGTCAATGACATGGACATGAAACCCTCATGCTTAGTGATTGGCTCGGATATCAAACTGTAGGTCAAAGGTCAGATGTACTATCAAAATAATCAAAAGTCATATCTTAAGGGTACATGGCAAAAGGTTCATGTCAAATAGTTCCGAAATAAAAGTCAAGGTTCAAATCAAAGCTTAGGTTCAAATAATCTAAGTCATCGAATCAAAGTCAAAGTCCAGATATCAAAGGTTCATCATCAATTGTTTCATTTAAAGACATCTTTATCAAATGGTTTTCATCAAAATGATCTTTATTAACTATTTTCACAAAAGTAGTCTTTAAAAGTAATTTTCATAAAAGTTTAGTAAGATTCCAAATAAAGTGGTATCGCATATTTCATAAACATCATTTTAAAATAAGTTTTCCTCAAAACATTTCCATGATATAATCGAAAAGGTTTTCACATCTATTTACCAAAATCAAATGAACCCTCGAATGTGATTCGAATACTAATATATAACAAGGTAACGAACGAATATCAAATGGATCATTATAGAGGTTCAAAGCAAACAGGGTCATATCGAACATCAAGGTCAAAATGAATCAGACGAACGAACCAAAGTGTAGGGGAACATAGCAATGGCTTAGGGAAATCCTAAACGAGTCAATACAGGAGATCAAGAGAACGAAGGCACCTTACAAGAAGGGCAGAATATCTGTACCTTAATTGCAGAACACAAGGATAGCAAATGACAAGGATCAAATTACTCCTTCCTCGAACCTAAGGGAGTAGAAGGCAGAAGTTCAAAAGGGTTTTCAGTTGTCTTTCCATTTTAAGTAACTTCTATTTTTAGTAACTTCCCTTGTTTAGCAGGTTTCCCGAATTAGCAAGTTTCCATGATTATAATATCACCAATTTAGGTTAAGTCATTAATCAAACCTTATTATGGGATTAAGGTATATTTTAGCAAGTTACCAAAGTCTAAGGTTATTTATGACAAGTTTCTATAACTTAGGGTTTTAAATGTAGATGTATCAAAGTTAAGGGTTTTAACTGAAAATATCTCAAATTACTTATTTTAAATACATAAAATATTCAGAACCACACTCTTAGTCCTTTATGTTTCACAATTTACCATTTATACCCTTAAGTTATTTAGTTTACAAAATCAACCTTATGTTTACATAAATTACCATTTAACCCGTACTATCTTCATAATTACACAACAAACCCTTACATTTTCTAATTTATAGAAAATACCCTCAATTTTATGTATGGTACGAATTAAACCCCTTCAAGTTTCATAATTTACAAAACAAGTCCCTTAATTATTTAAAACTTATAATTCGAATCACAAGTTATTCATAATTACTCATTAAGCCATTTAAATATCCAAAAATACACATTAATCCCTTTATATCAAATATTATACGAATCACCTTTAAGTTTCCAGAATTTACACTTTTAGTCCCTCTATTTTACTTATATACAAACCGAATATAACTAATTTATATAATTACCATTTAAACCTTTAAATTATAAAATTGACACATGACACCCTTATATAATATTTTTCTCACATTACCCCAGATCTAAAATGAATTACAAAAATGTCCCACGAGTTTTAAAAATTACAAACCACACCCTTTTGATTTAAAAACACAATCGGTAATACTTTTAATTCAACAAACCCTTACCAAAATCATCCAATCATTACCACATCATTCAACCACCTTAAAATTCATTAATTGTCCAGATTCAATCACAAAACCCTAACCCTAATTCATTTAATAAGGTTTTCTATTTTTTTTTCTTTTATTTTCCATAAATCCGATATACACAAAAATTAACCACGGATTATTTAGGCTTCAACAAATCGAATAGCCATTTTTCCAGAGTGTTATGATGATTATAGAACCAAGAAAAATTATGTACAAGCCTCAGAAAAATCGTATGAACATATTTAGATTTATGGTACGTTTTAAGCATTAAAATTTATAACGATCAAATTAACTTGCATGGGTCGATTAAGCCAATTTATATGAGACTTATATGATGTAAAGATCATGAAAAAAATAGCAATTGAATTTTTGAACGTGTGAATAATGCGTAGGAATTATGTACCTCTCGGATGGACTCGACACAAGAAAATTACCCACGGATCAAACCAAGCAATCCCACGACCAAAGCCTATTTTTCCTAGCTCCCTTGAATGATGAAGAACACCAAAAAATATTCAAGGACCTCCAGAAATTCGGATGGAGATGGGAGAGTTTTTGTGTGCTTATTTAGGGTTTTTGGTAACTAGAAAAAGGAATGATTATCAAACCGTGTATATTAGGGGAGGGGAGGCAATATTTTTGGCCCAATCAAAGTATAAGAGATTAAAATACTGATTTGTAAGGATCTTCACTTTATTTGTGCTTATCTCTCGATTTAATTTGATTTAAAGAATTAATAATAATAATAATAATACATAATAATGTATATAATCGGCCCAAGTAAATATTGTGTGTTTATATAATTTTTTTGTACTTTGCAAAATGTCAAAATATAGAAAGAAAAATTATTTGGCTTCACATCTCGTTCATTTCCAAAGGTTCGGGATTAATTTGGTGCTTTATAAACTTATTAATCAAATTTTAAGATTATAAGGGCAATTTGGTCTTTTAACATGTTTTAGATTTTTGGGTATTACAACTTCTTCCCCTCTAAAAGAAAATTTTCGCCCTCGAAATTTGAAGTCGCTAAGTTAAACGAAGTCGTAGCAAGTCGCAAAAGATTATCACAGCATTTCTCACGCCCGAGGAGGTTCTTCCAAAAGATTTTCAGGCCAATTAGTTTCTCATGACTCAAATCAGAATGAGGTGGGTTCAAATTTATCAGAAGGAGACAAAATAAGTTGATTTCTGATCAAAAGGTCCACGCAACATAAAATGGACGATAGGTGAATCTTCAGGAAGTTCATATGGAATACGAACAAGATTTTAAGTCAAATTGACTGTGTCAACAGTAGAGAGCTCTACAAAGAGTTTTCAAGATATATAACTGAGGTCAACAAAATGCAAAACGAGAGTCCAAACTCATCCAGATATCTAATGAATGAAAGTAAAGTATACGCATAGGTAGAATGAACCTAACGTCTCACTAATCACGGATAGTCTAATGGAGATCAAATTCTAAACTTCTTAGGTACTCCGCAAGATATCCTATTCCCACAACAAGTGCACGTTATATGATGTAAGTATTATCACGTTGGCCAGACGTCATAATACTGGCATCATATAAATATGCCCTCATGATGGTCATACTTTATCTCAAAGTCGAAATCAAAAGCACCTATCTTAATCCACCTAGTACTTCTACAGTCTCAGAGGTCAACCAAAATCGAATGCCATAGTCAAGAGGGAAAACGAAACTATTCGTAAGAGTATCAAAGCTCCAGATTGCTTAGCAGAAGTGAGGTACGCCGTCACAAGCATCATATCCTCCACAATGCGTCAAAATCTCTCAAAACAAAGTCATCACCGAACATTCAAAGAAAAGATGAACACGAAACTGAAATGCTTCTAGGGGAAACTTAAATCATAAGAGGATCTTATTACGATATAACGAAACTTAAGAGGGTCAACGGAAATGAAAGTTAGGCGCCAAGAACTTCGGCCTTCATAGAATCAATTCTTCCAAACGTAAAGGGTCTGTTTCAAAAATCCGTTCATTCAACACGTCCAAACTCCTCAGTCCGGTTAATCTTTCTTCGCCTGTCCATCAATCGGGAAGTGAAACCAAAATTGGGAACTTGTGTTTGGTTCGTCGAGCCTCCTGCAGTTCTTCTTGGAATGTGATGGAGTAATGTGAATTTCTAGCATGCTCTTTAAATCTCTTCATCATCCAGTCTGCTTCCGCTCTTAATTCATCTTAGTACAACCAAGATGAATAGGGAAGTGAGACTGCATGTCTTCATCAGCTCCAGGTTCGCCATCTTGACTAGAATTTCTTCTTCTGCATCGCCAACCCTTCTGCCTTGTAAGGAATGTCTTCACTATTCAGGGTAGCCGCCATTGTTGTCAACTCCAGGTCAGGCAGTGAAATACTTCTTCTGACGCGCTTCTAGTTGTCTTGATGCATACGCAATAACCTTCTGTGATGTAAGAGAGTATAATCGAGTCTCTTTCTGGAATGCCCCAAAATTCGTTCCGCCCGAAGATATGGAAGCTAATCTCTATTTCAGCTTTTCCAAAACTCCATTCTCAATCCAACTAAGCTGTTTCTCTCTGTTCACGAAATTTTTCCATAGTATCATCAGTTGCAAACATCTTCCAGAATTCTTCTGCAAGGTTCAAAAGGTTTCAGTTCTCCGCTCTACTATCGGTCTTGACCAATTGGTGATAGTTTTCAAAACTTGCGGGATTTAAAGAGGTATCCTCAAATAAGGACATTGTTGTCTTTACAAATATCAATCTCTCAGAATGCACAAACGATCGTCGAATTTCCTAGCAAAGTGCAAAGATGATTTTCATGCTCTTCCTCGTTTCCGAACATACTATTAAGTCATATAATGACCATTTGCCCAAGTACTCACGAGAAAACACTATTTATCAAATTCACGAAACAGTCACAGTTTTAGCTAATACCATTAGCGTCACTAATTGTCGTAGCAGTCGTTACGAATACGGAAGTGATTTCAAGAATAACTTCAATTCATCAGAAGGAAACTTCGCGCTCCGAAATTAAACAAATACATAGTCGTTTCAGGGTGGATGAGTATTGGCTCCTAACAGTATTACGGTTCAGCTATCTCCAGTCGCCATCCTTCTTTATCGCGAACGAAACTAAAACACGCCCAGAAGATACACTGAAGCAAACTTACTTCTTGATCCTCGGTTGCTGCTCTTCCCGGTTGCTCAAATCAACTGGTATGATCTCGGACACATCAGAAAGACACCTTCGCTTAGTGACTAGACAATATTTCGATATCATGCCAAATCTTACTTCACACTCCGGTGGAAAACTTGGTGGTTCAACCAGGAATCATATTCAAGAAATTCAGGGTGCCAAAATAACGTTCAAGATAAGGTTCATTCATTGGTGTACGAAATGGGTTCTAGGAAAACTTCATAACCGCGAACGTAACACACGAGTCTCCAGAGCCATAGTGATAGCAAAGGGTTTAACAATCGGTAATCGTAGTAGGGAGTTCAAAATTGTTTCAAACGCCAAAGATGAGACATAGAAGGGTAGTTGTCAATATTTTGAATGTTCAATCAACTAATCTCTTATTAGAATAAAATCAAGGTTAACTATCCAAAGAAGGACGGTTCAACAAAGCAAATCTTATCGTTCAACAGTGAGAGGGAAACATTTTTATACTCGTGGTTAAACACCACAGGGCTCCTTATAGGGACAGGGATGGGTAAGACGAAATCAAATAGCGTCGGAAGATTCATAGATGCTTATCAAAAGCAAGAGACAATAATAGAATGTATCAAGTATGTCATCGTCATGGAGATTCTCATAATGCCCGAAGAGGCATCAAAATGATTAACAAAAGGATCAGTGGTCGGAGTCGGAATCTGAAGACAAGGATCAAATAGTGCCAGTCAATTACTATGCATTTCTCAATGCTTTCAAGATTTATTTAGGTTTCAAATCTTAGGTGGTGCAAAGCGTAAGCTTTCAATTTCCAAAAGTGATCTCAACAAGCTTTAACCAAAAGCAAGGCACAAATCAAAGCAATGCGGAAGCAATGTTACTTAAACAAATGCCTTATAGTCTACCCATTCCTTACCGGTCAAAACTTAAGGTTCCTATAGGGAAATCCTAAAGCAATTTCTTACAGGTTATCTTATGAGCGCCTACAGTGGAAACCTAATGGTCCAAACTTCACAGGCCAAGGGTAAATGTATTACAAGTCGCAACCTGTCTCTGATACCATAAATTGTAACACCCCCAACCTGGCAAGGGTAAAGATGTCACAACAACGGTTTCATATCAGAACAAACATAAGCTTTTGACATTCATAATACAATAGAACTCAATGGTTACAAAGGAAATATGAAACTACAAGGTTACAATACAAAAGTTTCTAAGTCTAAATAAAGGATCTTCTGGTCATCTTTGATAGCTACTAATGCCTTCTAAGTCCACGGTTCTCTCCACTCATACCCAGCTTCCAACTAAAAACCTGCCGCGGGAAAAGAAACGCGGCTGAGCTTAAAAAGCCCAGTGAATAGATATATAATAAACGGAAACGAAAGCAAATGGAACGAACATGCATAGATTAGTGCTTTAGGATGTATAAGTCATAAGCAAAGAATATGATAAGGATGGAATGAAAAGAAAGGAAATAAAAAGAAATAAAAGGATCAGTAATCCACCACGAGCCCAGAAACAAAACAAATCATATCATCTCAAATGTAACCAAATAGAGTAGCTAGCTCCCAGATATGTGAAAGACGTGCATCGCACACACCATCAGTCACCAGATAAATATAACGATTAACAAATACTATTAAGCATAAACAGATCAAATCTAGGATGCACCCATACGCCCCCGCAGACAAATCAATAATCATAATCATAATGGCCATAGCAGATAATAAATAAGGGACGGAACAGGTCATCACTCTCTTGCCCTAGAGTCATGTCAGAGGTGCGTCAATGACATGGACATGAAACCCTCATGCCTAGTGATTGGCTCGGATATCAAACTGTAGGTCAAAGGTCAGATGTACTATCAAAATAATCAAAAGTCATATCTTAAGGGTACATGGCAAAAGGTTCATGTCAAATAGTTCCGAAATAAAAGTCAAGGTTCAAATCAAAGCTTAGGTTCAAATAATCTAAGTCATCGAATCAAAGTCAAAGTCCAGATATCAAAGGTTCATCATAAATTGTTTCATTTAAAGACATCTTTATCAAATGGTTTTCATCAAAATGATCTTTATTAACTATTTTCACAAAAGTAGTCTTTAAAAGTAATTTTCATAAAAGTTTAGTAAGATTCCAAATAAAGTGGTATCGCATATTTTATAAACATCATTTTAAAATAAGTTTTCTTCAAAACATTTCCATGATATAATCGAAAAGGTTTTCACATCTATTTACCAAAATCAAATGAACCCTCGAATGTGATTCGAATACTAATATATAACAAGGTAACGAACGAATATCAAATGGATCATTATAGAGGTTCAAAGCAAACAGGGTCATATCGAACATCAAGGTCAAAATGAATCAGACGAACGAACCAAAGTGTAGGGGAACATAGCAATGGCGTAGGGAAATCCTAAACGAGTCAATACAAGAGATCAAGAGAACGAAGGCACCTTACAAGAAGGGCAGAATATCTGTACCTTAATTGCAGAACACAAGGATAGCAAATGACAAGGATCAAATTACTCCTTCCTCGAACCTAAGGGAGTAGAAGACAGAAGTTCAAAAGGGTTTTCAGTTGTCTTTCCATTTTAAGTAACTTTCTATTTTTAGTAACTTCCCTTGTTTAGCAGGTTTCCCGAATTAGCAAGTTTCCATGATTATAATATCACCAATTTAGGTTAAGTCATTAATCAAACCTTATTATGGGATTAAGGTATATTTTAGCAAGTTACCAAAGTCTAAGGTTATTTATGACAAGTTTCTATAACTTAGGGTTTTAAATGTAGATGTATCAAAGTTAAGGGTTTTAACTGAAAATATCTCAAATTACTTATTTTAAATACATAAAATATTCAGAACCACACTCTTAGTCCTTTATGTTTCACAATTTACCATTTATACCCTTAAGTTATTTAGTTTACAAAATCAACCTTATGTTTACATAAATTACCATTTAACCCGTACTATCTTCATAATTACACAACAAACCCTTACATTTTCTAATTTACAGAAAATACCCTCAATTTTATGTATGGTACGAATTAAACCCCTTCAAGTTTCATAATTTACAAAACAAGTCCCTTAATTATTTAAAACTTATAATTCGAATCACAAGTTATTCATAATTACTCATTAAGCCATTTAAATATCCAAAAGTACACATTAATCCCTGTATATCAAATATTATACGAATCACCTTTAAGTTTCCAGAATTTACACTTTTAGTCCCTCTATTTTAATTATATACAAACCGAATATAACTAATTTATGTAATTACCATTTAAACCTTTAAATTATAAAATTGACACATGACACCCTTATATAATATTTTTCTCACATTACCCCAGATCTAAAATGAATTACAAAAATGTCCCACGAGTTTTAAAAATTACAAACCACACCCTTTTGATTTAAAAACACAATCGGTAATACTTTTAATTCAACAAACCCTAACCAAAATCATCCAATCATTACCACATCATTCAACCACCTTAAAATGCATTAATTGTCCAGATTCAATCACAAAACCCTAACCCTAATTCGTTTAATAAGGTTTTCTAGTTTTTTTCTTTTATTTTCCATAAATCCGATATACACAAAAATTAACCACGGATTATTTAGGCTTCAACAAATCGAATAGCCATTTTTCCAGAGTGTTATGATGATTATAGAACCCAGAAAAATTATGTACAAGCCTCAGAAAAATCGTATGAACATATTTAGATTTATGGTATGTTTTAAGCATTAAAATTTATAACGATCAAATTAACTTGCATGGGTCGATTAAGCCAATTTATATGAGTCTTATATGATGTAAAGATCATGAGAAAAATAGAAATTGAATTTTTGAACGTGTGAATAAGGCGTAGGAATTATGTACCTCTCGGATGGACTCGACACAAGAAAATTACCCACGGATCAAACCAAGCAATCCCACGACCAAAGCCTATTTTTTCTAGCTCCCTTGAATGATGAAGAACACCAAAAAATATTCAAGGACCTCTAGAAATTCGGATGGAGATGGGAGAGTTTTTGTGTGCTTATTTAGGGTTTTTGGTAACTAGAAAAAGGAATGATTATCAAACCGTGTATATTAGGGGAGGGGAGGCAATATTTTCGGCCCAATCAAAGTATAAGAGATTAAAATACTGATTTGTAAGGATCTCCACTTTATTTGTGCTTATCTCTCGATTTAATTTGATTTAAAGAATTAATAATAATAATAATAATAATACATAATAATGTATATAATCGGCCCAAGTAAATATTGTGTGTTTATATAATTTTTTTGTACTTTGCAAAATGTCAAAATGTAGAAAGAAAAATTATTTGGCTTCACATCTCGTTCATTTCCAAAGGTTCGGGATTAATTTGGTGCTTTATAAACTTATTAATCAAATTTTAAGATTATAAGGGCAATTTGATCTTTTAACATGTTTTAGATTTTTAGGTATTAGAAAATTTAGTGGAACCGTG
Source organism: Artemisia tridentata subsp. tridentata (assembly GCA_021014915.2). Taxonomy (NCBI): domain Eukaryota; kingdom Viridiplantae; phylum Streptophyta; class Magnoliopsida; order Asterales; family Asteraceae; genus Artemisia; species Artemisia tridentata. Next base: position 253,031,996 of record CP139504.1, read on the forward strand.
GAGCCGTGTCAGAAAAAGACGCTCCACTTTTTGTCTTTTCTTGTGAAAACTTATTTGGGGAAGTTTGGAGCTAATTTTGGAGGGAAAAATAGCTGTTATGTATTTTAAACTTATTTTTCCATTAAAACATTTCTTAATTATTCAAAAATAATTTGTAAAGTATATTTTTGATGAAAATGTTTTGTCACATAAAAATGTGAAGTCTTAAGCACAAATTCACTTCTTTGATCATTAGTCAAGTTGTAAATTTGTTCTAGAGTGATTTGTGTAGAAACGGGATCATCCGATTAAAAACTTGTTTACGTTAGTTTTAACGTAACGTGTTTTCACATTTTGTCATCCTCAAAACGAGAAGTTATCGAAAGATAGAAATAACGTTTTTAAAACATTATTTGCATCAACAAAGTTCATTTACTACTAAAAATATACAAAATTAGTAAATGTTTTTGAAAATAGTTTGCTACAGGAATAAGTTACAGCGTAACTTATAGACTGAGTTACGCCGTAAGTAATGTGACCTGACAATGAGCTCGTACTGTGAACAGATTACGGCGTAACATGAAACTAGAGTTACACCGTAATACCTTCTGGTGTTAATTCCAGAATTTTTCGACCTCTTAAATACCATAAGAGGTCCTTCCAGCACTTCTCCTACATTTCTTAACTGTGAAAACCTGTAAAAATGATGCACAAACATACCAAGAATAAAATCCTATAAAATTAAAACAAAAATAAAAAGATAGGCATGGGGTGCCTCCCACGAAGCGCTTGTTTTTGTTCGATTCACGAGCTTGACTCCACCCTTATTTACTAAGTAAAAGAGTGTTCATCCCCTCACTTGAAATCAAGTGTGGGTGAAAATATCAATAAACACTAATAGGGTGTAAATTTGCTATGGTATAGGGAAATGATGAATTATAGTCGTACCATAAAGGAGATGTCATTTCCCTCCTTACCATACCCGTTTTAGTTGACAGCCTTGACGATTTGAACACTCCTTGTTGTTGTTGAATAGTCGGCTTCCGTGCCACAATTCCCTTCTTTTCAATCACTCTAGTGTCCAAGAATTCGTCTCCTAATTCCTTCATATGCTCAACTAAAATTGGTTTAGTAGCCGGTGCTACATAACCATCATTGGGTGGTGTGATAAACATGGCTTGTGAGGTCAAGGGTTGCACAATGTCATCCTCCCCTTCGGCATCCTATATAGGAAAACTAGCAAGATCGTTAGTAATAGCAATAAAAGAAGAGATAGAAGTGACACCATTCTGTGTTGCAGTTGATTTCACGTTGGCCTGTGGAATTTCTTCTTCATCCCGCAAGCTCATCGCTTCCATTTTCTTTAGTTGTCCCTTGCTTGTTTCATCTTTCCTTACAACCTCCTGAACTTCCTCATAAATAGATACATAAGGTTTGAAAGCCTTGTTTAAATGCCTTGGAAATGGTATTGATGGTACATAAGGTTTGACATTAGGTAAATCACGAGGAACCGGCTCCTTGTTGACTTCTTGGATCTTTCCCATTATTGCTTTGGCTTTTTCTACCGCATTCTTTTTATTTTCCACAACTGTTCGGTTTAATTGTTCAAGCATCACCTCTACATCCATCCTCCTAGCATCGAGCTTCTTTAAGTTCAAGTCCGTGGTTTCCTTGAATTTCCTAATCCATTTATTATTCGAGTCATGCATCTTCCTTGATTCTTCATAGTATTTGTTGATGATATCCTCCAAGGATTCCATATAGTTGACCTGCTCATATGCTTTACTTTCTTCTTGGAGGGAACACTCTTGTGTAATATGCATCCCTTCAAAGATCTTGCAACCTACTTGTATAGCATGATTGTTCTCTTTAACTTTCTTCATATCACATCTAAGTCTATTAACTCTTTTGGTAATGTCACCAATGCCATCCAAGCTATTGCTATTCGTTAGCCAAGTGGTTGCTCCATCATACCAATTTTTTGAATGGTTTGCCATCATTTGTATTGAGCTAAGGGCTTGTGCTGGTGGCATCATAGGGATCAGCCCTTGAGAGTCGAGCATTTGGCAGGAAGGGATGCTTAAACTTTTGTAAAAAATAAGGACTTTCTGATGGTTGTTGAGATCATGCGTTGGGCACTTGTAAAGAAGGTCATTAAACCATTCTCAAGCTTCATATAATGTCTCATCCTTCTCTTGTCTGAAATTCCTTATCTCTTCCATCTTCTTGGCAACCCTTGAAGGAGAATAATATCTCCGAATAAACGCTTTCTCCAGAAGATTCCATGTATTGATTGACCCAGCAGGAAGCCTGTACATCTATCTTCTGGCTGCATCTGTGAGTGTAATTGGAAACACACTAAGCATTAATGCATCATGAGTGACTCTTGGAGTATGGAAAAGATCTGTGATCTCTAATACTCTTCGCATATGTAGGCGGGCATCTTCATCGTCAGTTCCCGCGAAAAGCTTATGTCTTAGCTCCTTCATAAACTGGCTACTGATCTCAAAGTTGATATTATTATTAATTTCGGGACTTACCACGCCCGATCTTTGGTTACTTTGAGTCAAAGCCATGTATTCCTCCATAGTGAGCATGTCAACATCCAAATCACCCACATCCTAAAACTACGAAAACAAACAAAAAACAGAAAAGAAAGGAAAAAGAAAACTAAAAACAAAAATTCCAAATAACCTAAAATTATAAAAGCAAAAGTATTTACAAAACTTAAATTAAAATCCTAATTAGCTCCCCGGCAGCGGCGCCAAAAACTTGATGCAGGATTTCTGACCAGGTTTTAATATTTATAAGTTCTCGTCTACCTATGGTCTACCTTATGTACTAACGGGCAGTGTACCCGATCGTGTGTAGTGTAGTATTCGGTAAAGCCGAGGTCATCCCAAGAGCTATGTGTGTGGATCCTAATTTAAGTCTATGTCACGTTTTAAAAGGGGTTTAGAGTTGATTGATTAATTAAACTAATAAATGAAAATGCAGAAATTAAAATGAAGTGAATAGGGAGAAAGTGTGCTAGCCTAATTACTCATCCGATTATGCTATGACTATGTTTTCTATTTATGCTTCCTATTGCTTCGAGTGGGGATAAAATTCACTAAACTCCTATGGTCAATTCATCTAGCCTATATCCCCTAGAATCCTACTCCGATATCAAATGTTTGATCCTTTGTGATTAACAGAGGCCGCCAGTGGACTAGGTTAAGTCATTAAGTACCGCTACATGCTAGATTCATTCTAATGTGTGATCCGGCCTCTCGGATCTTAGACTACACATCACTAACTCCTTAAGTTTATCCAACATCGCAAGGTGATCCTTTGGTTCATTCGCACACAAGGAATTGGTAGTCCTATGGTCAATTCTTACCAACCCTCGCAACCTACTACTCTAGGGTCCTTTGGTCCATTCTCCTAATGTAATAAGTACGACCGCCCTTCAAAACTACCAAAGCTAGAGGATCTACGAATAAACTAAGCATGCATACACTAGAAGCAATAATAAAAGCGAGAAAACATAATTATAGCAATAATAATTTCATAACTAGGCTAACACCAAAGTGTTTAGCCAAACATAATGTAAATTAGAAAAACAATAATGAATAAAAAATTGATTGAATTAAACATAGTGTATGATACAAATTACTTGATGTAGAGCTAATAATGATGATGATAGCAAGTGAATTCTCCCTTCAATTGTGGTTGATTTCTGCTGGAAAATGCTCTAAAATGATACCCTAGTCGGCCCCTAGGAAGGGGTGAGAAGAGATACTGAAAAGTGGAGAAATAGGGTTGTATTTATAGTCCCCGACAAGATTACGGCGTAACTTTAAGTATGAGTTACGCCGTTACTATTAATAATAAAGAATTTCACCAGATATATAAAAGTTACGCCGTGATATCTCAATTTGCAAAGTTACGCCGTAATTTCCGATTCGATTACGGAGTAAACACTTTCGTACTTTATTTTGCCATCAATTTGTAACTTCTATGGACTTGTCTGACTTTGGCCCCTGAAGTAACACATAGTTTCATTTCAAGTCCGAATGTGTTTATAAGTGTAATACTTATAAAAGTTGTACGGTTCCAACCCCTCATCGTTCTTGACTTAATTATATGCAGTCCTTGTGACATGATAAACTTTATTTGAATTAGCACCTTTAGTCCTTGATCGTTCTTGTTATTTCAATAACAAGTCCTTGTGTTAATTAATCTTCATATGATTCGTCCATCTTTAGTCCTCCATCGTACTTGTTATTTTTACTTTAAGTCCCTGAGTAATAAATAAACTTCATATCAATTTACCGCTTTCAACCCCTGGACTTTAACTCCTTTGCGCCCAAGTTATTAATTACGGCATAATCCCATGACAATTTACGCTGTAATTCTTCTTCAGTTTGTACTTATCCACGCGCATATCGATTACTACGGCGTAACTAATCACCAAGTTACGCCGTAACCTTCACATTTATTAATTATGGCGTAACCTCAAGAGTAGGTTACGACGTAAAGCTTTCTGTGTCGTTTTTATGCCGTAACTCAATAACCAGTTACAGCGTAACCTTCATAATACTTAGAAATTTTACCTTAATAATGTGTTACGGCGTAAGTCCATCGTGCCACTTACGCCGCAACTTTCGTCAGAATACGTTTTTGCACTTTTTTGGCCTTTTCTCGTATCTTTTCCACTCCAATGCCTCATTTATCCTAAAATGTAAATATAAACAAATATGAACGAATATGAATGAATTACGTACCATATTTATATAAATGAGACAATAAACACGGGAATTTGATATGTAAAATATCAGGTTAATTTGATATTATCACCTACACGATCACAATGATCCACACAAGCTAACTTTACAAGACAATGGACAACTTGATGTATATCTAGATACAACAAGTGTGTAACAAATGTTACAAGTGCACTACACTATCACTACAACACTTTGTATCTTCTTGATATGATGTGTTCTTCTCTTGCACTAGTAGAGGAATGAAGGTGATCACTTGGTTGGATGATTGGATCACTCTTAAATAAAAACAAACTAACTAAATGATCAAAGAAAGAAGACTAGAGAGTATGTGTGTAACTCAGAAAGTTTTCTGTGAAAATGGGTGAGTAAAAACTGTAAACTGATCTAGTATTTACAGGAAAACAAAAACTAGCCGTTGCAGAGGCGACAGTACCGTTAAAGTATGGACGACACCGCTAAATTTAGTGGTGCCGTCGGTCCTTTACGCTCTGTTCTCGATTTTGAATTTTAAAGAATGGAAGGGGATGGAATGGGAAGGGCAAAGTAAGGGATGGCAAGATGGAGAGAATGGTTAATGCAATTTGTGTTCTTGAGTTTGTATTTTTAAGTAGGAAGGAAAGGATATAAATTAATTAATTTTGATATCCTCAATTTGTAGTACACCGGCTCGTATCTTCTTGTTCCTCCACAAGAACACATCAGCAGCTGATATCTTCTTGTTCCTCAATTTGTAAGCATATAGGTTAGAGATAAAACGTTAAAAACAAAAGGACCATTAAACATGGTAATGCAGTACGTATTGCAATTTAAAGAATCCTTCTTAGTACATAGTAAAAACACCATTAAAAAATGCCATTATTTAAGACATACACATCCACTCTCCAGTTAGTGACTTACGACCCTATGGGAACTCTTTGATGAATTTGTTCTAGATTTTCTTAATGAAAAAAGATACGTACTTAACAACATTAAAATTTATTATATAATTTCAGATAAAGTACACAACAAGCACATAAGCCATTTTATGGTGACTCTGTTTTGGGTTGAATAAAAAAAAGAGTAAATTGCAAAAACCGTCCCTATGGTTTGTCAAAATTGTAGAAATCGTCCTTGGTCTTCCATAAGTGCAGGCGGCGTCCCTATCACGAAACCTTTTGATCATTTTGGTCCCTGGTTTTAACCGGCGTTAAGTGGATTCCGTTAGCAGTTACACGTTAGCCCTTTTTGGCCAACGACCGTTGCAACGTTCATCCTTTAAACTAACGACTGTTAATAATTTAAAATTTTTTGGTTTATTTTAAGTTTTTCGATTTTTATATACATTTTTTATTAAAAAAAATATACGTTTTCATATATGTTTTTTATACTTTTTATATATTATATACGTATTTATAAAAACATATATGTTATTATATATATACGTTTTTAACACATTTTTATATACTTTTTATACTTTTTATGCACGTTTTTGCATACGCTTTTATATACATTTTTATATACGTTTGTGTATACGTTTTTATATACGCTTTTTTATCCTTTTTATATATTATATACGTATTTATAAAAACATATATTTTAGTATATACATTTTTATACACATTTTTATATACTTTTTGTATGTTTTTATGTAAGTTTTTGCACATTTTTATACACATTTTTATATACTTTTTATACGATATTATATACGTTTTTATACATATTTTTATATACTTATTATATACTTATTTATAAAAACATATACGTTATTATATACGCATATAAAAACGTATATGTTTTTATAAAAAATGTATAAAAACGTATACGTATATAATATATAAAAAGTATAAAAAAACGTATATAAAAACGTATAAAAACGTATATAAAAGCGTATAAAAACATATATGAAAACGTATATGTTAAAAAAACGTATATAAAAACGTATAAAAATGTGTATATAAAAACATATATAAAATCGTATATAAAAACGTATATGTTTTTATAAATACGTATATATAATACATAAATAAAAACGTGTTTATAAAAACGTATATAAAAGCGTATAAAACCATATATGAAAACGTATATTTTTTTATAAAGAATGTATATAAAAATCGAAAAACTTAAAATAAACCAAAAATTTTTAAATTATTAACGGTCGTTAGTTTAAAGGATGAACGTTGCAACGATCGTTGGCCAAAAAGGGCTAACGTGTAACTACTAACGGAATCCACTTAACGCTGGTTAAAACCAGGGACCAAAATGATCAAAAGGTTTCGTGACAGGGACGCCGCCTGCACTTATGGAAGACCAGGAACGATTTCTGCAATTTTGACAAACCACAGAGACGGTTTTTGCAATTTACTCTAAAAAAAATCAAAGGTAGCTTAACAGTTTAAATTCCTAGGATACTACACCAATCTATTATAATTTTCCCTCGTAAATGTGCCACGTGCAAACAAAAACATACACAAATTAGTTCAGTAAGGAACTTTGACCAAACCATCTAAGATGCACAACACTCTATTATTAATCACGTAATGGAAGGAACTTGAAATCTGACATAAAAAGGAACTAATAAACAAACGTTATTCAAAGAATAAACTTACGATGATGAGAGAAAAATAGATGCCGGCAGTTGTAGCAGAAATTGTAGCTGTTGTGAAGTGTGAAAACTAGGTCAAACATATAAAACGTGTATGATTATTGAGGATATATTTGTAATTTTACAAAAGCCCATGATTTAACTAACCCACTTCCCTTCCTAATCCCCCAAATATTGGGAGGAACAGATATACACAAAAAAGCCCCTAATTTCCCTCCTTTCCCCTTCCCGTCCCCTACTTTTCCTTCCTAAAAAAACTAAAGAACACCAATATTTTTTATTTCTCTTACCATCCCCTTCCATTCATTAAAAAAAAAAAAAAAAAAAAAAAAAAACTCGAGAACAGAGCGTTAGTGGTACCGTGGGGGACAAAAATGCTCATCTCTTTTTTTAGTGGTGAAGGTTTATTTGGGGATGTTAGGAGCTGTTTTGGGGGGAAAATAGTTGTTGGGATTTTTAAACTTATTTTTCCAAATAAAACATTTCTTTTTAATTCAAAAATAATTTATAAAATGTATTTCTGAAAAAATGTTCTGTCACATTAAAAATGTGAAGTTTAGAACAAAATTTAATCCTTTGATCATTTGTCAAATTGTAGATTTGTTTGTTCATACCTTGAGTGATTTACGTTTAAATGGAATATTACGACTAAAAACTTGTTTACGTTAATTTTGACGTAAGACGTCTTTACATTTTTACACATTATTTGTATCAACAACTAAGTTTAAGTTTCAATAGCTCTGATACCATTAGTAGCCGATATATTTTGTCGGTTCAAAATCCGGCAAAACAAATTGGTCTCACCATAATACGTGGACGCCTAATCCCTCCTGAAACAAACAAACCATAATTTATAACAAATATCATACTTTAATTGGCTCTGCCGCAACACGCGACAGTCTAATTCCTCGTTAACTATGATTTAAACCATAAACTTTCTATACTCTCATTTACTTCATAAATTTGGCCTTCTTTTACACCACCTTCAGGAAAACATCATTTTACGACTGTCAAGAAACTAGAGTTACGTTTAGTTTAAAGAAAACACCCTTGTTTAATATTTTGTACAAAATAAGAAAAGTAGAGATTGCGCTCAAATCAAACTTCTCACAACACATTCTCTACAAAACACAAAACATGCATTTCCTAACTTAACAAGTGAAACTACAAACCACATTTTATTGTGTTTTCTTTATTTCCCTAAAGAAATAGTTCGGCCCCCCTAAAGAAATAGTTCAAGCTCCATCCCTAGTCCTACTGCTGACTTTTCATAATGCTGGGAATTAAAGCTTCTTGAGTTGCTGCTACTCATATTGTTAAGACTGCTCTAAGGAATTACAACTGCTCAGGTGTTTAAAAGAAAAACACTTAGAGTAATTACTTTGAAGTTGATGAGTAGGTTGATCAAGATGTTTCTACTGTTGAGGTGATTGTGGAAGAGCATGCTAAGTCTGTTAGTACTGCTAGGTTTGGTGTTGATAGAATTGTTGAAGTGGCTAAGTTAATGGAAGAAACTGCTACGCTTAATGCTGCTAGTGTAGGAGTTAATGTTGTTAGTGGAAAAATTAATGCTGGTAAGCCAGATGTTAATGCTTCTAGTGAAAATGTTAATGATGCTGCTGCAACAACAACAAATACTGATGATGATCTTACAACTTTGGCTCAAGCCCTAACTGCTTTGAAGAAACCACCAGTCAAAGGGGTTGTCATTAGAGAACCATCCACAACATCAACAACAACAAAAACAACAATAACTTCAGCACAATCAAAAGACAAGGGAAAAGGCATCGTGATTGAACCTGAAAAACCTCTTTCAAGGAAGAAGCAACTGCTCATGGATGCAGAGATAGCAGAAAGAGATAAAAAAGAGTATGATGCTGAGAATGAAAGAATATTGGCTGAAAGAGCTCAAAGAGAGGAAGAAGCCAGTATTGCACTTATTAAAGAACTTTAAGAGTGGGATGATGAGAGAGCTCAGTGTGATGCTGATTGGGAGCTAGCTCATAAACTTATGCAAGAAGAGCAAGCATCACTCACAATTGAAGAAAGGTCTAAGATGCTGGCAGAGTTTGTTAAGAAAAGAAGAAAATATTATGCAGCACATAGAGCTCAAGCTAAAAGAAACAAACCACCTACCAAAGCTCAAAGAATGAAGTACATGTGCACATATCTGAAGAATATGTACAAATGGAAGCTCAATGTCTTAAACCATTTTGATGATGGAAAGATTGAAGAATTATATGAGCTTGCTAAAAGAAAAATAGAGAGATTTGTGCCCATGGAGACTGAGGTAGTGAAAAGTTCAAAGAGAGCAGGAGATGAATTAGAGGCTAAGAGCAGTAAGAAGCAAAAACCTAATGAGTAAACAGAGCAAAAGCAAGAGCAGGCGGAACAAGAAGAGGTTGAAAAAGAAAAAGCTCAACTACAACAATTGGTGGATATCAAATCAGATAAAAAGGAAGAAGAAGCTATTGAAGTTGAACCTTTGGCTACAAAGTACTGCATCATTGGTTGGAAAGTTGGCTATCAAGGAAAGAAGTCTTGGTATGAAATAATGAGAGCTGGTGGAAAGTCTCAAAAGTTTGTCTCTTTTCTACAGATGCTCAAAAGTATTTATAGATAAGACCTAGAAACTCTATGGAAGCTAGTTAAGGCTAAGTATGGATATACACGGCCAGAAGACATCATGGATAGAGTTATTTCAGATTATCTTAAGGATATTTTTAAACCAAATCGTGACTTGTTGATCCCAGTAATGCACTTGATCGAATTCCTTAAACTTGTATAAGGTTTAGTTATTTTAGATAAATAAAAAACAACTAGAATAGAAATTGTGTTTGAGTTTATCAAATACTATGCGGAATCTAGTACTTGATATTAAGAACTTTGTATTGATGTAACAGTAAACTAAGAACACAATTTAATAAACAAAAGACTTCAATATTATTCACTATAATACGAATACTCAACAGTATTAGGGTTTTACAACCTTGAAGCTATAACTCTATGACTCAATGAATACATATCTATCTCAATGCCCTAGGACCTCCTTTTATAGACTTAAGGAGTCCTAGTCGGCTTACATTGACTTTCTATACAAGATAAATCTTTTCTATATTTATCTAAACGTGTTACACGGTATTACTATACTTATCTTACACATAAACCGACTTAATTTCTTTATCAGCACTAATAAATAACCAGCATCACTAATCTTTAACTCTGGCAGCATTAATTCTTCAGAAGTAGTAAGTTAGTACTAGCAGCACTAACTTTTCTTCTAGCAGCATTAACTATTTAGTGTATTTCCTTGAAGTTCTTCAGCATTACCAGTAGTAGTAAAATACACCAGCAGTCTTAACATTTATACCAGCAGTAGAAACATACTTGGAAGATTTTCATTTGAGTACCTGAGCAGTCTTAATCATATTGGCAGCAGTAATCATCAACAGCAGTAAATGATCTTTGAATCCCAACACATAACCATCAGCGTGTAACTTCAAATTGCCAGTCGTAACCTTAGCTTTTTTAGCCTTGGAACTCATATGTAGCTACATCAACATTGCAGAGATTTATATCCAGCTTAAGCTGATCATTGTCCTTCATTTTTTCTTCTAAGCGCAACTTAGATGAACTCAAATAGGCTTGCATTTGACCAATAGATTTGAATTGCTGTTCAACTTGGCTATTCAACTTGTTTCGTTCATGCTCAAGACTAGCCATGCCATTTACAAATAACTCTAAAGGATGAATCAAATCACTTCTAAAATACTGCATAACTAAAGCATTTAGAATAAGTAAACCGAAATCTTTTTCGTCAGAAGGTGGATTATTCAAATACAACTTCAGTTGGTTGGGGCTACATCACTTCAGTTGTAGGTGTAGCTTAGTGTTTTCGCCATTGCAAACTTATCCTCCTTCTCTTCGAAAGAGGAATACCCGAAAACACGACGTAGCGGACACGATTTGTCACACAAACCACAAATAAGGCACTCTTTCTCGGACATGTCAATACCTACAACAATCGAAAAAGAAAATATTATATACAATTATAAGCTTCAAAAAATTTCATATCTAGATCTACATAAATAACATAACAAAAAATACATTATATACGAATAGCAAAATTCACACATATATAAGATCTTTAGTGAAAACATAATTAAAAAACACCAGCTTGAGATTTACATACACCGTAAAGGGCGGCTGAAGATACCGAATGAGATAGTAAAACCCTAATTAGTATTACTATTTAGTATATATACTAAAGAGCGTTCAAAAAACGCTGGCATTTTGTATGTGGACTGCCGTGTGTTTTCTGGGCCAATGGTTTCCTTTTGGGCCTGTTAAGAAGAATTATAGTGCCAGTCTGTGTCATCACATATGTAATCAGATGAAGTTCATTCGTATCTATCGAAAGTAAAGTCATCATTAGAAATATAGTTTTCAAACTCATCATTTAAATCTATGTTTTCAAATTCATCATTTAAGTTGTCCATCAAATTTGTGTCAATATTATTATCCGAAGTATTTATTTGTGTTTTTTCAAAAAGCAAAACCGAATTTTCGACAAAGTTTGAGTTTAAAACCAAAATCCTGTCTAAATCAATATCCACCCACCCGGTGAAAAAGTTTCAATGGCTCTGATAACATTAGTATTAGCCAATATATTTTGTCGGTTCAAAATCGTTAAATCCTATAAAGTCATGTAATCAAATTCATTAATTGATAGTATATCAATATTCCAAATAATTAATGCGTTAAATTAAGAATATAAACACATATAAAAGCATGTATAACACGTATAAACATTATATTAAAAATCGTAAAACAACAATAAAACTATCAAACCGAACAATTATTAATCATTTAAAACTTATCATTTTTTAACATATGTATATTATAAAATTTTGAACTTAAATTAACTAACTTTTTAAAACTTTTGTTTTAAAATAACAATCCTTATAATAACTAAGAATTATAACACTAGTTAAGATTATTTCAAAATTACCTAAAATTACATGCATATTAGTTATCATTACTCTCTTCATCTCTGCCATTATGTTGCTCCATTCTTTTTGGTGTTTGATCTTTTTGTGTTTGTGTTTGAGCTTTTTACAATCACACAATTTACCATCTTCCATTCCTTTCACTATAACAAAAAGTCACTGTCACTATCATCAAAGATTCTTTGACCAATACTCTAAAAAAGAAAAGGAGAAAAGAAGGAAAAATAGTCTCATACCTTTTACATGTTTTGTTTTTGTTTTTGTGCATATGAACAAATATAGAAATTCTCGTTAGTTTTTGCTTTACTTTTTGTTATTGTGTCTTTCGTTTAGGGCATTTGACAGCATTATTTTTTTGCAGGTCAAACTTCCCTTTTTCTCATCCCCCCCCTCCCCCACATACCTAAAATGTACAACATAACATATAACATGTACAACTTGGACAACACAAATATGTTAAAGAGTAGAAACCTAGTTTAGTTATAAATACAATACAAATATGTTCTTGGTGTCTTGTCTTGTTAGAAATTCAAACTACAGTCACTACTTTTTTTTTGTAATTAAAATTTGTGTCTCCTTCCTCCCATTCATCTTTTTTGTTTTTGGTGACTATTTTTATTTTGTTACTAAGTTTAAGTTTCAATGGCTTTGATACCATTAGTATTTAGCCAATATATTTTGTCGGTTCAAAATTCGGCAAACAAATTGGGCCTCACCATAACATGTGGACGCCTAATCCCTCATGAAACAAATAAACCATAATTTATAACAAATATCATACTTAAATTGGCTCCGCCGCAACACGCTACAGTCTAATTCCTCGTTAACTATAATTTAAACAATAAACTTTCTATACTCTCATTTATTTCACAATTTTGCCATTCTTTTACACCACACGAAAACATCATTTTACGACTGTCAAGAAACTAGAGTTACGTTTAGTTTAAAGAGAACACCTTTGTTTAATATTTCGTACAAAATAAGAAAAATAAAGATTGCATTCAAATCAAACTTCTCACAACACATTCTCTTTAAAACACAAAACATATATTTTCTAACTTAACCACATTTTTTATTTCACTAATAACTCTCTTTCTTTCCTTCAAAATAAAAAACAACGACAAATGAACACGTTTTATACGTTTTGTGGAAAATTTAATTCCTTGTTTAATAAAACTAAAAATAGAAAATTAAGAAACTTTTGTCTTTGAACTCTAGAAATTGCAATAAAATAAAGAGGAAAAAAAAACCAAAAAAAACCCATTGGTCGACATGCTTTCAGTCGCAACACCAAACAAGATCTCCACTAATTTTAACAAATCGATCCAAACACGTATTATAGTCTATGTGAAAGAAATTAGAAAGAAGAGATGGCTTTTATGGCGGTTTTGGAGTCAGATCTACGCGCTCTCTCCGCCGAAGCTCGCCGTCGTTATCCCGCCATCAAAGACGGTGCTGAACATGCTATTTTAAAGGTCTCTCTTTTTTAATTAGGGTTTTCAAGTGTTGCATTGATTCATCATCTTTAATTTTACGTTGCTTGCAATAGAAGCTGATAATTTTACTTGAATATTATATAGCATTTTGTTATCCTGTTAAAAACTCAAACTAATCAACTCGTTGATCGAAAGTCGAGTAGAATTTGATATATTCACTGATTCTCAAGTTGTAGTACTTTATGCAAGGTTTAATTGTATCATATTACGTGCAAAAGAAGCAAGTATATAAGATGATTGAGTGATTAAGCTTGAGGTAGTAACATGTTTTTGGGATTATATGTAACTTGCAGCTCCGCACGCTGTCAAGTGCTAGTGAAATTGCACAAAATGATGATATATTGAGGATTTTTTTGATGGCGTGTGAAGTGAAGACAATTAAACTGAGTGTTATTGGTTTATCGTGTTTGCAAAAGCTTATAGCACATGATGCAGTAGCTCCAACTGCTTTGAATGAGATACTTGTCACTTTAAAAGATGTAAGTACTGTTTGATCTTTCTTTTTTGTTGGTAATTGTTAACGAGGGGTTTAATTTAGGCTATTTAATTAGCCGTTGTTGTTCTTACTTCTTACTGTTGAGTACTATTAGTCTATCACATGAATTATCATTCGTTTCTATGGTTAGTTTGAGGAGAATAACAAGATGGATTATTTATTTCTAAAATTTACCCGTTGAATGTCAAAAGCCTCTTGATATTTATTAGTGACTATAAGTGCCAATTATGCAAACATGGTAAGCTAACCAGATCTTATGGGTATGATTGCTGTTATCGACCATCTGATAGTTAGAGATACAATAGTTAAATTGTCACCTTGACTTATTATGTGGAGACTATATAAGGTTGAATGATATTACGGCAATGACATCAACTCGCCAATATCTGTTGGCTTGGTATGAGAATTATTTCAAATAGTTCTTGATCATGTGATATCATAGAAGTAATATGGAGCAGTTATCCACTAATTAGTTCTAAAGAGTTTTCAAAGATTTAATTTTAACTATTGTTTGATTACTATGGTCATCTGTAACTATTTTTTAAGGAATAGCATGTAAAATATTCTATCTAATTAGTCTGTTGGAAGTTCTTTAAAACCTCCATATGTTCCTCCATCTTTGTTGGTATTCTTGTACTTAAAGGGATTTTATTTTGTTTTGCTTTCTTTGTGCCATTTGCTATGAACTGGGAAATGCTTCCTTGCGTAGTACATTTATAGGGTTATACTCGATATTTACCCGAGTCTTATATTACTATTTTAGGTCACTATCTTAAATTAGTTTCCTTTAGGTCGAAACACTTCTTTACAATAGTTTGTTTCATAGAAATGGTCAGTGAAGGAACTTAATTTAAGCATTAAGTTGGTAATAGCTCATTGTAAACGGTAAACGGTAAACGGATGTGGTTTTCCCTATTCATGTTACCCGGGGTGGGCGAGTCTTTGACTCAGTTGTACAAGGCGTATCTCAGATATCCCCGTGACCGTTTCCAAGCCTTTCCTTGGTCACCCCAAATTTGTACCTAACGAGGTAAGGTTTGAACCCTAGACCTCTTATGAGGAGGTTAGGTGTCTTAACACTAGGCCATTTGGTAGTGGTTTGAATCCTAAACTTAGTTCATTGTAGTTGTAAGATATATCAATTCGTAGTTTTACCTGTATATTTTTGTTGATTTTCCAGCATGGTGAGATGGCAGATGAAGGCGTGCAGCTTAAGACCCTTCAAACAGTACTCATAATATTTCAGTCCCGTCTACAACCTGATGGTGAGGTGAGAATTGCATAATGCTTTTGAACCTGTGTATGCCGAGTTATATCTTTTCTCTTTTTTTTTTTTTTTTTTTTTTTTTTTTTTTCCGTTCTACATGTTTTTATTCTGCTGTATATGTGGCTTTATGTATCATTTTGTTTATAGTAGTTTGATCTTGAAGATCTTCTTTTTATTTTCCAACTTCAACAAGTGTGGATTGATCTATATTTTCCCTGGGTGACATGTTTTAAAAAAAAGGATACCCTTCCATCTGTGTCTTTTGGACATCCTTTTTGTTTTACCTAACATGTGAAGATATTTAGCGAATTAGTTGAAAAATGTAAGCTGTGTAACAGTGTAACTTTCTTCCCGAGCCAGTTACAGTCTCACTCCAAAAGATATTTTTGGAATAGTGAAAGTTAACTTGGCCAGGAGGGAATTCACAAATATTAGTTGAGTTGCTATTATGTTTGTGAAAAGTATCTTTCACAGAGTCTTGTAGCGACGTACAATTTCATCACTTATTTAAGTTGGGGTGATTAGTGAGTAATTCACAATTCTTGCTGGGTGAACTAATGGAGTTGTTTATGAGGCTGACAAATGAGCTGAGCCTGAGCCGAGTTTGATCATTCAAAATCAGTTGCGAACCGAGCTGAGCTATACACATAAGGCTTGAAACGAGCCACCTTTAAGCTCTCTAAATTTTAGCAAGTTGAGTCCAAGCTTGACACACCCATAATGAATATGATGAATCTTATTAACTGGTCGATTTTTATTATTTTTTGCTTTTCTTGGTTGAAGCTAGTTTTAGAATTTTGCAAGGAACTTTGAGTCATGCCATGTCAACATCTCCACTAGTAATTTGAATGATTTTGTTGTTGAAGCAATTGATCTGTGGTTCTTGCCCGCTGTCTTTTTCCGTTCTATATTAGTGTTCAAGTTTCTATGTGATTTCTGTTCATGTCATCCTTTTATCATGTTAGGAGAATACAAAAGCGAGAACTCCAAATGAACATTGTATGTCTTGCTAGCAAGCAATATGCTTAATGATATGTCATGTATATTCTTCTTGACTTGGTTATTTTGTGATTCTCAGGAGCACACTGCCCAAGCTCTTGGTATCTGTCTTCACCTTCTAGAGAACAACAAATCCTCCGACAGCGTGCGGAAGTAAGATGCAATCCGAATTTGGAAATATAGTACATACGGGTTAATCTAATATTGTTACTTATGGAAGATGTCAGTAACATATATGCCACTGTGTCACATCACCAATGTCCACAAACATACCCCTCTTAGTTGCATCTTTTGTCCTTGCATTTATATTAAAAGGGTAAAAACCTAAGTTAGCTGAACTTAAACTAAAATGAATAATGACTACCCTTATATTTCCTTTCTAGGAATGTAGTTTTTTTCTGGTGACATTAGTAAAGAGACTCAAAACCCGAGGCCTGGGGTGTAGGTGAGACACAGTTGGTAACTATAACTGATGAGATAAATTTATGTATATTTATTAATAACTCAGTGGCTTTGATTAAAGAAAGAGATGTAGAAGTACAACTAACAACGACCATAGAAAGATGCTTGATCTGGCTAAGAACTTGAGTTTTGTTAGCCTTGCGTACATCTCATTTATGATATTGTTAGAGGTTAAAGTATTCATGGGAGGCAACAGCATCTCTTCTTTTTTAATTAGTTTAAAATTATGTTAAAAATATTCGTCAATGATATGGCCATATTGATGCCCGTAACTGGAATGTGGTCCATATACGAGGGTGAGCTATGAAATGCTCCCAGTTCCGTGTTCTTGTTTGAGCTATATATAGTTCTGTCTGAATTAATTTTCAGTTTCTTTTTTGACGCGAGCCATTTTCAGTACTGCTGCAGCAACTTTTAGACAAGCGGTGGCGTTAATCTTTGATCATGTCCTTTATTCTGAGTCTCTTCCCGCCGGCAAGTTTGTTCATGGAGGATACCTTTCACGAAGTGCTTCAGTTACTTCTGACGTTAATCATAGTATCAACAACTCAAAGTATGTAGCATGCGATTGTAATATAAGTTGTATCACTTTTGTTTTCATAAGCTTATCTGTAATTATTATTTATGAATGAAAAGTAAGTATAGAATTCTGCTGCATGTGACTGAAGTTTGTGTGCTAATACATATACTACAACACTACAGATTCAGATATTGTAAACATACAAGAATATAGAAGTATTCAATATTCAGTGATATATAGGCTCTCGTTCCTCTCTACTTTCTCTCACTTGTATGCCTTCCATTCTCTCTTTTTTAGTTCTTGCTAATCCACCCCTCTGAAATATCTGTATGTAAGGTTGAAAGAATTTTGTTACTCCCAAGTTATTTAACGCATCTAAATTGTGCTCAGCAGGTCACTGGATGAAGAATTTGCATCTTTAGGCACATTAAAGATGAGGGAGAACCCAACAAAAGCTGGAAAACTTGGTCTACGATTGCTCGAGGACCTGACAGCTCTTGCTGCAGGTGGATCTGTATGTACTAATTTCTGTTCTGTTATATTACATAAGTATCTAAAGTAGCTGTTTCTCTGACTTCAAATACTAGTACCTTTTAGTGTGTATGCTTGGTGTTTTCTAAATTTATCTGTATGTCTCTCCTTGTTCAGGCAATCTGGTTACGTGTTGGTTCCATTCAGCGGACTTTTGCACTTGATATACTTGAGTGAGGATTCTTACTTGACACTTGCTCATTTACATTTTGTAAACTTCTCTTCTATCATTTCAAGATACCCTTGTCTTTGTTACTTAAGTGAGTTTCCACCTTATAGTGTATTAGTTTCGCGAGACTACTCAGCTAGGCATGTTCATTAGCTATGTTCCTTTAAATGTTGTCTCATTAAGAACCAAAAAAAGCATTCACTTCATGGAAATGTATGGTTGTACATCCCAATAGGAATAGCTTCTTGCAATTTTGTTATGCTGCTATCTTTATCTGAAAAACATGTTAAGATTCTGATTGAGATTGTCACCCATGTATTAGTTCCAGTTTCATTGTTTTGCGTCTCCACTGCTATCTATATCCAAAGATCATGTTAAGATCTTGATTGAGAATTATCTTTTTATGCATTTGAGTGATTGATAAGCTTTTGGATTTAATGGATAGATTAGATTGAATGATAGTGTTAGCTTGAAAGTCAATAAGTCAACTTACCTAAATGCTTTATATATAGTTGATAGATTAATAGATAAATTGCAAATTGTAAGTAGATCAGCTAAAACTAATCTATACCACATTTTGTATCATATCAATTTCAGCATGCATTTTGAGGCTTTTGATATGCCTTATTATTTAGAGTGTTGTAAAAAGCGGCCTAGGCGGCCGCCTAGGCGCTAGTCGGCCCCCCACCGCTGCGATTTGCAGCAAATTGGCCAAACTAGGCGTTTTGGTCAAAAGGCGGTCAACAAACCGCCTAGGCGGGACAAATCGGCCTAGGCTGCGGCGGGTAAACGATGGTCAACGCCGGCGAATGCTGGTCAAACTTCAGATCTAGGGTTTTTTTTTTTTTTTTTTTTTTTTTTTTTTTTTTTTTTAATATCCACGCCTCTTTTCACCCAACTTCAAACTAGCACCGATTGAAACACATTTTTAAGGTTTCGATTTTCTTGATTTGGTTTAATTTGAGAGAAGATGACAAAGATCTTGGAAAAGTTCATATCTGGGTTGTTTTCTTGAAGTGGACCAGAGAGGGTGAAAGGAGGATAAAGAGAAATGAAGTTGGTGGATGTGTTATATGTAACCCTAATTGTGCAACTAATAATATAATGATTTCCTTGGCCTATTAAAAAAGCTTATACAAGAAGCTCAATAAATAACTTAGTGGACTTTAATAAAAGTAGCCCAAAACTTAATCAAAATCGCACATAATTTAAATTTTGCAACATATACAAAAGATATATAATTAAAAATAATGAAGACATTAATAAAATTATTAAAAATATATATAAATTATGCATATTTTATATCAAATACATATAATTTTAATTTTTGTATATAGAAAAGTTCAATCCGCCTAGGCGCTAGGCGGTGGTCGACCGCCCGACTAGCGCCTAGCGCTTTTTGCAACATTGATTATTTATGAGCTGTTGCATATCGCGAAACAGGTAGAAGAGAATTTTGAGGGAGTAACACAAGTATGATTGAGAGATTTGTATTGAAATTACAATACATATCACATTGCAAAGTAAATGTGTAAATACATAAGAGAAGCTATCTCAAGAGCACATTTTTTTAATGGTTACAGATGCCGCTGCTTCTCTTATAGTTTATATGCATGTATGGTGACCAGTTTCAGTGACACGCGATTTACCTAATAGCTTATTTGGAATTAAAATGTGTCTTGTTGTGCCTAAGTTTTGTCTGACTGATTTTAAGGATATGAAAACTTATAAAGAACTTTATGTTAGCCATTGTAAAACAGAGATGGAAGATAAGGTGCTTTAAAGTTATTAAGGTGTTCGGATTAACCTCATTTGAGTATCAACTTGACATAATAAGTTTTTGTTTGTGTCTTTTGAATCTTCAGGTTTATTTTGTCTAATTATGTGGCTGTTTTTAGAACTCTGCTACCATACGAGCAGGTAATGTCTTGTTCTTTAATTTTTTTTGGGCACATAGCCTCTTATCATACATTTAAAAGTACATGTAAAATTATTTTGAATCGCTACAATCCTTGTATATGTGCAGGTTTTACGTCATCAGATTTGTTCACTTCTAATGACCTCACTTCGTACTAATTCTGAGGTGAGTTAGCATTCTCTAGTTATGTCATATTTGCATCTTTTACTATTACTATTTTTATTTTATTTAGTTTTGGAACACTTGCTTTCATTCTAGATTGAAGGAGAAACTGGAGAACCTTACTATCGCCGCCTTGTTTTGCGGTCAGTGGCCCACATAATTAGGCATTATAGCTCATCTCTCATCACTGAATCCGAGGTATAACTTTTCTTTCCCCGTGGATAGTTAGAACAGCAGCTGAACATGCTTTTTATACAAATACTATGACTGAAGATCGAAGGGATTTTATTGGAAGGGCCATACTTATGTGAAAAGATATATATTCGTTAATAATCATGCAAAAGAACACTGGCCCAACATTTAAGGGTTATAAATTGGTCAATCAGTATGGGTCCCAACCAAGGTTCTAGTCAACTTTGGCAAAATCTGCTACACTCTTAAACTACACAATACCAACCACTAGCTCTGTACATCATTATAGTTTATAAATGAATGAAATCAGTTGAAGGAGCGGCCAAGGACAAAAGCTTTGATTGCGTTCTGCTATGGTTGGCTTTTTTCCTTGCCTAAAACAACTATCTTCTCTTAGCAAGTCCAACATTTGCAGTGAAAACGATAAAACAATGATAGAAGTTGATTTCCATTCTTGCGTGTTTGTTT
Organism: Artemisia tridentata subsp. tridentata; assembly: GCA_021014915.2. Classification (NCBI taxonomy): domain Eukaryota; kingdom Viridiplantae; phylum Streptophyta; class Magnoliopsida; order Asterales; family Asteraceae; genus Artemisia; species Artemisia tridentata. Next base: position 253,053,017 of record CP139504.1, read on the forward strand.
TCCTTTAAATGGAGCTCACAAAGTGCTCGTAACATTTAAGCTGTTAATGATAAAGCCAAACAATGTATACCACAAAACTCTATTAGTGAGCGTAATTCAAGTTTCTTGTACTTGCTTCTTCAACCATATTGATAATTTTGGAATAATAAAATCTAGTATATCTTGTTACCAAGTAGAATAAAGATATCCGAACATTAGATCAAACTCAATTTTAAATGTCCAAGCATGATTCATAGATCTGATGCGCTTAAAGTATGTTGATGGATTTTATTCTTGGTAGTTAAAATTTGTAGAGTGTTGTATCCTCATACTTGTGTATACATAATGCACATTTTCTTGCTGGGACATTAAAAATTTATTTTTTATTATAATTTTGGGGCCTGTATTCGTGGACAGGTATTTCTCAGCATGTTAGTGAGGGCTACATCACTTGATTTACCACTGTGGCATCGCATTCTTGTACTTGAAATCTTGAGGGTAAATACGAAGCATTGGATATAGATAATCACTTATGTAGTCTCTAATTTTTATACTACATATTATCTCCCAGTACCTATCATCTAACCATCAAAGTTTGTATACTTGGCAGGGTTTCTGTGTGGAAGCACATACGCTGAGAGTTCTATTCCAGAACTTTGACATGTAAGCTCGTTATCATACATATGTTAATGGTCTAAGTCCGTTCAGCGAACTTCTTTATTTGCGTCCCTTTTCTCATGCAAGTATCAAGTTGTGGTATGCACATGTTCATATTGAATATCCTCATTATGACATTTGCCAAACAAGCACATACAGATTTCTTCACTTTCTTCTTGCTACTGTGAAACTTGTTTTAGTTTATATACAATTTAATCGTCTAGTATCATCATATTTTTACATATCGATAACTTACAGAAATTTATGAATGCTTTTTAGTCACAAGAAGTTTTATTTCCAGAAAAATGTCTCGTACCATAAGATCTGTCAATGTATCAGGTTCTAGGTTTCTGGAAACACCCTGAGTACAAATTATAGACTATGTGTTGAAGGACCATGAATGTTGAACTATGCAACACACAAGATGGGTGTGTTGTGATGCTACGAGATGTGCAAATGTTGAATGAAAGAACCCCAATACTGTACTGGATATGGCATTCTATATTCTATTATTTATGATATACATTGCTAGCCATAAAAATTAAAATTAGCAAGTGTGTAAATAGTGGAGTATCCTTATGATGCTGCTCTACCCAAGCCACTTTCAATTCTATTTTCTAACAAAAAGGTGGACCCAATATTCTAATATCTCTGAAATAACATATGAGCAATTGGATGCCCGGTGGAAGTAGGGGGCATGGGCATTGAAGACTAAAGCAACTAGTTTGGGGAAATAATTGTAGAGGGCCTATCCCTGGTATTAACTAAGTTTTGTCGGCAAATTTTGGTATTCAGGTTAGAAACGAGCCGATTTGCCCGCGCGTTGCCGCGGGGGCGTTTTTTGTATGCATAAAAAAATGTGGGGGTAATTATAGTTGTTTTTTTTTTTTTTTGGCTGTCTTTTATTTATTTTTATAACATTGTGCCTACTATTTTTTTGTAACATTGTATCTAGTATGTTTTATTTTCATAACATTGTATTTTGTATGTTTAACTTTTGGGCTTTCATTTAACTTTTGGGCTTCTTGTTTTCATTTGAGTCTTTGTTATCTTTTGTCTTTGGGCTTTAGAAAAATCCACACGTAAACAAAAATCTAACTTGAAGAACTGTAGAAGTGTTGGCACTGTAGAAATGCATGCACTGTAGAAGTGAGCTTTTGACTATTTGACTTTTTGGGATTTAGTATATAGTATAATGTGAACGTTCCATCATGTTTGTAAATTCATGCCACATTAATATATGCAGGTCAAAATACCAACTTGTCGTGAAAGCTTGTAAAACAGGCTCAAACAATCATTTTTAGGGATAGACCGGGTAAAAACATGCCTCAAAGTTGTTATATGATAAACTGCAAACCACCTATCTCATTCATGTTTTTCATCATTTTCATATACCAATACTAATATAAAATATAGCAAGGTATCCTCGAATAGGGTATGTGATTTGAACGCTTTGGTAGTTCCTGGAAAACTGCGTTTGAGTCTCAGAATCCTATATATCTTCGCATTACCTATTTGATATAAGTCAGTTAATTTCATTGAGCTTTAGCTTACATTGGACTTTTCACTTCAATATCTGGCAAGTCTAGTTTCTAAATCCCTAACCCCAGTGGATTTGTGTCAGTTTTGGTGGTTCTTATTAATGGACCGACCTTTAAAATGAATGAAAAGTTAAAGGATCTAAATTTCTTGTTACTTTCTGTCTATTCTTATTGTTTTAGGCAAATATAAGACCTTGGTTTGTTGTACTACAAGCTTCACTGAGTAGTCTACAATATAGTTCCACAAGCTTGACCAAAAATAAGGATGTGTCGCGCTCTTTGCAGGAACCCAAAGAACACGAATGTAGTCGAGGGTATGATAAAAGCTCTTGCTCGGGTGGTTTTAAGCGTCCAGGTACTGCCGGGTTTTTATTTATAATCTTTTAAGTTTGCATTGTTTATAACCCATCACTTATGGCTGCTCTAAATCATTGCATCTAGATGATTGCAATTCAAGTTGTGGCAATCTTTCCTTTCTTATAAAATATTGATTCTTAACACAATCGCTATGCTCTGTTCTTAGATGTTTAGTTAGGTCAAACACTTGGATAGGTACAATGTTATGTATGAATCGAATATGCCCTAGGCAAGCCATACATTTTAAAACCTATATGTTACTAAACAATTCCAACTAATGTGTAAACATACTATCTGGATAGAGGTCTACATGATCAGAGTACCAGATTTCGCATTTTTCCGTTACTTTTTTAGTTAGCTTCTATTCATCACATGACAGTGACTCATAACCTATTTGGAGGGTTCCAGGGAGAAAAACTGAAAAGTATAGCCTAGTGACATAAGCATTGTCAAGTCCACCAACACTAGCTTGCATGTATTTGTTTTTATGGCAGTTATTATGCCCTATTTTTTTAACAAAGTTTCGTATCTTGTAATATGGCTATTAAGTTGTCTATGAACATGAATGATGATAACTATATAGTCTTTGCATTTTTCAGTTTCAGGACACTAGTGAGGAGAGCTTGGCAGCTGTTGCAGGAATGTTTAATAGTAAAGCCAAAGGTAATGATCATCAATAATGATTGTGTGTTTAGAGGTTTATATACAATTACAGTACTACACACTGCTTGCAAATTAATTGTAGATACTTTTGTGCCGTGCCACTCTCTTTCCATTTATATGTCTCTATCCACCAACTCTATATTGTGAATATTGCTATGCATTTAGTCAGTAGGAATGCTTTGGTGGCATAGCTTGTTTTGTGACATTGCTTGTAACTAAAGTAAGGGTGAATCCATGGATATATTTATTTGATTTTATTTATGTAAGCTTCTTAGTTGGAACTAAAAAGTGAAGATTGATGTTACTAGCTTCTTAGATTGAAAGTAATTCATTATTGTATGCATTGATTGATAATATGATACATTATTAGTCTACATCAAATGTAAGAGTTCAAATCTTGAACTTTTGAAGTTAACAAAATCAAATTACAATGAAAATTATGTTTTACTATGTAGTATGTATATTGGAAATGAAAAATCTATAGATGAATAACCCTTTACGTAAAAATTTTTTATGGTCCCTTTCATCGTGAAACCAGTAAAGACAAATTGATTCCGTTGTTAGGATCACTAACATGAGTAGCTCCTGTTATTCCTAGTTTATTCCGTGTCCCGACCAAAAAAGGATGATTCTGAGCAAGGTAGTCAAAAGCGAGAAAAGCGAGCGCTTAAGCGAAGAAGCGAAGCGTTTTGCCCTAAAGCGCTTTGATTCCAAAGAAGCGACATGTTTTACTCGAGCGATAAAAAGTGTTGACGGAGAAGTGATCAAGAAGCGCTTGCTTTTTTTCTGTAACAGCTACTTTTTAAAATTTTTAACTACTTAAGTATTATAGCCCCCTAATCTTCTAAATTATGTTAAATAATTACAAAACTAACCCTTTAATATAATATTATAAATATTACTTAGGCTTATCAACAATTAATTACATAATCCTCTCTATCCCACGTTTCAAAGTTCCACTATTATCATTCTTTATTCCGAATAAAAATAGTACACTTTAGGCTTTAAGTATTTGAATAAACTTCTTTTTGGGTCTTTTTCTATCAAAAATGAAGATAATAAAATAGTTATGTTTTTCTTTAATCATTGTTTTCATATTAGAAACTATGCACAAAGGGTAAAAAGTTCACTAAGCGCTCCCTTTTTGTTGATTCTCGCTTCTCGCCTTAGGGAAGGCATGTTGCTTTGAGGTCGCTTTTGCCTTTAACTACCTTGATTTTGAGATCGGAAAACGCTTTTGTAAGAACTTTGTAGCATTGTGAACTAATGGCAGTTATTTTTTTAAAATTGCCGAAGAGTATTAATTGATGAATCTGTTATGTATATCAGGAATTGAATGGAGTTTAGATAATGATGCATCCAATGCTGCTGTTCTGGTTGCAAGTGAAGCCCATGCAGTAACTTTGGCTATTGAGGGCCTGCTTGGAGTTGTTTTTACTGTGGCTACCTTGACAGATGAAGCAGTGGATGTTGGTGAGGTAACTTTGCATCTGCTTATTTAATATTCCTATGTTTATTATTTTGTTACATATGACAAGGTTGTTGTTCTCAGCTTGAATCCCCCAGATGTGAATCAGATCCACCGGCAAAGTTTACTGGAAAAATGACGGTCCTTTGCACCACGATGGTTGATTCAGTGTGGTTGACTATTCTTGATGCGCTATCCTTGATTCTGACCAAGTACTTTGTGTTTAAAAATTTCATGTGTTTATACTGCAAAACCAAAGTATTATTTCTCATTGAAGTTTGTTTAACAGATCGCAAGGTGAAGCTATAGTGTTGGAGATATTAAAGGGCTATCAAGCATTCACACAGGTAGTTGCTGGATTCTAATCTAGTTGGCTTGAAGAACAATGTGTTTAGTAATATGCAATGATCCATGGACAGCTCTTTGTTTATATAGTTACTGCTTTTCAGTGTCCATCTATTTCTGGTACACACAATTGTCTTTTATAAACTTTGCAATGTGATTCAAGTACATTGCATCAAGACAAAAGAAGCTTGTTGAGTATAGTAGGTGCTATTTCTTTACATATTTAGGGGGTGTTTGTCTAAGCTTATATGTTGGGCTTATGCTTATATCTTATAAGCAGTTTATGGCTTATAAGTAATAAGCTCATAAGCCCATGTTTAGTGTTTGGGTTAGCTTATTATAGTCAATTAGGTAAAATAACCAAGAAGTAAATGCACATTTAAACTTGTAATTGTGATATAAGGATATATGAGTCTTTTGCTATAACACCCCCTTACATAAGCCCACCTCTCCTCAAATAAGCCCCAAAAATTGAGCTGATGAAAACCCTCTCATATAAGCTCATAAGCCCAGCCCCAAAAATTGAGCTGATGAAAACCCTCTCATAGAAGCTCATAAGCCCAACCATATAAGCTCTTACCAAACACTTAATTGGGCTATTTTAGTTATGTAAGCTAATAAGCTCATAAGCCCCATAAATAAGCTCAAACAAATACCCCCTTAGAATATCCGGATATGTCAAAATAACTCTGCTCTATTCTATTTCTCTACCTGGATAAGTTGAATGCTCCTTTCCTTCAAAAAGTTTACACACTTCCTGTTTCTATTATCCAAAAACTGCATAGATTTTCTTTTCTGGAAATTTCTAAATTCAAATTTACTTTCATTTCATCGGCACAATAATTTATTTATTGCTTAATATTGATAACTTTGATTTTGGTCCATATTTTTTTGTCCTTATTGAGGGTGCCTGATATTAACTGATATTCGAACGTTTTTATTCAATTTCATGTCAAGACAAGCATTGCATTTTATCGAGATGAATTTGTGTCATCATACTTGTATAATTACCATAGCAGTTATTTTACCTTTTAATTCATTGCATACATGCTCTGGGCTACAACTAAGATATGAAATAACATATTTTGTTTCCAGCCCATCTATATTATATGGTATCATCATATTAAGTTAAAAGTTTTGAGATTATCATCTAATGGAGCTGTTTCTGTCCGACTCTTAGGAGGTTTGTTGTTTGTACAAATTAATATACTATGGAGCATTGCTGATATAAACACACACACACACACAGAGTTTTAGATGTATACAACTATACAGTCGAATACATCTGCATTTTCTTTCTAGGTTATAATGAGGCTATGATATGTGGTTGTTTTGTCAAATGTAATTCCGATTCTAGAATCTGGCATTTTCTTGCTTGTATAACGGGTATGTTGGCATTCCCTTATTCTTTCAGGCATGCGGTGTTCTTCGGTCTGTGGAACCTTTGAATTCGTTTCTTGCATCGCTTTGCAAATTTACCATAAGTTCATCAAATGAATCAGAAAGGAGAAGGTACTCAAAAGTTGTTTTGTTGGTATTATATGTCTTTGTTCTTCAATCTCTTATTCTATTAGTGATTACAGTTTTGATAGAATGCTCCGTCTCTGGCTTGTGTTTTGGCTTATACAATGTTTTCTCAAGGTGCCACAGTTTGTTTGTCCTTGGATGTTGGTACACATTGCTATGTTGCATCGTTCATCTAGCGTTCTTAAGTTAACACTTGGATAATCCAGTAGATTATGACATGTACAGATGATGTCATTCACAACACTGATAATACAATAGTGGAGAAGTAACGACTATGGAGGAGATCTACGTTGCAATACATATATTATGAAATGTGAAAGTTATGGAAACTGTCTTTTGATGTTCTGAGACCATGAATAATAGACAACAAAAAAGATGACAAAGTAATACTAATGCTTCTGATCCTATATAAACTTGAAATGAGACTACAACTGGCTTAAAGTTTATGAAAATAAATTTACTGATACTTGCTCCAAATTAGAAGTGATTTCATGCTAACCTTCTATATGTTGCATAATTATTCCATTCACTAGATTCTAGGTTTTAAAGATACAGTTAAAATTCGAGAGTCACATATAAGATGCAAATTCATTAGTATTCATTAAATGCAATCTTGAGTGTTTTTATGTAATTTTCATTCCATATTTTCACGTGTTCTACTTTCTAGAATTTCTTCTATGATCTTTTGGTTAGATTAAGCTTTATCACTGCTATGTTTTTTTTAGTCGTAGTCTACAATCTCCGGGGTCAAAGCGGACAGAACAAGTGGTGGATCAAAGGGATTTTGTTGTTCTTACCCTTAAGAATTTTCAGGTACTCAATTTGTGCCACTGTTATTGCTAACGGAATCAAAATTTTGGTTACTTTGGGCACCTGATTGTAAGATGTATATTTTTCGTTTTTCATATAAGTTAGGCCCTGAGGACTCTCTTCAACATAACTCATCGATTATACAATGTTCTGGGACCTTCCTGGGTGCTGGTATGGCTATTTACTTTTAATGTGTTTATACAGATTGCCTAATATTTCTCCAAGTGACTATAGTTTGTGTGAGGAGAATAACCACCGTTTATGTTCTACATTATAGGTTTTAGAGACTCTAGCAGCACTTGATCGAGCAATTAATTCTCCACATGCAACAACCCAGGTAAGACTTATATTTATCCAACTGACTTTAGAATGTTTAGGGAATGATATGCATATATGATGTATGACATTTCTCGGTTCTCTTGGATGAGGTTCAGTCCAGCATGTATAGAAATTATATAAAAGCATCTAAAATCCATGATACAGCCTTGTGAATCTGTCAATGGTTAAACCTGGCATTTAAATATCCATATGTGACAGTTACAGCTGATCATTTTGTCTATTGCTGCAACTCAGGAAGATTGGCCAATTTCTGTGAATTGATTCTTTCATGACAAATTATTTCATTTACAGGACGTATCTGCAGCTGTATCAAAGCTCACTAGAGAACCATCTGGCCACCACAGTGACTTTAGCATTCTCTCATCATTAAATTCTCAGGTTACCTTTTGGTTATACTCTTGACTGATACATTTTGTTAAATCTTTTCATTATTTTACATGTTTCCCACTTTACCCCATGAATTTTGTACTATATAGCCTGCAAGCTTTAACTTCCTCTTTTCTTTTGTGTAGTTGTTTGAAAGTTCTGGACTGATGCATATATCTGCTGTGAAGTCACTCCTTTCTGCACTCCGACAGCTGTCATATCAATCAATGGCTGGAACTTTAAGTGGAATTTCACAAACATCAAGTCAGAAAACAGGAAGCATTAGTTTTGCAGTGGAGAGAATGATATCCATCCTACTAAATAATCTCCACAGTACGTAATTCAGTGTGATCCATCTTCCTTTAATAAGCATCATCTTTGTTTCTGCCAAAAGAGAGAAAGTAAAACAACTATTAGTACCACTTTATATGTTTAAAAGATCGGCTGAATCGGCCGATTAATCGCCGATTAATCGTTAATCGGCCCAGTACCTTGTAGAATAGTGAAAATCGGCCAAAAAATCGGTCAGGCAAAAAAATCGGCCAAAAATCGGCCGAATCGGTCAAAAATCGGCCGATTCGGCCAAAAATCGGCTGAATCGGCCAAAAATCGGCCGAATCGGCCAAATCGGTTAGGTTTAAAAAAATGAAAATTTAGGCATTCTACTTAATTTGAGGATCGTTTATTTCACTTATAATGCACAATGAGCCTCATAATCAGAATTGGAGCCTTTTATTGAGGTTTGGAAACATAGTAGGCTTGTAATCAGTTACGATCTTTAGTTTGGTCTCCAGAAATACCCAAAACATGCAAAAAATGCCAATCCGATTAATCACCGATTAATCCCGCCTTGGCCGATTACTCGCTGCAGGGTGGTCGACCGCCCGGCTACCGATTCACGATTTTTGCAACATTGATTAGTACACACACTTTATATGTTTAAAAGATGACCACTGGCTACTCCTAAGTGATGTCAACGATATGTTTAGTTCTTAGATGAATAACCTATAATCAATAGACTAGTCAGGTTCCTTAAGATCTATTGGCTGTCTTATTTGTGTTGTATTTTTCTCAGATTTCTCAGAGCCATGTATAATTTTTATAGAATAATCTGCTTAAGTACATATATGCTATATCAAAAGTGATTACACAGTTTAGTTTGCGAGTTGACAATAAGATTTTACTAAAAACCGTGGTGCTAATTTCGTTTTGGTATTTTTGAAATCTTATTCAAGTGGGCCTGATCAAAATGTTGATATTAATATATTATACAAGAAGCTATTTCAAAAGGCCTGACCCTTACCTATTTTGTTTCAGGGATTCAACCATTGTGGGATGAAGTTATTGGCCATTTTGTCGAGGTTATTACATCACATGTTATACATTCGAAAACATGCTTTATCATCGTTACAACTTCTTATTGATATAATTTGGGTAAAATTTCAGCTTGCTAACAGCCCTAATCACCACTTGCGAGCAATGGCGCTTAAAGCTTTAGATCAATCAATTTCTGCTGTTTTAGGTTCAGACCAGTTTGAGGAGAATGCATTGTCAAGAAACCATGGTGTATGTGAAGATGTTACATATATTCACTGCTTATGTTAACGTGTCTTTCTCTCCTTTTATTGAATAAATATGGTTACCTTAATAAACACTATTCTTTTGCTAGATTAAAACAGAAATGAAGGCACTTGAAATTTCTGTCATATCTCCGCTACATGTCCTCTATGATTCATGTTCAAGTGGTGATGTCCATGCTGGATCTTTAAAAATTCTTCTGCATGTTTTAGAGGTAATGTTTTTTTCGCTCCTGGCAGTTTGAAGTCTGTGTATTTAGTATTTTCACTGTCCCATGTGAGTTGTGTCGGTTTTCATTGTAAGGTGCACACATTCACTGCAACTTTTTATTATTATTATTATTATTATTATTTTATTTTTTTTTTTTTTTTTTATTATTTTTTTTTTTATAATCTTCAAGCCTAATGTCACTTATTTTTTTGTATTCTTCATTGCAACTTAACGAGATGTTAATTTTATTTGACTAGATTTCAGTATTCTTTTGATATTGATGGGTATTTGACACCTCTCACGAACATGTAGAATCAAACATTGCTATTTCTGTGGGACAGGTGGAGTATAAACTTTTTTTTGTTCTTAGCTACATATTTATTCTTTTTCTGCAAACTTTTTTCCAGAGACATGGAGATAAACTGTGTTATAGCTGGCCAAATATTCTTGAAATGCTGAGGTAACTATTGGCGACATCTCTGTTTTTTGTTTGATACTTTGATGTTGGTTGACTTCTCATCCCATTCTTCTTTAGATCAGTTGCTGGATCATCTGAAAAGGATCTCGTGACTCTTGGATTCCAGGTTAGTAAATTGGCCACATATCTGCAAGTTCTAATTACTATTATATTTGTGATTATTACATACTGGATCTATGTGTTGCACTGTTATTGACCTCTTGGTACATTGCTCACCCTATAAGTTATGTTCGGTGTAGTCAAAAGCGAGAAAAGCGAGTGCTTAAGCGAAGAAGCGAGGCGTTTTGCCCTAAAGCGCGTTTGATTCTAAAGAAGCGAGGCGTTTTACTAGAGCGAGAAAAAGCGTTAAGCGAAAGAGAAGCGCTCGCTTTTTTGTATAACGACTAGTTTTTACGAAATGAGAACTTAGACGATTATTCGGAATAAAAATAGTAGACTTTAGGCTTTAAGTATTTGAATAAACTTCTCTTTTTTTTTTGGTCCTTTTTATTGAAAATAAATATTTTAAGATAATTATGTTTTTGTTTAATCATTGTTTTCATATTAGACACTATCAAATGCGCAAAGGGTAAAAAGTTCACTGAAGCCCTCGCTTTTCTCGCTTCTCGCCTTAGTGAAAGGCATGTCGCTTTGAGGTCGCTTTCGCCTTTAACTACCTTACTTATGTTTCTATATTATATAATGTTAATGTTGTAGGCGTTTTGAGATATCTGAAGGTATTTAGTCGAAGACAATAGGGTTGTGAAACGATAGGCCTAAGAATGCCTGAGGTTAATGGTTCAAGAAACATAGTACTGGGATTATGTATCTTCTATGACCTTAAGGATTAGTGTTCTTTTCGGCAGGATGCCAGATACAGATGCATGTCAGCAGATACATTCTGCAACTATAAAAAACACGTCAATATTCTAGTTAGCAATAGCTTCAAATTAAATTTAGTTCTTTTATCAGTTGGTAATTAGAGATCAGCAGTGTAACTCTTCTTGTCCAACAGCCTTTGGCTTAGGGGTATCTACGGTGTATCTATGGTGCCCTGTCAAGCAAGTGATTGTGGGAATAAGTCCCAAACTATTACTTAGCTGGACTTTGGTGTTGAGAGTGGTCTCTCTCATTCTCTCATGAATTTTCTTTTTATCTAGTGTAGATATCATAAGGTTTCAAAATTTAGAAGACCTATTATGTACTGATGTACATAGATTTTTCATATTGAGCCAAACTAGTTTCATCCAACAGAAGTGAGCATAAACTATTAGCTAGTGCTTTATAGATATGTAGTATGTGCCCATCACAAGACTAGGGTCACTAACACTCAAAATCTGATTGCTTAATTTTGTACCCTGGGCATATATCGCATCACTTACTAACTCGGCAAAAAAAAAAAAAAAAAAAAGTCCATGGTTTGATGGAACCGTGTATGTTGTCAACTTGTACATTAAATTGCAACTTCTAAAAGATTCACAGTTAATGCTAAAACCAGAAGATTGCACAATTCTTTGCTGAAGATTTGCTTGTCTTTCTTTCCTTGATACTAATTTAGGGCTACAGGCCAAATTTAACCATTGCCAAAGAATATGTGTTACCTGATTAAAGCTAATAAAAATGTTAGTATTCAGTTATTCACAATAATTGATGAAAAATTATACTTGTGGAACATTTATAATGATTGTTTTACTTTAGTTTTGGCATGTACACTGAACTTTTTCCTCAATCATTACTTTATCCAAGTTGATCTCTTTTCATGTAGTGTCTACGAGTTATCATGAACGACGGGCTGTCAACTGTACCTTCAGAATTTCTCCACGTGTGAGTTTTCTCAACTTTATGTGATTCGTGTACCGACTGATAGATTTCCTCTCTTGGTAGAATTATTCTGAAACTGCATTTCTGGTGCTTCCATCACTATATGTTCAAATAAATATGCATTTAAGCTAACGATAGATAATTTTGTTATTTCTAGTTTTAATCTTTTGTCGTCTTTATTGGACTAGCATAGAGTTGGGATTTACTTTTGTTCTCTAGTGAATGTCTGGTTGTATGAGAAAAATAAACCTATGAGATTCCCTTGATTCTTTGGCATTATATGACGTATATATACTTACCTGTATGGATGCACTATTCTTACAAATCCAAATAAATGCATATGTATATGGTTATATGTATGCATACATGTGTGATATACACTTGTATGGCTTTTTATATGTATATGTGTATGCAAGTATGTATTCACGTAAATCCATTTATGTGTATGTGCATGCACACATGAAAATACTTGTGTTTATGCATTTATAGTAATGTGCTACATTGGGATAAGATGCTTGTAATTGAGTTCCTATTTCTTCCAAGGGATTAGGTCGTAGAATAGCAATTTACCTTTCCAAATGTACCGATTTGGTACGTGAAATTTTTTAAAGTTGTAGAAATGTAACGAACTTTCATCATCACGCACCAAATTGGAACACTTATGAAAGTTTGTTACATTTCTACAACTTTAAAAAAGTTCATGTACCAAAACGGTATATTTGGAAAAGTACATTGCTATTCTACGACCTAATCCCTTCTTCCAACAATACTTTTTTGGGGTTATTTCAACTGTTTTTTGACTGGTTAACTATTTCTTGGACTCTATCAGATGTATAGATGTTACTGGTGCATATAGTTCTCAGAAGACCGAATTGAATATCAGCTTAACAGCAATCGGCCTGCTGTGGACTTCAACTGACTTTTTTGCCAAAGGTCTATTAGAGGGTCCTCCAGAGGACACAGGAAGAGGTTTGGCTCTCATTTGGTATCAGTTGGCCAGCTTTGATTGTTAGGAGTTTACTAATAATTCATTCTTATATCATGTATCTGCAGAAACTCTGGAGCACAAGAGTGGTGGAAAAATAGAACAGTCTGGGAATACTGCCAAAAAAGTTGACCAACAAGGTTCCACGATAACTGTTGCTGAACATGAGAAATTGCTGTTTTCTGTTTTTTCGTTACTCCAAAATCTTGGAGCTGATGAAAGGCCTGAGGTAAAAGAATTACTGCCAGTTGGGCTTCATGTGTACCAATTGCCAGTTGTATGAATTATGAAATTCCCTGTTTGCTAGATTCTGATACTTTATCAGACCTTTGTGTTAGAATTTTATGTTAGTTTGCATCTACTCTATTTATAATTGCTTTGATTAATATTTCGACACATTTTTAGAATACCATACTTCTCTTTCTGAAATTAGAGGAATATGACAACCTTTTAACTCAACATGCCAATCTAGCTTGGAAATGAATAAAGCAATACTACTTAACATAGATTGATAGTTATCCATGATCTCCTCTCTACCAGATACCATAATTTTTTCTGGTAGTATAGAATCTATCAGTATAAGGGACGCCTATGATCCAACAATATAAAACGCTTGTGATCTCATGTATTCTTTGTTTGCAACCTCCACCATACTATACTCTGTCATAATGATCAAGGTCTTATTTACTTTCTTGCCTTATTTATCTTAGGTTAGGAACTCTGCTGTGCGGACACTATTTCAAACCCTTGGAAGCCATGGGCAAAAGCTTTCTAAGAGCATGTGGGAAGATTGTCTGTGGAATTATGTTTTTACGACTTTAGATCGTGCTTCTCACATGGTAAGATTCAGTGTATGTAAAGCTATACCTCATGCTCTGTTTTGCTGTAATTTAAAGTTATTATTTGATTACAGGCTGCAACATCTTCCAAAGATGAGTGGCATGGGAAAGAACTTGGTGTCCGTGGTGGAAAAGCAGTTCATATGCTCATACATCATAGGTATTTCCATATACTTCTTTTAATCGATATTTTTAGGTAGTAGAGATGGCAATATGGTCGGGTTGCGCAAAGGCGCAAACATGTATGTTCTGTATACGGATCAAAATGAGCCGGGTTGGATTTGGCTGGTTACAGTTTTTTTTTTTTTTTTTTTTTTTTTCCCCTAAGTTTTTATTTCTTATAACATATTAGCATGTCAAATATGAGTAAAAGATTTAGCATTTAAACTATGTTAAATTTTTTTTATATTATTCCAGCAATAATCTACTTCCTCAGATGAAATGAACTAGGGGAGTTTTATGCATTGATATACTCATCTGACGACTTCTGACCTGTTCGAAGCATTTGACTGGTTTTCTTTTGGCTATTATTTTGATTTGACCCATTTGACCAGTTAGAGAAGAAAAGGGAACCCAAATCGACCATTTATTAGTAAATGGGTCAAAAGTTGCCATCTTTAGTAATTAGGCTTTACTCTTCAGTCATGCAAATGATTTTCATGGTGTTATGAATATCCAGTCGGAACACAGCTCAAAAACAATGGGATGAAACACTTGTGCTTGTATTTGGTGGAATTGCTCGTATCCTACGTACTTTCTTTCCATTATTAAGAAGTATAACCAACTTTTGGTCTGGTATGTCTTTTTAGTAGATCTTTTGCAAACTATGTATGCTTCCTCTTAACAAATTAGAACAATGGTTGAGTCAACTTCTTATTATACAGGATGGGAGTCTTTGCTTCGATATGTGAAGAACAGCATTACGAATGGCAGTAAAGAAGTTGCCCTTGCTGCAGTAGGTTGTTTGCAGTCAACAGTTCTCTCTCATTCCCCGAAGGTAAGAGGTTTCCCTGGCAAACTCGTATGAAATTTGGGAAACATTGTATTCATATTAGTTCTATATCCCATGTACTTTACCCTTTTTTGGCCGTCTAAGCTAGAGGCTTATGTATGTCTATCTGCTCAGAACATATTTCTTTGAATCAGGGAAATCTGCCAATGCCATATCTCAAATCTGTTCTTGATGTTTATGATATTGTTCTCCGCAATCCAACTGCTTGCAATGATATGGCAGCAAACAAAGTAAAGCAGGAGATAATACAAGGGCTAGGTAAAGTAATTCTAATGACGTTATATAGCCTATTTCATTTGTCTCACCACTTAAATTATTTGTCAGTCCTTGCTATATCTGCTTGGAAAAAAAGGATGATAGAAAAAACAGTTTTCATCCTTTCCATTTGTCAATTTCTACACTTACAGTTTATAAGACATGTGAGCAAGTAAATATTACTCTTGATTGTAAAAACTACATATATATATATATATATATATATGACAACAAAGAAATTGACTAGGAAAGCGAGATATACAAATTCATTCACTAGCTGAATTCAATGAATGTAGGAAATAACCGAAGGTAATAGTATTTCCATGTTTTCTTCTTTTTGACAGTTTTCAGTACACTCCTACATGTGTCACGTGTTTTTGAATCTCTGTTTCTTTAACAGGAGAAGTATATACACATGCGCAAGGAATGTTTGAAAGTAGCATGTACTCGCAGTTGCTTTCTGTCATTGAGTCTGCAATTAAAGAAGCAAAGATCACTCAAAATAGTTTTGAAGCCGAATTTGTGAGTATGCTAATCTTTGCCTAAAGAATTATAACTTATCCCTTAAGCCTCATTTGAGAACTGAATGGTACTGATGAAGTAATTTAGGACCTTTTATTTTTATTTTTATTTTTATTTTTATTTAATCTGAGAATGTTTCCAGAGCAAGGTAAAAAACATACACTAGTAATATATTGCATAATATTGGAACAAGACCTGGATGCTAGTACCGTAATAAGTTAAAAAAGCTTCCACCTAATGAAGGGTCATTACTGATATTAGGATGAAACATATTTATTATGTTGATGCTAAATTATTGTTGGTACTTGGTAGTTTTAGCACCAGTCTTACTCCTAGAAACCTGTAGAGTTTTAGAAGCTCCCTTCACGCCCATATATAAATGTTTACATGTGTTACTAGTTCCACTTTATATTAAATCCAGTGCAGATTTTTCAGGTCATTACACGTATGCTCACCCTTGCATTTTGCCATATGTTCATGGTTGTAGTATTGGATGTTCGAAATAGGTAGATTATTCTTGTAATATCTGGGATATTGTATCTTTATCTCAACACTTGGGTGCTGTTTTTGAAGCTTCGTGAATTCCACGTACATTATTAGATTGAATAGCTAAAAGTTGAGGTCTTATTCTGAAAATTTCAGAAGACTCGTGTTATGTGAAAGTCACATAGTTCGTAGTTTGATTTGTATGTTTCTGAACATGCATGGACGATTTGCTATGTATAAGATTCTATGGCTTTATGCAATTTTGGTAAACGTCTGGGGTTTTTGCCATCATCATGCATATATATAGTATATGAATGCAGATTCATATGATTTTGCATGACAGCAAATTTTCCATGTTCTAACATATACTTGTTACAGGGACATGTTCCGCCACTGCAGCGTGTAGTACTAGACATCTTTCCACAATTACGTCCGCCTAATCATCTTCCTTCATTGTGGACGGTCTTTTTCCAGAAGCTATTGCATTATCTCCCAAATTCTGATTCGTTTGTACATAATGGAGATGCTGCAAAGCCTGTTGAATCCAGAGGTTATATATCTGGTACTGACATCATCAACATGTTATTATTGTTATGACTATTAGTTTTGGTTTATTTTTATTACCTTCTGCTTCCAGAAGCTAATACTCAAGTATTATCTCCACAGAATCTAACGGGACTAGTAGTAACGATCAGTTAGAAGTTGAATCTTCCTCTTCAAGCTCTGATTCAAAAAAAACTTCAGCTGTGACCATCTCAAGTGATTTGTTTGCTGAAAAGCTTCTTCCTGTGTTGGTTGATCTATTCTTACAGGCTCCAGTAGCTGAGAAGTTGATTATTTTTCCTTACGTCATCCAAGGTCTTGGAAGGTAGAACTTTGTTCCATATATTATTTGCTAGATGTATTATACAGCCACGATTGCTTGTATGTTTTTATATCACTTTCAAAATTTCATATTAGGTTGACCCGGTTGACATAAAACACAACCCAAATTGACCCATTTATAATAAATTGGGTCTAAATTGCCACATCTACTTTTTTTTATTAATCTTGACATTGTTTTTGCAAGACGTCAGATTTTTTATTATATCCTTTTTCATTCACACTTTATTTTTGTAATAATGGTTCTCAAATGTTGAGAAGTGTTCAGAAACTTTATTGAGTGTTAGGTTCTAGTTTCATATGAAATTAGTCTTCAAACTTATTTTCAACTATTTTCATTTTTATTTCATATTTTTGTATTAGTGAAGAGTTTTGTCCTTACAGGTGCATGATAACAAGAAGAGAAAATCCGGATGGTGGACTTTGGGGACTAGCTGTTAAAAGCTTCAACCAATTGTTAGTTAATGACGTCAGCAAGTTAAAACATCAATCAGGGTCTGATCTAAGCACCTACAAGCCTGCCAGAATTCGTTTCTGGAAAGAAGTTGCTGATGTCTATGAAATATTTCTTGTGGGCTATTGTGGACGGGCCCTTCCTTCCAATCCACTTGCTGCAATATCAAAGGAGGATGATGAATCCCTTGAAATGGAACTTTTAGATGTTTTGGGGGATAAAATTCTGATGTCAGACATTGATGCATCTCCTGATGTAATCTTCCTTTCACCAACTACATGCTCTTGATTTTTTTTGAGGACACTAATTATGCGTGTATAAGGGAGGGATCGTCGCATTTACGGAAACAACTTTGGTTTTAATTCTGTTTTGAGTAACCAACTTATTTTAGGCCAGGAAAACCATCAAAGTTATTTATTTGTTTTTTTGAAGTTAATTACTGAGATGTCATGACCGTGCATTGTTATGGCTGCGTCTATCAGATTACCTTAAATTAAAACTTTTGAAAACTGAATCAAGATTTCTAACACCTTGATGGTTTTTTCTAGCCTACAAAAGCTGGTTACCTAAAATAGAAATTTGACCAAAGTTGGTTACTATTTTATGCTAGTAGCCATTCATGGATAACATGCAAAAACCTTTGTGTTATTGGACACCTCCAAAATGGCTTTGAAGTTATGGATAAACATGCACAAACATCAATGACTATTTTGCCCCCATGGATTATAAATATCTTGGCTGTTTTTATACTCAGACTGCAGTTGTCTGATTTGTTGCGGACTTGCAGTAAGTCTTGCAACCACAATACATAGAAGTTTGAAGTAAGATAATTCATTAGAAAAAAGGAAGAAAACCGGTATATTCTAGGTTGAGCAGTTACCCCTTCAGCTTTAAAGGTCAAATAGTGCCTTTCTGGCCATAATATTGTAGACATTTGAAGTAGGAACAACTACTAATTTTACTATGCATCATGTTATTCAATGTGATATTTTATTTTCTTGATACATGTTTCTCAATGACATTTTGATTTCATGCTTCTACTCACATCTACAGATTATGCAACGGTTAATAGTTACTCTTGACCGATGTGCTTCTCGTACGTGTTCTTTGCCAGTTGAAACAGTTGAGCTTGTGCCTCCTCACTGTAGCAGATTCTCTTTGACTTGCTTGCATAAATTATTTTCCTTGAGCAGGTATGCTCATCTATAACTTCCAATCCTTTCACCTGTCTTTCCGTTCTAGTAAACATTTTTGTTTTTGTTTT
Source organism: Artemisia tridentata subsp. tridentata (assembly GCA_021014915.2). Lineage (NCBI taxonomy): Eukaryota > Viridiplantae > Streptophyta > Magnoliopsida > Asterales > Asteraceae > Artemisia > Artemisia tridentata. Next base: position 253,071,834 of record CP139504.1, read on the forward strand.
ATCAATGTTACTGGAATACACTGAATAATTTTTTAACTTATGCATGATTTTATTGCCTAAATATCTTATTTTCATGTGCTCAAATACATTTATTTACAATCTATGCATGCTTCTGCGCAGTTATAATAATGAATCAAATAACTGGAATCCGACTCGAACAGAAGTAAGCAAGATTTCTGTCACGATACTCATGACAAGATGCGAGTACATTCTGAAGAAATTTTTAACGGACGAGAAGGATTTAGGTAAGTAGCCTTAATAACAATCATGTGTCTAGAGGCAGCAAAATGGGTGCGGGTTGGGGATCGGGTTCTAGTTGAAACAGTCCGTGTTGGATTGAGTTGACCAAAGAACACTTTCCCAGTTACTTGCTTTCTCCATCCCATGTTTACTGAAAAAAAAAAAAAAAAAAAAAGAATAATAAGAAAAACCCTTTGGGATATGTGCAAATAATTCTGCTTGTAGTTGATAAATGTCAATTTACCCTTGCATATAGGACATCTTTCAGCTGCCAAAGTTCCAATTATGGCAATTAAATTTTGTGTTATATAGGAAAACAGTTAATTATGACTATCATCTATCAAACGTGGACAATTATTTGGGACAAACTAATATAGTAATGTAGACAATACTTTGGGTAGAGAGGGAGATAACTTTTCTATAACTATATGATGAGTTAAAAGTGATTTCAGAAACATTATAATTACAATATTAATTCAAATTTTTGAATAAAATGGTTAGTTGGCATTAACAATGGACATTGGGCATCTTTCAGCCTATTTGACCCGCTCAACTTATTTGACCTGTACATTCATTATTAAATGGGTCGAAACTGCCACATCTACGTGTATGTCATGATGGTTTCTTTTGTAACATTCTTCAACCAACTATTTGAAGGTGAACGTCCATTCCCGTCCGCTAGAATAAGTGAGATTGCTTTTGTCCTCCAAGAGATGGCACGCGTTACCATGCATCCAGAGACGGCTTCAGTTCTTCCATTACATCCTTTTTTGAAGGGTGGTCTCTTAGAGGAGAATACTGGCCTACGTGCACATTTATTTGTCCTTTTCTCGCCCTTATGTGAGCTTGTTAAATCGAGGTAAAAAACTACTATCAAGTATGCATGCATACACTCACAAAGGACATGACTAAGGTTCATTAATTGTAGTTATAATTCATCTCATTATGAACCATATCAAACCTTACTGGATAAATATAAAAGTCCCTGTATTATTACATTTTATTTCAATTCTTTACTGAGCCAAAAAGATTTATTAATCACATAGTGATACTTTTCTCATTCAAATGCTAGTAAGGTCAGTCTGGGTCAGATAGTACTTGAAATGAAAATTGTCCTCCATCTTACCAATAATCCACTGTGGAAGACATTTTCACCCATTAAAAAGTTACATGTCATATGTATCTTCATTCATGTAATCAGTTTTGCTATGTTCGTTAAATTAAACAAAAATTGTTGCTTCATACTTTTATACGTGATTCTATTCTCGCTATATTGAAGTTCATTTACATATCTTGAACTTTCCATGTACAGGAATTCTCGTGTTAGAGATCTGGTGCAAGCTTTACTAAGACTTGTCAGTACCGAACTAGGACTACATAAAATATGCTTGACAAATTGAGTGCATCCAGTAATATAGCCAAACCATTATACTGGTATGTTCCTTCTTGCCTTTTGAGTTCAAATGCGAGAAACTTTTAGGTTAGATTTTGTTTTTACAAGTGTTAGTGAGAAATTGTCAAAGTTTTGATTTTGGCTTTCTTTCTCTACTTTTTACTTCTAATTTGTATTTTAAGTTTTGGTTTTCGCCTTCTGGCATGTATTTGTAACTTCTGCATAAGGAAATGTAGTCATGTAGATCTGATATGAGTAAAACAGTTCCATTGTAGTCAACAGTATATGTATTTTCTAGTAATTCCCATATTATGTTGTTCAGATTTGTTTTGGCCTTCTTGTGGGTTAATGAGTTATATGTTAAAATCATAAACAAACCCATATACAAAAATTGTCGTCCCGTTATTTGTCACCTCCAATCCAAATATACCTTACTTTCGTAATAACGGGTTTGTTTGCACTTCGCATAAAATGTGTATTAACAATTCCGTGATCACTATCCAAGCGTGTTATAGGAATTGCCTCCTAAATTATATATATAAGGCACATGTCTTGCCTTGCCAAGTGCACCAGAATGTAAGAAAAGATAATTCGGTAAAGATTATAGTAGAACTTGAACTATTTAAGTAGTTTAAATAACAAAAAGTTATTTCAAAGATAAAAGGCCAATAATTCCAGCTCGTTTTGAATTTGCTCATGACTAGCATGTAGTTTTTTTTTTTTTTTTTTTTTTTTTTTTTTTTTTTTTGCCTAAAAAATAACTATAACACAAAACCAAAAAAAATTCATCTCTTCATAAAACATAAACATCACACAATTTAAACTAAATATGGCGCCATTTTGTTTTTTTATATAGATCTATACATTTTTTTTACAAATATGATAAATACCCAACTGTTAATGTATTATTATTTTTTTTTTTTTTGTGTTTTCGTTGAGTGGTATTGATAAAGATAGTATCGTGATGATTCTTTGTGTTATCATAAAGTTTATGTAAAACAGAGCATCTTTCATTTTTAATTCACAAGGCATAAACTAAAATAGTTCATTTATAATTTGAGTATTTCAATTTAATTACAGAGTATTTATAATTTGAACGCAGTTGAGCTCCATCCTTAGACTAGTCGGCAAGGGTGGTTAAAACTTCACCAACCAAGCCAAAGTCACGCGCTAAGCCCTTGCCAACCTTTCCATTTCACGCATGATGTGCAGCTTCCAAGACAATTTGTGGTGAAAGGTTCACCATAAGTATTACTTGATGTTTTTTATTTTTTATTTTGTGTGTGAGTGTGTGTGGGGTATTTATTGGGGTATATTTGTATAAAGTGGGTATTTTAATGAAATGTGAAGATGGTGTTGCCTTGCCTACTAAAAAGTGAAGTGAGGTGAAGGGGAGTGAGACGAGAGAGAAAGCTGATGTGTATGGTGAAAAAATGGCTTCCTTGCCATCTAGCCTTATGTGTTGTGTCCATAACCCCTACGCATCACATTATGGTGGAACCCACCAATCTAAGGCTGCCCAGTAAGGAGGGTCAATCCCTCCCAATTTTTCTGCCACGTCAGCTTTTTCTCTCCAGCGATCTTCAGGCGATTAGGTGCCCCAGTAAGGGCGACCATGATCAATTTTTTTTTTTTTTTTTTTTTTTAAAAAAAGAAAAAAAAAGGAAAAAAAAACATTTTTAACACAAACTCAAATTTCATTAATAATTAAAACGTTACATAATAATTCAAATAAAATAAAAACATTATAATAAAATTCAAATAACATTAAAACATTACGATAATAAAACGACTAAACTAGTTTTGATTATGACGATGCGTGTGAAAAGTTTTTGGCTCATTCGGAAACGATCATGGGGTCTCGCAGAAGGAAGCAGCCACTAAACGGTTATGAGCACCCAAACAATCCCTACTAATTTGGTTTCGTGAGACTTTAGTTTGTGACGCTTGAAAAGCCTCCCAACACTCTTCCGCAAACATCATAAACTCGCTACTAACTTCATTTTCATCATCCAAAGACGAATCGACAATGAATAGCTCGTAAGAATTCATACTGTGAAAAAATATAGAGAATGTGTGAAATGAGATTTGTGGATTGAAGTGTGTTAATATGTGTATTTATAAGGTAGTTTAAAAGAATATATATATATATATATATATATATATATATATATATATATATATATATATATATATATATATATATATATATATATATATATATATGGGGGACTTTCTTACGAGAACCATTTTATCTGCGAGAACTGAGAGAACCACAAAAAACATACATGCACGCCTTTTAAAATAAAATAAAAATACATGCAAATCATCAATAATCGTAAGTATCCACCTATGTTCTTCAATATCATCATGAGCTCATCCTCTTTTTTCACAAAAACCTTACACAAGGCCGCAATATTGTCGTTGCACGCCTTATAAGAACATACATGCACACCTTCAAAGAAAAATGTTGTATTTCCAATTTCTTATCAAATTCTTTAGAACAACTATGTTTTTTTAAAAACATATATGTTGTTTTTAGAACATATGTGCAAAAATACAATTATTGAAGGCGTGCATGTATGTTTTTGGTGGTTCTCTCAGTTCTCGCAGATAAAATGGTTCTCGCAAGAAAGTCTCACACACACACACACAATATATATATATATATATATATATATATATATATATATATATATAAAATATATATATATATATATTATTTTTTTGTTTCAAACGTTAAAAAATAACGGCTAGTTCTATTTATTTTATTATTTATTTTATTATTATTTTTTTTTCAAACGGTCTAATACAAACGGTCCAAGCCTTAAATGCACAACTTTTACAAACACATTTATTCGATCGAGTTGAGGACCAAGATAAAAAAAAATGGGGGCGATCGAATTGTTACAACAAGAAGATCGATTGGGAATCGATCGAGTATATCGATCCCAATGCCTTACTGCGAGTAGCCTAACACAATGAAAAGTAAATATGCTTTACAATAGTGAGGAATTCTTGCAACACGAATGTGAGATAGCGGAATCAATCTTCATTATCGTCTTCACGTCTTCCTAACATACCCGACTACACTGGCAATTGGGTTATCCGACTATAGTGGCAATTGGGTTTTCCTAGGGGTGTTCACAATTCGGATATTATCCACAGGGTATTGGTTTAGTTTTTGATTAGGTGTGAGTTTCAGGTTTTCAAAATATCAAATTGGGGAGGAAGATTAGAATTAGAGATTGATAGAAAAGCAAGGATATGGGTTCATGTGAGTAGGCAACAAAAACTATCTATTCTTGTTCTATTGCGTAGTATCAGCTATTGGTTGAATATACATGAAATTCTAGAAAATGTTTGCTATCCTGAACTATATTTTTCTTTTCTGAATGATAAAAAAATTATGGTCAAAAGAAAATGCTATTTTGGAGTTTTATCAACAATTTGCTTGTGTATATAGAGATCCGGGATTCAAATATCTCAGATTGGGGGACAACTCTCCGCTTCTGCTCGTGAACTCATTAAAGCAAACTCATGGCCCAACCCAAACAGACTCAATGTTCTTTAAATGTCTTTTTCTTATGGAGTGTTCATCGATTCGGTTATCGGATTGTTCGGTTTATTCGGTTTTATTAGTTCGGTTAAAAAAAATTTATGGGTCAATCCAAAAACCGAACCGAACCGAACTAGAATTCAAACGAACCAAACCGAAAACTGAATTTGAATTTGGTTCGGTTTTTGGGTTGACCCAAATAACTTGAATTACACCATTATTTTTTTTTAAATTTAATTATATGAATTTTTGGCAAATAAAATTATTTTAAGCATAAAAAGTTTTTTCTTTTTTTTTTTTTTTTTTTTTTTTTTTTTTTTATTTTTTTTTTTTTTAATGTTAAAATTTTAATGGTATTTTTGTATATAAAAAGTATATGTATTTATGTAAATTCGGTTTTTGGTTTAGATAGCCAAAACCATATCCAAACTAAAAACCGAATTTTTAGTTTGGTTCGGTTCGATTTTAGCAAATTCAGTTCGGTTATAAGTTTGGTTCGATTCGGTTTCGGTTTTCGATTTATTAAGTTATTACCCAAACAATGCACACCCCTAGTTTTATGAACTTTTCTAAGCTAATTTTGTTATGTTGATTGTCGAGTTTTAATAAATCAAATATCTCCACAAAGGCATTTTTATTATGCTATGTTATCGGAGACATTTTAAAATAATGTAATTATTTTAAAATTTATCAATTATTAGCCAGATACTATAAAACTTTTAACAATGTGTTATTAATGCATGTTATTGCACGATTTGATAAAATATGTAAATATTACATCATTTAAATATGTAAATATTACATCATTTAAAACTTTTAACAATGTGTTACTAACAATGTGTTACATCACAATTCAAATTATTACATCATTTAAATATTTCACTTCGTAAATATTTTACGAGTTATATTTATTTTTCTTCTATAGAAACATTATGTTATTAATATTCACGTAATCCCGAACCTACAATTCTATGAAAACACTTGTATTCACTTAGCTACTAAGTCATGTAACTCACTACTTCCATCACCTCCTCAAAGCCCTATATAAACCCCCTCCCCTACCTCTTTGGTCGTTATAAACAAAACACAAACACTCTTACAAATTGATTTCTACTCCAAGTTTCATTCAAGAATTAAAGATACAAGTGCTCTACATATCAAATCATTACAAATCTTTGATGATCCTCTTGATTTTTAATCCACTCAAGTCACCTAAAGTTTCATCACAAGTCTTGCAAGGTCACAAGAAATTGTTAATGATTCTAAAGGAGTGGAAGAGTATTCTAGTCCTTGTCCTTGTTCTTGTTTCCTTTCTTTTGAAAGCCAAAAGTTGTAAGAAAACCTAGCTCACTCTCATGATAAACACCATTTACATGTTTAATATATGCTATATATGTCTAGTTATATTGATCACATGATGTACTAAACCTTAAAATTGAAAGTTATTTACTACCTTATGTTAAACAAACTAGTAAACTAGTCATCTTATGCATATTTTTGCCGCAAAATCAATTAACTATAGCCTTGTATATATACATACTGTTATAAAAAAAATATCAAACTAAAAACGTAGCAATTTGAATCACCCAAAACGGATACACGAATCAAAATTTATGGCCAAAAGAAGTTAACAAAACCGGAAAAAATGAAACTGTCAAACCTTTTTGATCCAATTTTAAACTACCATTTTGACCACTTTAGAGTCTGATTTATCGAAAGTGTAAAACACAAAAGTTGTCTGGAATGATGTTTACGTCTATTCGCGAGAGATCTCGGCCTGAAAACGCACGAGGTGGGCTGGGTAGAAGGACCTGTTTAGACCCGAAACATAAAAATTTCCAAAAATCCTTTCTTGTACGACCTCGTTATTTCAAGAAACTTCACCACTTTCATCACGTACTTATAAATTCATCTTTATCAAATAATATCATATATCTCAACTTTAGAATAACAAATTTAGTGATTGACAATAACATGTAATAACCATTTTTCCTAAATCATAACCAAACAACCCTATAACTTCATTAGACTTTGAAAACGGCCAAAAGTTATTTGCAAAACATGCTTCAGAATAGTGTTTTTTCACATGTGAAAACCAGTTTTTCACATGTGAAACAATAATCCTAATTTATAAGTTTCCACATATGAAACTATACTCATAACTTATAAGTGTTTTTTCACATGTGAAAACTAGTTTTTCACATGTGAAACAATAATCCTAACTTATAAGTTTCCACATATGAAACTATACTCATAACTTATAAATCCTTATAACTCTTATAACCTTTATAAACTTCGCAAACATATAAAATACATGTTTTACATATTAAGTACTACAATAATAGGGAGCTTCATGTGAGGGGCCTCTTCGGGGTGATCGTACTGACGAGCTGTTGGATTTTACGAATTAAAGAATCCTAACTCCTCGTACGTTCACTACATGACCTCTGGATTGTGATGACCCGAACGGTAGTACGATATATATAAACTAAACACGTTTTCACAAACTAAAATCGTTTCTATAAACAAAGATACCCAAACTACCAAGTACTACATCATGATCAATATAAAAGACATATATAGACTCGTTTATACTTACGCATTACTATTCCATAAACTAAGACACGATACCATATTATAGGTTTCTCGTAGAGGTTTTCACAACTCAAACATCACTTTCACTACTCACTAAATATCATTAACTCACGGTGAGTCATAGCCCCACTTTTACTCATTTAATTATTTTATAAATACTTTGCGGGAGATACATGCTCAACTATTTTAATTTCAATTTCGATTATTTGCAAATTATATTTTGTATCTAAACTAAATGTTTATTTATGCTAAATAACCTTGTTGCCATACTTAGAGTTTCTATATCATGGACCATTAAACACTATGCATAGTGAGTACGAATATTATAGTCAGATCTATTGGGATTAATGTAACCATTAAGTTGATTCAGTTAAAGCAAATAGAACGCAACAAACATTTGAGAACACTAGTTATAACAACAAATTACCTACTAGGCTATGATTGCAACAATTATTCTAATTTCTATTGGTACGAGATTTACATTTTGGTTTTCATAAGGATAGTGTAATAACAAACAATTTTCAACACTTTTGGTGTATAACAACGTAACCCAGACACAAAATGATTGGTGGCCCCCTACCGGGTAGATTATCGAGGTTATCGACATCTACAAAATGGGATGATTTCATGTACTTGGTACAAACTATGTGATCTAATGGACTTGGTGTAATTTCAAAACTAATAGAATTTGTATAATAAACAAACCAACAGACTTGGTACAAATGTGAACCAACCAGAAACCAGTAAACTTAAGGTTTCGATGTCAGGAATTTAGTACAACGGAAACACTACCTATATGTGATATTGTATTTAGTACAATAGTCATACACTCGGAATACTTGAAATTTACATTTAACATTTATAATTACTTGTTACAAGGATTCACTTATAAAGGTTATCATAATTATTCAACAAACTCTGTGAACTCAACAACCTCTGTGTTGTCACTTTTATCATGTTTATCTCATGTCCATAATGAACGAGGCTGGCACGGAGGGGCATGAATACTTCAAGATGGCTATAATTTTATTATCATTTGAAAACTCATTTAATGTAATTTGTAAACATTGAAACTACATGGACCTCATTTTATAATCTCTGATATTTATATAATTCGAATGATACATCTTTTAAAACAACTCAATTAGAGTTCGTTTTCTATTGTTATAACTGTTATGCCATGAAGTAACACCAATTTGAATTCCGCTGTGTCCACGAAATTGGGGGTGTTACTGATTGGTATCAGAGCTATAGTTACAGGGAAACGGGTCTAATTGAGACCTAAACTATAACCACTTTTCCACAAAAATATTTTATAGCCTTTCGCTCTACGTGCCCTACGCCTTCCGAACGTTTATGCGATTTCTAAGCATTCTTATGCTACACGAATATATAGTATATTAATATATACATTCGACACACTTTCAATCACTTTATAAACACTCGAATTGTTTTTGACATCATAATTCTTCTTATAGAAATCATGTGCGCACCCACTTCTCCCGATTATGTTCTCACTCTACCTAATCACTTCCCAGTCTTATCACCCTCACCCGAGCCTGGGTTTGACTTCTTAAATGCCTTCGTTCCTGATAACGAAGAAGAACCTTACGAAAATTTAGCGGATGAAGAAGAGGAGGAACCACTACCGGCTAATATTGTACCACCTTCCCCTGAGTATTTTGTATTTGATTGGGTTGAGCCATGCCCTGAAGAGGATGATGAATACGATATTACATATGATATAGCGCCATTATCACCACCTCCCAACTCAGAAACCTCTCCCGATTCTGACTAGGCTCACAGCAGACTTATATGGTAGTAGTTCCTTTGTAATTACTAAACTGAGAGTTTCAGTTAGTAACATCGTAGAAACTTGTAATCGGTTTCAATTTTGTAATCGATATAACAAGTATGGAATCTACTTTGTATAAAGGTTTATGTTTCAATAAAATATTATCTTAAATCCTTATGGTTGTACCATTTTCTTAGGTATGTGATTTTTATGTCATACAAATATTCATTATGTTGTACATTTTTGATATTTGGTAGAATCATGGCTTAAATCTGTTTAAACACCGAAAATTATAACAACTAAACCGAACATTACATTATTAGTCCTCAATTATACATAGCCTAATTACCTATGTCTAATTCAGGAGGAATCATGTTATGTTGGGACCAGTTATTTATAAATCTTATTACAAACAACTTTTCACATATATTCTTAAAAATAAAAAAATGATACTCATCCTACACCATATTCCGAAACGACGAATCCAATAATATCGCTAGCTACCTTAGAAATCATTTGCCACAAGTAACCACACCTTTTCACCGACACCACTCCGAAAAATAATATGAATTAAATACCGGGACGAGATTTTCTTTAAGGAGTATGGACTGTAACCTTTCTCAAATTATGACATCACAATTCAAATTATTACATCATTTAAATATTTCACTTCGTAAATATTATACGTGTTATATATTTTTTCTTCTATGGAAACATTATGTGATTAATATTCACGTAATCCTGAACCTACAATTTTAGGTTTAAACAACGGCTACACACCTTTTGTCTAATATACTAAGTTGTAGAATATTTTCAAACATTAAACATTTCATAGGAAACTTAATTGTTTACCTCATTTCTATTTTAAGTTTTGTACTTAAAATACTTAACAATAATAAATCCATAGAGCAAATTATAACACAACAAAACTATATTTAAAACCTTAGACAAGAAAACATTTAATTTTCTTGTTTCCAGCTCATCAATTTCCCCCCTCCTCCTCTATGTTGGGCGTTTAAAAGAAAGAATCACCAAGACTAATAAGTCTTGGTGATGAGTCAACATGATTAACTAATAAACAACTCATCCTTAGTCCATAAGTTTCCTAGAGAAGTATCTCTTACACAAGAGGAAGTAATCAAATTGAATATCTCTTACACTATTATGAGTCATTAGGACACTTGTGTATGATCATATTCAATCTTACATGATCTTTCAACACTTGTATTCACTTAGCTACTAAGTCATGTAACTCACTACTTCCATCACCTCCTCAAAGCCCTATATAAACCCCCTCCCCGACCTCTTTGGTCGTTACAAACAAAACACAAACACTCTTACAAATTGATTTCTACTCCAAGTTTCATTCAAGAATTAAAGATACAAGTCCTCTACATATCAAATCATTACAAATCTTTGGTGATCCTATTGAGTTTAAATCCACTCAAGTCACCTAAAGTTTCATCACAAGTCTTGCAAGGTCACAAGAAATTGTTAAGGATTCTAAAGGAGTGGAAGAGTATTCTAGTCCTTGTCCTTGTTCTTGTTTCCTTTCTTTTGAAAGCCAAAAGTTGTAAGGAAACCTAGCTCACTCTCTTGATAAACACCATTTACATGTTTAATATATGCTATATATGTCTAGTTATATTGATCACATGATGTACTAAACCTTAAAATTGAAAGTTATTTACTACCTTATGTTAAACAAACTAGTAAACTAGTAATCTTATGCATATTTTTGCCGCAAAATCAATAAAATATAGCCTTGAATATATACATACTGTTATAGACAAGATCAAACTAAAAACGTAGCAATTTTAATCACTCAAAACGGGCACACGAATCAAAAGTTATGGCCAAAAGAAGTTAACGAAACCGGAAAAACTGAAACTGTCAAAATCTTTTTGATCCGATTTTAAACTACCATTTTGACCACTTTAGAGTCCGATTCATCGATATTGTAAAACAAGAAATTTGTTCGGAATGATGTTTTACGTCCATTCTATAGAGATCTCGGCCTAATAAAGCACGAGGTGGGCAGGGTTGGGCAGTAGGGCCTTTTTAGACCTGAAACATAAAAATTTCCAAAAATCTTTTCTTTTACGACCAAGTTCCCGACCTCGTTCTTTCACGAAACTTCAACACTTTCATCACGTACTTATAAATTTCATCTTTATCAAATAATATCACATACCTCAACTTTAGAATAACAAATTTAGTGATTGACGATAACATGTAATAACCATTTTTCCTAAATCATAACCAAACAACCCTATAACTTCATTAGACTTTGAAAACGGCCAAAAGTTATTTGCAAAACATGCTTCGGAATAGTGTTTTTTCACATGTGAAACAATAACCATAACTTATAAGTTTCCACATATGAAACTATACTCATAACGTAAAAATCCTTATAACTCTTTTAACCTTTATAAACTTCGCAAACATATAAAATACAAGTTTTACATTTTAGGTACTACAATAGTAGGCAGCTTCATGTGAGGGGCCTCTTCGGGGTGATCGTACTGACGAGTTGTTGGATTTTACATCCTCGTACGTTCACTACATGACCTCTGGATTGTGATGGCCCGAACGGTAGTACGATATATATAAACTAAACACGTTTTCACAAACTAAAACCGTTTCTATAAACAAAGATACCCAAACTACCAAGTACTACATCATGATCAATATAAGAGACATATATAGACTCGTTTATACTTTCGCATTACTATTCCATAAACTAAGACATGATACCATATTATAGGTTGCTCGTAGAGGTTTTCACAACTCAACCATCACTTTCACAACTCACTAAATATCATTAACTCATGGTGAGTCATAGCCTCACTTTTACTCGTTTAATTACTTTATAAATACTTTACGGGAGATACATGCTCAACTATTTTAATTTCAATTTCGATTATTTGCAAACTATATTTTGTATCTGAACTAAATGTTTATTTATGCTAAATAACATTATTGCCATACTTAGAGTTTCTATATCATGGACCATTAAGCATTATGCGTAGTGAGTATGAATATTATGGTCAGATCTATTGGGATTAATGTAACCATTCAGTTGATTCAGTTAAAGCAAATAGAACGCAACAAACATTTTAGAACACTAGGTATAACAGCAGATTACCTACTAGGCTATGATTGCAACAATTATTCTAATTTCTATTGGTACGAGATTTCCATTTTGGTTTTTATAAGGATAGTGTAATAACAAACAATTTTCAACACTTTTGGTGTATAACAACGTAACCCAGACACAAAATGATTGGTGGCCCCCTACCGGGTAGATTATCGAGGTTATCGAAATCTACAAAATGGGATGATTTCATGTACTTGGTACAAACTATGTGATCTAATGGACTTGGTGTAATTTCGAAACTAATAGAATTGGTATAATAAACAAACCAACAGACTTGGTACAAATGTGAACCAACCAGAAACCAGTAAACTTAAGGTTTCGATGTCAGGAATTTAGTACAACGGAAACACTACCTATATGTGATATTGTATTTAGTACAATTGTCATACACTCGGAATACTTGAAATTTACATTTAACATTTATAATTACTTGTTACAAGGATTCACTTATAAAGGTTTTTACAATTATTTCAACAAACTCTATGAACTCACCAACCTTTGTGTTGACACTTTTAGCATGTTTATCTCAAGTCCATAATGAACGAGGCTGGCACGGAGGGGCACAAATACTTCAAGATGGCTATAATTTTATTATCATTCGAAAACTCATTTATTGTAATTTGTAAACCTTGAAACTACTGGGACCTCATTTTGTAAACTCTGATATTTATATAATTCGTATGATACATCTTTTAAAATGACTAAATTAGAGTTCTTTTTCTATTGTTATAACTGTTATGCCATGAAGTAAGACCCAGTTTGAATTCCGCTGCGTATACGAAATTGGGGGTGTTACAAAATAATCCAACTGAAACAAATCTTAGGAAACGTGATAAACGAGCGTCAATGCATGCATGGTTGATCTGTCGATTCAGAAACATATATACATTTTGGACATTGGACAATGCATACTGTATCAATACAAATGGATTAACTCTGCTTTGGTTGATATGTGTGACTTCTTTATATAAATTATGAATAATTTTACATATGATATGCTTAAGACTTTATGAGCGGAGAATGTTCTGCAAAGGCCTGCTTTTCTAGATATTATGTTATCTTTCGTTAAAAAATTTGCCGTACTTCTGTAGGGAAGATTGTACCGAGAGGCAAGTGCAGTTTCTTGCGGCAAAGGAAAGGCTGGGGGTGGGTGTTCTGTGACAAACGGTAATTTTCCCACTAATATTTTAATAATAAATGTTAATTTATTATTACCTGATTGACAAATTAAGCATTTATGTACTTACACAACTATTTCGGGAAACAAACTCGCACACAGTAGCATACAATAACTCACCAGAAACAATGAATTTTTCATTTTCTCACATTTACAAACCTCAACACAATAAAAACGAGAGGTTATCTCGTTTTTCCCGAAAAACGATACGACACGCGTACCGACACCACATTAGTAACGGCTAAATTTCTAAATTCATTTTCGGAGTCAATAATGGTGCATTTATATTAATCTCATAAAAACGTTCTCAGAAATTATATCCTTCGCATTTACGCCAGACCGGAGTACCACATTTACACCGGTGTTCAACAGGACACGGGGAACACTTAATACACTTTTAATAATAATAAATTTTTTTTCCTACCTACATCTAAATAACGCCGCCCCTATACTTATCCTTTTCTTCTTATCGTTTTCTTCCCCTCGATATCCCCTCCTCCATCCAAGCTGACCCCAGACCCGTCACCATCAAGATTAAACCACTTTCTCTTCACCTTAGGAGTCAACGATGTAGACAACATATAGAGGTGCAAGAATGAAGGCGGCCTTAGCTTGAATTGGGTTGTTCCCATTCCTCCAAGTCCAAAAGAAGCATCAAAGACTTCCTTCATGAATCTCTTTTTATTATCGCTCGATCCACAGTGAATCCACACACAAAATCTCATCCACAATAGTTTTCCAAGATTTGAAGCTTCAAGTGTATCGATCTACCAATCAGTGGGGTGTGTGGATTTGCGTACTGAATCGGATTGGGGCTGCTAGGTTCTTGATTCTTTTGGTCTTTGTAATCGATGCCATTGTTAGTAAGAACCCTAATTTAATTTCGTATAATTCAATCGAACTTGTGAAATTTATTGTGTTGTTTTAATCTTGTTTCAGTTTGATGCGTGTTGACACAGTTTCATGTTTATATATATACGATCTTTCCTATTAATTTCGTTGGTAATATTGTTGATTGTGTGGCAAATTAAAAGAAATCATAACCTAAAGACCAGTATTGGCTCATGAATTCGTAGTGATTATTGTGTTTAAACTAGGCTGTGTTTGGGGTCTGTATTTCGTGGTCATGTGCTGGTCTCGTCTCATATGTTTTTTGACTTGTTTGGTCTCGTCTCTTATTGTGTTTAGACTAGGCTGTTTGAATATTTTTGGTTCGATATGAGGGTGTTGATCTTATTTCCATCACCTGTAGAAAGCGTTTAATGGTTTTCCTGTATATGCGAAAGCAGTGCGGTTTAAATGGTTGCATAATGGGTTCAAATTTTCGAACAGTCCATATTGTATACATGTTCATACGCATCATTTTTCTTGGATGTCAATTGTCATATGAGGGTTATTGTAATACCTGAAATTCAGATAATGCGTAAAATTACCAAACTACCCCTGATAACATAAAACCTTATTAAACAACTTATAAAATTCCGAAATAATTCCAAAACATCTGAAATCGAACTATATCTGAAACAAATAAATTTCTGAGACAATGTTCATCATTTTAAATGTTCAAAAAATTAATATACATAATTATTTAGTAAATTCCGAAATTATATACATTTAACTAAATATATGTTTTAATTCTTTTTAACTAAATAATATGTTAAATAAAATAAGATAAGATCAAAGAAAATCAACCTAATAATTTCTTGATATCATGGGCCGAAAATTCTGATCTTGCCCCCCCCCTAAAGTCGGCTCCACAAAGTTAAATCAAATCTCTTTTATTTTTACTTCAAAAAAACCAAACCGACTAAACATTCTATAAACCCTAGCGATCTAAATAATTCGACCAAGGATAGCACACGACTTCTGGGTTTGAACAAGGATTTTTCTGGTGTTATTGGAGGTGCAAGGGAGCTAGGAAAATTAAGGGTTGCTGCGTTTTCTGCTTGGTTCGTTCTTATTCTTGGTTTCTTGTCGAATTGCTCTAAAACAAGGTAATAATTCTTACGACTAAACCAAACGTGTTAAAATTAATATGGAAATTTTCCTGTGATCTCTAGATGTTATATAACTCATATAAAATATGTAAATTGATCCATGCATGCTAATTTATGCGTATGATAATATAATGGTCATAAGAACACGTAAATCACAAATATATGTAATCCGAATTTTTGGAAATGATAGCTATTTTATTTAGACCTCATATGATGTAATAGACCTGGGAAAAATGATAGATCGAATTATAGTAGCTTAAATCAAGTCGTTGTAATTTTAATGTCTAAAACGTACGTAAATATGCAATATATGTTAAACGATTTTTCTGGGCATGTTCTCTATTTTTCGTGGGTTCCTTATGAGTAATATGATCTGGGAAAAATATGGTTTTGATTTTTAGAGGCCTAAAATTAACGTGGTGAATTATTGTTCTAGTCGGATTTCATGAAAATTAAGAAATAAAATAAAATAAAAATCGTGGCTTCTAGGGTTTGTTTTCTTGGGCATGAATCTGAGCATTTAATGTGTTTTAATGATGAATTAATGATGGTTCAATGATTGGTAAAAAGTAGGGTTTGAAATTGTTGTTAAAAAGTATTACCGATTTGAAAGAAAATGTATAAGGACCTGTTTTGCCAACCTTGAAACTTCTGGGATATTTTTGTAAGATCATATACATCTGTAGGAATGTGGGAAAAATATAACTTTGGGGTCCTAAGTGTAAATATTGCATAATAATGAATTAATGGGAATTTAGGGTTACGAATTGGAATTAATTAAAAGTGAGGGACCAAAAGTGTAAATCTGGAATTCTGAAGTTGTTTTTTGTTAATACTGATATAAAAATGTTGTTGTGTAATTTTGAGGATTTTTGGGCTAATTATGTAATTGTTATGAAATTATGACTTAATATATATGTTTTGTAAACTTAAAGGGCTAAATATGTAAATTCTGAATTCTGAGGGGTCAAATATGTAAAGTACTAAATTCTGATGGTATACTCTGTAAATTTTAAATATAATATGCTTGGTTGGTAAATATGGATATTGTAGGGTTTAATTTGTAAAATATGTAATTATAAGGTTGGTTTTGTAAATTATGTAACTAAAGGGGTGTAATCTGTAAATTGTGAAACTTAAGGGAATAAAATGTAATTCTGAATAAAATAAGTGTATAACTCTGTAACTTAAAGTATTTTCACTAATGACCTTGGAAATTAATGAAGTTACATTTAAAACCCTAAACTTTGTATAATTGTCATTTAAAACCCTAAACTTCTGTAACTTGATAAAATGTACTGTATTCCATAATAATCTCTGAATAAGGGTTAAACCTAATCTGAAATGATAATATATGCTAATTCTGGAAAACCTGCTAATTATGGGAACTTACTAAATCTGGAAAGTTACTAAAAATAGAAAGTACATAAAATGAAGAGATAAACAAAAAGGAATAATCTGAATAAGAATCTGTGGTAATTCTGTCTTCCTCTTCCTTAGGTGTGAAGAAGGAGAAGTCCTGATCATTGTTCTGTGTTTGTTTGACTTTCTGCTGTGCTAATAAGGTACAGATATTCTGCCCTTTTTCAGTAAGGGTTTTTCATTCCCTTTTCTTTCAGTTTTACATTTCTTTATTAGGATCTCCGATACCACTGCTATGTTCCCTTCTGTTGTGAATCTTTGTTGTGATCTGTTTATCTTGAATCTTTGTTTGAACCTCTGCTATGATTCTTGTATTCTGAACCTTTTTCCTGAACTCTGATTTATCTCTTGTTCTGAACCCTGAATTTGTGAATCTTGATTGAATCTGATCTGTGAACCTTGTTCTGAACCTTAACCTGATATATCTGTTGTAAACTTTGATTTGATTTTGGTATAAATCTTAACCTGTTAAATCCTTATCTGAACCTAATGGATTTTGAACCTTTATTAAAAGCTATTTTAAAAAGAAGCTATACCACTTGAAATGGAAGTTACTAAAAGTTTTGGAAGACCATTTTATGAAAACTATTTTGAAGGATCATTTCAATGAGAACCATTATTAAAGGATTGATTTAAATGAACTTTTGACAGGAACTTCTGAAATGGACTATTGCTATAAACTTGTAATTATTAACCTTTGATATACTTTTTGGACTATTGGAAATAAACCTTTTAAATCTGAACTTAAGCTTTGATATTAAACTTAATCTGATAAACTCTGATTTAAACCTTATTATCTTAATCTGAATTGTTGACATGACCCTTCTGCCATGAACCCTTAGATGTGACTCCGTTTATTATATGACATCTGACCTTGACCACAGTCTGATATCCGAGCCAATCACTAGGCATGAGGGTTTCATGTCCATGTCATTGATGCACCGATGACATGACTCTAGGGCAGGAGAGTGATGACCTGTCCCGTCCCTGATTTATTTTATCTGGTGTGTTCTGAGGAGTTTCTGGCCACAGGGGGCGCATGGATGCATCCTAGTTCTGACTCTGTTATCTGTTTATGTTATATGTTTGTTATTATATCTGGTGACTGATGGTGTGTGCGATACACGTCTTTCACATATATCTGGGAGCTGATCACTCTGATTTGATACATGAGGTCACCCCTCATATTATCTGTTACTTGAGAGGTATCCCCTCTGGATTATTATATGATTAATCTGTTATGATATTATCTGTTATCTCTGGGCTCGTGATGGATTTCTGTATTTCCCTAAACCTGGTTTGTACATTATCCCTTTCTCATTTCTTTTCTTTTACCCTTATTCCTTTCCTATTCTTTCACTTTAGTTCAGTATCTGTATAATCTGTATTTCTGATTTGTTTCTGTATTGTACTCTGCTATTGTTTCTGTCATCTATATATCTGTTCACTGAGCTCTAGTAGCTCAGCCGCATTTCTTTTCCTGCGGCAGGTTTTAGTAGGAAGCTGGGGATGAGTGAGAGTGTACCTCTGGACTTAGAAGGCTTGGTAGCTATTCTGGATTAGAATTGGATAGAAGACATTATGTTTATAATTAGTTTTGAAAGTTTTCTTTGTAACCTTGTAGATTCAGTATTTCAATTGTAATCCTTTGAGATTTTTGTATTACTGTAGATGTATGCTCTGTTTTGATCTGATATGAATCCATTATTGTGATATCTTTACCCTTGTCGGGTTGGGGTGTTACAGTTATCTCTAACGGGGCCAAGGACCACCTTCTTTGGATGTTTGAGATTATGCGTGTTATTTCTAAGGCTATATCAGATTTGAAATTTTGGTAAAACCACAAAGACTGGCCTTGTACCTCAGTCGCTCTGCCTATATCATGTCGGTATCAATAAAAAATATGTTTGATATACGTTACTTTTGGTGTTGTAAGACACGTTCACTGCTTTTCAATTAGTTATGAAAGAATTAAGGGTGCATTGGTTTGAGTCATGTCTCATATGCATAAGTAGATTTTTAAGTTTTGTAGTTCTTGTTTATATCTTTCTCTAAGAAATTAAGGGTTTGTTGGTTTGAGTCATGTCATGAGGTCGAGTGTGTTTGGAATTCTCTTGGCCTGTTCACACAAATCCGATGTAACGAACGCATAGTTTACTCACTTGGTGTCACAACTAATTCAAGAACAAAGAGATTTAAATGGTCTGATTAATATGATCTGTCCATACTGCATAGTATGAGTTGGAACAATTTCATTATATAAAAAAAGGGTACAAGCTGGCCATTCTCTAATCAAAAGCAAATCTCATTTTCAAGTTGAAACAGGTCACTCAAAACTTATTTTTGGATAAACAGCAACCGTTAACTACAAAGAGTTCAAGACATGTTAACCATTTTGTGATTCATCACTCTCCAATTGATGCCAAATCCATCTACTCCTCGGTTATGTTCCTAGGTTAAAACACAAGTTTCATTGGGCTGGTGTGGGAATGTGTTCGTATATAAGAGAAACCCAGCCCACTTATTCTTAAGAGTGTGTTGGTTATATATATCGACTACCCAAGCTCAATATTATATCGGGAACACATGATAAATTTATGCGCAACTTAAACTCCGACTCATTTCACTTCGCTTGATCACGAAACTCATAATATAAAAAAATTATAAGACACACTTTATAATTTAACATGACTCATAACGAATTAGTCTACTTATTTTTACAACTCAAGTTATTTATACATTACTTATGCAACTACACATTTTTTTTTTATATATATACATTTACGAATCAAAACTAAACTTGAAACAATTAAGCCTACTTATTCACACTCGAAATGTTTATATATATGGAAACCTACTAAAGTTTTATAAAATCATAAAACGGCCTTTACCCAAACATATAATTGTAACTCATAGTCACCACTAGAAACCAACACCCATGCACGGGTCATGCCCGACTTCTATCAGATAAATGTACCTATCATGTTTTTTTATTAAAACTGGACAAACAAAACATTTTATATACAACCGTTATACGTTAGTTTTCGAATCACAAATCATCTAAATGAAAAATCATCACTTACACATAATTTTCCTACATTTCAAAACATATATAACTATTTATATATTTTATTTTACACATCCTTAACAATAACACTCCATATCTCGACAACGTCTAGCATCGTCCATGATCACTCTTCGTTCATTATCCTTCGGTTATTGTCAAATTGGAGTCCTATTCGTCCTTTATATTTTTATTGTCATACACTTATGCCCTTCCAAGAGCCAATACTTGCAAACATTTTGAAAACTTTTTTCAAACTTAAATGCTGCCACACAAGCAACAACAACACAGACATTTTAAGTCTTTTAAACTTATCTAAACTTCATCGAGACGTAAACTTAAACTATGAACTAAAACATGCCTTACTAATCTAGGTCGCGTGTCGGTGTCGCACACTACCACTACTTGACTTTTTACTATCAGACTGCTATTTGCTGAGGTGAGTTCATGGCCCCTACTTTTACTGGTTTTTAAACTGTTTCTAGGGGAGAATACATGCTTGTTTTAATTAAACTCAATGACCTTTTATTTGGAAAATGCGAAGTGTTTATTCAAGATTTGACTGTTTGGCTGAAATACTAGATTGTTTACTCGAATACATTATATGCATACATGACACACACATTGACCAGGGGTACTGGACGAACACATATAACAAGACCGGGTGTAACGGTCACATTACCGAGTGTAACGGACATACTACCAAGTGTAATGGTCATTACGAGTGTACCGATTAACCAAACAATATAAACTGGTGTTCCACATTTACGAATACTAAAACCTATAAACTCACCAAACTCGTGTTGACACTTTTGCATGTATTTTCAGGTATAAAGCGATTGCACGCTATTGGAGGCTTTTGGCATGGCATTGCATGGTCATAGAAGATTATGATATATTTGGGACCACTTGAAATCTTTTGTGGGCTTATATTTCCGCACCATTTTTGAAATGTTGTAAACAAATCACTTTTGAATATGAAATCTATTTTAAATGGTTGAGGTAAAACCATTCTTTATACTTTGTGTTGTGATACCAATTTAGTAGCACCCAAACATGTATGCTTCCGCTAAACCAGATTTTGGGGGTGTTACAGATTGGCATCAGAGCCTAGGTTATAGAGAACTGGGTTTTTTAAAACCTAGACTATAACCACTTTTACAAAAACAAAACCCTATGACCGCCACATGCATGCATGCCTGCCAAGCCTGTTGCCTTAATTACTGTTTTACTTGACACAACTATATGCCATGCTTTACCGTTTGATGATTTATATCATACATGACTTACACTATATACTAAAATTATTTTCTACATACTTATATATACATACCGTACTTGTCACAACTTACCTTCCCCGATATAATTTCACTACCCGACTCCGAGTTCGAACGCTCGCTCAATTCTTTTGAAACACCTAATTCACCATCATCTAGAAATCCACCAATCCAGTTGGTCACGACCTCAACCTATCGCCTTAAAACATGTTTCCTCGAGACATCTACTCGTAGGACGCATTACTATTAGGTCTCACTCTTCCTTCATTATTTAAAAGGAACATGACGTTTGAGAAGCAAGACGTAGTCTTCGCAGCCACGTGACGACTATTAATCTATGACGAGTGTGATTATCTATTCAATTGTGTCTCTTCTTTCATGGTTGATTTTACCCGCGCATTCTACCTGTGATGATGGTACCCTCGTGCGATACCGTTCTCTTTATTTGAAACCTCATTCGCCGTCATCTTTTATGATGTAGATAAATGGCTCCTACGAGAAAGACAACCAAGACCACACGTGGTTGACCTGCTGCTACCACTCTTCCAACTGGGAATGAAGCAAACCCGCTTATTGTGAATCAAGCCATACTAAATCAGTTGGTTAATGACCGTGTGGCTGCAGCATTGGCTACAGCGAATGTAAACAACTCGAATACTGATGTCGGAACCTCAAGACCTACAAACAACAACAACCGCGGCTGCACCTATCAAGAGTTCCGAAAAACCATGACTGGAAGCTTTGGAGGAACCGAGGGAGCTGTTGTTTTGGTCAGATAGATGGAAAGGCTGGAGACTGTGTTTCGAATATGTAGTTGTGCGGAGGAAGACAGGGTTAAGTATGCATCGTTCACCTTGAAGGATGCCGCTCTAACCATGTGGAATAACTATCTGAGGTCTGCTGGCTATGACACCACTTACGCAATGCACTAGGAAAATTTCAAAGAAATGGTGCTCAAAAAGTATTGCCCTCGCAATGAGATTAAAAAGTTGGAGGTCGAGTTCTGGAACCTTAAGGTGCAGGTTACCAACATTGCTGCATACAACCAACGCTTTCAAGAGTTGGCTTTACTGTGCCCTGAGATGGTCCAAACTGAAGCTCACTTACTGAAGAGGTACATTGGAGGCTTACCCCCATCCATCAAGGGTAATGTCACCACCTTCAAGGCTACTGACCTCCATGAGACTATGGAAGTGGCCAACAAGCTAATGGACCAAATAATCGAGGATACCACTGAGAAGGTGGTAGATAACAAAAGGAAATGGGATGATCACTTCGGAAACAACAACAACAACCAGAACAAGCGACAAGAGGCCGCCAAGGTCTATACTGCTGGGTCGGGAGAGAAGAGATGTTATGCTAGAACGTTACCCAAGTGCAACAAGTGTCGATTTCACCACAATGGACCTTGCCCCACTCAGTGTGGGAACTGCCAAAAGGTCAGACACAAAGCCAAGGATTGCAAGGCTCCCACCCTCGTGATGGACCCAAACGTCACAATAACCTGCTATGAGTGTGGAGTGATAGGGCACTTTAGGAGTGAATGCCCAGAGCTGAGGAATCAGAATGGGGGAAGAACTCGTGGGAACGCATACGCGATAGAAGGAGGAGAAGCCCGCCAGGACCTCAACAACGTCACGGGTGATAATAATGTTTGAGAAGAGAGAGTTCCCTGCTTCGCATAATAAGACCTAAATCTAGACCCTCTTGGATTGTATTTCCTAGAGTATTCGTATTTTCTTAAAGATCTTCTGTATCGTTACATTGTATGGATCTTCGTGTAATGAATCCCCTATCTTTTGTGCCAAGGCGTTATGATGACTTCTTTCTGTTACGCTCTCTGTCATGCAAACCATATTTGAAATTTTCCTGCAAACTATTATGCTATCATACGAAAACCCGCCAACGTATCTAATTACAATGTCGCCCCAGAACATCTATCCTTAAGACACATTTTTACTACATCTTACTTTTCTCCCTCCTCTTGAAGGAACATGTCGCCTAAGAGACAAAACCTACACTCCGCGAACATGAAACAACTCATAGCCCAGCAAGTCGCAGAGACAGTTACTGCCTACTGAGTCAGTGGAACTACAGTTGGAGTGGAGCCCACAACTTGTGGTTGCTCTTACAAGGAGTTTATGGACAGTAAGCCCCGCATCTTTAGTGGAAATGAAGGTGCAGTGGAAATGTGCAGATGGTTCGAAGATGTGGAATCACTACTTCGATGTGGAAACTGCCCCGAGGAAGACAAAATCAAGTTTGCTACTTGCACGTTTCAGGGACGTGCCCTGGCATGGTGGAATGCCTATGTACAAGCAGTAGGAGTCGATACCGCCTACTCAATCCCTTGGGACGAACTGAGAAAAATGATGATTGCAGAATACTGTTCGAAGAGCGAATTACGAGCGATGGAACAAGAAATATGGGATTGGACTATGAAAGGAGATGATGTCATCGGATACACCGCTCGCTTTTATGAGCTAGCACATCTATGCCCTGCGATGACAGAACCCGAGTACAAGAAACTTGAACGATACATTCAGGGACTCTCCCCGGAGATCCGAAAGGATGTCGCCTCCTTCAAGCCTACTACCATGCATGAAGCCATTCACATGGCGCATAATGTAATGGATCAAGTTGTACGAACTAGGATTGCTCAAAGTATCGACAATGACAATCACGACTGCCACAACAAAGACAAGAGGAAACAGGAGAACAACCAAGTAAACGAAGGAGTTCCGCAATCCCTCAGAAAGTCGAAGACGGTAAAAACTTACATTGCCGGATCTTGTAGCGGAAAGGCCTATGCTGGAAAGTTACCAATGTTTAGTCGTTGCAAACTACACCATAACGGGCCTTGCACTGTGAGATGCCGCAAATGCCGGAAGATTGGACACCTGACTATAGGTTGTAGATCCAAAACCTCTGCAAAAGCAAAGGCAGTGCCGGGGAAAAAATCAGAATGCTGATGAGACCTATTATGGGTGTGGAAAGAAGGGGCACTACAGAAATGAGTGCAAGGAACCGAAGCACCAGGAAACCTCGAAGCAGGAAGAAAACAGTACTTGAACGCGATGTCAAAAGGTCGACTGCCCTGTATAACAAGACCTAAGTCTAGACTCTCTTAAGATGTATTCCTATAAGGCTTAATTAGTACCTTTCTGTAAACCTTGTCGCATTGTATGGATTGGTGTACGTTTATCATAAGTTGTAAGCTTATCCGACTCACAACTATCTACAATCTCATATCAATTAGATGTATCAATCGTCGCCATTGCACTACTTATTTTACTACCATCTAATAAACCACTCAATTATCAGTTTACGACTATTTTGTTAACATAGCATAAGCTGTTTGTTACCTTGCTACCTTCTATTAAAATGAAAAATTGTGCTGTTATTAACATACAAACAGCTTGCAATTATCTTACAGCCCATTTTGCTCCCGCACTATGAACTATTTTGCTATTATAAACCACAGTTTTGCTATACCTTGCAAATAATAAATCATTTTTCTAAAGGAGTATTTTCCAAAACGCCTTACAAACTATTCTGCTATCACCCTGTAAACTATTTACTCCATTGAAGAATATTTTATGCTACCACCTTATAAACAGAATAACCAATATTTTTTTTTAACTAAACCCAACATTGCATCGTTGGACCTTAATTATACAAAGCCTGATCACCTATGTATAATTCAGGTAGGACCATACTATGCTAGGATTGCTTGCCTTAAATTTTTTATCAAAGGTCAAAGTCTTTGTGAAAGATCGTTTTGGGCTTCTTTAGGTTGTTAAACCTTGATCTAGTGTGAAACAATAAGGACGAATGATAATAATAAGCACAACGGAAAATCATAACAAATATTATTATTATCAATAAGGTGTTTCTTTGTCTACATCATCAGCCCCAATGCTATGTGATCAAGTATAGCACGGTTACTCTACAACAATAACAGGGATCAAGGAAAACCTTGATTACCTTGAGGCTTAAACCAAACTAACAACCAAGGCGGTTTCTACCCAAACCCTCGCCTGGTTTTCCCACACACACACATTGATGGAGTTACATTTTAACTAGTAACCCACATAAGTTGTAATAACATCCCTTATCCTCTTTATATATTAGAGGAGAAGGGTTACGAGTAATAAAGATAATTATTGCTTTTCCTACTTGTGTCACATGCTAGTTGCGTGTGTAAGTATTACACATGCAACTTGTTCTTACAACTTGTATATGAATCTAGACATGATTCTGTCTATCTTCATATTTTTATATTTGCTATAAGATAAGATTCTACCCACTATATTTGACTTATATACACAAAAGATCTTTATCAGTACTTAAAGTCAAATGTCTGTCATCCACTAAGCAGTACAAACTTTGAACTAGCAGTACTAACTTTTCAGTTAGTACTGTTAGTTATAACCTTGAGCAGTACCTTCTTGCACTAGCAGTACTAACTTCAGAGTTAGTACTGTTAGTTATCTTCTTTGCACTAGCAGTACTAACTTCAGAGTTAGTACTGTTAGTTATAACTTGAGCAGTACCTTTGGATGAACTAGCAGCAGAATAAAATACGCTAGTAGTAGAATGATTTGTGCCTAGCAGTAGTATCTACTTGGTGTATTTTTCCTTATCTTTTCAGCAATCTTCATGTTTCATTCTTCTTGTTTTGTATCATCAAATCTATGAATTTATAAAACCCAACAATCTTCCCCTATTTGATGATGACAAAACAAACACATTCTTGTACGAACTTCCCTAGACGAAGTAGAAAAATTGAGATAATTAAATCTCACCATGAATGAAACTATACTGTCTTCCCCTAAATTCATGCCATGCCACCACATCTCTTCCCCTTTTTGTTATCAACAAATAGGAAATATAAGCATTAAAAAACTTGGTGTAGCATATAAATGGTTAAGCATCTAAACATTTAAGCTTCCCCTGAAACCCATATGTTAACCATTTGAATCTCCAATTCTGTAGGCTTTATGACTGATGAAGAAAACTAACCATTACTAACTTGATGCTGAAGTGAAAGAAACCAACCTTGTGTCTTATATCTTGTACTAAATCTGACTTCGAACGTATACCCAACTTTCTTGTATAGGGAGACCGCAATCTCATGACAATAAACTCATCTTCTATGAGACACTAAGCTCTACAATGTAACTCCTTTAAGTGTTTGTCATTTCGTAGTCACTTGAACGAACGAACAAGTTATCTTTAAAGTGTAACACCCACGTTAAGATATTATAAGAGCACAACCATGAAAATTTACACCTTAAGATATTATAAGAGCACAACCTTAAGATATTTCGCAGTCACTTAGAGTATACCACTTGTGAAAACTTTAATAACACTTAAGCACATACTTAATATAAGCTTTCTGAACCGTTTTTGGACTCTAGGTTGTTTAGACCTTGATCTAGGATAAACTATGATACGCATAATGATAATATTGGCGGAATATTCAAATGAAAGAATCAATACTATCATAACAAGGTTTTGTCAAACATTCTGTTTGGTTATTAAAATCAGCCCCAATGCTATGTGATCAAGCATAGCACGATTACACTCTAATCAGGGATCAAAGATCCTTGAGGCTAAACAAACATAACAACATCAGACCACTTGTCTGATGTTCCCATACACACTCACTGTTTGATGTTTTACATTTGTAACACACTTTGTGTTTTGAGTTCTAAGCACAGTAAAATACTCTGGTGATTAACTTCTAACCACACTTTTATCTAAGGGTATGATCTCCTTTTTATAGTACAAAGGAGATTATTACAAAGTTGATAAGTCTTGTCTACTACTTGCTTGTGTGTGTCAGTCATTAAGATACAACATGTATCTGTGTCTACAACTTGTTGACTGATCACATATGAAAGATATTATCTACCGTATATAATTGACTCTTATACACAAAATATCCTTTTCAAACATATCCATCCAGCAGTAGTATGAGTCACTCAGTTATCCATTCAGCAGTAGCTTCTTTGCACTAGCAGTACCAACTGCTATCTTCTTCGCACAAGCAGTACTAACTGCTACCTTCTTTGAACCAACAGTACTAACTTAAGTTAGTACTGCTCGTTATAACCTGAGCAGACTTCAACAATACACTAGCAGTAGAATAAAATACTCTAGCAGTAGAATCTTTATGCCTAGCAGTAGAATCTACTTAGTGTATTTTGCTTATCTTTTCAGTAATCCTTGTGTTTCATTCTTCTTGTTTTTGATCATCAAATCTATGAAATTTATAAAACCCAACAATCTTCCCCTATTTGATGATGAAAAAACAAACACATTCTTATATGAACTTCCCTAGACGAAGTAGAGAAATTGAGATAATTAAATCTCACCATGAATAAAACTATACTGTCTTCCCCTAAATTCATGCCATGCCACCACATCTCTTCCCCTTTTTGTTATCAACAAATAGGAAATATAAGCATTAAAAAACTTGGTGTAGCATATAAATGGTTAAGCATCTGAACATTTAAGCTTCCCCTGAAACCCATATGTTAACCATTTGAATCTCCAATTCTGTAGGCTTTATGACTGATGAAGAAAACTAACCATTACTAACTTGATGCTGAAGTGAAAGAAACCAACCTTGTGTCTTATATCTTGTACTAAATCTGACTTCGAACGTATACCCAACTTTCTTGTATAGGGAGACCACAATCTCATGACAATAAACTCATCTTCTATGAGACAATGAGCACTACAATGTAACTCCTTTAAGTGTTTGTCATTTCATAGTCACTTGAACGAACAAACAAGTTATCTTTAAAGTGTAACACCCACCTTAAGATATTATACGAGCACAACCTTGAAAATTTCCACTTCATCTTCAAATAAGTAACAAGTTACCTTCTTCTCCTATAAGAAATAAAAACAAACCTTTAATCTTTTAAAAACATAAACCAACTCTCTTCTGTGTGTGGTTCTTCCCCTTTGTGTGTGTAAACTGAGAACCAAAACTTCGACCATACCACAACTGTTTCAGCAGCAGTTTTCAATGATGCATATCTTGCCATCTAAAGCTTAGATTGAAGATCCCTCCGGTGAGAATCTACCTTGATACGCCAAGAACATTCAACAAAAATTTTAGCCCAATCCAACGGTTAACGAATGAGCTATAACCTTTGCAAAACTGCTCTGCAGAAAGTTGCGAAAATAACCAAAATCGAATTTTTCTTCCTTGATGCGTGGTTTTGCAACCTTACAACAGGTTTTACCTCTCGAGGGATCTCAAGAGGCTTACAACCCCACCAGGCAGTGTACATGACCGATGTAGTATAGTGTAGTGGTAAGTACGGGGGATTGATAGTTCTCCACAGGGAATAGTGTTCGTTAGGTATGAAAGACTACTCTAATAGGTCTAAGGGTTGAGGAAGATTCTTTTTTTATGTTTTTATATTTTTATGAAAGCAAGTAAAATCTCGGGTTTGAAAGAGTGGGCGGAATTAGTTGCTAGTCAACTAACCCAAATTACTATGAATGCAAATAAAATAAATAACTGAAAATAAAAAGTTGGTGAAAACTTAAGTGTAGAGAAATGTGTTTACTTAGATTTCCTTACTCCCTAACTATCTTTTACCGGTTGATTAGTGTGTATTAGTCGCGTGGATGACGGGTGTATTCCTTAATACCAATCGTGGGGTGGCGTACGTACTTCCCCAACTCTACAAGCTCCTACTTCACTCCTATGTCGAGCCGGCTAGGAAGCTCCTAACATGGGATCACTAGAATTCGCTTGTGCATTAAATACAACCATAAAAACCTTTAGTACGCATTTGGTTCATGTTTCTTAAGACGTTCAAGCAAGTTACCGAATAGGAAGTTAGCCAGTTTTCTTAAGCCTAACATAGATAAACAATCATCCAATACAACTAATAACACACTAATAACCAATAATCAATAGCTAGGTTTCATTAGATCTAAGCAAACACAAGATAAATCTAGCCTAACATATTAATCAAAAGACAAGAACAAGATAGAATCAAACAACACATAGACATATTGAATGATTAATTGATAACTTATCTTCAATGTAACATGGAAGATCTCAAGGCAAAAAGCCTTGAAAAAGATGCTAAAATCGTCTTAGGGTTTTCTCCCAAAAATTCCACACTAAGTTCCACACTTATGACAAAGAATTGCAAAACTATATATAGATTTTTACATCTGACGGCGTCACGTTATGGAGTGTGATGCCGTCACCTCGCCGCTTTTAGGGTTCTCGGGTGACCTTCTTGACGCCGTCCCTCTTTAGCTCTCCAAAATCCGTTCTGGCTTATCAAGGCTTGACGCCGTCAGACCTTGAACGTGACGCCGTCCCTCTTTGAATTAAGCCGTGACGCCCTTGATCAGGTTAAAGCGTGACGCCGTCAGAATTCACATGCAATTTTCACTGGCTTATCATGAGTAAATTTCACATCCACCTTTTCTTGCCAAGCCATGACGCCGTCTGGAGTAAATCCTGACGCCGTCAAAGGTAACTTTCAGCCGATTTTTGAGACTTTGCCGTTTTCTTCACTTTTATGCTCCAAAAACGTCCAAAATGCCTCCTTTTCCAGATTTCTCCTCAAAAGTACCTAAAATGACAAAAGGAACGATTTAGGGCAATATTTGATCAAATAAATACGATTTAGGGCTTAAATAACCCCTTAAAAGCGGTACACTTTTCGCTTCATCAAATACCCTTACACTTGAGATTTGCTTGTCCTCAAGCAAATGCGCTTTTATTCTAATCAAAATACAAGTTAGGGGTCATTTAATACTAACATAAAAGTAATTACAACAAATAATCGTTCCTCTTTAATCATAATAAGCACGGAGATTATAAACTAGCACCTCACAAGTAGTGTTTAGATACTCACATCTCTCAAGTGTCATCAAAATAAATCTCATAAATGGAAACGGATAATATCTCTCACTACCTGTCATAGCAAATAGATTACCATAGGCTTGGGAAAGGATCGAAAACCTCCTCCACTAGGCGTAAGCACCTAAGATAAACTATCAAAGAGGGCTTTTAAATGGGTTATAACGTTAGGTGTAGGGAAAAGGAAAACACGGTTTTGTTGGATAAAGGATATTTTACTGGTGGCGAGTTAAAGATCTTGATCGATTACATGTACTATACAATGTTGCTAAGCCAAGACTCGACTCAATCTTAAGCTAATGAAAGAAAATAATAAAAACATAAAATAAAACATAAAATAAAACGGGATGGTAGTCCGTATGTTTTTTCTACTTTTCTTTTTCTCATTTTTTTTGTATTTTTCTTGATTTTTTCGAATTTTTTTTTTTTTTTTTTTTTTTTTTTTTTTTTTTTTTTTTTTTCAATACACTTTTGCCCTACCATCCAAAATAATACATC
Source organism: Artemisia tridentata subsp. tridentata (assembly GCA_021014915.2). Classification (NCBI taxonomy): domain Eukaryota; kingdom Viridiplantae; phylum Streptophyta; class Magnoliopsida; order Asterales; family Asteraceae; genus Artemisia; species Artemisia tridentata. The sequence goes on from CP139504.1 coordinate 253,102,925, forward strand.
ATAGGGGCGTTGCATCCCCCTTACACTTAAACTTTTACATAACTTTACAAATAACTATTCTAATGACTCGAATTAAGATAATTGAAAAACTTGGAGTACTTTTAAAATATTTAGCACATATGGGGGTAATAAATGATGTTCTTCCCCATTGCTCCATTACACTAGTACTTTACCCATGAGTCCCAATCGTCCCAAAACAATATGTTCAAGGATATGACTCGACTTAGCAACCATGTAATCAATTAGATAATTAACTTGGGTTTAAACAAATGTTGTAACAATAATGCACTAAAAATGAGTGCATACAAGGTAGGCTAAGGCGATTTGGGTGTACATTTTAGTGGGGTGTAACAAATTCTTCCTTTAAGTAAAATGCTTAAAGGTCGAAACGAAAAGATAGGCTCTGAGGGGTGTACTAGGGGTATCGTGTACTAAAAATGAGTACAACGCAAAGGGTGTGGGAGAATTACTTGACCAATGTAGCCAATGTAATTATAACAAAAACACAGGTGTAAAACAATGGGTTAATCCTAATGCCTCTTATCATGTAGTAAATCTAACTACATGAATGTAGTCTCACTTGTGGCCTCGGAATGGTCCTAACGCAAGTTCTAGAATCTAAGTGCTACCGGTACACACATCATAGCATAAATGCTTTTCCTACCAATTCTAGGGGCGAACCTCACATATTTGGGGTGGAAAATTTTTTAGTGGTACGGTTTTTGTGCTAGTCATATAACTCCTATCCGTGAGACGCTCATTAAGATCAAAGTTTCACTCCTATATGTTGTAAAAATTTTAAATTTGGCACTAAAATTGCCCTAACAGGTATTTCTCTCAGTTTTATTACACATCTACTATCAAACAAACAAAAATCAAGCGTAATTGTATTCTCTAAAATCGTATTTTTACCCCCCCTTACACTTAAGATGAACATTGTCCCCAATGTTCAAATAACAAATGTAAAAGCATAAAGTAAAAGAATGAAATCAAATACTCCCCTGATTCGCTCGGTGGATAATGAAGTTACATGGTTAAATCTTCTTCCAAGGTAATGTTGAAGCTCCATGACTAATGCATCGCCATAAGCTTGATCCATCAAACATTTCCTTGTCCAAAATAACCTGTTAAACCTGAGAAAACAAACACGAGAACCTGCATAACATCGGCGGGATAAATCTATATATAAAGATATAATGCTTGTGGAATGATAATTTTGCAGATTCCTGGAGATTATAAGTTGGAGATTTAATAAAATTTTTTTTATGAAAACAAAACTTTCAAAAATTTCTGAAAATTAAATCTGACGCCGTCAGGTTATAAACCCTGACGCCGTCAGAAATGACCTGACAAAAATTCTCATGTTAAGTTTCCGGAAAATTTTTGGAAAAACCTTTACCTTACTTCCTGGAAATCCTGCAAAACATCATTATGACTCGATACAAGCATTTGACTCAAACGAATACTAATATGTATGTTCATTTAATATTATTACGATTCATGTTCATTTGTGTTCTAATAAACCAATTTAGATTTCCCTTACACTTAACTTTTGCAAAATACCTTTATATGTAGTTAAGACGAAGTTAAAAACAAAATAAAGCATTTTCACAAATTAGTTTTGAACATGAATCAATAATAATAAAAATTAAACATACATACGGAAGCAAATAAAATCAAACAAACAAATAAATAAACACACAAAGCAAATAAAGCTTGGGTTGCCTCCCAATAAGCGCTTGTTTTTGTTCGAGTCACGAGCCTGACTCTACCCTTATTTAACAAAAATAGGGGAGGTTTTCCCTACACTTAGGATTAAGTGCGGGTGAAAGTAGCGATACACACCCTTAGGGTGTGAATATGCCACGTGAGGTGAAGGGGGTGAGTGAATGGCTTCCTTCATCCTAAAACTACCCGGATAATATTGGTTGATGGGTGGGTCGGTTCCTCTTTTTTCTCCTAGATGTAAATCTAAGGATGAAAAGTTGTGTAAAGGTTGAGGTTCCAATTCATCAACACTAGGAAATTCCCTAGAACTATGAGTAAGGTCATCACTAAAAGTGTGCAAACCTATATCCTCTAGTTGTGCTTGGTCCAAGGGTTCTACCTCCATCGGGATTCCTAAAGTCTCTTCTACTTCTTCCGGGTAAGTCACGGGCGGTGTGGGTGCCTCAAATGATGGTTGAGTATTTTGTGGGCTTATGGTGTTTACCTCATTATTCCACGTGTCAAGATCACCTATATCCTCGTCAATTGTTTTCTTAGGTAGTGATAATAACAAACCTAGTGCTTCATCCAACTTATGATTTATTGATACGGCTCTATCCACAATTCCTTGGCAAACTAGGTCGCTTTTCCTATTAGCCTCACTAAAACAAGATCCTAAACATGGAGGTTGTTCATAAGAATCTATCCTAGGTGAAGGCTCATATGATTCATAAGTGTCTCTAAATGAGGTATTTTGAACTTCTTGGTGTTCTAGCCACTCAACCAAATCTTGCAATCTTATAAATCTAAGTGAAAAGTCCATTTGAAGCAAATTACAAACAAAATCACAAAGAAAAGATAGACTACGAGAAAGCTACAAAATAAAAAGAAAATATCTCACTTGATAGGAATCTTGTGAGTAGACCTAATAAAAATAAAATTTCAACCTAAGCAATAACTACTCCCCGGCAACGGCGCCAAAAACTTGATGCGTGGTTTTGCAACCTTACAACAGGTTTTACCTCTCGAGGGATCTCAAGAGGCTTACAACCCCACCAGGCAGTGTACCTAACCGATGTAGTATAGTGTAGTGGTAAGTACGGGGGATTGATCGTTCTCCACAGGGAATAGTGTTCGTTAGGTATGAAAGACTACTCTAATAGGTCTAAGGGTTGAGGAAGATTCTTTTTTTATGTTTTTATATTTTTATGAAAGCAAGTAAAATCTCGGGTTTGAAAGAGTGGGCGGAATTAGTTGCTAGTCAACTAACCCAAATTACTATGAATGCAAATAAAATAAATAACTGAAAATAAAAAGTTGGTGAAAACTTAAGTGTAGAGAAATGTGTTTACTTAGATTTCCTTACTCCCTAACTATCTTTTACCGGTTGATTAGTGTGTATTAGTTGCGTGGATGACGGGTGTATTCCTTAATACCAATCGTGGGGTGGCGTACGTACTTCCCCAACTCTACAAGCTCCTACTTCACTCCTATGTCGAGCCGGCTAGGAAGCTCCTAACATGGGATCACTAGAATTCGCTTGTGCATTAAATACAACCATAAAAACCTTTAGTACGCATTTGGTTCATGTTTCTTAAGACGTTCAAGCAAGTTACCGAATAGGAAGTTAGCCAGTTTTCTTAAGCCTAACATAGATAAACAATCATCCAATACAACTAATAACACACTAATAACCAATAATCAATAGCTAGGTTTCATTAGATCTAAGCAAACACAAGATAAATCTAGCCTAACATATTAATCAAAAGACAAGAACAAGATAGAATCAAACAACACATAGACATATTGAATGATTAATTGATAACTTATCTTCAATGTAACATGGAAGATCTCAAGGCAAAAAGCCTTGAAAAAGATGCTAAAATCGTCTTAGGGTTTTCTCCCAAAAATTCCACACTAAGTTCCACACTTATGACAAAGAATTGCAAAACTATATATAGATTTTTACATCTGACGGCGTCACGTTATGGAGTGTGACGCCGTCACCTCGCCGCTTTTAGGGTTCTCGGGTGACCTTCTTGACGCCGTCCCTCTTTAGCTCTCCAAAATCCGTTCTGGCTTATCAAGGCTTGACGCCGTCAGACCTTGAACGTGACGCCGTCCCTCTTTGAATTAAGCCGTGACGCCCTTGATCAGGTTAAAGCGTGACGCCGTCAGAATTCACATGCAATTTTCACTGGCTTATCATGAGTAAATTTCACATCCACCTTTTCTTGCCAAGCCATGACGCCGTCTGGAGTAAATCCTGACGCCGTCAAAGGTAACTTTCAGCCGATTTTTGAGACTTTGCCGTTTTCTTCACTTTTATGCTCCAAAAACGTCCAAAATGCCTCCTTTTCCAGATTTCTCCTCAAAAGTACCTAAAATGACAAAAGGAACGATTTAGGGCAATATTTGATCAAATAAATACGATTTAGGGCTTAAATGACCCCTTAAAAGCAGTACACTTTTCGCTTCATCATTCCTTCTTCTTTGATAACAACACCTTGTAATCAATAGATCGAGATCCCCCCCGCTTTTATACCATTTGTGAAAGATCGTTTTGGGCTTCTTTAGGTTGTTAAACCTTGATCTAGTGTGAAACAATAAGGACGAATGATAATAATAAGCACAACGGAAAATCATAACAAATATTATTATTATCAATAAGGTGTTTCTTTGTCTACATCATCAGCCCCAATGCTATGTGATCAAGTATAGCACGGTTACTCTACAACAATAACAGGGATCAAGGAAAACCTTGATTACCTTGAGGCTTAAACCAAACTAACAACCAAGGCGGTTTCTACCCAAACCCTCGCCTGGTTTTCCCACACACACACATTGATGGAGTTACATTTTAACTAGTAACCCACATAAGTTGTAATAACATCCCTTATCCTCTTTATATATTAGAGGAGAAGGGTTACGAGTAATAAAGATAATTATTGCTTTTCCTACTTGTGTCACATGCTAGTTGCGTGTGTAAGTATTACACATGCAACTTGTTCTTACAACTTGTATATGAATCTAGACATGATTCTGTCTATCTTCATATTTTTATCTTTGCTATAAGATAAGATTCTACCCACTATATTTGACTTATATACACAAAAGATCTTTATCAGTACTTAAAGTCAAATGTCTGTCATCCACTAAGCAGTACAAACTTTGAACTAGCAGTACTAACTTTTCAGTTAGTACTGTTAGTTATAACCTTGAGCAGTACCTTCTTGCACTAGCAGTACTAACTTCAGAGTTAGTACTGTTAGTTATCTTCTTTGCACTAGCAGTACTAACTTCAGAGTTAGTACTGTTAGTTATAACTTGAGAAGTACCTTTGGATGAACTAGCAGCAGAATAAAATACACTAGCAGTAGAATGATTTGTGCCTAGCAGTAGTATCTACTTGGTGTATTTTTCCTTATCTTCTCATCAATCTTCATGTTTCATTCTTCTTGTTTTGTATCATCAAATCTATGAATTTATAAAAACCAACAGTCTTTATTTTCAAGAGATCAAAACTCACGTGTGTAAATTCACAAAAGTAGTGCAAAGTCATGGCATCCGTACTAGCAACCACAATAACCAATTGGGTACCAATACAACCTTACCACTTAGAATCAGCCTTGTCTCACATCCTATTCTAAACTAAAGGGATAAGTTACACCACTAGCTATCATGACGCCATCTACCGGAGAGCACCGCTACGATCAACGAGATTACCGACAATTACAATCTTAGGATTTCGTACGAAAACCCAATCTTATAACGCCTCACTTCATTTTTGTTACTTCCAATTTCGAAGAACCTTACCGTCAATTAAACAACCTCCAGATTCGATAAGCTACCTAATGACTCATAACCCCATGTGTGACTGAAACATGCTTTTCCTTGAATGCATCTACGTCAATCGTTACAACGACTATATACAGTTTCTTAAGCATACACTCTGCATTGGATACTGGGAACACCACCCATTTCAACCAACTGATTGCTAGTAGCAACCGACATCATTCTTCAAGATTATACTCTAAAAACTTTCTAAACCGCTCATTTCACATCGACCTCATTCCAGTTTCGCCTGGAAGCCCCAATGTCATCAATGGTATGGAATGGATATGCAAGTACCGTGTCATTATCATCTACGACGAGAGGATCGTCCGCATATCTTAACCTATCGAAATCATGGATCGAGAGGTCAAACGACTTAAGAGAAGTCGTATCCCTATCGTAAAAAACTCGTAGAAGCTCTCGAAGAGGTCCCGAATGCACGTGGGAACGTGAGAACGGGATCAAGTGTAAATACCCACACCTTTTCTCAAATTCATCGGGTAACTATAAGTGAAAACCGAGGACGGTTTTCCTTTTAAGGCGGGGATGATGTGACAAACGATAATTTTTCCACTAATATTTTAATAATAAATGTTAATTTATTATTACTTGATTGACAAATTAAGCATTCATGTACTTACTGTTGGGTCCGTCAGTACCCAAGCGTCCTGAAAACAGGATTTGAATACAAATTAAGCCAAGTGTTAATCACCCGTAAACACTCTCAAGTCACTGAGTGAACAGTCACTCAGTGAGTCATTTTCAGGTTGCTTAAGGCGAGTCTAAAAAGAAGGATTCACCACTCAGGAAGGCGGAACTCCCTGAGTAGGACTTAAGCCAAAGATGAAGATGATGAGTTCAGTGAGTCATGAAAAGAACTCACTGAACCCCCAGTCTCCTCAACAACTATAATGATTGAAGATTGAAAACTGAAGACCTAGACTGAAGAATCTGAAGTCTGAAAGAAAGGCGGGATAAAGCAGGAAGAGTTTGAAAAGATAAGGAGAGGTCTTATCGCCGCCAAAGTCAAACTTTCCCTAAATGGCTTAAAGATGAGAAGTGTTATCACTGACACTCGGAAAGCACTTTTAAGCCATTCCCAAAATGGATTCTTGGAACTGACAAAATACTGTTGTATTTTGTCAGACAAGCTAGGTTATTCTTTTTGTACTTTCAGTCACGGGTGCTCTTTTATACTTGTGTATAAATAGGAACAGATGGGAGAAAAGTGGATAAAGTTTTGTGCATTAAAAGCTTAGACTTTCACAAAACCACTTTTCTCCTCCAAAGAGCAACCATGTCCCTGAGATAGCTCGGTGGTTCATTATTGTTGCCACTCAAGAATAACTTGAGTTTATAGAGGAGAACATACCATACCTTTTCTATTCAATCCCAAGTGTTATTTCCGCTAACACTTGGGTATAGATTCTTTTAATTCATTTCTAATAAGAATTTAAACTTTGAAAAACTTGTGTTTTTAAATTTACATTTTACTTATTCATCATAATTAATCAACACATTATATCAGTCATGGAACATAATTAGATTAACTTTGTAGTTATTTCTACTTGTGTAACGGTTTTTAAAAGGGAGGAAGCTTTGGTTTATAAAATCTTTTCAAAAACTAAGAGTGCTCAAGGTTTTTAAAACCAAGATCCTACTATGGCTGATATTGATGTACCCCAGCTCGTCGACAAAAAGGGAGGAAGCTATTCAGCTGCCGCCCCCAGACTTGAAGCTGGAAAATATAGCAAGTGGAAAAAGCGAATGCTTTGCTACTTGACTGGTATGGAACCATACTACATCACTTGTATCAATGAAGGTCCCTATGTCCCCAGTACTGCTGAAGGGTTACCTAAACCTGAAGCTCAGTGGACCATTGATGAGAGAAGGGTGGTCAATCAAGACCAACGCCTGAAAAGCATTATTATATCTTGTCTTCCTGACGATATAATGGAATCAGTCATTAACTGTATAACAGCCAAACAAACTTGGCTTGACTTGTTTCATAGCTTTAAAGGTCCCTCAGATACCAAGGAAAACATGATCATGGACTTGAAACTTGAGTACAATACTTTGAAAGTCTCTCTCAGACATATACCAGATACAAGACCCTGATAAATGAATTGTCAAATGATGGTGTAGTTTTGTCTAAGCATGAGATAAATGTTGGATTTGTCAACAGTCTCCCTGAGAAGTGGTTAAACTTCTCTCAGGGCCTCGGAATGCAAACCACATTCAGACCCTTGAGCTCCATGAGATTTATGGAAAGTTTGTCTATGAAGACAACTTAATCTCTAGGAGATACCCAGACTCAAAGAAAGCTCTTGAGACCAAAAAGGCCCTGACTTCCTCACCCATATCAACTGCCTTTTATTCTAATGGTGTTGTGCAGGATTTTCAAGAGGATTCTGATGATGAGGTTGATGATAGAACTAGTGAGGAGTACCTAAATGATTTACACTTGGAATTCCAAGAAAGGGCACTCCTTGCTAATTCAAAACGTTTTATCAAAAGAAATCAGTCAAACTTTTCAAAAGCTAAAGCAAATGAAACCACTGAATGTTTTAAATGTGGTAAAAAGGGTCATTTTGCTAAAGATTGTTATTCAAAAACCATCTCAGAACCCTCTTATAAAATTTCTGGAAACAGTTCTTCCTTAGGAACTGGCGAGTTTCAACCTAAAATGCTTCAGTCTACCCAAAATTTTCAAAACAATAATGTTCAAAAGGGTCAAAAAGATTTTGAGGCTAAATATAGGAAAGCTAAGGCTAAACTTGCCCTCCTTGAAGCTAATGCCTCAATGTCTCAGGCTGCTCAAACTTCCAAACCTGTTCAGACAAAGAGCAAGATTCTTGTAGCCGAAGCCTATGACTGGGATGAAGAAGAGGTCTCCTCAGATGATAAGGAAATTAGAGTGAGTGCACTGATGGCACTCAGAAGGTGATCAGCTGGCTGTTGGAAAAAGCCATGCAAGGAATGGAGAATGGGTCAACATAACCATGAAAAAGGTAAATATTTTACTTTTAATGGATGATAATTCTGATTGGTAGTCTTTTATGAATTACATTAGTGTAGATCTTAAGTTTGCAGAAGAACAAAGGCTTAATTTGCTTTCAAAATATAACAATCTTGTGTTAGAATTAAATAAGTGTAGAGATGAATTGCTTGTATTAAAACAGACCAAGTTAGAAGCTGTTACACTACAAATTCAAAACGCTGAGATTTTGAAACAAAATCAAGCTCTTCAAAATGAACTTAACAAAGAAAAGGCTGTCATTGAAGGCTGGACTAAAAAGAACCCCAAAGTCTATGAAACTGTGAGTCTAATTCCTAGTGAAAATAAGAAAGTTATAGGAATAGACTAACTCACTGAAACCCCCAGTGAGAGTCACAAAGAAAAGGCTTTTATTACAGCTGGCATATCTTTTGAGCAGAAAATGGAACCCAAGTCAAATGACTGGATTGTCAAGGACAACCCAGTCAGTAAGTTACCAAACTTTGAGACTGGTAAAATCTTTCTTCCTAAAAGTCAGGCTCTGAAAAATATGCTTGGACTCACTGACCAACCCAGTAGTACTGAGTCAGTCAATGAGTCTGAATCAGAATCACTTGCACCACTCCCACCTCTGAAAGTCCTTCAGGGAGCTGCACCAAGCTCAGACCTCACACCATTGGTCTACTCTCAGCATTCTCCAAAGGAGAAGCCAGGAATGGGAAAAACCATCCTGAAAAGGCAAACACCTGAAGTCTCAGTTCCTACGGATAACTCGACAACTTCAGTCCCTTCTGAAGTAAAAACAGAAAGCCCTGACTCAAAAATTGATCAGTTGGCTGAGCTTCTCAGGAAGCTGAGTGAGAAGATTGAATCTTCTGAGAAAACTCCTCAATCTAAGATTAAGGAACTCAAATTAGCTTCCTCAAGCACCACCAAACCAAAACCCTCCAAACCTCTGCAAAGGTGTGAGCTGTGTCACTATACCAATCATTCCACTGATGATTGTTTTAGAATCATTTACTGCATGATATGCAAAAAAGAAGATTACAGGACCTCTGATCACCAATAATACACAGCCACATCAAAGATGGCAAACTTTAAAGCACAAGCTCATAAGTATCCATCTGATTCAAAGCAGAAGCATAATCAAAAGGCCAAGCCTTTTGCACCTTGGCCACATTGTGGCTTCAATGATCACCTTCCTGAGGATTGCCTAATGGACACAAGTTGTGACATATGTGGTGATCCCACTCATGACACTTCAGGACATGAGAAGGTCATTCAGGCTAGAAGAGGTATGACCAAGCCATCCTCTCAGTCTACTAAGTCCACATTTGCAATCAAATGCAAAATTTGTAGTAGCTCAGTCCACTCAACCACTGACCATGAATCAATTGTTACTTTTAAGAAGGCTATTAAAGCCAAGCCCTCCAAGAAGAGGGGTCCTAGAAAGAACTAACTCAGTTTACCATTTGTGCAGAGACATGCCAGGGAGCCAGTTTGGCATCTAGATAGTAGATGTTCAAGGAGCATGACTAGTGTGAAAGAGTATCTGCACAAATATGTAGAGGAACCAGGACCCAAGGTGGTATTTGCTAATAATTCATCATGTCTCACTGAAGGTTATGGTTCAGTAAACTGCAGTGGTATAGGCTTTACTAGGATAGCTTATGTAAATGGTCTCAAGTACAATTTGATCAGTGTCAGTCAACTATGTGATGCAAAATACATAGTTCAGTTTGATGATAAGCAAGGAACCATCTTCAATGCAAATAAGGAAGTTGTCCTTATTGCACCAAGAAGACAAGATGTTTATGTGTTAGACATGTCCAGTCTAACTCATAATGGAACTTGTCTCTTTGCTAAGGCCACTGAAACCCTCAACTGGATTTGGCATAGAGACTCTCCCGTCTGAACTTCAAAAACATAAACAATCTTGTGAAATAAAACAAGGTCCTTGGATTACCATCACTTGTGTTTTTAAAGGATAAACCAAGCTCTGCCTGTGAAAAAGGTAAACATCATAGAGCATCCTTTAAAACCAAAACAAACTTTTCCATCAGGAACTGCCTTCATCTTCTCCATATGGATCTCTTTGGGCCCATCAGTCCTAGATCCATTAACCATGAGAAGTATACTCTGGTCATTGTGGATGAATACTCAAGATACACTTGGGTTTACTTCCTGACCAAAAAGAGTCAGGCAGCAGGAACAATCATGTCCTTTGTCAAGAACATTGAAAATCAAAATGACATTAAAGTCAAACAGATTAGGACTGACAATGGGACTGAGTTCAGAAACCATGAACTAGAATGTTTCTGTGATGAGAAAGGTATTTTCCAAAAATTTTCCTCACCTTACACACCTGAAAAAAATGGTTTTGCTGAAAGGAAAAATAGAACACTCATTGAAGCAGCTAGGACAATGCTAAATGGATCAGTCCTTTCCAAACATTTCTGGACTGAAGCAGTAAAAACTGCCTGTTACACACAAAACAGATCCATCATTGTCAAGAGACATAGAAAAACCCCATATGAGTTATTCAAGGGAAGGATCCCTGACATCAGCTACTTTCATGTCTTTGGGTGTCCTGTGTTTATTCATAATCACAAGGATCACTTAGGGAAATTTGATGCCAAAGCTGATGATGGATACTTCTTAGGATACTCTCTTGTCTCAAAGGCCTTCAGGGTGTTCAACACCAGGCGACAGCAAACTGAGGAAACATTCCATGTTACCTTTGATGAGAGCACTAAAGCAATCAGGTTCTCAATTACCTCAGTGGAAGAGATAGGAATTGATGATTCATCAAGATATCCTCCTGATGAATATCATCATGATAACAATCCTTCTATTCAGTATCAAGCAAATGCTGATATCTCCTACCACATTGTCCCTCACAACCTTCCTTACCCAACCATCACTAAGTTTGTTGAAGCACAAACAAGTAATGATGCAATCAATCAGTCTGAACAAAGTGCTCAGGAACCAAATAATCTCAGTGATCAACCAACCCAGTCAGACACTCAAGATCCTGAAGATCATCCAGTGTCTGCACCAGAACCTACACCTCCACCCAATCAGGCCTCCACAAGCTCTAATCAGTATCCAAGACCTCAGGACAGTTGGACTAGGTCTCAAGATATAGAACTTGTCAATATAATTGGAGAGCCAACTGAAGGCATGCTCACTAGAAGCATGGCTACAAAACTAAGAGCATCCTCAACCAATGAATGCCTATTTGTGGATTTCATTTCCACCATTGAACCTAAAAGTGTCAAAGAAGCACTGACACATCCAAGTTGGGTTCAGGCCATGCATGATGAACTGGAACAGTTTGACAGAAACAAGGTAATGACCTTGGTCAAATGTCCTCAGGATGTTACATTCATTGGTATGAAATAGGTGTTCAAAAACAAATCTAATGAAAATGGCATAGTCATCAAAAACAAGGCCAGACTTGTTGCCAAAGGCTACAATCAACAAGAAGGCATTGACTATGAAGAAACATTTGCACCAGAAGCAAGGATGGAAGCCATCAGGATCTTCCTTGCATTTGCAACCTACATGAACTTCAAGGTGTACCAAATGAATGTAAAAAGTGCATTCTTAAATGGTTCACTGAAAGAACAAGTTTATGTTCAACAACATCCTGGATTTGAAAGCAGTGAGTTTCCTGACTATGTTTCCAAGCTTGATAAAGCCCTTTATGAACTGAAACAAGCTCCTAGGGCATGGTATGAAACTCTTTCAGCCTTCCTCATCCAAAACAAATTTTTCAGAGGCAAGATAGACAACACATTGTTTATCTACAAGACAAATGATGATGTCATCTTATACAAGTATATGTTGATGACATCATCTTTGGCTCAACAAGTTATAAACTTTGCAAACAGTTTGAAAAACTGATGGCAAAGAAATTTGAAATGAGCATGATGGGAGAACTGACTTACTTCCTTGGACTGCAAATCAAGCAGACTGATAAAGGAACCTCTATCAGTCAAGAGAAGTATGTTAGAAGCCTACTAAAAAAGTATGAGCTTAGTGACTGTGCCTCAGTCAAAACTCCCATGGTTCCTCCAAACAACCTTGGTCCTGACCTTGCTGAAAAACCAGTCAATCAAACTCTATTCATAGGAATGATTGGGTCACTGATGTATCTGCTTGCATCAAGGCCTGACATCCAATTCTCAGTATGTTTGTGTGCCAGGCATCAATATGACCCAAGAGAATCTCATCTCACAGCTGTGAAAAGGATCCTCAGGTACCTGAAAGGTACTCCAAGCCTTGGATTGTACTATCCAAAATGCTCAGAATTTGATTTTAAAGGATACTCAGATTCTGACTATGCTGGATGCAACATGGATAGAAAAAGCACCTCAGGCTCCTGCCAATTCCTTGGTGGAAAATTACTCTGTTAGAGTGCTAAGAAGCAACAATCAGTTGCCATGTCCTCAGCAGAAGCTGAATATGTTGCAGCAGCCAGTTGTTGTGCAAATGTACTATGGATGAAAAGTCAACTCAGTGACTATGGCATCCATTATAAGATGGTTCCCATCTTTTGTGATAACACAAGTGCAATTGCCATCTCAAACAACCTTGTTCTTTATTAGAGAACAAAACACATTGATATTAGATATCACTTCATCAGGGACCATGTCATGAATGGTGACATTGAATTACACTTCATTCCTACTGAATATCAGCTAGCTGATATATTCACCAAACCATTGGATGAACCAACTTTTATAAGACTGAAAGCTGAATTAGGAATGTGGGATATTGAGAATCAGTCCACTGATTGAATCCATCCATCTAAGTGTAAATTCTGAAAACCCCAAGTCCCTGACTCAATGTGTTTCTCAGTGAAAAAGATCACTGAATCACCTTCCCTGAACCCCTCACTAAATGAAAAGTCATTCAGGGCCCTCAAGATGACATTCAATGCTAACTTAAATACTCTAAGTATTGAGTTAGTAAATGTCTTAGGTTGGTAACTGAATACCTATTTAATATAGGAATATATGTTCTTTTGCCTTCTGGCATGCACCTTTTGGGCCCCCACTTACCCACTTGGCATTTAATGCCTCTCCTCACACATCATATATATGTGATGATGTAAACTCTGCAAATTACACTTTTTGCAGACGGCAAAACTGTTCACCTCGACTGTTGCGCAAAACCCGGGAAAGTGGAGTGGTGGCATTTAATGCGGATCCCAAACATTTTATACAAAACGATTTTCAAAATTTTGAGAATAATCCGCTTAATGCCTAAACCACCCATCCTCTCCACTTCCTTATAAATACCCCCAAACAAATTAACATACACACGTTTTAGAAAATTTTAGTCAAACTCTTGCTTTTCTTTCAAAAACGATTGTGTGTGTGTGTTTTGTTTTCAACCTTTAGACCCATACCATTTTCTCTTGCAAAACCAAGACCACCTTCTAAATGGCTGCTTCTAAAGCTATAACCTGCGCCCCAAATGTGGAATTTGTGGAAAACTAGAAGGGGGTTGAATAGTTTTACGTCTTTTTAATTTATGAAAACTTTTGTTTACTTTTTAAAACTTTGATTCTATCTTATGTGAATTCAACTCTTAATCAATATGAACATATATAAACAAATATAGATAAGTAATGCAAGTAAGGTAAATATAATGAGATAAGAGAGAGAGATGGAAAGATCAAACCACAACACGGAGATTTATAGTGGTTCGGTTACAAGGACACCTTCCTTGCCCTACTCCACTCCTCGAGTCACCTACTCGAGAGTTTTCTTCACTATGTCAACAAACTCCCTTATGGCGGAGAAACCTTACACAACTTTAGGTTACACCGGCTTAACGACACAAAGCTAGATGTCGAGTCCTAATCGTAGCTAGAACCAATCTCACAACTTATACACAACTTTTACACGACTTAATCACGACTTCTTCACGACAGCTTCACAACGGCTTCACGACTTCTTCACGACTTCTTCACTACTTCTTTTCCACGACTACTTCACAACTATATCACAACTACTTCTACACAACTTCTTTTCAACACAACTAGTTACTTACACTAGAATCTACTTATCACAACTATACAACACTTTACACAACAACACAATTGAATGAGGTAAGTAATAACACTTCTTCACTAGTTGAAGTAGAGTTCTTCTTTTGCACTTTTGGTGGTGGAAGCTTGGATCACTTAGAAACCAATGCTTAAGAAAATATGATCAAAGGATTTACAATGTTTAGAAAGGATTTAGAACAGAAAGTTTTAGTGTTCAAAAGGTAAGTAAAAATCCAGGAGAAGGCTGGTATTTATAGGAGAAAAACTGGACAGCTGGAGACCTACTGGAGGGTGGCCGGCCCCCTTAAATAGGGGGGCGGTCCCCTTAATTTTTAAGGGGGCCGCCTAGTAAAATTAAGGGGGCCGCCCTAGGTGTCCGTTGCCCAGATTTGTCCTTTTGTGGGGAAGGTTTTTCTGGAACATTTTAACTGATTTTGGTTAAAAATTTGAATTCATATTTTTATAAAAGATTAAACATTTTTATTTAATACCAAAAATGTTTTTCAAAAATATATAAAATGTTTTTGATGTTTTTTAAAAAATCTAGTTATTAAGAAAATGTTCCTTTGATCATATAATGCATTAAGCATTAGTTCATTCATACCTTAAGTGATTTGAGTTGTAGAAATAGCTATTTACAACTAAATACTTGTTTACGTCATAATTTTCCGATTAATGATTTTACATTTTGTGATTATCAAAACGTAGAGATATCGAAAAATATTAATAACGTGTTTAGGCATTATTTTATATCAACAATCTCCCCCTTTTTGATGATTACAAAATCTAAACTCATTAAATCTAAAAATTAGTTTTTAGACAAGTATTTAGTGAGTTTACATCTATTTCTCCCCCTTTTTGTAGAATCAAAAATTGTAGAATCAAAAAGGTTAAGCCGACAAGTTTTAGAATCTAAATTTGTCGGGACGAGAACTCCCCCTTGATGTGTACTCCCCCTCATTTGGGGGCACCAAGGAAACGAGCTATGGAACGCTTGCAAAAAAAATGTTAGAAGCACAAGTATATGTAACAACAATAAGCAAGCATATAGAATAAGATCATTCATTTAATAAAAGTGTTGTGTATAAATACACAACCAAAAGATTACAACATGAAGCATGCAAGCATACAAACAAAAACAACTAATGAAACTACATAATCGTCCTAGAAGTACATGGTCTTCCATGGAGCTTGCTTACAAGAAGGTTTTGAAAAATTATTTTTAAGCATTGCATATGCTTAATTGGGTGAAAATGGAGGTGGTGGTGGTGTAGTGGGTGAAGGAGGTTGAGGAGGTGGTGGTGGTGGGTTGGCAATCATGTTTTCAAGAGATGAAAACATGTAGTGTATCTCATCTCGAAGACCAAAGATTAAGGTCCGGTTATGGATGCAACAAAGACAATTATCACCATGGGCTTCAAGCATTGCCCAAGGTATAGGAAAGAATGGTTGTGGGGTTGGTGATGGTGAAAAGTGAGCATCAAGGGGTGTGATGGGTGATAAGGAAATGGCAAGTTGGGTGTATGAAGGTTCTTGAGTGGATGGTGGTGATGATGCTCTTGGTGATGATGTTAGGTGAGTGTGGATGTAGTCATTGATGGATGAAGTGGATGGAATGGAGGAAGATGAAGCTCCATGGGTAGAGGGTGTTTTTGATGGTGCATAAGGTGCACTTGGGGATGAATTTTGAGGTGGTGGTGATGGAGTTTTGATGTCATCTCGGGTTAGGTCTATGAAAGGTTGTTTTGGTGGTATGATAACAAGTCTTTGCTTCCTTGGAGTCTTAGAGATGGAGGATTTTGGTGATAACATGGTGGTTTTGGATGATGGAGGATGATGGAATGAGAGGTGATTGTATGGAGGGAATTTATAGTATGAAAATGTGGTTGGTTTAGGTTGATTATTGAGGTTTTGTAGGAAGATTCCAATACCAGTTCGTCCATAAGGAGAAATGGTAGCTGGGGCTAGGTAAAAGTGGTCACAAGATGCAAAAGAAAACAGTAAATTTTACTGTCCAGATGGCCGGTCCCCTTAATTGTTGGGCGACCCCCTTAAAATTAAGGGGACCGCCTAGGAAATTAAGGGGGCCGCCCATCTGGTGTTTTCCCAGGCGACCAAATTTGAAAAATTTCTAGAAAAAGGTCATTTTTAGGGTGTATTTGCAGCAAGTTCCATTTGGATCATGTACATCAAGAATGATTAAATATTATCAATAGCATATTAAACAAATAATATACATATTTAAGACTAGAAAAAAAATCATATTAGAAGCATAGGCATATTTTATCAAATAAACTAGTAGCTTAGTTCTAATAAGTTTATCATCTAACATAATAAAAGTCATAGCAAAAAATGTTAAGATAATAATACTACATATAAATGTCTAATCATAACATCAATAATAATCAACTAAACACTCATCAAACATGTCTATTTCTTCTTCTTTCCAAACATCCTTCCAAGTGTCTTTCCAATAGACTTGAAACCGCCTCGTACTTCTTGGTACATCTGCTGTGTGGTGTTGAGTAGTTCGGTTTGTCTTTCAAACAGTAGTTCGTCTGTTCGTTCGGAACGAGAAGGAACTTGATACTCGGTGTAATCAAGATCCGGAAGATTATTAACGAAGGTCCTAGGTGATGGGTACTAGCACGTGTTGTGCCCTCCTCCTCATCATCATCATCATCGTCTCCTTGATGTGACGTGGAACCACGAGGTGGAAGTGAGACAGATTTACGAGATTTTCCCTTGTCGCTTCGAGGGCGACGTTCACGGACATGAACAAGTGGATTAAGGACCGGTTGAACAAACTCATAAATTGGACTCTGAAGATGTGGATAATGCATCATGACATGATTGTAGAGGCGAGTGAGAAACATGCCATACAGAAGATTTGCATTATGAGTGTTTTTGGCGGACATGATGCGGAAGACAAAGAGATATGCCAAATTGTATAGCTGTTCAGCGACAATACAATACAACATGTGAGCTATGCTCGCCGTGACATGATCACGGTGACCACCGGTACCGAATGCATTCTCACGAATGAGTTCTTCCCAAAGCTTCATGTCGGGACGTAACTCCTTGAGGAGGATTTGGTTAGCATGGATGTCAACATCTTTTGACTTGATCCTCCGGCTAGTCGTACCACGATCTAGCCCAAGATATTGACGAATTTCTTCAGAGGATGGAATCTCAGAGTAGTAAGAACCCTGTTGAGGTCGATATTGCTCAAGAGATGAGAGATCCCACTCATTAGAGAAGATGGCTTGACCGGAGTAGGGGATTCCTAGAATTTGACCGAATTGAGCTAGAGTAAGAGTAATGAATTCGTGTTGAATCATAAAGGATATGAGGATACAGCCAT
Organism: Artemisia tridentata subsp. tridentata; assembly: GCA_021014915.2. NCBI lineage: Eukaryota > Viridiplantae > Streptophyta > Magnoliopsida > Asterales > Asteraceae > Artemisia > Artemisia tridentata. The sequence continues at coordinate 253,120,892 of CP139504.1, forward strand.
TGGGATCGGTTTGCACCGTCACTTGGCTATAGAAGTCAAGAACAAAGCGGGGAATGATAAGCTCATTGATTTTGTAGAGACAATCAAGACTAACGTTGGAGAACATTCGTTCGATATAGTCGGATTCATAGAACGATGGATAGACAACTCTCCCTTCATGAATGTTTCTATCTTCAATGGGACGATAGAAACAAGCAATAGCGGGAGAAATGCCTGGAGTGGCAGAGACTTTTGGAATGTATTCTTTTGTTTTTGAGACATCACCGACTGTAGTTTTGGGCATTTTCACCTATACAAGAAAGCAACAAAGAAAAATAAGAAAATGACATGCATATATTATATATGCTACTTATGTGGAACGTAAACATACTTCGACTCTAAAACTTAAATCCTAAGAAGTAGTTTACAATGTTCCTTAGTTTTAATTTTTAACTCGCTTAAAATGTATTTTATGATGTTAAAGAATAGTTATAGGGACATTATGATAAGAAATCAAAAATATCCGAACGTTCTTTTATACGTCATAAGCTACTTTGAAATGTGGCTAGACAAACATTGGATTGTATATCTAGCTATTTCTTACGAGTGTTTATGTTAAGTAACTTAGATTTTGACTCAAAAATTTCTTTCAAAATGTTATAGTGAAATTTCAATATACATATGAATTATGTATCTTGATGACTTAAAACAACTAATTGCGTGTTTATAAACTTGTCAAGTAGTTGTGAACTTAATTATGATCAAATTTTGATGATTCTAGCTCCTAATCCAAACATTCTCTTATATTTAACAAAAACATTTTTTATGATTCGAAAAATATATTTTTAAGATTAGTGGGTTGTAATAAACCAATGTGATTAGTTTTAACAAGTGTTTATGGCATAATTCAACAATGTGATTAGTTTTGAAAAGAAGTGATTAGTTTATCAATGCTTTGACATAATGGTGTTTAATTACTTAGTTTCTAGGTTGATTAAGCATGCTAATCCTATGGGGAGCATTTGGTTATAAGATTTCTAGACTTAATTTTAACAAAATTTGGATTAAAAGAAAATTAAGTAAAAGACCTAATTATGATTAGACTCAAAATTGAATGGAATTAGATGAAATGTGAATTAGAAAACTTACAAAATGTGTTGCTAATCTAAATATTGGTGTTTGCCCCTTGTGAAATTAGTCGGGAATGATGATTTGGTGAATGGTTTTGGGTTTTGGTTCGTTCACAGCAGCAGCAAGTATGGGTGTTGTTTGAAAAGTGGGGTGTTTGGCAAATGAAATAGGAAGAAAAACATTTTTGGGAGCTACAGTAGGCCGGTCCCCTTAATTATTAAGGGGGCCGCCCCCGTTTACTAGCCGGTCCCCTTAAACATTAAGGGGGCCGCCTACCAAACTTGGAATTAGTTCGGGTTTAGTTTCTGATAGCAAAATAATTTTATGTATATATATATATAGATTTATTATATATCAAAAATACGTTGGTTTTAATGGCACGAGGAAGAAATACTTGACATTTTATTAACATTTCGTTAAGAAAACATTTCTTGAGAATTTTGGATAAAATGATCAAGATATCAAGTCGACAAATGTGTTAGGGGGTGAGAGTAAAAGTGCATATATTATATATATATATATATATATATATATATATATATATATATATATATATATATATATATATATATATATATATATATATATATATATTTTGTATGTAAACGTGGGATGTTGAATGGAGTTAAGAAATGATGAGGTAATGACGGAGATAGGTGCTGACGGCGACGGGAGTTTGTTTCATCCTAGTTTTCTTGACTCGACGGTCAAAGTGCTACTTCTACGTTAATCCACTTAACTCACTTCTCTTCATCACCATGAGTTATGTGATAGTGGACACGGAAGATTTTCGTATTGAACGTTAAAGTTCAAAAGAGGCAAAGGGGGAAGAAAAGGTTCGAGGACGAACAATTTCTTTTAGTTCTAGATAGTCAACAAATGACGTATCTAGGTTATGTGCGGATATATTATATATATGTATAATAGTATATATATATATATATATATATATATATATATATATATATATATATATATATATATATATATTATGTATATGTATAAGTGATTATCTACTAACTACCATACAAGTGCTAACTAAACTAGGCATTAAAAACTTATGGGGCATGCAATTTGCTAGTTCATTAATCAACGCACATAATGATGAACATGAAAGAGGGGCGTACCTTTTAGTCTTCAACACGTGGTCTTCAAGCGCTTCAAAGCGTTTATGTTTGACTTGTAGAAGTCAATCAAGGAAGAGATGCCAATAATCCAATGAGATAGCAATTTAGCCACTTGGTCCCTATTGTCTCATTGATCCAAAGTTGTTTGAACCAAAAATGGGTTGTAGTTGACTAGGATGCATGTATGGTGGAAGTATTCCCCAAGGATTGAAGCTTGGTGGATTCGGGTAATTCCACATTGGGTAACTATTATTATGACGGTTTGGTCTATTTTGGTTTCTTTTAGGTTGAGGTGTTTTAGGCCGAGGGTGAGGACTAGGTGGTCTTCTAGGAGGAGGTGTTTTTGACCTAAGCTTTGGTTTAGAGTTTTCTACTTCGGTTTTTAAAGATGGTTTGTAGAAAGCTTTTATTTCCTCATTATTGGCTATGGGTATTTTTCTATCTTTTATAAGTATATATTTAGGTTTTGACTCTAATATTTTTTGATTACTAGTTTCACTTTCAAACTTTACATTTTTAGTTTCACTAGTTGTAGCCTTAGTTGAGTTAAATCCTAATCCGGTTTTATCTCCTGACATTCTTTGAATGCTTATTATATCCCTAAGAGAATTACTACTATTTTCAAATTTGTTAAGTCTACAAATTTCTTCCTTAAGTATTTCGTTTTCATTTTTAGTTTCTTGACATGTTTTACATTCAAAGACTTCTTTGCCTTTTTCTAAGTTATGTAGTTTAATTTTTAATTCTAGTATTTCTTTTTCTAATTGGTTATTTATGTGTTTTAGTGATTTATTTTTAGTCATTACTTTTTGACCTAATATACATAACCTATTATATTCGTTATCTAGGTCTTTTTCATCTAATGATAAATTTTCATCACTAAAGTATTCGGTTTCGGAACGTACCTCACTTGATGTCTTAGCCATAAGACACTTCTCCTCTTTTGTGGTTTCTTTCTCGTCTTCTTCACTGTCACTCCATGCTCCTCCAATGAACACCTTTTGGTTTTGCTCCTTTGACATCATAGGACATCTTCCAATGAGATGATTTGGATCACTGCATTTGAAGCACTTCCTCTCGCTCTTGCTACCTTTGTCGTCTTTGTTTCTTTGGAGTGTTTTCCTTTCGTCATGTGGTTGTCTAACGAATCTTCCTCGTCTTTTGAAAAACTTCTTGAAGTCTCTTACGGCCATGGCATATTCTTCATCATCACTTTCGGAGGTTGAGCTATCCTCGTCACTTGATGCTTTCCTAGCTTTCAACGCGATTGACTTGCTTTGCTCTTTCTTTCCTTTGACCATCTCGAAGTCTTTCTTGATTATTGCTTCGTAGACTTTCAAGTTGCCAATCAACTCGTCAAGTTGAAGAGTTGACAAGTTCTTCGATTCTTCAATCGCCGTAACTTTAGCTCGCCATTTTGGATGAAGAGTCCTAAGAAATTTCCTGACAAAATTCTTACCAGAAAAACTCTCATCAAGTGCCTTTAAACTTGTGATGATTGTGTTAAACCTAGCAAATGCATTATCAATTGATTCCTCTTCCGGAATCGTGAATTGTTCATATTGTTGAACAAGAAGATCTATTTTATTATCTTTGACTTGACTATTACCTTGGTGAGTTATTAGTAAAGAATTCCAAATTTCTTTTGCGGTTTCGCACATAAAGATTTTTTCGTATTCTTTACGTGGTAACGCATTATAAATAACCATTTTAGCCTCATTATTTTTAGAAAGTTTTCTTTTTAAATCATCACTTTGTTTTTCAAAAGGTACAATTTCATCCTTTTTAGTTTCAAGATTATGTTGAATAGGTAAATAATCACCATTAGTAATAACATGCCAAAGATCTAGATCTTTTGACTTTACATAAGTTTCGAATCGATTTTTCCAATATAAAAATCCATCACTTTCAAATAGTGGTGGTCTTTGCATAGATTGCCCTTCTAAATATTTTTCAGATTCCATAGATCGTTTCAAGTTTTAAAATACAGTTTATTTTAAAAATCTTGTTTGACGTGGCTCTTGATACCAATTGTGGAAAACTAGAAGGGGGGTTGAATAGTTTTACGTCTTTTTAATTTATGAAAACTTTTGTTTACTTTTTAAAACTTCGATTCTATCTTATGTGAATTCAACTCTTGATCAATATGAACATATATAAACAAATATAGATAAGTAATGCAAGTAAGGTAAATATAATGAAATAAGAGAGAGAGATGGAAAGATCAAACCACAACACGGAGATTTATAGTGGTTCGGCTACAAGGACACCTTCCTTGCCCTACTCTACTCCTCGAGTCACCTACTCGAGAGTTTTCTTCACTATGTCAACAAACTCCCTTATGGCGGAGAAACCTTACACAACTTTAGCTTACACCGGCTTAACGACACAAAGCTAGATGTCGAGTCCTAATCGTAGCTAGAACCAATCTCACAACTTATACATAACTTTTACACGACTTAATCACGACTTCTTCACGACAGCTTACAACGGCTTCACGACTTCTTCACGACTTATTCACTACTTCTTTTCCACGACTACTTCACAACTATATCACAACTACTTCTACACAACTTCTTTACAACACAACTAGTTACTTACACTAGAATCTACTTATCACAACTATACAACACTTTACACAACAACACAATTGAATGAGGTAAGTAATAACACTTCTTCACTAGTTGAAGTAGAGTTCTTCTTTTGCACTTTTGGTGGTGGAAGCTTGGATCACTTAGAAACCAATGCTTAAGAAAATATGATCAAAGGATTTACAATGTTTAGAAAGGATTTAGAACAGAAAGTTTTAGTGTGCAAAAGGTAAGTAAAAATCCAGGAGAAGGCTGGTATTTATAGGAGAAAAACTGGACAGCTGGAGACCTACTGGAGCGTGGCCGGCCCCCTTAAATAGGGGGGCGGTCCCCTTAATTTTAAGGGGGCCGCCTAGTAAAATTAAGGGGGCCGCCCTAGGTGTCCGTTGCCCAGATTTGTCCTTTTGTGGGGAAGGTTTTTCTGAAACATTTTAACTGATTTTGGTTAAAAATTTGAATTCATATTTTTATAAAAGATTAAACATTTTTATTTAATACCAAAAATGTTTTTCAAAAAAATATAAAATGTTTTTGATGTTTTATAAAAAATCTAGTTATTAAGAAAATGTTCCTTTGATCATATAATGCATTAAGCATTAGTTCATTCATACCTTAAGTGATTTGAGTTGTAGAAATAGATATTTACAACTAAATACTTGTTTACGTCATAATTTTCCGATTAGTGATTTTACATTTTGTGATTATCAAAACGTAGAGATATCGAAAGATATTAATAACGTGTTTAGGCATTATTTTATATCAACAGAATTCGCATTGGAGGGCATGGATATGACAAAAAACAACGTCGTAGGGAATTTTGCCTACCCCAAAAATTTTTGGGCGTATAAGAATGTAGTTAAATACCTACAAAACTGCTTTCTTGCTTCGGCGTTTACCAAAACACCCTCGTCATATATCATGACTGTCTTAGGGAATTCTGGTGTATAGCAGTGACAACCAGCCCTGATGACGTCAAGGAAACCCTGATAATGTTCTCAGTGATGAACGGGAGAAGGACCTTCTCCTTTTATTACCAAACCTTTATCAAGGCCACAGGCCTTGATTTCGCTGAGAACTTTGACCCTCAGCCCACTGAAGCAGAAGTAAAGGCCGAATTGCATTTACTAGGGCCACATGATGTAAAAAATCGTGAAGTGTCCCCAGGAACCTTATTGGCCAAAGCACCAATAATTAAGACTTAGTTCCCTGCTGTCTTGCAATAAATCCTCCACAGAGCATTTGAACACATCACAACAAATGATTGTGTTTAGCCTCCTGGATGGTAGAAAGATAGACATCGAAGAGATAATCTTCCGAGACCTCGTAGCCAAGCTTTCAGGAAAATCTAGGTAAAGACACATGTCTTTCCCTAGGTTTATTTCCTGTGTGCTTCAGGACTTACTAGGCTCTGAATATGTTAGGCCAAACGTTGAGGGATCTAAACCTGACGTCTTACACAAAGCCAACTATTAAAGAGACCTTACAGAGGTACAACCAGTCCCCTTGACCACATACATGATGATGGTCATTCAGGGGGCAGAAGCTGTCTCACCAGTGCCTTCTCCTACAAAGAAGGAGAAGAAGAAGGCAGAGTCCAGGAAGGTGGTTAAACCCAAACCACTCGCCACTGAGACTTGTTCCTCAGAGCCTAAAGAAAGGAAAACAACGGCCAAGACCTATGAGACACCCACAATTGAGACCCTCTTGACCGTAAAACAAATTCCAATGGAGGGTACTGAGAAATCATCCTCAGTATCCTCGGGAAAACCCTTTCCACATGGCTCTACTGACATACACAAGTCAGTGGGGTCTGGAACCTTCACCCTTTCATATCCCGATGAAGGCACTCGTAAATCATCACCTTTGCCTGAGGGAGTACAGGATCCTATACCCTCAGTAGAGCAACACTACTCTGCTGAGAAGGGGACCCACACCCAATCACATCCCGCTCACGCCTCTGAGAAATTACACTTAGAGTCTCAGGGAGTACTGGCCTCTATACCTTCATCAGGGTAGCACAACCTTGGTGGAAAGGGAGGCCTCACCATCTCACATCCTGTTTACGGTCCTGAGCAATCACACTCAGGATCTCAGGGAGAAACGGTTCCTAAATCCTTGTCAGGGCAGAACAACCCTGATGGGAAGGGGGACCTTAACACTTTATTGCCTCATGATAGTATTGGAGAACACCCACCAGTCCTTGAAGGCACTCATGGGGACAAAGACTCAGGGGGCATACGACCACCCACTGATACAGAACTAAAACCCCCTCATGGCGAATCCAGTCTCTCGGGTACTGACCCTGCGGACCAGGCTAAGAAAACCCACTCAGTTCACCTAGAAGGGTCAGGACCTGGCCAAAACAAAGGCAAGCCCTCTTTTGAGGGGGAGCCGGATTCATCCAAGGTTCCCAATTTGGCAGATCTCGAAAAACTGCTAAATAACAATTCAGAGGAGGAAATGGTCGATTTTGGAGAAGACGATGTTTTTGGTGCTGGGGAGGAAATGGAGACTGAAACATACAACTCTCCTCAGCACCCTGAGCAACAACAATCATCTCCTCCTCCTGAGGATCAACAACCCCAAACCAATACAACCACATCATCATCATCATCAGGTCACTCATCTGCTCCTGCTACTCCTCAATACTTGCAGAAGTACGATAATATTCTTCCACTCACTGAAAGGCAGCTGGTAAAGTTTCTCCGCAAAGCCAACCATGCTCTCTTTCATGAGATTACTGAAGAAAAATGGGAACAACATACAGAAGCAGTAGCCAACTATGCTGACTTCAGGGCTACTGTTGAAGAATCTCAGGGCAAGTTACATCAGGTCGCCAAACTCACTGACAAACAACTCGGTGACCTGAGGGAATCTCTTGACAATATGGGTACTGAACAAGACAAGCAGCTCACCAACATATTGAAGACTCTTGATTCCATCCAAGAGGAATTCAGAGATGACCCAACCCTGATCCAAAAGCTAACTGAGTACATGGATACTCAGAAGACCACCTCCACCAACATTGCTAAGCTACTCAAGCTTCTTCAGGGGGTGGATCTTAAATCCCTAAGGACTCAGCAACATTCAATGCAACAGTCAGTCGCTGATTCCAAGGAGTGCCTGACAAAGATATCCTCAACATTTGATCAGCTATCCAATAAACATAATGAGCTGATCACCCATTATACCACAAAAGTCACTGAACTCACAACAACTCAGGCTACAATGGCGGCAGACATCTCCGCCCTGAAGAATGAGACCTCTGATGTAAAGAAAATGGTATCCAATATTCTGTCTATTCTTCAGGCCTCTCCGGTTACCCCTCCTCCTCAGTCAACAGATGCCTTTACTGAAGCACCAGCATCTGTTGAGGGGGAGAAACTTGATGAACCTACTCCTGAACCTTTATCTTCTGACTTGTTATTGCTACAATCCCTGTTCAACCTAAAGTAGTAGCAACAGAAGTACCTGAGACATCCACCAGTCAACCCCTTCCCACTAACAAAGGGAAGGGAATCATGGTGACTGACGAATCTCCTCCTCAATTAAAATTGGTTAAGGCATCATCAGAAAGGCGTCCAGACCCTGATGCACCATTTGAGGTTGACTTAGATGGTGGGAGGAAATTCTTTGGAACTCCAGCAGAAGTGGCCGCAGTCCTGGATGAACAGGATAGAATCAGGGCTGCGAGGAAGGCTAAGCAACTCAACAAACCTGCAATTGTTGAGGTTGCCAATGAGGTAATCAAGGAGACTGATCAAGTAATCAAGGGGGAAGAATTCCTCAAGCTTCAGGCTGACCTCATTAAGGAACATAATCAGCAGGCCAAGCTTAGAGAAGAAAGGAGGAAGAAAACCTATGAGAGGTATATGTGGCACATGACGAAGACCAAGGGATAAGGCACCATCACTGATATGACCATTCACCTGACCAAGCCTATAAGCGTAACAGTTCACAGGGGACCAAGGAAGTCTGAGGTAAATAAGCCCTTTAAGTTCTCAGACTATGGGCTACGGGAATGGGACATGATGATGCCCATCCTGAGGAAGAAGCAAGGCAGGATTGTTCCAAGTCTTCTAGCTACCCTGAACTCCAAATACAAAGAACTGGAAAAAGTAGCTAAGAGTTTGGGAATTGATCACGAGAAGGCACTTGCTTCTCAGGGACTGTCAATCCCTGAACCTAATCAAAAGATTGGGAAGAAAAGGAAAGCTGTGGAACACGAGCCTGAACAATTCATAGTCGCCTTTCATTGCAACAGAATTCCTCCTCAAGGAGTGAAATTTGTTCCCAACAAAGTCATCAAAACTCCTGAGTATGGTATTTTCTTCGTTGATGAGTTTGACCAACCGGCCTTCCAAAGGGTCAGTGACATACATTTTGTGGAAACAACTACTCTTCTGGCATACAAGCTAATGGTGATTCAAGTAAAAAGAACTGAAAATGAAGAGTTTGTCAAGCTGTTAGAAAAGATGATGAATGAGTGACCTGACAAGAACTGTTAGTGTCGAAGAAAGCTAAGTTGGAACTCATGGGAATCTTGGAATCCTGAGTACAAGATCCCTGAGTATTATGTTAGATGTTAGGACCTTGTAATGATATTAATAAAATGATGGCCCATCTTTTGTTATATCAGTGTCCTTAATAGCTTTCTAGCATATTCAGTATGAGAAGAAGCCCATTTGCTCAATCATAACTGACCAAAACACTTAGGCATAATTTATATCCAAATAGGGGGAGATTATTAGGTCCGTCAGTACCCAAGCGTCCTGAAAACAGGATTTGAATACAAATTAAGCCAAGTGTTAATCAACCGTAAACACTCTCAAGTCACTGAGTGAACAGTCACTCAGTGAGTCATCTTCAGGATGCTTAAGGCGAGTCTAAGAAGAAGGATTCACCACTCAGGAAGGCGGAACTCCCTGAGTAGGACTTAAGCCAAAGAAGAAGATGATGGGTTCAGTGAGTCATGACAAGTACTCACTGAACCCCCAGTCTCCTCAACAACTATAATGATTATAGACTGAAGACTGAAGATCTGGAATAAAGAATCTGAAGTCTGAAAGAAAGGCAGGACAAAGCGGGAAGAGTTTGAAAAGATAAGGAGGGGTCTTATCGCCGTCAAAGTCAAACTTTCCCTAAATGGCTTAAAGATGAGAAGTGTTATCACTGACACTCGGAAAGCACTTTTAAGCCATTTCCAAAATGGATTCTTGGAACTGACAAAATACTGTTGTATTTTGTCAGACTAGCTAGGTTATTCTTTTTGTACTTTTAGACACGGGTGCTCTTTTATACTTGTGTATAAATAGAAACAGATGGGAGAAAAGTGGATAAAGTTTTGTGCATTAAAAGCTTAGACTTTCACAAAACCACTTTTCTCCTCCAAAGAGAAACTACGTCCCTGAGATAGCTCAGTGGTTCATTATTGTTGCCACTCAAGAATAACTTGAGTTTAGAGAGGAGAACATACCATACCTTGTCTATTCAATCCCAAGTGTTATTTTCGCTAACACTTGGGTATAGATTCTTTTGATTAATTTCTAATAAGAATAAAACTTGTGTTCTTATATTTATGTTTTACTTATTCGTCATAATTAATCAACACATTATATCAGTCATGAAACACAATTAGATTAACTTTGTAGTTATTTCTACTTGTGTAACGGGAACAACACTTACACAACTATTTCAGGAAACAAATTCGCACATTGTAACATACAATAACTCACCAAAACTATTTAATCTCACTAGAAACAATGAATTTTTCATTTTCTCACATTTACAAACCTCAACACAATAAAAACGAGAGGTTATCTCGTTTTTCCTGAAAAATGATACGACACGCTTACCGACACCACATTAGTAACGGTTAAATTTCTAAATTCATTTTCGGAGTCAATAATGGTGCATTTATATTAATCTCATAAAAACGTTCTCAGAAATTATATCCTTCGCATTTAAGCAAAACCGGAGTACCACATTTACACCGGTGTTCAACAGGACACGGGGAACACTAAATACACTTATTAATAATAATAATATTTTTTCCTACCTACATCTAAATAACGCCACCCCTATACTTATCCTTTTCTTCTTATCATTTTCTTCCCCTCGATATCCCCTCCTCCATCCAAGCTGACCCCAGACCTATCACCATCAAGATTAAACCACTTTCTCTTAACCCTAGGAGTCAACGATGTGGACAACATATAGAGGTGCAAGAATGAAGGCGGCCTTAGCTTGAATTGGGTTGTTCCCATTCCCTTAAGTCTAAAAGAAGCATCAAAGACTTCCTTCATGAATTTCTTTTTATTATCGCTCGATTCACAGTGAATCCACACACAAAATCTCATCCATAATAGTTTTCCAAGATTTGAAGCTTCAAGTGTATCGATCTACCAATCAGTAGGGTGTGTGGATTTGCGTACTGAATCGGATTGGGCCTGCTAGGTTCTTGATTCTTTTGGTCTTTGTAATCGACACCATTGTTAGTAAGAACCCTAATTTAATTTCGTATAATTCAATCGAACTTGTGAAATTTATTGTGTTGTTTTAATCTTGTTTCAGTTTGATGTGAGTCGACACAGTTTCAGGTTTATATATATACGATCTTTCCTATTAAATTCGTTGGTAATATTGTTGATTGTGTGGCAAATTAAAAGAAATCATAACCTAAAGACCAGTATTGGCTCATGGATTAGTAGTGCTTATTGTGTTTAAACTAGGCTGTGTTTGGGGTTTGTATTTTGTGGTCATGTGCTGGTCTCGTCTCATATATTTTTTGACTTGTTTGGTCTCGTCTCTTATTGTTTTTAGACTAGACTGTTTGAAGTGTTTTGGTTCGATATGAGGGTGTTGATCTTATTTCCATCATCTGTAGAAAGCGTTTAATGGTTTTCCTGCATATGCGAAAGCAGTGCGGTTTAAATGGTTGCATAATGGGTTCAAGTTTTCAAACAATCCATATTGTATACATGTTCAAACGCATCATTTTTCTTGGATGTCAACTGTCATATGAGGGTTATCTCTAACGGGGCCAAGGACCACCTTCTTTGGATGTTTGAGATTATGCGTGTTATTTCTAAGGCTATATCAGATTTGAAATTTTGATAAAACCACAAAGACTGGCCTTGTACCTCAGTCGCTCTGCCTATATCATGTCGGTGTCAATCAAAAATATGTTTGATATACGTTACTTTTGGTGTTGTAAGACACGTTCACTGCTTTTCAATTAGTTATGAAAGAATTAAGGGTGCATTGTTTTGAGTCATGTCTCATATGCATAAGCAGATTTAAAGTTTTGTAGTTCTTGTTTATATCTTTCTCTAAGAAATTAAGGGTGCGTTGGTTTGAGTCATGTCACGAGGTCAAGTGTGTTTGGAATTCTCTTGGCCTGTTCACATGAATCCGATGTAACGAACGCATAGTTTACTCACTTGGTGTCACAACTAATTCAAGAACAAAGAGATTTAAATGGTCTGATTAATATGATCTGTCCATACTGCATAGTATGAGTTGGAACAATTTCATTATATTAAAAAAAGGGTACAAGCGGGCCATTCTCTAATCAAAAGCAAATCTCATTTTCAAGTTGAAACAGGTCACTCAAAACATATTTTTGGATAAACAACAACCGTTAACTACAAAGAGTTCAAGACATGTTAACCATTTTGTGATTCATCACTCTCCAATTGATGCTAAATCCAACTACTCCTCAGTTATGTTCCCAGGTTAAAACACAAGTTTCATTGGGCTGGTGTGGGAATGTGTTCATATATAAGAGAAACCCAGCCCACTTATTCTTAAGAGTGTGTTGGTTATATATATCGACTACCCAAGCTCAATATTATATTGGGAACACTTGATAAATTTATGCGCAACTTAAACTCTGACTCATTTCACTTCGCTTGATCACGAAACTCACAATATAACAAAATTATAAGAGACACTTTATAATTTAACATGACTCATAACGAATACTTATTTTTACAACTCAAGTTATATATACATTACTTATGCAACTACACATTTATTTTTATATATACATTTACGAATCAAAACTAAACTTGTAACTATTAAGCATGCTTATTCACTTAAAATTTACTTGTTCACACTCGAAATGTTTATATATATGGAAACCTACTAAAGTTTTATAAAATCATAAAACGGCCTTTACCCAAACATATAATTGTAACTGATAGTCACCACGAGAAACCAACACCCATGCACGGGTCATGCCCGACTTCTTTCAGATAAATGTACTTATCATGTTTTTTTATTAAAATTGGACAAACAAAACATTTTATATACAACCGTTATACGTTAGTTTTCGAATCACAAATCATCTAAATGAAAAATCATTACTTACACATAATTTTCCTACATTTCAAAACATATATAACTATTTATATATTTTTATTTTACACATCCTTAACAATAACACTCCATATCTCGACAACATCTAGCATCGTCCATGATCACTCTTCATTCGTTATCCTTCGGTTATCGTCAAATCAGAGTCCAATTCGTCCTTTATATTTTTATTGTCATACACTTATGCCCTTTCAAGAGCCAATACTTGCAAACATATAGAAAACTATTTTCAAACATAAATGCTGCCACACAAGCAAAAAAAACACAGACATTTTAAGACTTTTAAACTTATCTAAACTTCATTGAGTCGTAAACTTAAACTATGAACTAAAACATGCCTTACTAATCTAGGTCGCGTGTTGGTGCCGCACACTACCACTACTTGACTTTTTACTATCAGACTGCTATTTGCTGAGGTGAGTTCATGGCCCCTACTTTTACTGGTTTTTAAACTGTTTCTGGGGGAGAATACATGCTCGTTTTAATTAAACTCAATGACTGTTTATTTGGAAAATGCGAACTATTTATTCAAGATTTGACTGTTTGGCTGAAATACTAGATTGTTTACTCGAATACATTATATGCATACATGACACACACATTGACCAGGGGTACTGGACGAACACATATAACAAGACCGGGTGTAACGGTCACATTATCGAGTGTAATGGACATATTACCAAGTGTAATGGTCATTACGAGTGTATCGATTAACCAAACAATATAAAATGGTGTTCCACATTTACGAATACTAAAACCTATGAACTCACCAACCTCGTGTTGACACTTTAGCATGCATTTTCAGGTATAAAGCGATTGCACGCTATTGGAGGCTTTTGGCATGGCATGGCATGGTCATAGAAGACTCTGATATATTTGGAACCACTTGAAATCTTTTATGGGCTTATATTTCCGCACCATTTTTGAAATGTTGTAAACAAATCACTTTTGAATATGAAATCTATTTTAAATGGTTGAGGTAAAACCATTCTTTATACTTTGTGTTGTGATACCAATTTAGTAGCACCCAAACATGTATGCTTCCGCTAAACCAGATTTTGGGGGTGTTACATGTTTCGTCCCCATGTTCTGAAATGGATGTCTTTGCCGATCTCTTTTAACGTCGATGCCCTGCGCCATATATAACGATAGAGATAATTAGCATTTGCTTCCAAGTTATGGGCAAAACAATAGGGAAAATGTAAAACTTGTCCATAAAGACTACGTTTAAAAACTAACGATATGCATAATTAAATTGATTATAGTTTTAGAATAAGTACCACTGAGCCCCTGAATTTATGTTCTCTCAACCAACTCAATGTATTACCGTGATTGCATGTTTTTATTTAAAATCCAAATAATAGACATAAAAGATCACTTTCTCTATAAAAAAAATGATTTTCTTATTGCTATTATTTTGTTATAGAAATTTACTTCTTAATAAGCTACTATAATTCTAATCGATTATTTCTTTTGCTCTTAAGTAATTTGTATGTGATATTAAAATATTAAATAAACCTTTTATATTAACGATTTTAAATATATTATAAGGAATCAGATGAATTACGAGGTTGGTTTTTAAAAGAAATAGAAAAAAAAAACACTTTTAATCTTTTATAGATGTGTTTTTATTTTCTTAAAGTATGCGTATTATTTTGTATAGAAAAGCAGTGGCTTTTTGTTTGCGGGAAAATATAGGTCTAGTGAGATCACCTATGAAAAACACGCAAATCTTCTATCTTTTCTAAACAGTCTACTCATATTTCATAATATTATTTTCAAAATATATTCTTATCTAAAAGCATGATAATATGTATGATTAACAATATCATGAATACTTATAAATTTATAATAAGTTTGTATAGTCAAACATTTAAGAGAATATAGAAAGAATAAACAATGCACATACATTATTGGTATAAAGATTCTAATCCATTATTTATAGGATTCATACTTTTTAAAAATGTAATTCGAATCTACCCCTTGCAAGACCAGAGGTCCTTTTCTACCTTTGGTAGAACTAGAAGCAGCCTTTTTACCTTTGGTAAGAGTAAAGGCTGTTTACATCTCAACATCTCTCATACATCGTGAAAGAAGGTATTATGACCCATAACCCATAGAATACGACATTGGGAGTTCCTTTTACTTTACTTTTTAAGTTTATCTGGAAATGATACATAAAAATTTATCATATAGAGGAATAATAGAATGCAACGTATTAAGGAACACCGGGTAATGCGATCAACACGATGAATAACCCGAGGGCTTGCTATGAATGCGGAAACCTAAATCATTTCCATAACGCGTGTCCTAGGTTGCATAGGGCACAAGGACTGCTGAATAACCCAAATCAAGTTATAGCAATTGATGGAAACAACCAGAACCAGGGGAATAATGCCAACCAAGCTCGTGGAAGAGCCTACGTCTTGGGAGCAAATGAGGCTCGTCAAGATCCTAACATTGGGACGGGTACCTTTTCTTTAAAAAATAACTATGCACCGCACTATTTGATACCGGTGCTCATTGTAGTTTCATTTCCACTGAATTCATGACCTTGTTAGATGTGAAACCTAGTTATGTGATCAAATAGCTAATGGTAAGAAGGTAGAAGCCAATAGGATCGTTTATGAATGCATTTTAGTATTATAGGGCTATTTTTTTCATTTTAGGAATGTTCCAATACTTTATATTGTAGTATAGATGTAATGTAGAACCCAAAAACCTAAAACATGCAAAATAACCAAATTGCCCCTGAAATTTTAAAAATTCAATTAAAGCATTTATAAAGCACCAAATAAATTCCAACCTTTGATAATATACAACATATGAAGTAAAATAAATTTTGTGGCAACATTACAATATTATACAATTAAATATCACCTACAAAAAAAATAATTGTATATATACCGAAAATCTTGTAATTAATTTAGTTATATTTAAAAATTGTTGTAAAAGGGATAATGATCAAATAAATTTGGAAATAAACCAAAGTTTCAAAAACCTGATTTTGTCAACTCAATTGCACCGAATCTCCAGCCCATCCCCCCTATTCTCGGCTCTTTTTCCATTTATTTAGTCATCCCATTTATTTCTTTCTAAACCAACCAAAAACCCTAAACTAAAAGTCGACAATCAATCCCAAAAATCCCATCCGATCACAAGAAATTTCTGGGGTTGAAACAATAATTTTCCTGGCTTCTACTGAGTTCAAAGAAGATTAGAAAAATAGGAGGCCGAATTTAGGAAGCTTGGTTCGATTGTTTTTGGGTTTTCTTGCTCGATTTGTTCTACCGAGAGGTATGGAATTCTTATGCCTAATTCGTGCGTTCAAAAATTCATCTAGTATTTTTCTCATGATCCTTACATCATATAAGACTCATATAAATTGATAGAATTGAATCATGCAAGCTTATTTGATCATACGAATTATAGAGAACAAAAAAAACACACTTAAAATACAAATATTATCATGCGATTTTTTTGAGGTTTGTTCATAATTTTCCTGTTTTCTATGATGTTCATATAAGTCTGGAAAAATAGCCTTTTGATTTTTGGAATCTTAAATCATTTGTTTTTGAATTGTTTGTGTAATCGGATTTAAGGAAAAAGGAAGAAAAAAAATGAAAACCTAATGGAACGATTTGGGTTTAGGGTTTTCTGTGTTAGATATGGTTATTAATGGTGTCTAATGATGTTGTAATGATTGGATAATGATTTGGTACAATTAGGGTTAGGTTTTGACAATTTAAAAAGTTTACCGATTTGAAAATAAAATTAAAAGGGTGTGTTTTGCCAATTGTGAAACTTGTGGGGTATTCTTGTAACATGTTTTGGATCTGGGGTAATGTGTGAAAAATATAAAATGAGGGTCCTATGGGTAAAATTGCAAGAAAAGATTTAATTTGTAATTATGTTATTCGAATTGCATTTATTTAAAATGGAGGGACTAAAAGTGTAAATTCTGGAAACTTAAGGTTATTCGGTGTAAATAATGATATAAAGGGTGTAATGGGTAATTTTGAATATTTAAGGGCTTAATATGTAATTATTAATAATTTATGTTCGAATTATAAGTCTTGTAAATTCAAGGGACTAGTTTTGTGATTCATGAAAATTGAAGGGGCTTTCGTACCAATATTAATTTAAAGGGTATATTCTGTAAATTGGTAAAATAAAGTGCTTGATGTGTAAATATAAATATGATAAGGGTTAAATTGTGATTTATGTAATTATATGGTTTAATTTGTAAATTAATTAACTAAAGGGGTATAAATTGTAAATTGTGAAACTTAAGGTATTAAAAATGTAATTCTGAATAACTTGTGTATTAAATGAGTAACTTGAGGTATTTTCATTTTAAACCTTTAACTTTGGTGTATTTACAATTAAAACCCTAAAATATGGAAACTTGTCATATTTAACCCTAAACTTTTATAACTTGTTAAAATGAACCTTATTTCCATAATAATCCTTAATAAATGACTTAACCTAATTTATGATATTTAAAGCTTGCTAAAAATAGAAACCTGCTAAATATGGAAAGTTACTATTTCTGGAAAGTTACTAAAAATAGAAAGTGACTTAAAATGAGTAAACTTACTTAAAGTGGAAACTTGCTAAATCTGGAAAGTTACTTAAAATGGAAAGATAACTAAAACCCCTTTGTAATTATGTGTTCTTGCTTGCTAATAAGGTACAGATATTCTATCCTTTCTCAGTAAGGGTGTCCTTCTCATGTCTTTTGATCTTGTTTCACTATAGGATTCCCTGAGCCAATGTTATGTTCCCTTATACTTGATTCGTTCTTCATGTTTCATTTGCATCTTTTATTGGTTTGATTATGATCTGAGCCTTTTAATTGGGGCTTTCTTATTGAATCTTTGCCCTTGCTATGCTTTTCTTGATTCGTGAATCTTGCTATGATTCCTTTGATACTTGATATCACATGTGTACCACCTTGTATTATAAATATTTAAAACCCTTGAGTACCTTGAAGGTTCATAAGATTTTATAACGGGATGTAAAAACTTTTCTTAATTACATATGAAAATGTCTTGAAAATTTCTTTTAAAGACTTTCTTTATAAAGATTGTTTTAAGGATCACTTTTATGAAAGCTGATAATTGGTTAAAATATTCTCACAAGTCAACCCTTTAGAAAATAAAAGGTCAACTCGGAACACTTAACGCAAAAATCGATTGTAATATACCGGATAAGTGAATACCCGGGTCGAGGTCCCAACGAGGCGTGAAATTGAGAATATCGTGTGAGGTTCGTAATTAAAGTGCTTGAAAAGACGAGAGTTGATTGTGTCTCTAAAATCTACTAAAACGAAAAATAAATAACGTAAAACGAAAACTACGAACGAGTAAAAACGTCAAATCTATTAAATACTAACCCTACGGATATCAAAATAATTTTCCTAAGTTCTAAATATAAAAAGAAAATTTTGGAAAAAAGAAAAATATTTTTTTGACTTTTTAATAATTTTATATAATTTAAAAACGATTTAAAAGAAAATAATTGATTAAAAATACTAAATGGAAAAAGAAAATTCTTAAAATTTTTACTAAAATACTTTGAACTTAAGTGAAGCTATAAAAAATACGAAAAGTGTCCCAGCTTATTTCAATAAGCTGGGAAAAATCAAAGAAGTTCGGATTAGCTTAAAAAGGAAAAGGAGTAAAAAGGGTTTTTAAATTAAATGTTGTAAGTTAAAACTAAGAAAAGTTAAGGGTGCAGTGGTTGAGGTGCTGTGTTTGTGGGCTGACAGACCTGGGTTCGAATCCCAGGTATGTCAGTTTTTGCAATCTATTTTTTTTTCTTTGATTTTACTTAAAACTTTTTGCACAATCTTTTAAATAAGTTGAAAATGTGAAACTTTTGTAAAAGCAATTATTTTTAAAAGTCACTGAATAAGCTACAATAGCTTATTCAGCTTAACAGGTTTGAGAGAAAACAAGCTTTGGCTTAACTGTCTAAATCAAATAAGCTTAAATAAGCTTGAGATAAACTTTACAAACTACAAAGTGCTAGCAGCAAACCTAATAAGCTAAATGAGCAACAGAATAAGCACTAAACAAGAAACAAGCAAAAAGATAAGCCAAGAAGCTTTGAGGGTCTGCTGATGTAACATGTGCAGGGCAGAAAAAGGTGCTTTCAAGGCATTAAAAAGCTAACCAAAATAAATTCTAAAAATCTAGAAAAAATATGGAAACACAGATAAGCTAACCAACTATGACTGTGCCAACTTATAGCTCATTCTAACCTAATACTATCAAATTAAAAATCAACTAAGCAGGCTAGGAACTAAAAAAAAACAAATTGCAGTCTGCTCGTGGTTTGTGCAGACAAGACCAATACTTTTCAAATCCAAATTGTATTCAACCAAAACAATTTAGCACTCAAAAGTGATCATAAAAGTTGCACAAAAGCATCAAAATTTCTTACCCCACAATAAGCAATAAACTAACAGTCTGCACACTCATATCAAGCATATCTAATCTAGTTTTATAAAAACATCCAAATCAACTTAATACTCATTAATTTCAACTAAAATAACTAAATGACACCTGATTCAAGTTGCATACATGACATAGGAACAGTAACTCAACCTTTTGGACCCATTTTGACCCGTAAGACAGCTTAAACCAAATACTATCTACTAGGCTGTAATGATAGTTCTAAGGTATCTAAGTGCTAAACTGAAAACTAACTACCCTAACTAAACTAACTGACATTAGCTAACATATTGCAGACAACATAATCAGAAAAAGTAAAATAAGCAAAAATAAGCAGTTCTATAAACAATAAGCTGAAAACAAAATTTAAACTGAAAATGAACTTGTATTAAATAAAGAGTAAATTACAACTGAAAATAAAATTACGAGTACCTTAAAAAAAATAGCTAAAATAAACCTAGAACACAAATGCTACTACCCGGCCCTATTTATACTAAAAAATAACAAAACCCTAGTTCGAATGTGTTTGTCGTGTGAGTGTGTTCCTCTCTGTGCTTCTTTGCTCCATTCGTGACCCTTGGATTAAACTTGCTCCCCACAACTTTTATTCTTGATCGTTGATCTTTCTTTTTCCCTCGGATTGATGAGGTGGAGGGGAGGGGACCAAAGACAAGGTCATGTGAAGGTTTGGCTGGTTGTGGTGAGGTGGTGAGAGTGATGGGTGATTAGCAGGAGGATTAGGGAAAAAGAGGGATTGAAGATGGAGCGTGAATGGTGGGTTGGGAATGTCTGAGTTTAACTTAGGGATTTTGACTAATATGAATTGGGGGTTTGACTGGGATTTGGGTGATAGTTTGACCCGGTATGTTTTTAGCTAATGGATAAGTGGGCTTGGGTAGTGGGCTTGCAAGGGTTTAATGGGTAGTTGGCTGTGGTGATGGATCAAATTGTTGGGTTGGGTTATAAAGGGGTGAGATCCGGATAGTAGTATTTTTAGTTTTAGGATAAAGGGTAAATAAACCAAAGGACCAAATGTGTAATAGTAGTTAACCACAAGGACCAATCTTTCCATAACTTCAAAATTAAACCAAGGGGCCAAATTTGCCAAGTAAGAATAATCCAAGGGCCATTCTTCAAAAAAATATTATCTTTGACGAATCTTTCCCGGCTTTGGCTCTATAAATATCTTTTCCACGTCTCGTGCCCGTGTTTTCCGGATTTTTCTTTGTCTTTTGTCGTTTTTCGTTTATCCGTTGCCTGCACATATATAAACACAAAAACACAATATCTTTTGGCATTTTGGTTAGTTTTTGGTCTATTTGGGTCCGGTTTTGGTCAAGAAAAGGTATGTGTTTAAGCACATACCAAAATTCCCCCAGACTAAGATATTGTTGTGTCCTCACGCAATGTTATAAAAACACGTTTTTAAATCCAAAAATTTCTAATCTCTTTTTACTAACTTTGAGAAGTAGCAAAATTTTCAAAAGAGATTGAGAAATCTTAAGTTCTAAAAACTCCCCGATTTTCCTTTTATTCTATTTTTGTATTTTCCTCTTAATCAAGTGACGGCTTTGTTGACAATCATTATCTCACGATAACTTTTAGGATCAACGAGTAGGAAACACGACTCATAAAGAAGTGACCATACGGATAAAATTCATCGTTCCTGATTTTTCACGAGTCCCCAAACTAAGCTTAAAAACGAAATCATTGTCTATTTACAAGTTAGATGCCAACACTACCCATGAGAGTTACTTGTGTAATTACCTCTTGCTCCCATTTTTCCTAATTTCCTCTATTTATTTTATTTTTTGTGAGAAATGAATTTCTTCATATTTTCTCGTTTCGATATGTTTTAGTCCGATAAAGATACTAAATTAAGACGCTAAGTAGTTTTTAATCTTCTCTCGAGAACCGTTGCTTTTGAAAATGAGGTCCACATCAAGGTTTTTATTTATATTTTTGACTTTTTCATTCATCACCATTTTTTTCCCCCTTCATTACTAACTTTTCACTTGCGTACCCTAAACGACGGACCTTCACGGTTTAATTCCAAGACCTTACACCTTCCGGGATAAAGGATCCAAGGGCCGTTACAACGGAGTGTTCCAAGACTCTAGACATTCCTGAAATGAGGATCCAAGGTGGTTAGACCAAGACCTCACACATTCCTGAACTAGAGGTCCAAGGGCCGGTGCAAGAGGGTAGCCAAGACCTAAACGCCTTCCGGAAATAAGGATCCAAGGCCCGATCTCGAATCCGTGGCTTAGAGCACTTAACTTATTATTATTAAACTTATTTATTAAGGAACCTTGATGTGTACCCAATTTTCAAAACAAGGATTCTGTTAAGAAGACTAAGAACTAATCATCGGCAAAACCTAACATCTTTAATTATTCTTACAGATATATATAGTGAAACAATTTTGCGGGAGCAAAAGGCCATAAGTAACTTTGATGAGCTCTAAAGAGAACCAACTACTCCACGCTTTAGCATCTAACTTCTAAATAAACTCTATCATTTCTCGTTCTTCGCAAATTTAAAATCTTAAATAATAAGATCCGCGAATGCTTAGCCTTATAATCAAGCCATGCATATATAAAGTCGATACGGGAACTTGCAAACTCTTAAAAAGAATTCGCATTTTATAGCTCCTTGTGTAAAAGACTAGCACGAGCTTATAGATTATAAATGGTTAAGGGGACAAGCTAGGGCTCAACACGCCCAGTCAAGTCAGAATTTTATTCCTACTCTCACCAGCGGAAAGTCAACAAAATGTCAAAATTTATTATATTTTTGCAAAATTTTTTAAAATTTTCTCATTTTTTTGGATTTTTTTCAATTTTGGGGGAAAAACGGGGTTGCATGAGAAAACGGCAAAAATGCATGGCAAAAATCAAATCGAAAGATTACCCCCCCAGACTAAAACGAGACATTGTCCTCAATGTCTTAAAGGTAAGGGTTCTCCTACAAAAATCTAAGGCCGTTTATTAATTATGCCAAAAGATAGATGTAAAACGATAAGATTAAGGATATCGGATAAGTAACGAATGATGAAACTCGAGAGGAGAGAAGATAAACCACGAGCACGAGAGTCTTCATCAATCGGGCAAACCTGGACATACCACAGAAAACCACGAAACACAAGATATGGAAGAGGGAGCCCTCCTCACAACACTTATTAGAAAATAGATAAGAAGATAGATAGATAAGCATGGGGTGCCTCCCACGAAGCGCTTTGTTTTTTATAACCGAGTCACGTAGCTTGACTCGACCCCGAATTTAGTTGTCCTTGGGGGAGCAAGTGGAAAAGATAATCTCAATCGGACTTTCATTCAAGATGTTTGGATAAACATTGAAGCATATGAAAGTTCCACTCCGATGAGATACCCACGGCTCTAGAAGATAAAAGCGGTGATGCCGGGGTCAAAAACTTTGTCTTCATTTTCGGCTGGAAATGATAGTAAAGTTTCAATCAGAGACAACTCCATGCAGAACGGGAGTTTTTGACCAGAAAGAAGTAGAGTGAAAAGAAGTAGAGGGGAATCATTTTTCTCCAGAATTAAAAGTTCCTTAGATGAGGCGGGAAACTTTAAATTCTTATCAAGAGTCAATTTCATCAAAGGGTGAATTTTACCATCATCGAGTATGCCTGGATTAAACACTTTGTATTCACAAGAAAACTCAGCAGGGTACTCGATGGGAGACTCAATGGAGAAAAGGAAATCATCCTCGGGAGAATGAGGAGATAAGTCATTAGAAACAATTGTAGCATCCTCAATTATGGTTTCCATTTTAGGGCCTTTTTCATCAGTAGGTTTCCCATATAAAAGATTTTTCCATTCGGTTTGATCAGCCCCAAAATCGAAGAGGTCATCATCATCTTGTAAATCATTAAGCTCGGTGTAAGAATCAGATGACGGAGAATGGTATAAAAGTTTTTCAACTTCTTTAAAATCAGCATGAAAGTCGAAAAGATCATCATCATTTTCTGATGGAATTGGATCGTCGTGAGCGAGTTCATCGGCGAACTCCTCGGGATAAGAATCACATATAGACGGATTCAGCAAAAATTCCAATTCTCTTAATTCAGATTCAAAATCAAAGTCATCGTCCTCATCCCCCGGTGGGATTGGATCGATGTGAGCGAGTTCATCGGCGAACTCCTCAAGAAGAGAATCAATACTAGAAGTGGTACTGCCACTACTTTGTTCTTCTGATTTAGAATCAACAACTTGAACGGATTTAGGAAGCTTTTCTTCTTTAATTTCCGTCGGAGGGAGTGAAGATGACGGCTCATTGTATAGCAATTATTCAATTAAACGAGTATCTCCCTCCGGATCAGAGTCAGTGTCATCAATTTCTGGTGAAATTGGCTCATCGAGCTCTTCCATAGTGGAAACATTTCCCTCAACCGGTGTGAGAGAAGGGGAAGAGTCGGAAATAGAATCAATAATCTCAATTCGATAAACCGATTCCGGAGGTGGGACAAGTGGTGTGCTCTTAGAGCTAGCAATTTCCTCCACTTCCGTTGTGATCTCCGAATCTGGTTCATCATCATCAAGAATACTCTTTACATCCGCGGAACAACTTGCAAACCATTTGCTTGAACCGGGAGTAATTTTCAGAGCTTTGAGCTCAGCACGTTTTTCTGACATACTCTTAACCGCAAATCTTGAAAGAATTGAATCACTTCTTTTGGAAGCAAATACGGGATCAGATTTTTGATTAACCACAGCAACGTTGCTTTTGGTGGTTAGCGGTTTAGAGTTCTGATTGATTTGAAACGTGACTTTTTCATCATCAACTCTTAGAGTTATTTCTTCTCCGTACACGTCAATCAAAGCCCGCCCGGTCCTCAAAAATGATCTTCCGAGAATTAGAGGAACCCGGGGGTCAGCATCAAAATCAACCACCACAAAATCGGCGAGAAAATGGAATTTCCCAACCTTGACAAAGACATCCTCGGCTATTCCAAGTGGACGGGTTATGGTCCGGTCCGCAAGCTCGAGGGTCATGCAAGTGGGGGTATAATCGGGCAGAGAAAGTTTTTTTCCAAACGGAGAGCGGCATTAGGTTGATGCTTGCACCAAGATCGGCCAAGGGTAGCATTCAACCATCCCCGGAAATTCACATGGAATGAGGAATTTTCCGGGATCTCCAAGCTTTTCCGGAAGCTTTTTTAGGAGAACCGCTGAGCAGTGTTCATTTAACGGAGTTTTTGCTAATTCAATTAATTTTTCCTTGTTGCTCAATAAACTCTTGATGGTGGAAACAAACTTAGGCATCAGAAGTAAAGCATCCGCGAAGCTTATATCGAAATGCAATTCTTGAAAGATTTGGAAGAATTTTTCCATTTGATTTGAAGCTTTTTCGCGGAGCTTTTGATCATTCAATCTCGATGGATAAGGAAGTGTTGTTTTTATGGGAGCTTTTTCGGGCTCAAGCACATCCTTAAGTTTAGAAGGTTGGACAACCGGAGGTTGGACGTCTTCGGTCCTTCCGTTGTTAGTAGGAAGTTTCGTGTCCTTTGTCACCTCGGTCTCACGGACGACTACCTTGGGAGGAAGAGAAGAAGCGGTAGTCGGAGCCGTGGGTCCATCATATGAAACACCACTTCTGGTGGTGATTGCTTTTATATCACCCCTCGGGTTAGCAATTTTGTTGCTAGGAAGAGAAGATGTTCCCGAGGTTGAGGGTTGATTCATTTGTAGAAAACCACTCATCATTTGTTTAAGCTCGTTTGTTTGTTGAGACATCGTCGTATCAATCTCTCTTTTAAGCTCAACTTTCATGTTATTGATTTGGTTTTGCATAGCGCGTATGGCAACATCGTTTGTTTTCATATAGTTCGCGAGTTCCGGAGAAGGTTGAACTTGAGTAGGAGGAGATTGATAGACTTGTTGCGGTGGAGCTTGATAATTGTTTCCCCGATTTTGGTTGTAATTTTGATAACCTTGATTGGTTTGCGGAAAACGGTTTTGGTTGTTTTGAACGGGTGGAAAACCGGGTGGTCCCATTTGGTTGCTAACATTTTGAGGACGAAATCCTTGATTTTGATTGTAGTTCGCTGCTGCTATGGTAGCATTGCAAACTTGGCTATCGGTAGCTGCACAATTATAGTAAGGATGGGGACCACCACATATAACACAAGTTTCTGTAACTGCTTTGACGGGCTCCGGTTTCTGATTCTGGAGCTTAAACTCTTTCATCATCATCCGGATAGCATCGGCAAGCTCGGCCATCTCCGATGGATGGGCCGATGAAGAAGAAGGGGTGGAAGAATTCACTTTCGAAACAACCGGTTTTTTTCGTGAAGTGGGAACTTTGGATTTGTTTTCGATAATCGTTAAGATATCTTTCGGCATTCGACTCAAAATATTGCCACCGGCGGCTGCGTTGAGTGAATCTTGATCCGATTGAGTTAAGGCATTGTAGAACGTATCGATTTGATGTAATTCCGAGAAACCGTGGTGTGGGCATTTCCGTAGGAGATCCTTGAATCGTTCCCATGCCTCACCAAAGTTTTCATCAAATCGTTGCTTGAAATTTGTGATTTCATTCCTGGCATTAGTCATTTTGGATGGAGGAAAGAAATAATTCACGAATTTCTTGACGAGATCTTCCCAAGTTTTGATCGATTGAGGGGGTTCTTTTTCAAGCCAAATTCGGGCTGCCCCCCCGAGGGAAAATGGGAATAACCTTAATTTGATAGAGTCATGAGGGACATCCTTATGATGGTGTATGGATGTCAATTGGTTAAACCATCGGATGTGTGCGTGGGGATCCTCCCTCTCAAAACCATGAAATTGATTTCCCGTGACAAGTTGTATTAAACCGGTTTCGAGTTTAAAGTTTGTGTTGTTAATTGGTGGTATAACAATAGCATCTCCGTATCCCACGGTGGGACATTGGAGCAACTCTTGCATGGTACGTTGATCCTCGGCCATTTCGGTAATGGGAGGATCGGGATTAGTACGAATCTCGGGTTCGACTAATGAGGCAGCACGTCTACGATTACGTCTTCGCGAAATTGCGACGAGTTCAAGAAAGGGACTCGATGACGAAGAAGAACGTGTGCGCATGCACCAAGAACATTAGGAAAGAAGAATATTTTTGGGTTTTTTTTTTGGTTTTTTATTTTTTTGGATTTTTTGGATAAAAAATATTCACAAGATATTTACGAAACTTCACGAGGAAGGATCTTCAAGTCACTAATCGTCAAACCGTGACGATATTGTCGCAACACACCTCCCCGGCAGCGGCGCCAAAATGATAATTGGTTAAAATATTCTCACAAGTCAACCCTTTAGAAAATAAAAGGTCAACTCGGAACACTTAACGCAAAAATCGATTGTAATATACCGGATAAGTGAATACCCGGGTCGAGGTCCCAACGAGGCGTGAAATTGAGAATATCGTGTGAGGTTCGTAATTAAAGTGCTTGAAAAGACGAGAGTTGATTGTGTCTCTAAAATCTACTAAAACGAAAAACAAATAACGTAAAACGGAAACTACGAACGAGTAAAAACGTCAAATCTATTAAATACTAACCCTACGGATATCGAAATAATTTTCCTAAGTTCTAAATATAAAAAGAAAATTTTGGAATAAAGAAAAATATTTTTTTGACTTTTTAATAATTTTATATAATTTAAAAACGATTTAAAAGAAAATAATTGATTAAAAATACTAAATGGAAAAAGAAAATTCTTAAAATTTTTACTAAAATACTTTGAACTTAAGTGAAGCTATAAAAAATACGAAAAGTGTCCCAGCTTATTTCAATAAGCTGGGAAAAATCAAAGAAGTTCGGATTAGCTTAAAAAGGAAAAGGAGTAAAAAGGGTTTTTAAATTAAATGTTGTAAGTTAAAACTAAGAAAAGTTAAGGGTGCAGTGGTTGAGGTGCTGTGTTTGTGGGCTGACAGACCTGGGTTCGAATCCCAGGTATGTCAGTTTTTGCAATCTATTTTTTTTTTCTTTGATTTTACTTAAAACTTTTTGCACAATCTTTTAAATAAGTTGAAAATGTGAAACTTTTGTAAAAGCAATTATTTTTAAAAGTCACTGAATAAGCTACAATAGCTTATTCAGCTTAACAGGGTTTGAGAGAAAACAAGCTTTGGCTTAACTGTCTAAATCAAATAAGCTTAAATAAGCTTGAGATAAACTTTACAAACTACAAAGTGCTAGCAGCAAACCTAATAAGCTAAATGAGCAACAGAATAAGCACTAAACAAGAAACAAGCAAAAAGATAAGCCAAAAAGCTTTGAGGGTCTGCTGATGTAACATGTGCAGGGCAGAAAAAGGTGCTTTCAAGGCATTAAAAAGCTAACCAAAATAAATTCTAAAAATCTAGAAAAAATATGGAAACACAGATAAGCTAACCAACTATGACTGTGCCAACTTATAGCTCATTCTAACCTAATACTATCAAATTAAAAATCAACTAAGCAGGCTAGGAACTAAAAAAAAACAAATTGCAGTCTGCTCGTGGTTTGTGCAGACAAGACCAATACTTTTCAAATCCAAATTGTATTCAACCAAAACAATTTAGCACTCAAAAGTGATCATAAAAGTTGCACAAAAGCATCAAAATTTCTTACCCCACAATAAGCAATAAACTAACAGTCTGCACACTCATATCAAGCATATCTAATCTAGTTTTATAAAAACATCCAAATCAACTTAATACTCATTAATTTCAACTAAAATAACTAAATGACACCTGATTCAAGTTGCATACATGACATAGGAACAGTAACTCAACCTTTTGGACCCATTTTGACCCGTAAGACAGCTTAAACCAAATACTATCTACTAGGCTGTAATGATAGTTCTAAGGTATCTAAGTGCTAAACTGAAAACTAACTACCCTAACTAAACTAACTGACATTAGCTAACATATTGCAGACAACATAATTAGAAAAAGTAAAATAAGCAAAAATAAGCAGTTCTATAAACAATAAGCTGAAAACAAAATTTAAACTAAAAATGAACTTGTATTAAATAAAGAGTAAATTACAACTGAAAATAAAATTACAAGTACCTTAAAAAAAATAGCTAAAATAAACTAGAACAAATGCTTTCTACTCGGCCCTATTTATACTAAAAAATAACAAAACCCTAGTTCGAATGTGTTTTTCGTGTGAGTGTGTTCTCTCTGTGCTTTTTGCTCCATTCGTGACCCTTGGATTAAACTTGCTCCCACAACTTTTATTCTTGATCGTTGATCTTTCTTTTTCCCTCGGATTGATGAGGTGGAGGGGAGGGGACCAAAGACAAGGTCATGTGAAGGTTTGGCTGGTTTTGGTGAGGTGGTGAGAGTGGTGGGTGATTAGCAGGAGGATTAGGGAAAAAGAGGGATTGAAGATGGAGCGTGAATTGTGGGTTGGGAATGTCTGAGTTTAACTTAGGGATTTTGACTAATATGAATTGGGGGTTTGACTGGGATTTGGGTGATAGTTTGACCCGGTATGTTTTTAGCTAATGGATAAGTGGGCTTGGGTAGTGGGCTTGCAAGGGTTTAATGGGTAGTTGGCTGTGGTGATGGATCAAATTGTTGGGTTGGGTTATAAAGGGGTGAGATCCGGATAGTAGTATTTTTAGTTTTAGGATAAAGGGTAAATAAACCAAAGGACCAAATGTGTAATAGTAGTTAACCACAAGGACCAATCTTTCCATAACTTCAAAATTAAACCAAGGGGCCAAATTTGCCAAGTAAGAATAATCCAAGGGCCATTCTTCAAAAAAATATTATCTTTGACGAATCTTTCCCGGCTTTGGCTCTATAAATATCTTTTCCACGTCTCGTGCCCGTGTTTTCTGGATTTTTCTTTGTCTTTTGTCGTTTTTCGTTTATCCGTTGCCTGCACATATATAAACACAAAAACACAATATCTTTTGGCATTTTGGTTAGTTTTTGGTCTAATTGGGTCCGGTTTTGGTCAATAAAAGGGATGTGTTTAAGCACATACCAAAAGCCATTTTTAAAGGATTACTTTTTGAAACTATGATACGAACTTTTAATATAAACCTTTAAATTTGAACCGTTGTTATGAACCTTTGAACAATTGATATGAACCTTTTGATATTGACCTTCCTGATATTGACCTTCCTGATATTGGACCTTCTGATATTGAACCCTCTGATATGAACCTTCTGACTTGAACCTTTGCCTTAACCCTTGCATTGATCTCCTGTCTTGAACCCTGATATGAAACTTGAACTGGATACTTGATACTTGATACTGGATACCTGATACCTGACACTTGATATTGATACCTGATACTGGATACTTGATACTTGACCTTGACCCACAGTTTGAGACTACGAGCCACCCACTAGGCATGAGGGTTTCATGTCCCTGTCATTGATGCACCGATGACTTGACTCTAGGGCAGGAGAGTGATGTCCTGTCCCGTCCCTGACTTGATTTGATTGGCGTGTGAGGTAGACTTTGGCCACCTGGGGCGTATGGATGCATCCTAGACTTGTTTCTATTTCTGTACATGATATATTACTTGTTATACTTGGTGACTGATGGTGTGTGCGATACACGTCTTTCACATCCTGGGAGCCCGCGACTCCAACCCTGAGAGGTATCCCCTCACCCTGTACTTGGTATGCTGAGGTCTCCCCTCCATACACCCTGATATTTGATTTGATTTGATTTGGGCTCGTAGTGGATTTCTGTTACTGTTACCCTATAACCTGATACTTGACTTGACTAGACTTGACTTGATTGTACTTGGGCTTGTGGTGGGTTACGGTTTCTTTTATTCTTATCTATTGTAACTATTTCTTACCTCTTGATATACCTGCATAACCTTTTATATTTTCCTTCCTAACTCTTGTTATATCTTGTATCGTTTCTCTTACTTCACTATTCCTTTATTACTGCTTTGTTATCATTATATCTGTTCACTGAGCTCTCGTAGCTCAGCCGCATTTCTTTTCCTGCGGCAGGTACTTAAGCTAGGAGCTGGGTTTAGCTTTGGGATGAGAGCAATTTGTGTGAAGTTTAGACCTTGGTCATTCTAGTTTTGCCATTTGAATATTGTTTTGTTATGCCATTGTTTGGGCACTTGGATTATGTTATGTACTTCATTTGTTTCTGTCTTGCATTTGATATAAGTCTTGTTGACTTATGTTCTTTTGGTGATAATGTTAAGACTTCCGCTGTTTTATTTTGAATGCTTGTATCTGATATGAAACCGTTGTTGTGACACCTTTACCCTTGTCAAGTTGGGGTGTTACATGTAAGGTATGTTTGGATAATTTGATTAACCTCCAATCAAATTCCTAGGAGTATAATTTATGCCATTTTTTTAATGATAATTGTTAGAAACTGAGAAACTCATTCCATAAGAGCATGTTGTGGCAAAGATGTATGGGATAAGGCTGTCAAGATCGCGTGTAAACTTGTAGGATCGTACGAGTTTACGTGCTTACTAGCTAAAACCGTGTAGGATCGTCATAGGATCGCATCTGAGGTAGGATCGTAAGTAAGATCGTAGGATCGAACGTAAGATCGTAAGATTGCGTGTCGACCCGATTTTACCTAGGCCCAAATCTATTTTATTTTATTTTCTAATCTTTTAAGCTTTTAGCCAATCTTTTTGCTAAAGCCAAAGAAAATAGACAAGTAGCAATAAGTAAATAACTCGTGACGTCTCATTTACCCCAAATCAAATTCCAAGAGATAACTATAGAAGTCTTCTTTTCATCTAATAACTCGATTAACGATCTTACGATCTCGATCTTGTAAAGACAAAAATGATCTCAGATGGGATCGTGATCTTTACAGCCTTGGTACTATGGGATGACCAATTTGAGGTATTTCATGCGTACGGGTACTAAATTATGTGTGTAAATCAAATTCCAAGAGATAACTATATAAGTCTTCTTTTCATCTAATAACTCGATTGACGATCTTACGATCTCGATCTTGTAAAGACAAAAATGATCTTAGATGGGATCGTGATCTTGACAGCCTTGGTACTATGGGATGTCCAATTTGAGGTCTTTCATGCGTACGGGTACTAAATTAAGTGTGTAATTTGTTGGAGCTTTTCCAATAAGTGCTAGGAGTATATTACAAAATTATATACTCCTTAAATGACAAGTTTGTATAGTGACGGATCTTTTGTGTTTGCTATCTATGGGAGTCGAATATTTGTGGCTTTAATAGCATTAGTTACCCAAAATATTTTCAACCACAAATTTATTGTCAATGATAGTGTTAATACAAATATCGTCTAAAAACGTTATTTATATTTTACGACCTTTGCTATATTTGTTAATGACAATTATAAATTTTATCTTTAGCAAAGCATAAATATAAGTTAAGTCTTTTACATATATAGTTATAAGCTTTTAAAAACTCATAACATGCTACATACATGATTACTAGTTCATACATGATACATACATGTTACATACATTTTACATTTACATATTACATTTTATTTCTTAAAATGGAAATTGTACAATGACATCATTGCATACATCATATGGATATCTTGAAGATCTTGAGAATATCATGGTTAGATCTTCACACAAAGAATTGGATTTGGTAATATCTTGGCAAGATTTGGAAAGATTTTGGAAGATTTGTTGTCAGGCTATGGCGGAACCAAAAGCCATAAGGGACAGATCCCTGGATTTAGATCCGCCAAATCCATGGCATGTTTGATCAGTTTGTCTATAAATAGCAAGCTGCTCATTCATGTTTTATCATCACTTTTAGCATAAACAACATTCATTCATTCTTTCATTACTAACCCATTCATATTACATCTTACATTCTTAGTGATCTTTCTTTTGTAGCAAAGAGATCAAAACATTACAAGCTTCAACATACCATTGCAAGACTTGTTAGAATAGTCACTGTGTGATTTAGTAGTTTATCACACATCATTGTTTTACCAATCATTCATATACCTCAGTAGAGTCCGGTTAGTATTTTAGTCCTTAAAATACATAGAGTGTCGTGAGTGGTTGTGCCCTTGTAAAAGAACTCGGTATCTAGCTTTGTACCGGAAAAAGTGTAAGCGACGTGTATAAAGGTTTTCTTCGCTGAGAAGGGAGCTTGTTTCTTAGTGAAGAAAAACTCTCGAGTTAAAGGCTCGAGGAGTGGAGTAGGGCAAGGAAGAGAGTCATTGTAGACCGAACCACTATAAACATCCATGTTGTGGTTTGATTGTTTCTTTCTCTGCTTACTTGTTATATATTGTTTATTGCATGCATAACTTTGAAATCACGTTAAGTATTCAAAGCAAAAGAATTTTAAAACGGTAAAACTATTCAACCCCCTTCTAGTTTTCCACAATTGGCATCAGAGCTACGTTACTCAAGACTTTCAAAATATATTGTATTTTAAAACTTGAAACGATCAATGGATTTTGAAAACTTCAAAGAAGGGCAATCTATGCAAAGACCACCACAATTTGAACCAAATAGTTTTATATATTGAAAAAACCGCTTTGAAACTTATGTGAATTTAAAGGATATAGATCTATGGTACATTATTATAGAAGGTGACCATAAGGCCATAATAAAAGATATATCAAGTGGTCGGGATGAGGATACTTCTCTTACTCGTCACAGTGATGAGCAAAAGAAGTTGATTGCCAAAAATAATGAAGCTAAAATAATGCTTTATAATGCTTTACCTAGGAAAGAATATGAAAGAGTATTTATGTGTAAAACCACTTA
Organism: Artemisia tridentata subsp. tridentata; assembly: GCA_021014915.2. NCBI lineage: Eukaryota > Viridiplantae > Streptophyta > Magnoliopsida > Asterales > Asteraceae > Artemisia > Artemisia tridentata. Next base: position 253,154,281 of record CP139504.1, read on the forward strand.
AGATATTTGGCAATTCTTAATTATCACTTATCAAGGGAACTCACAAGTCAAGGATAACAAAATTGATCTTCTTGTTCAACAATATGAACAATTTGTTATCCCTGAAGATGAGACCATTGATAGTGCATTTGCTAGGTTTAATACTATCATTACTTCTCTTAAAGCACTTGACGATTCTTTTTCTAGTAAGAACTTTGTCAGGAAATTTCTTATAGCGCTTCATCCGAAGTGGAGAGCAAAAGTGACAGCCATTGAAGAATCCAAGGATCTTTCAAGCATGCCTCTTGACGAGCTTATAGGAAATCTCAAAGTTCATGAGATGGTGATGGAAAAAGATTCAGAGATAGTTAAAGGCAAAAAGGAAAAGATCAAGTCCATTGCCTTAAAAGCTAGGGTAAATTCAAGTGATGATGAAGAGTCTAGTTCAGGTAGCGAAGATGAAGAGTATGCCATGGCCGTAAGAGATTTCATGAAGTTCTTTAGGAGACGAGGGAAGTTCGTAAGACAACCTCGCGAAGAAAAGAAATCCTTCCGGAAAGACCGTGATTATAAGAAAGGTAAAGGAGAAAGAAAGTGCTTTAGGTGCGGAGATACTAGTCAACTAATAGGAGAATGTCCTAAGCCGCCTAAGAACAAGACTCAAAGAGCTTTTGTTAGTGGGGCTTGGAGTGACAGTGAAGGTGATGACGATGAGCCTAAGAACGACGAAGTTGCTCTCATGGCTCATGACTTAGAAGACGTACATTCTGACTCGTCATATTCTTCTATTGATGATGACACCTTGCAAAAAGAATATAACAATCTCTGTGAACTTAGTCTTAAAATCATAAACAAAAATAAGTTTTTGAAAACCAAAAAGGAATTTCTAGAAAACGAAGTTTATGAATTAAAGGAAAAAGTTAAAAGATTAGAAAAAAATAAAGCTGTTAACGAAGCATGTGTTTCATGTGAAGAGCTTAAACTAGAATTAGAAAAGCTTAAGAACACACAGGATACACTTATCAAACAAACCTTTAAGTTTAAAAGGTTTGATAAAAACATTAGTTTAGCAGATGAGATAATGAAAATTCAAAAGTTACCTCATGATAAAACTGGATTAGGCTTTATGAAACTAGGAGACTTAAGTAGTTTTAAGAAACAAGCCGTTAAAGTACAAGAAGCTGTTCCAACAGTTTCAGAAACCCACGGATCCGACGGAACCAAAAATTTGGTTCCGCCAGTAGTGGAAAAGGGATCCGCGGGTACTGTTGCTGAACAGAAAGCTAGTACATCGGCTCGTACGGAGTTTGTTAAAGTAACTAGAAAATCTAACACTAGTTCAACTATAAACAAACAGAAACCAGCTGTTACCATAGGAATGGGACAAGCTAAAAATGAGTTTAGAACTAAAACTGTTCAACAAAGACCTAGAACTACTATTCCCAAACGCCCCTTTCCAAAAAGTAATTACAACACACAACATCATTATCAAAATAGTTGGAACCCAAACATTCCTAGGAACTATCAAGGTCCCAACTATATGCCATGGAACCCATATCCACCGTTTCCTTACATGAATCAAGTAAATGGGATGTTTAACCCAAATGGACCCATGAGATATTGGGGACCAAACGCTTGAGTTTTTCTTAAACTTAGGTATGCTTGAAAGTTGGATTGGAACCAGACGAGTGGATTAAAGACATCGGGTGTTCAAGGCACATGACGGGAAACAAAAGCCTTTTCTCAACCTACCAACCATACGACGGAGGTAATGTTACGTTTGGTAGCAAGCTTAAAAGTAAAATCATCGGAAAAGGTACAATCTCTCATGACTCTCTCTCTATTGATGATGTTGCTCATGTAGATAACTTAGGTTTTAACTTGCTTAGTATTAGTCAACTATGCCGTAAAAAGTATGACGTCCTTTTCAGTGAAAACGAAAGTAAAATACTTAAAGACGATATAACCGTAGGTAAAGGTGTTTTGAAAAATAACGTATACGTTATGAAATTAGACAAAACATCTAAAGACAAACTTTGTCTTACCTCTCTAGACAACAACTGAACTCTTTGGCATAGACGCCTAGGTCACGCCAATATGAGACTAATCCAATCTCTATCATCTAAGGAACTCGTTAGAAACCTACCCAAGTTGAAATATGACCAACACTTTTGTGATGCTTGCAAAATTGGGAAACAAGTTCATAATAGCCATAAGGCTAAAAACATGGTGTCCACATCTAGGTGTTTAGAACTATTGCATATGGATTTGTTTGGTCCATCCGCTATACAAAGTTATGGAGGAAACTTCTACACTTTGGTCATAGTGGATGATTATTCAAGATATACTTGGACTAAATTTTTGAAAACTAAAAATGAAGCATTTGATAAATTTGAAATTCTAAGTAAGAAAATTCAAAATCAAAAAGGAAATAACATTGTGTCAATTAGAACAGACCGCGGTCGAGAATTTGACAATGAAACTCAATTTGGAGCTTTTTGTGATGCTAATGGCATAACACATAACTTTTCAGCTCTGCGTACTCCTCAATCTAACGGTGTAGTAGAACGTAAAAACAGAACACTTCAAGAAATGAGTAGAACAATGCTAAATGAACAAAGCATTCCACAAAATTTTTGGTGCAACGCCGTTGACACATCCACATATATCTTAAATAGAGTCTTAATTAGGCCATTTTTGAATAAAACACCATATGAACTTTATAGAGGCAAAAAACCTACTTTAGGATACTTTAGAGTTTTTGGAAGCAAGTGCTTCATTTTAAACACTAAGGATTATCTCACCAACTTTGACCCAAAGTCTTATGAAGGTGTGTTCCTTGGATACTCACAAAATAGTAAAGCATATATCGTCTTGAACAAAGAAACCTTAAGAGTTGAGGAATCGTTGAACGTCACATTTGACGAAAGTCCACCTCCCTTTAAGACATCACCTTTTGTAGATGATGACTTAGTTGAAAGTCAAATGGTTAAAAACCAAGAAAATGTAGAAAATGACAAGGAATATGAACCTTTAAGTAGAGAAATAGTCAATGTTAAAGAATCCAAAAGTCATCCATTAGACAAGGTCATAGGAGAAATTAATGAAAGAACCTTAAGATCAAAAGTTCAAAATCAAAGTAATTTCTTTTGTTTCATTTCAACAATTGAGCCCAAAAATATAAATGAGGCTATAAAAGATGAATCTTGGGTTATAGCAATACAAGAAGAACTTAACCAATTTGTTAGAAATGATGTTTGGACATTAGTCCCTCAACCTAAATGTCAAACTATAATTGGAACAAAATGGGTTTTTAGAAATAAAATGGATGAAAATGGTGTAGTGTCTAGAAACAAAGCAAGGCTAGTAGCTCAAGGTTACTGTGGAAAACTAGAAGGGGGGGGGGTTGAATAGTTTTCATTGTTTTTAAAAATTTAATTAGCTTTGTGACTTATCGTGATTTCAAAGTAATTCTACACAATCAAATAATATAAGTAACAAACTCCCTTTCTCGGCGGAGAAAACCTTAATACACGTCGCTTACACCTTTTTCCGGTACAAAGCTAAATACCGAGTTCTACTTCAAGGAAGAACCAACCTGACGTCGCTTATACAATTACCGACACTAAGCTAAATGTCGAGTTCTTTACAAGGGTACAACTACTCCCGTTTACTCTATCTGTTTTGAGGACTAAAACACTAACCAGACTTTACTGAATGAAAGGTATAACAATGATGTGTAAACTCTAACGAATCACACAGTTTCTACTTTACAAGACTTGCAACAGTGTGTTGAATCTTGTTGATGCTTGATCTCTTTTGCTACAAAAAGGAAGATCACTAAGAATGATGAATGATATGGGTTAGTAATGTATAAATGAATGTATGCATAATTTATGCTATGTAAGTGATGAATGTGCCTAAATGATTAGCTTGCTATTTATAGGCAAACTGATAAAATAGTTGGCGGATTTGGCGGATCCCTTAAATTGGATCCGCCCTTGTACTGGTTTGGATCCGCCAGTGCAGGACAACTAAGAGATTCTCAAATCTTTCCATATCTTGCACAATCTTTCCATATCTTCAAATGTCAACTCTTTAGCTTGAAGATCTATACAAGATATCTCACAAATCTTTCTAAGATTATGTTCATGATGCATGCCATGATCTCATCCTAAATATTTCTAATTTAAGAAATAAAAATGTAAATGTATATAATGTTATTCCTAGTAATCTTGGAATGTGTAAATGTGTTTTAAAAGACTTATCACTATAAATGGAAAAGACATAATTTTATATTTAAGCTTTGCTTTAAAGATAAACTTTGTAATTGTCATTAACAAAATTAAGCAAAGATCGTAAAATATAAATAACATTTTTATGACGATATTTGTATTAACAATCTCCCCCTTTTGTTGATAACAAAACATAATGTGTATTTTTAAGCAATGAAATAAATAAAGTATGAGTCTTTTAAAAATATAGATTAAGTTGGTTTTATGCAAGTTTTGAAAACAATTTTAAGTATAAAAACATGTACAGTGATGTTAACAGTATGTATGAAACAATGTATGAAACTTAATCCTATCTCCCCCTTTTTGTCGAAACAAAAAGAAGATATGCGTAGCGAAATGTGGTAACTAATTCTTGGTGATTACTCCCCCTAATTTGGAGTACCAAATTTGATAATGCAATGATTTTGAGAACTTTAAAAGCTCCCCCTTGTATAATACTCCCCCTAATTGGAGTACCAAGGTTGTGATGCATGAACCTACAAAACAAATGGTTATAATATGATATGCTCCCCCTTGATGTATACTCCCCATTGCTAGGGTACCAACGTATACGTTTTAAGAATGAGAAATGCTATAAAATGATGAGTTAGTACATGACATATTCCCCCTTGATCTATACTCCCCGCCGCGAGGGTACCAACGTATATGAATCAAGGTTGAGAAAAGCTAGAAAACAAAGGTTAGTTGTGAATCAATCCAACCAAGTAGCAAAATGCATATGTATAGATCAACCAAACATGATAGTTTAACCCATTTGACTTTAAAAAGTCAAAATAAGTGTCTTATCAAAAAATGCTCCTAAGTATAAGTGGTCTAATCATAATGAGAACTCAAAACAACCATATAAGACTGTTAGTAAATCATGAAAAACAAGATATTATGCCAAATAGTGATCACCTACAAGCATAAAGACATAACATCCATTCATTGAAAATTTGTTTGTGACAATTGTCACAAAACATGATATTACAACATAAAAAGAAAAAAACCAAAACAAATCCTAAAAATTTCTAAAAGTTCCTATAGAAGGAAACTAGGAAGGGACTAAAAATGCCTATTGCGGAGGATTGTTTGGGTTTGATGAAGATATGATGAAGGAAAGCCAAATGGATTCTAAGTTCTTAGTATCATATAAGTTACAGTCCATTATGTTTGAGTCAAGTTCCTCATTGCCTTGAGTGTTTGGTTGATTGAGCCACATTGATTCATCAATGGTTTGGAGTGCGGTAAGTAAATCATGGGGTTGCAAGTTGGGTGATTGTGGAGGTGATGATGATTTTCTTACTTGAGATGATGTGGGTGGTGGTTAGGAAGCTACTGGTGTTGTAACACCCCGACCCGACAAGGGTAGAAGTGTCACAACAATGGTGACATATCAGAAACATACCCAAGCATACATCTTCAATAATACAAAGGAATACAAAGGTTACAAGAAATTACAAGGAAATACAAAATTTACAGAGGAATAAATACTAAGTCTGAAAATATAATTTCTTCAAGTCATCTATATCAAATGGCTATCACAGTGTAGTCTTCTAAGTCCAATGGTACTCTCCACTCATACCCAGCTTCCTACTAAAACCTGCCGCAGGAAAAGAAATGCGGCTGAGCTACGAGAGCTCAGTGAACAGATATAACGTAACAAGCAGTAGCATAATGAATAATACATGAGTAAATGAGAATGGAAGCATGAATACATGGTAAGAATACATGGTATCATAAGGGAAAGGAAAAAGGTGCATGGTAAAGAAAGGTCAGTAATCCACTACGAGCCTATAACATGAAATCATAAGCATAATCATAATCATAAACATGTAGAGGGGAGACCTCTTAGTATCCTGTAAATATGAGGGGTGTCCTCATCATGGGTATCCTGTAAATATGAGGGGTGTCCTCAATCATGGGTTGGAGTAGTTAGCTCCCGGAGTGTGAAAGACGTGTATCGCACACACCATCAGTCACCATGAATAACATAACATAACATGAACATGAACAAATCTAGGATGCATCCATACGCCCTAGGTGGCCATAATCTGCCTCTACATAAACATGAATCATAAACATAAACGTGCAGGGACGGGACAGGTCATCACTCTCCTGCCCTAGAGTCATGCCATCGGTGCATCGACTGACATGGACATGAAACCCTCATGCCTAGTGAGTGGCTCGTAGTATCAAACTGAGGGTAAAGGTCAAGTATCATGAATCATGTTTTTAGTTTACTTGCATAGGTCAAAATCTTGTTTCATAAGTTCATAATCATAGGTTCATAATCATGGTTCATAAGCAAGGTTCATAAGTAAAGTTCATAAGTAAAGGTTCATGAATGAAAGGTTCATAATCATAAAAGGTTCAATATCATGATGGTTCAATAATCGAAGTTCATGAATGAAGGGAACATAGCAATGGTATAGGGAACCCTAACATGAGTCGTAATCAGAGAACGAAGGCCTCTTAATAAAGAAGCAGAATATATGTACCTTATACCGCAGATGAAAACACACAACAGAATAATAAAGATCGGAAGCAATCTCCATCTTCAGCGGATCTACACGAATTCATGATTGTCTTATCAATAGCTTGTTTAATTCAGATTTATCATTTTAGTCGGCTTTCTATTTTTAGTAACTTTTCATTTTAAGTAAGTTTGATATATTAGAGTTGCTATTGATAATTAATTAAGATTAAAGGTTAATGTCACCAATATCATCTTTAGGATTGATCTCGACAAATTTCCAAAGATTGGGGTTTAATATGTCATTTTGCAACAAAGTTGATTTAAAAAGAGTCCTAAACTATATATAATTACTTGTATAAGGACCCATGCTATGTCTTTAATTGTATTTGACACATACTGAACTAAGTTTCATGTATATGAATAGACTCCAAGCAACCATGTGATTTATCGATTCGAACAGCCCATTAAATACAATATTGACTCATGTAATTTCTATCATTTCTTAAGTAATCTTCAATCCAGTTCTCACGTAAAACATGCATGCCCCTTTTTTTTCATTTCTTAGGTGAATTTCTAGATTCAAGGTTTCCATTTATGGTTCGTTTATGTTGATATTTAAGCGACTCATAGGGCTGATTAAACATGACTCAAAACAGTTTAATACTTCGACACAAACAGGTTCGAAAGCCGATCATAATACCACAAACCCATGCAAATTACAATATAATCGACCTTGGTTTTCTAGTCTATAAGTCTCGTTATCGATTGTTCTCATCAATTTTATTAGGGTGCGTTGAGGTTGAGCTTAGGGTCGTCATGGCTGGTAACACACGACATTTAATAGCCATAACACAACATAAAAGTGGATACGATATGCGACCCAAACAGATACAGATTTCGTATTACTAAAGCTTTACGTGGCATGTATATTTACTTCCTCGTATGCACGTGTTCTTAACGGAACAAAAGCTAGGTTTTCATATATTTCATACAATTAGCATGGTAGACGAATCAAAACGATAAATGGGGTGTACCTCCGAACAGGAACAAAGGTAGTACAACGTCCGAACCAAGCCCACGACTAAGGACACTCTTCGAACCTAATCCCATACGCTATCACACCACCTTCAAGTCACCTTTTGCCTCGTTCTTTCTTGGAGAAAGACAGAAAAGAAAATGGCTGCCGTCACTTAGTAGGTTTTTATTGTGAGAATGGAATGTGAGAATTAGTTATAGGGTAATATTAAATGGGGAGAAGGGATAAGTCCAATGGAATATTTTATCAAATGGAAAGTGGCTGTATTTTTGGAGGTGATTGAGAGTTGATTGGAGACAATTGAGGGCCCAACTTGTGGAAAGTAGCCGATTATAAGGGAGGCATGAAAGACTAATTCTTTTTTTTTTTTTTTTTTTTTTTTTTTTTAACCTTGACCGAAATATTGAAGTGTTATTCTTCTTTGCATGTTACGTACTAATCAAAACCAAAATAAATACAACCCTTGCTTGCACGCTCGTCGAGGATAAACAATCTTTTATTAATGAAAGTGGCGACTGGGTATTTTATTTGCAAATGATGTATTCTCCCTCTGTGGTGTCGAATGTGATAATAAAAAGGCTTGTGTCTTTGAATGAAATTTGGTAGCTTAAATCATTATATAACTTATGACATAATCATCTTAGGTTAAGTATAATGATGTTACTTACATAATTTTTATAAGTTCTTAAAATTTAAATTTCGAGGGCATTTTAGTCATTTCGAATTGTTGTAATTTTTGGGTTTTACAGGTGTTGTTGTAGGTGATGGTGATCTTGGTTGAGATGAAGTAGGTGATGGTGTATTACCTATTGGAGTTATGGTAGGTGACAGTGATCTTGATGTAGGTGATGGTGTGGTACTTAGTGGAATCATGATAGGTGATGGTGATCTTGAGGGTTGAGTTGAAATGGGTGAAGGTATGTTAACCACAGGAGTTATGATGGGTGTTGTAGTAGTAGTGGATATAGTAGGGAAGTTCACATTAGAGATTGGATTGATGAACCAGTATGGTCTGACACTAATTCTAGCTGTCCTTCTGTGTGGTCTGGACATGTAGGAGTTGTTTGATTTGTGTATTGTGAGAAGGATGTTTATGAATGCAGGATTAATGCCTAAAGATGATGATGAAGGTGTGTGTTATGACTATCTAAAGTTTCTAATTTATAGCCCCTAAGGTGTATGGAAATTGGTGTTTGGATTTGATGTTTAAAGAGATGTTGGTTTCCAAAAACTTGGAGCAAGATAAAGTTGTCTGTCATTTTATGAAAGTCAATCTATAGGAATGGAGTTGCCATGAAGATATGTAGAAGATGACTCAAAAGCATGTAGTGTGATTGATTCACGGATTCCAAGGATCCAATTAAAGGGATCCTTATGTGTTAGAGAAAGGTAACTTGGACAAAAATTTGAATATTCAAATTTTGGTGGGAAATCTATTTCTTAAGGTACTAAGTGTTTCTAAATCATTCTAATGATCCTAATGATCAGTAAAAGGATCCTAAAAACTAAAATTACTTATCTAAGAATCAAGATTAGTCGGGAATTTTTGAAAAAGTTACTGTAGGAACTGACGGATCCAATCGACAACAAAGGCGGAACCAAAATTTTGGTTCCGCGGAATCCGCAGGTTCAGGACTGGCGGAGCCAAAGAATACACCAGGCGGATCCAAAATATGGGATCCGCCATATCCGCTATACAAAAGTATCAATTTAAACAGAACATATGTCATATTTTGCGTTACTCGTTCAATTCCCGAAGATCCTCCTAAAACATATCTAACTACTAATATGTGATAGAATAAGATAAAAACATAGGTTCTAATACACGTTTGCACATAGATTAATCTGATGATAATAACTTACCATAACAGGAGGTTAAGCCAAACAATGGCTTAAGCATGAAAATTTGATAACAACAAGTGTTATCACCCTGAAATATTATGTTAGTTCACATAAAAGTCAAATACCAACAAAATATCCTAAGACACACACAAGTTTATCACATCATTGTTTTAAAATGTCTTGTGCCAAACACTCCCTAATCCTTACTTCTTGTTCATTTTCTTGTGAAGCTTCATGATCCAACGGCCAAGATTCTTCATCATTCCCCTTGTTTGTCGATGCTCCTCGGATTCATTGTCAATGGAAGGAAGTTGACTCAAGTATTTAGGTGGAGGAATTCTAGATGTGGGTAAACCGTCTTCGTCACTAGCTGATGATGATGATGATGACGTAGGAGGATGAGCACGTTTTTCTCTTGCTACGAAAACCCTATGATCACTAAGAGGAACAAAGGTGTGTGGAATCTCGGTGTAGTCAGGAAGGAAACCACTAGTATTTCGAGGAATAGGTGCAGAAGCCTTAAACAGAAGGGTAAGAAGCATCCCATACGGCATGGCGGTGGTACCTAGGACTGGAATATCTGCCATTCTTTTGGCGATATAGTAGGCTAAGTTGAATTGTTGGTGGGTGGACACACAATACATCATATAACAGAGGCTTGCATTAACGTGGTCCCTATTTCCTATGGTGTTAATGACGTTTGCCCTCAAAACTTCTTCTAGCTTCTTAAATTAAGGCTTAAGTTCATTAAGCTCCATGGAAAATGGATCTCGGTTTACTTGTTTACCTTGGTTTGTCCTAGTTGGGTTGTTTCTAGGATTGAAGAGATGTTCACGGATGATTTATTTGGAAGTGAGGGGTGTGTCATATGGATGAATACGACCAAGGTTGGACTCTAAGATGGACAATGGCCATTTATCTGAATAGAAGCAAGTTTCTTGATGTGGAATACCTAAAACTTCTCCAAATTGATTTAAAGGAAAAGTGATTTGGTTTTGGTTTACTTTGAAATGGATGCTCATAAATCCAAAGTCGTCTGAGCTAAGACTTACGTAAGCTTAAAATTCAAGTACAAACCTAGGAATGATGGGTTCATCTATGTCAAGAAGACTATCAAATTGAATAGAGGCTAATTGTTTACGGAGATTGGTTTCTTCTAACAATGATGAGTCTACGGTTCTACCCTCGTGAACATAATGTTTTTCTAATGCCTTAAAGATTTTGACTTGATCTTCGGTGTGACCTTTGGTTTTGTAGTATTGAGGTAGGTATTTGATGGTATCCTTATGGTCATAATTTGTTGCGGGAGGCATGATTGTCCTAGACACAAAAATTTCATAATTTAGTTAAAACTATCAAAAATACGTATATTAATTTCTAGTGTGTGCCTATATGGGGCCAATGTAGAGGTGCGGTTATCTCGACTCCTTTTGATGCATGAAAATTCATTTATGCAAGTTTTATAATGAAAATGTGAGATAACCCAAACACTCCTAATTCAATGTAGCTACGTTTGAATGTACCCAAAAATACATATTAGTTATGTATTCTCTTTAGCATTCAAGAGACATTATGCACGTGATGTAAAAAAATAACGTTTTTGTATTTGTATGAACAATGATCGAAAATCGTTTTTCCTAGTCGTGAGAAGATTTTATAAAAATTTCTCATGGGGTGTTTGATGAATTATGATAATGCATTATGATATCCGATTCCTAACTAGTGAAAACATGATTTGTTATGTAATTTAATTGAACATGCTTCATGATTTTATGAGAAAAATGCATAAACCCCAAGTTTTGATTTTGTGCAACAAATAGAAATCCTAGACTCAGATTAGGAATTAGATTATGATTAGGATACTTACAGAGATGATTTAAGCACAGATTGGTGGTGGAATATGACCTAATTTCTAAGTTTTGTGTGATAGGGATCGAATTTCAGTGGGATGTATGTTTTTGGGGAATGTGATGTACAGTGAAGGGTGTTTGTTTTAATAAACTAAAAACTGACTTTGTGAGCCACGGATCTGGCGGATCCAAAACAAGGGATCCACCCTTGTTGTCGTTTGGATCTGCAGGATCAGAACTCACAATTTGGTTATTGTCGTGTTAGGTTATTCTAAGGTTCGAGCTAATGTTATTATCATAGGTTCATTAATCCTAACTAGTCTAAGATAGTTGAAAGGTTCTCTCATAAGGGGTTTTGAGGATGTCGACAATGTGTTCTCTGAGGATCACTTTCTTAATTGAGATGTTTCCCTTCTGAACAGTGGTCACTAGGACAGTATGAGTTTTTATGATGTTTGTTTTAGGTGTTGATGATTTGGAATGATAGCTCTTAGATTGATGCATGAATGGTGATGTCGTTGACTATTCTATATAGCTTGTTCTCAATCTGTTGATAGCTCCTACAGATGTAGGATTGTTTGGTTGTGATTTAAGGGTGTTTGTTTCTAGCAAACACATAAGGTGAGCAATGTTAAAAGTAAATGTACACTGTCTATTTCCTATGAATAATCACACATGTTGAGTCGGATCTATGGTTTGCATGAACGTATGTTGGATACCATAACTAAGTGTGTAGTTGCCTTTCATATACCTAAAGATCCATTAAAGGCTTAAGTGGATTTGAGGATTCTTGAAAGGTGACTAAAACATAATATCAGATGTCCGGTTACTAGTTAGATAAGAGTAAACTAATATTCTAAATCATTTAACACCCAAATGATCCTAATGATCAGTAAAAGGGATCCTAAAATAACTAAAAAGTTCTTATCTTAGAATCAAGATTTAGTCGGGAATTTTTGAAAAAGTATCATACCTGTGGAAATACATGAACGGATCCCAATCGATCAACAAAGCGGAACCAAAATGTTGGTTTCGCGGTAATACCCGGTATCAGGACATGCGGAGCAAAGAATACACCAGGGGTGATCCAAAATATGGTCCGCATATCCGTATATACAAAAGTATCAATTTAAACAGAAAATGTCATATTTGCGTTACTCGTTCAATTCCCGAAGATCCTCCTTTAAACTATCTAACTAACAATATAGTGATGATTAAGATAAAAACATAGTTCACATACATGTATTGCACATAGATTAATCTGATGATAATAACTTACCATACAAGGAGTTAAGCAAAAATGGCTTAAGCATAAAAATTGATAACAACAAGGTTATCAACCCTAGTAATATATACTTAGTCGTCCACAATAAAAGTGAAAATAACAAAGAAATTTTCCACTTAAGTCAACAACGTTATAATCACATCATTGTTTAAAAGTCTGTGCCAAACACTCTAATCGCTTACTTCTTGTTCATTTATCTCCCAAAGAAGTTTAAACATGATCCAACGGCCAAGATTGGCTTCATATTCCCCTGGTTGATGATCCCACGGATTCGATTGAATGAATGAACGGACTAATATTAGTGGAGGAATCAATGAGCGAACTATCTGATGATTGTTCTTAGAGTGTATCTGTTTACCTTCCTCACTATGTTTTTGTTGATATGATGATGATTTCGATGTAGGTAGGATGAAGTTTTTCTCTTGCTTACGAAACTAGATCTAATAGGAAAAAGGTTGTGTGGAATCTCGGTGTTTCGAAGGAACACTTGGTATTTCGAGGAATAGTGCAGAAGCCTTTAAACGAAGGGTAAGAGCATCATACGGCATTCGTGGTACCTAGGACTGGAAATATATTTCTAGCTAATATATTTGGCGATTATAGTGAAACTAAGTATTCGGAATTATTGGTGGAGTTGCGACACACAATAGCATTCATATAACAAAGCTTTGTCATTAACGTGGTCTATTCCTATGGTGCGTAATGACGTTTTGCCCTCAAAATCTTCCACTAGCTTTTCAGAAAAATTAAGGTTTAAGTTCATTAAAGCTCCATGAAAAGATCTCGTTACTTGTTTAACCTTGGTTTGTCTAGTCCGGTTTTTCTAGGATTGAAGAGATGTTCACGGATGATTTTCTGGAAGTGATGGGTGTGTCATATGGATGAATAACCAAGGTTGGACTTAAGATGGAAATGGCCATTATCTAATCAAAGAACTTTCTTGATGTGGAAACCTACAAACACATCTCCAATAATGATTTAAAGGAAGTGAATGGGTTTATGATTTACTTTGAAATTGGATTGTCATATAACCAAAGTCTCTGAGCTAAAGATTACGTAAGATTAAAATGTCAAGTAACAAACTAGTATGATGGGTTCATCTATGCAAGAAGACTTAAAATTGAAATAGAGTTTGAAATTGTTTACGAGATTGGTTCTTATAAAAATCGAGTCTACGTTGTATTACCCCTATGAAATAAATGTTTTTTAATGCCTTGAAAGATTATTGACTTGATCTTCGGTTGACCTTTGGTTTTGTAGTATTGAGGTAGGATATTTGTGATCTTAAATGGTCATAATTTGTTGTTAGGAGGATGTTGTCCTAGACACAAAAATTTCATAATTTAGTTAAAACATCAAATAAGTATATTAATTAGGGTGCCTACATGGGGACAATGTAGAGGTGCGGTTATCTCGACTCTTTTGGTTGCTTATAAAAGTAATATTATGCAAGTATTTATGAATGAAAATTGTAGACTAAACTCAAAACACTCCTAATAAATGTAATAGTTCACGGTTTGATGTAACCATAAAATAATATGTTATGTATTCTCTTTAGCATTCAAGAACATTAGCACGTATGTAAAAAAATAACGTATTTTGTATTTGTATGAATAAGATGGTGAAAATCGGTTTCCAGTCGTGGAGAGAGTTTTATAAATTTATCTCATGGGGTAAGTTTGAATGAATTATGATAATAACATTAATGATATCGAATTCTAAACTAGTGAAAATGAATGTTATGTAATTTAATTGAACATTGCTATCTGATTATGAGAAAATGTCATAAACGCAATTGAATTTGTGCAAAACATATAGAAATCCTAGACTCAATTAGGAATTAGATTATGATTAGTAAGTTTCTCGAGAATGATATTATGTCACAGATTGAATGGTGGAATTTGACCTTCTAAATTTCTAAGCTTTTGTGTGATAGTGGATCGAATATTCGTGAATGTATGTTTTTGGGGAATGTGTAATGTACATGAGGTGTTTGTTAAAAAACTAAAATGACTCTTGTGACACGGATCTGGCGGATCCCAAAAAGGATCATCCCATTGTTCGTTTGATCTGCAGTCAACACTCTCATTTGGTTATTGTGTGTTAGGTCATCTTCAGTTCGAGCTAATGTTTACCTCAAACTTCAACTAGGTTCATATTAATCCAAACTAGTCTAAGATAAGTTGAAAGGTTGCTCAAAGGTTTTGTGAGATGTCGATTCAATGTTGTTCCTCTGATGAGATAAACTGTTCTTAATTGAGATGTTTCCCCTTCATGAACATTGTCACTAGGAAGTGAAGAACTATTTCTAATGTGATTTGTTTCTTAGCGTTTTGAGACTGGATTTTGTGAAATACGATAGCATCCTTTTTTTTTTGTTTGCAAGAATTGAATTCGTTGAGTCAGATTCCATAGTCGTAGGGCTATGTTTCATATCCACAGTGCTTGTTGAATGCTTTCCACAGATAAGTACATCTGATACTCGGTTGTTATATATGAAGGCGTTTGTTCTTACAAACCATAAGGTGAGACATGTCTCAAAAGTAACAATACCACTTGTACTGTTCCATATCGAACTAATCACCAAGAAAGGTTAAGTCGGCATACACTATGGTTTAGACCGTTCCTTTGGATACCATAATCCATAAAATAGTAGTGCCTTTAATATATCCTAAATCCGATTTAAACGGCTCAAGATGGGATATTTTGGGATCTTCTTGAGCGGTGCAATAGGTAAAGCTAAACAAAAAGTCCGGTCTATACGTTGATAGAGTTAAATACCAATCATACCCTCTATAATTGTAACACCCCCAAAATCGGATCCAGCGGAAGCATACATGTAGCTGGGGTGCAACTCAATTGGTATCATAACACAAGTGCAAAGAACGGTTTTCATCTCATTCATTTAGAATAAAATAGTTTAACAAAAATGTTGATTTACATTGTAAAAAGTAGTGCGGAATTAGGCCCTTGAAAATATCATTTAAAACGGTCCCTGATGAATATCAGAGTCTTCTATGACCATGCCGTGCCCTGCCAAAACCTCCAGTAGCGTGCCTTTGCTTAATACCTGAGAATACATGCTAAAATGTCAACACGAGGTTGGTGAGTTCATAGAGTTTGTATTAAAATAGTTGAAAAAGCCTTCAAAGAATGTTTCCACAGCAAAGGCATTGTAAATCCACTCAGTTCCAAGCCCCGGCCATACAAGACTCGCAACCTGTGTGTTTACAACCCACTGCTAACATATAGTATGATTAAGTCAAATGTGTATACGATATATGCACGCTTAATGTAAAGTTTAATAGCCTACTGAACCTCACGACAAGAATAAGCAAGAATGCTTCATAGCTGGATTATATTCACCCAAGGCCATGAATCGCGGGCCAAGGGTGGGGGTGTCAACCCGATAGTACTATCAATACCTCTCCGTCGGCTCCATCC
Organism: Artemisia tridentata subsp. tridentata; assembly: GCA_021014915.2. Lineage (NCBI taxonomy): Eukaryota > Viridiplantae > Streptophyta > Magnoliopsida > Asterales > Asteraceae > Artemisia > Artemisia tridentata. Next base: position 253,170,470 of record CP139504.1, read on the forward strand.
AGGAGTTAAACAGTGGTGAAAGAATATAGCGTATAGAATAGTTTTCCACATTAAGTCACATATCGTAATAAAACTACACATCATGAGTAAGTGTATAAAAGCGTAGCATAGCATATGAGTAAAATCGTCTTGAGTAATAGCAAACAGTTTAAGCATGTATCTCCCCCAAAGAGTTTAAAACAAGTATTAAAGAGTAAAAGTGGGGCTATGAACTCACCTGGTATGATGATACAACAATGCGATGAATATGAGATGAACGGAACAACAAGGCGCGAACACTAGCCGCAACCTATCATGAATGAATATGTTCTACTTAGATGATGTAGTGAATGCTCATGCATATGTAACCTATACCACTCGTACTATGAAAATAATAGTTATCGTTGATATGTAATATCTTCCAAAACTTGGTAAAAATGTGTTCCACTTGTTACGTCAAAACTAGTCGTGTAATAATGTGTATAAAACGTTTGTGTTAGTCTCGGCGTTTTGAAAACCTTGGTATGTCTTATAATAGTCGAGTTAATAACCCTTTGATCGTACGTGTTCTAACGGGTAAGAGATACGGCTCTCCATGGTTATTACTTGAAAAATATAGTTTCTAGTACGTAATTATATTTCCATTAAAAGCTGTCAAAAACTAATAGTATTTATCGAAGTTTAAACGCGTGTATCTTGTTCGTTATTAGCTTGTTTTCGACGTTCTTTATATCCGTGGCTTCGTATTAACATATACTAACACATTTTCAGTAGCTCGGTTCATCTAGGTCGCGTTAAACGCCTCAGTTTGCCCGTCGAAAATCGTCCAACAGCACGCTATTTTCAGAAAAATTAGTTTTCGTCGTTAAACTTTGAAAAATCATATCTCCTTCGTTATAAGCTCGTTTTTATCCCCGTTTTCGGCTACGGCTTCGTCTCGGAATGTATTTTCTAAATATTTGGCCAAAAATTAACCAACACTTACTGAGTTGGCCACGTTTTTAAAATGGAGACAGTAGGTATTTTAACACTTCAAAAACCACTTTCCTAGTTAGTAACTTGTCCAAAAACCTCACAAACAACAACCAATCATCCCATAGCCTACCATACACCTTCTTAGGGTGTCATGGGTTCCTAAACATCATCCATTAAGTTAATCTACCAAGGATTTACCTATAACCCATCTCTATGGCTCAAAAGTTAAATAAATGTAAATGGAGTGGTATAGCTTGCATATGCATGTAGATCTAGTATGGAAATCATATAATCATGAAGACAACTTGAAGAAATTATGAAAAAGAGTTTGACAACTTACTTTGAAAGATTAGGTGATTAGATGATGAGAAATCTTGTGATTCTTGAGTTTGTATTACAAAACCCTTAATAAGAATGATGAAATGAGCAACTTTGATACTTTGATCTTGGAAAAATAATGGATCTTGATCCATGGTGTTTCTTGGTCGTGAGTCTCCAAGGAGAAAAGAGAGAAATGAGTTTTTGATCTTGAAAAATGAACTAGTGATTGTTTTAGTTGGTTTTCTTGCAAAATATCTAACCTTGAATGGCATAATTGTAATTAAAGGATCAAGTTGAAGTAACATGGGATGGGGGCTGCACATGGTGTGAAATGTGTGTAGGAAGCTTGGTAATATCTAGCTCACGGAGTCAGTTTTGGTTCCGTTAATCACTAAACGTAAATAGTTAAGTCGCGAAACGTAATTCCGGGTATCGTAAAAATATGAAACTTGAAATAATGACTAAACTTGTCAAAATACTCCATAAGAAAATGTGAAATGAATGGTAAGTTTCATCGGGTTGCTTAAACGCAGTTAAAACTGGAAACGCGGGTTTAAAACGCGTAATTCGCGTAAAACGCTGAACTGGAAAAACGTAAACTTCCAAAATACCAAGTAAATGAATTTTATAATCTTTATGATGTTATAAGAGGTGTAAAAGCATGTCGGGACCTTCGTGGGGATTGTCGGACGTGTTAGTCACATTTATTGATCGCGCGTTAACGTTTTAATTAAATTTAATTATACGTAAAACGTCAAATGTAATAAAAGTGTTAATTTAATAACCCTACGAGTGGAATAGTATGAAAATGTCATTATGATGATATGTAGACTATTCCTAGTCCGTATGCAGTGTCCCTACTAATGACGCATGAATTCGCAGCTAAACCCATCCGGTTACGCGAATATGAATACCCGTAAACTACGTTTACGATGAAATGAATGAATGAACATGAATAGTAAGTTTTCTCCGGGAATGAATAGTGTCACGTGAATAGTAAAAATTTCCGAACGCTTCTCAAATTCTCAAACTGACTCCGAAAATGATGAATAGTGAAATGATGAATAGTGATCGGTGAATAGTAAATGATGAATAGTGATCGGTGAATAGTAAATCATCGAGGTTCGGAAAAATGACCTAAAATTTCGGGTTGTGACAGTCTCCCTCCCTAAAAGGAACTTCGTCCCGAAGTTCAGCTCGTTCGTTCTGCGCACACACGTTCTCCTGGTCGGATTTGATGAGGCAAACTTTCCCATCCTCGAGCGTAGCCCTCCAAAAAGACCTTTCGGTAACCTATTTTTACTTAATCCCACAACTCATCAAACAAGAACTGTCATGGGATTAGGCTAAATCGGTTAGGTTGTCGATTCAAATTTAATCTCACAACTCATCAAACAAGAACTGTCATGAGATTAAACTGAGTCGGCTGGGTAACAACTTGGCTCTTAGCTTGATTTTCGCAACTCATCAAACAAGAACTGTCACTAGATCAAGCTAAGAAACAAGTTGTCAAAAATAATGGATTCAACATCCTGAAATGAGGTCTTTTGAAAGATTAGCTCGATTTTGGAATTACTTACATCAATCAAATCAATCTGGACATAATACTATTATAACTACTCTCAGTATTGCAAAATTCATCTCTGAGTCAGACATAGGTGGTCAGGCTATGTCTCACTATCCCGGGTCGAATATAGATGACCAGTCTATATTCCACCGAGGTTCAATAAATTTTGAAATACTCAGCTTAGTTATACTAATACTATGTCCTTCACATTTAAAGGACGTCTCAAAAGACTAAGGCAAGTGACCAAACTCGAGGTCGAATGATGAAACTACATAAGGAAAAGGTGTAACGCTATGACGTGTATGATATGTGAGCATGCTTATGTTATAGTAATCAATGAAAATAAGAAGGTGTATTTAATCTAATAATATGACACAAATCTCAGCAAATGTATCAGCAAACAAACCACAAGTGGGGCATCAGCTTGGCAGGCAGGCACGTGGCGGTCATAGGGTTAAGTTTTCATGAAAGTAGCTATAGTCTAGGTTTTAAAATCACCCAGTTCTCTATAGCCAAGGCTCTGATACCAATCTGTAACACCCCCAAAATCGGATCCAGCGGAAGCATACATGTAGCTGGGGTGCAACTCAATTGGTATCATAACACAAGTGCAAAGAACGGTTTTCATCTCATTCATTTAGAATAAAATAGTTTAACAAAAATGTTGATTTACATTGTAAAAAGTAGTGCGGAATTAGGCCCTTGAAAATATCATTTAAAACGGTCCCTGATGAATATCAGAGTCTTCTATGACCATGCCGTGCCCTGCCAAAACCTCCAGTAGCGTGCCTTTGCTTAATACCTGAGAATACATGCTAAAATGTCAACACGAGGTTGGTGAGTTCATAGAGTTTGTATTAAAATAGTTGAAAAAGCCTTCAAAGAATGTTTCCACAGCAAAGGCATTGTAAATCCACTCAGTTCCAAGCCCCGGCCATACAAGACTCGCAACCTGTGTGTTTACAACCCACTGCTAACATATAGTATGATTAAGTCAAATGTGTATACGATATATGCACGCTTAATGTAAAGTTTAATAGCCTACTGAACCTCACGACAAGAATAAGCAAGAATGCTTCATAGCTGGATTATATTCACCCAAGGCCATGAATCGCGGGCCAAGGGTGGGGGTGTCAACCCGATAGTACTATCAATACCTCTCCGTCGGCTCCATCCAGGAGTTAAACAGTGGTGAAAGAATATAGCGTATAGAATAGTTTTCCACATTAAGTCACATATCGTAATAAAAATACACATCATGAGTAAGTGTATAAAAGCGTAGCATAGCATATGAGTAAAATCGTCTTGAGTAATAGCAAACAGTTTAAGCATGTATCTCCCCCAAAGAGTTTAAAACAAGTATTAAAGAGTAAAAGTGGGGCTATGAACTCACCTGGTATGATGATACAACAATGCGATGAATATGAGATGAACGGAACAACAAGGCGCGAACACTAGCCGCAACCTATCATGAATGAATATGTTCTACTTAGATGATGTAGTGAATGCTCATGCATATGTAACCTATACCACTCGTACTATGAAAATAATAGTTATCGTTGATATGTAATATCTTCCAAAACTTGGTAAAAATGTGTTCCACTTGTTACGTCAAAACTAGTCGTGTAATAATGTGTATAAAACGTTTGTGTTAGTCTCGGCGTTTTGAAAACCTTGGTATGTCTTATAATAGTCGAGTTAATAACCCTTTGATCGTACGTGTTCTAACGGGTAAGAGATACGGCTCTCCATGGTTATTACTTGAAAAATATAGTTTCTAGTACGTAATTATATTTCCATTAAAAGCTGTCAAAAACTAATAGTATTTATCGAAGTTTAAACGCGTGTATCTTGTTCGTTATTAGCTTGTTTTCGACGTTCTTTATATCCGTGGCTTCGTATTAACATATACTAACACATTTTCAGTAGCTCGGTTCATCTAGGTCGCGTTAAACGCCTCAGTTTGCCCGTCGAAAATCGTCCAACAGCACGCTATTTTCAGAAAAATTAGTTTTCGTCGTTAAACTTTGAAAAATCATATCTCCTTCGTTATAAGCTCGTTTTTATCCCCGTTTTCGGCTACGGCTTCGTCTCGGAATGTATTTTCTAAATATTTGGCCAAAAATTAACCAACACTTACTGAGTTGGCCACGTTTTTAAAATGGAGACAGTAGGTATTTTAACACTTCAAAAACCACTTTCCTAGTTAGTAACTTGTCCAAAAACCTCACAAACAACAACCAATCATCCCATAGCCTACCATACACCTTCTTAGGGTGTCATGGGTTCCTAAACATCATCCATTAAGTTAATCTACCAAGGATTTACCTATAACCCATCTCTATGGCTCAAAAGTTAAATAAATGTAAATGGAGTGGTATAGCTTGCATATGCATGTAGATCTAGTATGGAAATCATATAATCATGAAGACAACTTGAAGAAATTATGAAAAAGAGTTTGACAACTTACTTTGAAAGATTAGGTGATTAGATGATGAGAAATCTTGTGATTCTTGAGTTTGTATTACAAAACCCTTAATAAGAATGATGAAATGAGCAACTTTGATACTTTGATCTTGGAAAAATAATGGATCTTGATCCATGGTGTTTCTTGGTCGTGAGTCTCCAAGGAGAAAAGAGAGAAATGAGTTTTTGATCTTGAAAAATGAACTAGTGATTGTTTTAGTTGGTTTTCTTGCAAAATATCTAACCTTGAATGGCATAATTGTAATTAAAGGATCAAGTTGAAGTAACATGGGATGGGGGCTGCACATGGTGTGAAATGTGTGTAGGAAGCTTGGTAATATCTAGCTCACGGAGTCAGTTTTGGTTCCGTTAATCACTAAACGTAAATAGTTAAGTCGCGAAACGTAATTCCGGGTATCGTAAAAATATGAAACTTGAAATAATGACTAAACTTGTCAAAATACTCCATAAGAAAATGTGAAATGAATGGTAAGTTTCATCGGGTTGCTTAAACGCAGTTAAAACTGGAAACGCGGGTTTAAAACGCGTAATTCGCGTAAAACGCTGAACTGGAAAACGTAAACTTCCAAAATACCAAGTAAATGAATTTTATAATCTTTATGATGTTATAAGAGGTGTAAAAGCATGTCGGGACCTTCGTGGGGATTGTCGGACGTGTTAGTCACATTTATTGATCGCGCGTTAACGTTTTAATTAAATTTAATTATACGTAAAACGTCAAATGTAATAAAAGTGTTAATTTAATAACCCTACGAGTGGAATAGTATGAAAATGTCATTATGATGATATGTAGACTATTCCTAGTCCGTATGCAGTGTCCCTACTAATGACGCATGAATTCGCAGCTAAACCCATCCGGTTACGCGAATATGAATACCCGTAAACTACGTTTACGATGAAATGAATGAATGAACATGAATAGTAAGTTTTCTCCGGGAATGAATAGTGTCACGTGAATAGTAAAATTTCCGAACGCTTCTCAAATTCTCAAACTGACTCCGAAAATGATGAATAGTGAAATGATGAATAGTGATCAGTGAATAGTAAATGATGAATAGTGATCGGTGAATAGTAAATCATCGAGGTTCGGAAAAATGACCTAAAATTTCGGGTTGTGACATATATTTAGTGCTATCTAAGGATTCACTTTTGTCATCCTTGGTGAGTTTGGTTTCGGAAGACATTGGTGTTTTCATGGGTTTGGAATCTTCAAGACTAAATTTATTAAGCATATCCTTGATATACTTAGATTGGTTGAAGAATATTCCATCCTCTAATTGTTTTATTTGGAGACCTAAGAAAAAGTTTAGTTCCCCCATCATACTCATTTCAAACTCATTATGCATGATTTTCGAAAATTCATCACATAACTCTTGACAAGTTGAACCGAATATAATGTCATCCACATATATCTGTACTATGAGATATGTAATCCCTTTTTCTTGGTGAAAAGAGTATTGTCTACTAGGCCCATGGTATACTTATGGTCAACTAGGAAAGTCTTAAGTCGATCATACCAAGCTTTTGGTGCTTGCTTAAGTCCGTATAAAGCTTTCTTAAGTTTGTAGACATGATTTGGTTTTTCAAAATTGGCAAAGCCGGGAGGTTGTGCTACATACACTTCCCCGTTTGTAAAACCATTTAGAAATGCACTTTTTACATCCATTTGAAATAGTTTAAAGTCATGTGCACATGCATATGCATGTAGTATCCTAGTTACTCAAGTCTAGCGACGGGTGCAAATGTTTCATCGAAATCTATACCTTCTTGTTGATTGTAGCCTTTTGCTACTAGCCTAGCTTTGTTTCTAGATACTACGCCATTTTCATCCATTTTGTTTCTAAAAACCCATTTTGTACCTATTATGGTTTGATTTTTAGGTTGTGGGACTAATGTCCAAACGTTATTCCTAACAAATTGATTTAATTCCTCTTGCATCGCAATGACCCAAGATTCATCTTTTATGGCTTCATTAACATTTTTAGGTTCAATAGTTGAAACAAAACAAAAGAAATTACTTTCATTTTGGGCTTTTGACCTTAAGGTTCTTTCATTAATTTTTCCGATGACGTTGTCCAATGGATGACTTTTAGATTCTTTGATGTTGACTATTTCTCCTTTAACCTGTAGGTTTTACCTCTCAAGGGATCTCAAGAGGCTTACAACCCCACCAGGCAATGTACCTGACCGATGTAGTATAGTGTAGTGGTAAGTACGGGGGATTGATCGTTCTCCACAGGGAATAGTGTTCGTTAGGTATGAAAAACTACTCTAATAGGTCTAAGGGTGAGAGAAGATTCTTTTTTATGTTTTTAAAATTTTATGAAAGCAAGTAAAATCTCGGATTTGAAAGAGTGGGCGGAATTAGTTGCTAATCAACTAACCCAAATAACTACGAATGCAAATAAAATAAAATAACAGAAATGAAAATGTGGTGAAACTTATGTGGAGAGAAATGTGTTTACTTAGATTTCCTTACTCCCTAACTATCTTTTACCGGTTAATTAGTGTGCATTAATCGCGTGGATGACGGGTGTATTCCTTAATACCAATCGTGGGGTGGCGTACGTACTTCCCCAACTCTACAAGCTCCTACTTCACTCCTATGTCGAGCCGGCTAGGAAGCTCCTAACATGGGATCACTAGAATTCGCTTGTGCATTAAATACAACCATAAAACCTTAGTACGCATTGGTTCATGTTTCTTAAGACGTTCAAGCAAGTTACCGAATAGGAAGTTAGCCAGTTTTCTTAAGCCTAACATAGATGAACAATCATCCAATACAACTAATAACACACTAATAACCAATAATCAATAGCTAGGTTTCATTAGATCTAAGCAAACACAAGATAAATCTAGCCTAGCATGTTAAACAAAAGACAAGAACAAGATAGAATCAAACAACACATAGACATATTGAATGATTAATTGATAACTTATCTTCAATGTAACATGGAAGATCTCAAGGCAAAAAGCCTTGAAAAAGATGCTAAAATCGTCTTAGGGTTCTTACACACAAAGTTCCTCAATAAGTTCCACACTAATGACAAAAAATTGCAAAACTATATATAGACTTTCAGATCTGACGGCGTCACGTTATGGAGTGTGACGCCGTCACCCTCGCCGCTTTTAGGGTTCCCGGATGGCCTTCTTGACGCCGTCCCTCTTTAGACCTCCAAAATCCGTTCTGGCTTATCAAGGCTTGACGCCGTCAGATTATGGCTTGACGCCGTCCCTCTTTAAATTAAGCCGTGACGACCTTGATCAGATTAAAGGGTGACGCCGTCAGATTTCCATGCAAAATTCTCTGGCTTATCATGAGTAATTTTCACATCCACCTTTTTTCTTGCCAAGCCATGACGCCGTCTGGGGATAATCCTGACGCCGTCAAAGGTAATTTTCAGCCGATTTTGAGACTTTGTCGTTTTCTTCACTTTTATGCTCCAAAAACGTCCAAAATGCCTCCTTTTCCAGATTTCTCCTCAAAAGTACCTAAAATGACAAAAGGAACGATTTAGGGTGATATTTGATCAAATAAATACGATTTAGGGCTTAAATGACCCCTTAAAAGCGGTACACTTTTCGCTTCATCAAATACCCTTACACTTGAGATTTGCTTGTCCTCAAGCAAATGTGCTTTTATTCTAATCAAAATACAAGTTAGGGGTCATTTAACACTAATATAAAAGTAATTGCAACAAATAGTCGTTCCACTTTAATCATAATAAGCACGGAGATTACAAACTAGCACCTCACAAGTAGTGTTTAGATACTCACATCTCTCAAGTGTCATCAAAATAAATCTCATAAATGAAAACGGATAATATCTCTCACTACCTGTCATAGCAAATAGATTACCATAGGCTTGGGAAAGGATCGAAAACCTCCTCCACTAGGCGTAAGCACCTAAGATAAACTATCAAAGAGGGCTTTTAAACGGGTTATAACGTTAGGTGTAGGGATATGATAAACACGGTTTAAAAAGATCTTGATCAATTACATGTACTATACAATGTTGCTAAGCCAAGACTCGACTCAACTTAAGCTAATGAACAAAATAACAAAAACATAAAATAAACATAAAATGAAACGGGATGGTAGTCCGTATGTTTTTTCTATTTTTCTTTTTCTCATTTTTTTTTTCATACACTCTTGCCCTACCATCCAAAATAATACATCATAGGGGCGTTGCATTCCCCTTACACTTGAACTTTTACATAACTTTACAAATAACTATTCTAATGACTCGAATTAAGATAATTGAAAAACTTGGAGTACTTTTAAAATATTTAGCACATATGGGGGTAATAAATGATGTTCTTCCCCATTACTCCATTACACTAGTACTTTACCCATGAGTCCCAATCGTCCCAAAACAATATGTACAAGGATATGACTTGACTTAGCAACCATGTAATCAACTAGATAATTAACTTGGGTTTAAACAAATGTTGTCACAATAATGCACTAAAAATGAGTGCATACAAGGTAGGCTAAGGCGATTTGGGTGTACATTTTAGTGGGGCGTAACAAATTCTTCCTTTAAGTAAAATGCTTAAAGGTCGAAACGAAAAGACAGGCTCTGAGGGGTGTACTAGGGGTATCGTGTACTAAAAATGAGTACAACGCAAAGGGTGTGGGAGAATTACTTGACCAATGTAGCCAACGTAATTATAAAAAAAACACAGGTGTAAAACAATAGGTTAATCCTAATGCCTCTTATCATGTAGTAAATCTAACTACACGAATGTAGTCTCACTTGTGGCCTCGGAATGGTCCTAACGCAAGTTCTAGAATCTAAGTGCTACCGGTACACACATCATTGCATAAATGCTTTTCCTACCAATTCTAGGGGCGAACCTCACATATTTGGGGGTGGAAAAATTTTTTAGTGGTACGGTTTTTTGTGCTAGTCATATAACTCCTATCCGTGAGACGCTCATTAGAACTAAAGTTTCACTCCTAAATGTTGTAAAAAATTTTAAATTTGGCACTAAAATTACCCTAACAGGTATTTATCTCAGTTTTATTACACATTTACTATTAAACAAACAAAAATCAAGCGTAATAGCATTCTCTAGTCGTACTTTTACCCCCCCCCCTTACACTTAAGATGAACATTGTCTCCAATGTTCAAATAACAAATGTAAAAGTAAAAAAGTAAAAGAATGAAATCAAATACTCCCCTGATTCGCTCGGTGGATAATGAAGTAACATGGTTAAATCTTCTTCCAAGAGAATGTAAAAGCTCCAAGACTAATGCATCACCAAAAGCTTGATCCAACAAACATTTCCTTGTCCAAAATAACCTGTTAAACCTGAGAAAACAAACACGAAAACCTGCATAACATCGGCGGGATAAATTCTATATAAGGATATAATGCTTGTGGAATGATAATTTTGCATATTCCTGGAGTTTATAAGTTAGAGATTTAATAAAAACTTTTTATGAAAACAAAACTTTCAAAAAAAAAATTCCAGAAAACTGTTCCTGACGCCGTCAGAAGTGATCTGACAGATTTTTCATGTTAAGTTTCCGGAAAATTTCTGGAAAAACTCAATCCTTATTTCCTGGAAATCCTGCAAAATATCATTATGACTCGATACAAGCATTTGACTCAAACAATTACTAATATGTATGTTAATTTAATATTATTACGATTCATGTTCATTTGTGTTCTACTAAACCGATTTGGATTTCCCTTACACTTAATTTTTGCAAAATACCTTTATATGTAGTTAAGACGAAGTTAAAAACAAGATAAAGCATTTTCACAATTTTAGTTTCGAACATGAATCAATAATAATAAAAATTAAACATACATACGGAAGCAAATAAAATCAAACAAACAAATAAATAAACACACAAAGCAAATAAAGCTTGGGTTGCCTCCCAAGAAGCGCTTGTTTTTGTTCGAGTCACGAGCCTGACTCTACCCTTATTTAACGGATAAAGGAGAGGTTTTTCCTACACTTAGGATTAAGTGCGGGTGATAGTAGCGATACACACCATCTCGGTGGAAGTATGCCGCGTGAGGAAAGAGTGGTGGATGAATTATATACTCAAAGGGTGTGCTCCTTTCATCATAACCTTACCTAGTTCACTTTGGTCAATGGGTGAATTAAAGTTTTCTCCTAAAAAGGGATCATCTTCTATCAACTTCGAGAGATTCCTAGTTGGGAATCCATCTTGACCTAATAAACCCGGTTTTAAACCCATAATGTTTCTTGTGATCAATCATGAATGGGTGATGTAAGTATGTAAGGTCATGGTTCACTCCTATATTAGCTTCCACTCCACATGGCCTAGAGTCTACTACCTTAATCTTAACATTACCCGGACTACATGGTTTGATGGGTGGATCGAGACCTTTTTTAATTCCTAAATTCACATCTAAAGATGGAAGATTAGGTAACGGTTTTGGTTGAGGCTCCGGTTCATCAAAAATAGGAAATCCCCTAGAACTAAGAGTAAGGTTGTGATCGCTATAAGCATTCAAACCTATATCCTCTAGTTGTGTTTGGTTCAAAGGTTCTACCTCCATCGGGATTCCTAAAGTCTCTTCTACTTCTTCCGGGTAAGTCACGGGCGGTGTGTGTGCCTCAAATGATGGTAGGACTTGTGAGGTACTTAGCGGGCTTATGTTACTAACCTCATCATTCCTTGTGTCAAGATCACCTATATGTTCATCATGTGTTTTGGTAGGATCTAACCCAAACACATTCCTAAGTATCTCAAATCCTTCTCTAGCCATTTGAAATTCTAAGTCCGATTCATAGTAATATTCAACTTGATTACTATGTTCCAATTGCCTAAAGGATTCCTCATGCGTGTCATATGTTTTGGTGAAATCTATCCCACTCATGCAACTAGGTAGTTCAACACTAACCATCTCACAATCTTGGTCCAATTCAAGGTCCACGTTCTTAAAAACTAGGTCTTCTTGCTCATGGTACCTATAGTCGGATAAATCCTCCTCATTTGTTTCCTCAAGTTGTGATGTATATAAACCCATCAATTCATTCAACTTATGGTTCTCGGTTAGGAAGCTTTCCTCAAATTTTTTCCAAAGGGTTTCACTAAAAGGAGTTGATCCTAACAATGATTGTTTAATAGAAGCCGCACATGCACATAATTCATCAAACCTATCAAACTTTACACCCATCTCCTCTTGTATATATCTAAGATCACTTAAAAATTCATTGGAACAACAGGAAGCAAATCTATCCGTGTAAAGTAATTGTTCCTCTATTGTTAATGATCTAAATGGAATTTCATCCGCCATGGTGACAAATAAAAATGGTTTTACAAACAAAGGGCACAAAGAAAAAGATAGACTAAAGAAATCCTAGAAAAATAAAATAAAAATCTCACTAGAAAGGAATCTAGTGAGTAGACCTAATAAAATAAAAATTCAACCTAAACAATAACTATTCCCCGGCAGCGGCGCCAAAAACTTGATGCGTGGTTTTGCAACCTTACAACAGGTTTTACCTCTCTAGGGATCTCAAGAGGCTTACAACCCCACCAGGCAGTGTACCTGACCGATGTAGTATAGTGTAGTGGTAAGTACGGGGGATTGATCGTTCTCCACAGGGAATAGTGTTCGTTAGGTATGAAAAACTACTCTAATAGGTCTAAGGGTGAGAGAAGATTCTTTTTTATGTTTTTATAATTTTATGAAAGCAAGTAAAATCTCGGATTTGAAAGAGTGGGCGGAATTAGTTGCTAATCAACTAACCCAAATAACTATGAATGCAAATAAAATAAAATAACAGAAAATGAAAATGTGGTGAAACTTATGTGGAGAGAAATGTGTTTACTTAGATTTCCTTACTCCCTAACTATCTTTTACCGGTTAATTAGTGTGCATTAATCGCGTGGATGACGGGTGTATTCCTTAATACCAATCGTGGGGTGGCGTACGTACTTCCCTAACTCTACAAGCTCCTACTTCACTCCTATGTCGAGCCGGCTAGGAAGCTCCTAACATGGGATCACTAGAATTCGCTTGTGCATTATATACAACCATAAAAACCTTAGTACGCGTTGGTTCATGTTTCTTAAGACGTTCAAGCAAGTTACCGAATAGGAAGTTAGCCAGTTTTCTTAAGCCTAACATAGATGAACAATCATCCAATACAACTAATAACACACTAATAACCAATAATCAATAGCTAGGTTTCATTAGATCTAAACAAAACACAAGATAAATCTAGCCTAGCATGTTAAACAAAAGACAAGAACAAGATAGAATCAAACAACACATAGACATATTGAATGATTAATTGATAACTTATCTTCAATGTAACATGGAAGATCTCAAGGCAAAAAGCCTTGAAAAAGCTGCTAAAATCGTCTTAGGGTTCTTACACACAAAGTTCCTCAATAAGTTCCACACTAATGACAAAAAATTGCAAAACTATATATAGACTTTCAGATCTGACGGCGTCACGTTATGGAGTGTGACGCCGTCACCTCGCCGCTTTTAGGGTTCCCGGATGGCCTTCTTGACGCCGTCCCTCTTTAGACCTCCAAAATCCGTTCTGGCTTATCAAGGCTTGACGCCGTCAGATTATGGCTTGACGCCGTCCCTCTTTAAATTAAGCCGTGACGACCTTGATCAGATTAAAGGGTGACGCCGTCAGATTTTCATGCAAAATTCTCTGGCTTATCATGAGTAATTTTCACATCCACCTTTTTTCTTGCCAAGCCATGACGCCGTCTGGGGATAATCTTGACGCCGTCAAAGGTAATTTTCAGCCGATTTTGAGACTTTGTCGTTTTCTTCACTTTTATGCTCCAAAAACGTCCAAAATGCCTCCTTTTACAGATTTCTCCTCAAAAGTACCTAAAATGACAAAAGGAACGATTTAGGGCGATATTTGATCAAATAAATACGATTTAGGGCTTAAATGACCCCTTAAAAGCGGTACACTTTTCGCTTCATCAGTCATCATCTACCAAAGGTGATGTCTTAGAGGGAGGTGGACTTTCATCGAATGTTACGTTCAATGATTCCTCGACTCTTGAGGTTTCTTTGTTCAAAATTATATAGGCTTTACTATTACGTGAATACCCAAGGAACACACCTTCATACGACTTTGGGTCAAATTTGGTGAGATAATCCTTTGTGTTTAAAATGAAGCACTTACTTCCAAAAACTTTAAAATATCCTATCGTAGGCTTTTTACCTCTAAATAACTCACATGGAGTCTTTTTCAAGAATGGTCTAATTAAAACTCTATTTAAGATGTATGTGGAAGTATTTACGGCGTGACACCAAAACTTTTGAGGTATGTTTTGTTCATTTAACATAATTCTACTCATTTCTTGAATTGTTCTATTTTTGCGTTCAACTACACCATTAGATTGAGGAGTTCGAGGATCCGAGAAATTATGTGTTATGCCATTAGCATCACAAAAAGCTCTGAATTGGATTTCGTTGTCAAATTCATGACCATGGTCAGTTCTTATTGACACTATACTATTTCCTATTTGATTTCGAATTATTTTACTCAAAATTTCAAACTTATCAAATGCCTCGTTTTTAGTTTTCAAAAATTTAGTCCATGTGTACCTAGAGTAATCATCTACTATTACCAAAGTATAAAAGTTTCCTCCATAACTTTGTATAGCAGATGGACCAAACAAATCCATATGTAACAATTCTAAACATCTAGTTCTAGATACCATGTTTTTAGCCTTATGGCCATTACGAACTTGTTTCCCAATTTTGCAAGCATCACAAAAAGTGTTGGTCATATTTCAGCTTGGGTAGGTTCCTAACGAGTTCCTTAGATGATAAGGATTGAATTAACCTCATATTGGCGTGACCTAAGCGTCGATGCCATAGAGTTGAGTTATCGTCCAAAGAAGTGAGACAAAGTTTGTCTTTAGGTGTCTTATCTAATTTCATAACGTATACGTTATTCTTTAAAACACCTTTTCCTACGGTTATACCGTCTCTAAGTATTTTACTTCCATTTTCACTAAAAAGGACATTATACTTTTCACGGCATAGTTGACTAATACTAAGCAAGTTAAAACCTAAGTTATCTACATGAGCAACATCATCAATAGTGAGAGAGTCATGAGAGATTGTACCTTTTCTGATGATTTTACTTTTAAGCTTGCTACCGAATGTGACATTACCTCCGTCGTACACTTGGTAGGTTGAGAAAAGGCGTTTCTTCCCCGTCATGTGTCTTGAACACTCACTATCTTTAATCTACTCATCTGGTTCTAACTCAACTTTTAAGCACACCTAAGTTCAAGAAAAACTCAAGCGTTTGGTCCCCAATATCTCATGGGTCCGTTTGGGTTAAACATAACATTATCATGGTTCATGTATGGAAATGGTGGACAAGTGTTCCATGGCATGAAGTTGGGACCTTGAAAATTTCTAAACATGTTTTGGTTCCAATTATTTTGATAATGATGTTGTGAGTTAAAGTTACTCTTTGGAAATGGGTGTTTGGGAAAACTAGTTTTTGGTGTCTGTTGAACCGTTTTAACTCTATACTCATTTCTAACTTGACCTTTTCCTATAGAGACTGATGGTTTTTGTTTGTTAACAGTTGTACTAGTGCTAGGTTTTCTAGTGACCTTAACGAATTCAGTACGATCCGAATTATGACCTTTCTGTTCATCAACAGTACCTGCGGATCCCTTGGGTATACCTGGCGGATCCAAAATTTTGGATCCGTCGGATCCGTGGGTGTCTGACTCAGTTGGAACAGTTTCTTTTACTTTTACCATTTGATTCTGAAAGTCACTTAAGTTTCCATTTCTCATAAAATCTGGTTTAAAACAACCATGAGGTATTTTTTGTAATCTCATTATGTCATCTGCACAACTTATGTGTTTATCAAACCTTTTGAACTTGGAGTTTTGTTTGATGAGATTTTCCTATGTGGACTTTAGTGTTTCTATTTCAAGTTTTAGTTCCTGACATAAAACAAATGTTTCTTTAATGCCTTTACCCTTTTCTAATCTTATGGCTTTCTCTTTTAACCAATGAATTTCGTTTTCTAAAAATTCCTTTTTGGTTTTTAAGAACTTATTTTTTCTTATGATTTTTAGGGTCATTTCACACATTTTGTTATCTTCTATATCTAATGTATCATCATCAATAAAGGAGTATGACAAGTCAGAATGTACCTCTTCTGTTTCATTAGCCATGAGAGCAACTTCGTTGTTCTTAAGCTCGTCGTCATCACTTTCATTGTCACTCCAAGCTCCACTAACAAGTGCTTTTTGAGATTTTCTCTTTGGAGGCTTTGGACATTCTCCTATTAAGTGACTAGAATCCCCGTACCTAAAACACTTCCTATCTATCTTTCCTTTCCTATCATCACGGTCTTTCCGGAAGGATTTCTTTTCTTCACAAGGTGGTCATACGAACTTTCCTCGTCTCCTAAAGACCTTCTTGAAATCTCTTACGGCCATGGCATACTCTTCATCTTCGCTACTAGAACAAGACTCTTCATCATCACTCGATTCTACCCTAGCTTTCAAGGCAATGGACTTCATTCTCTCCTTTTTGCCTTTAACAATTTTCGAGTCTTTTTCCATCACCATCTCGTGAACTTTGAGATTTCCTATGAGCTCATCCAGTGTCATGCTTGAAAGATCTTTGGATTCTTCAATAGCCGTCACCTTTTCTCTCCACTTCGGATGGAGTGCTCTAAGAAATTTCCTGACAAAGTTCTTACTAGAAAAAGATTCGTCAAGTGCTTTAAGAGATGTAATAACAGTATTAAACCTAGTAAAAGCACTATCAATGGTCTCATCTTCAGGGATAACAAATTGTTCATATTGTTGAACAAGAAGATCAATTTTGTTATCCTTAACTTGTGAGTTCCCTTGATGAGTAATAATTAATTATTGCCAAATATCTTTAGCCGTTTTACACATAAAAACTCTATCATATTCTTTCTTTGGTAAATCATTATAAAGCATCATTTTGGCTTCATTATTTTTGGCAATCAACTTCTTTTGCTTATCACTGTGACGAGTAAGAGAAGCACCTTCATCCCGACCACCTAAAATGTTATTACTTATGGGCTTGTAATCACCCTCTACAATTATATACCATAGATCTATATCCTTTGACTTCACATAAGTCTCAAAGCGATTTTTCCAATATATGAAACAATTTGGTTCAAATAGTGGTGGTCTTTACATAGCTTGCCTTTCCTTAAAGTTTTCAAAATCCATTGATCTTTTCAAGTTTTTAAAATACAATATATTTTGAAAATCTTGAGTAACGTAGCTCTGATGCCAATTGTGGAAAACTAGAAGGGGGGTTGAATAGTTTTCACTGTTTTTAAAAATTTAATTAGCTTTATGACTTATCGTGATTTCAAAGTAATTATACACAATCAAATAATATAAGTAAGTAAGTAGAGAAAATAACAATCAAACCAAAACACAGAGATTTATAGTGGTTCGGCTACAAGGACTCTCTTCCTTGCCCTACTCCACTCCTCAAGCCTCTAACTCGAGATTTTTTCTTCACTAAGAAACAAACTCCCTTCTCTGCGGAGGAAACCTTAATACACGTCGCTTACACCTTTTTTCGGTTCAAAGTTAAATACCGAGTTCTACTTCAAGGAAGAACCAACCTAACGTCGCTTATACAATTACCGACACTAAGCTAAATGTCGAGTTCTTTACAAGGGTACAACTACTCCCGTTTACTCTGTATTTTGAGGACTAAAACACTAACCGGACTTTACTAAATGAAAGGTATAACAATGATGTGTAAACTCTAACTAATCACACAATTTCTACTTTACAAGACTTGCAACAGTGTGTTGAAGCGTGTTGATGCTTGATCTCTTTTGCTACAAAAAGGAAGATCACTAAGAATGATGAATGATATGGGTTAGTAATGTATAAATGAATGTATGTATAATTTATGCTATGTAAGTGATGAATGTGCCTGAATGATTAGCTTGCTATTTATAGGCAAACTGATAAAACAGTTGGCGGATTTGGCGGATCCCTTAAATTGGATCCGTCCTTGTACTGGTTTGGATCCGCCAGTGCAGGACAGCTAAGAGATTCTCAAATCTTTCCATATCTTGCACAATCTTTCCATATCTTCAAATGTCAACTCTTTAGCTTGAAGATCTATACAAGATATCTCACAAATCTTTCTAAGATTATGTTCATGATGCATGCCATGATGTCATCCTAAATATTTCTAATTTAAGAAATAAAAATGTAAATGTATATAATGTTATTCCTAGTAATCTTGTAATGTGTAAATGTGTTTTAAAAGACTTATCACTATAAATGTAAAAGACTTAATCTTATATTTATACTTTGCTTTAAAGATAAACTTTGTAATTGTCATTAACAAAATTAAGCAAAGATCGTAAAATATAAATAACATTTTTATGACGATATTTGTATTAACATCTACAATCAACAAGAAGGTATAGACTACGAAGAAACATTTGCACCGGTTGCTAGGCTCGAGTCAATTAGAATACTACTTGCATATGCATGTGCACATGACTTTAAACTTTTCCAAATGGATGTCAAAAGTTCATTTCTTAATGGTTTTATTAATGAGGAACACTACTAGAAAAAGGTCTATCCTTGACTCGCATTTTATTACGCACGCTACAAGATGACGCGCAAATAGCAAAGTCATAAAATAAGAGTCATAACAAGTAAATTTTTTATTGGGGGTGACTCGTTTTCAGAAGCGTCATAACATAGGGTCATAATCAGTTAAAATTTAGCCTGCTAGATGACGCTCGTTTTGATTCGTCCTAAATAGGGGTCATCTATGTTTTTTTTCCTGCACGTCTTATAACCTAACCTTGTTCATTTACAACACTCACCTCACACACACATCTTCTTTAACCAAACTCTAGCCCTCCCCCTCTTATCTCAGCAGCCGCCACCCACATCTCCAGCGCCACTCCTTTTTCCGGTGACTCAATCTAACCACACCATAACCACCAACACCCCTCACTCATCCCTCTCACCTCTCTCTTGATAATACCACCATGGCCACCTCCTGCTGCCGTATTCAACATGCGCCGCCACCACCTCGCCGCGCCGTCATCATCATCATCACAAGGAGATCAAGAGACCAAGGGTTCGTGTATTTAGATCGAGTTTAGAGTGAAGTTCGATTAGGGTTTTGTTTTGTTGTGTTTGTGAAGCCGCCGTAGCAGTTAGTACATTTTTTGAAGCTTGTATTTATTCAAGTTTTTAATAAGGTGATTAGTATTTTAGTTTGGCTAATTTTTTTTTAATTTTTTGATTGTGTAAGTACTTCAGTAAGAAAAATTGTATTGGTAACATGGGTCTGGCTGGGACAGTGTGTTTTGCTTGGTTTAAATTAAATGTTTATGTGTTGTAAGCTAAGTAGTACTCATGACTCATGATATTTCTTTAAACATTTGGTTTACTTGTTGATTTCTTTCTATATAATTATGTACCTGGTATTCTAGCTAGTTTGATAGCTAAAATATCTATCTTTAATGAAATTTGCCACTACAGGAGCCAAGTAGCCAAAATGATATTGGTATTCAAAACCTTTGAGAATGTCAATATTGGGTACAATGGGTTGAAATGAATCAAAATGGTTTTAATTACGAATTACATGTATATTTCTAAATGTTGTTAATATTTATATTTGCAGGTACAAAAGATGCAAGAAATTTTGAGGAGCACCAAACCCCAACGTGAGTTAGGAGGTGACATTGTGTTTGTTTCAGAATTCATATATTATGCTAATAAGTAAGTTGAAATTGACTCTAATTGTTGAAATGAGTTATATTATGTTGAAGCATGATCTTTTTGACTTTGCAATTGCTGGATTGGGTACGGGTACTCCATTGTTTTTACGTGTCAGCGTAGGCTGCTGTAAGACGAAACACCTGGGGTATCACAGATTCATGGGCATAGTTGGTTATGCAGGTTTAAAGGTACTACCACTATCTGAGCCAAACAAATGTGATGCAGGTACAGCGAATTGACTGGGCCTGTCATGCCTCTGACCTTGCTGGCGACACAACATCAAAAACAGCATCCATCTACTAGAAGCGGTATAATGAGCTGCTTTAGCCCAGAGGCGCATTCACTGGTGGCGGACTGCACAGACGTCCTCAGATACATACCTGACCCTAATCCCATTTTATTTGCATAGGCGGGGCAAATGAGTATATTTGCAGCCATCGCAGACGTTTATGCTTTCTTCACTTCCCACCCTGTCTGAGCCTTATAAAATGTATTCGGTAAGAAGTTGGTTTGGAGTGACATCACTGAGCTATTATATGCTATTTTATGAGACATAGGTACTGCTTCTTTTTTTGTGTTTTTTCAGGTTAAAAAAAATCCATGATATCACTGAGCTATTAAATGCTATTTTATGAGACATAAATTTAATAAAGTATGTAATCTATGTGCCGTAAAATAGCATTTAATAGCCCAGAAAAATTGTGAATTTTTCTTTACACACGTACTGTTGGAAGCTGTAACAAAGGACAAGTAAGTTGTAGAAAGCACTCCTTTTTTTTTTTTTTTTTTTTTTTTTTTTTTTTTTTTTCAGTTATAAAAGCATTTTGTTACTCTTCGTTTGTCCAGGTCAGCCACATTTCCATTGACTTAGAAGATCTGTTGATAACTTCTTGCAAAAAACATCAAAGTCTTAAAAATAGACGTGACGTAAGTCAGAATTTGATCAATGAGATAGTTATCTGGTCTGTTTGACATCGTTTATTGGGTATGCGTTTTACTGATGATTGTTCATCTTTGATGTAGGTTTCTTTGAAGACCGAAAGGGAGAAGAAGAAGGAGAAGTACTTCCCATTGAGGAAAGTACCCCTCAGATATCTCAGGTTACTTCTAAACTAGTTCAGTTATAATAATGATGCGTATATAGGTATTTGCGCGTCATACAAACCTACACAATTGGTCATCTCATTATCTGATCTTTTGACATCCCTTTTGTGTAAGCTGCATGACATTATGTTTTGTATGTAGGTGTCTCTTGTGTAGGTTTGTTATTGCCAAATGAGGTGTTCGTGATGACATGCATGCTTGGTTATTGCCCGACTCTTTATGATCATTTTTTTTTTGCAATATGATTAGTATCATTGTTTTTTAACTCACTTGCTCAGTGTCGCTAGACACTTTGGTATAAAAATGTGTTCCTAATGGTTATAAATCACATGGCAACCAGGAGTGCCTTTTCATTTCTTTTGAAAAGATAACATTAATTTGTCTGCCACACATTCAGTCAACTTTTGAGAAAATGTCACCAACGTTGTTTGCAAATGTGGTTGTATATTTTTTAGTAGCTTAATAGAAAATGTTTTGGCGTATTTGATGAATAATTGGTTATTTGTTGTAGAAACGTTGTGTCATTCAGTAGTTCTTGATTTCCAAGCTGAGACGGTGCGTTCAGCAGCGGATGTTGACGCTTCTGGTAACTTGAACTGTTCCTTTTCTTATGAAGCTGCTTTATATTATATATGGTTATTGTTTTGTGTTTTTCCTCTATGTTTATTCTTCACCTACCATCTTATTTTGCGTATAGGTGGTTCATGGAACACGGGAGGAACGGTGTCAGTCAGTCATGGTGACACACCATTTTACACAGGTAAAAAACTATTAGTCTTTTTTGTTACGCAAATTTTTATGTGCTTTGTTTTGAGTGTCATAGAATAGATATTCAAGATCCACCTTTGATGTTCATGTAGGGCCTACTTTCTATGACTCTGCACAGCGCATTGACACCGCGTCTGAGGCAACCGTTCGCCAGCCACAACGCTCTATGGGTATGCCAACTTTACCTGGTACATAAAGTGTTTGTTTTGTACGACTACAGCACGTTCCTTTTTATAAGTAGACGTGTTGCTCTTTATGTAGGTCGTTCCTTTGACACTAGGGGATCTGACTTTATGAGTTCTGGGAACACCCCATTTGCAAAAGGTTGTGAACGTTTGTGTTTTTTGTTTGTTAAATTTGGTATAGATCATTCTTTTGTTATGCGGTGCATACTGAAGTTCCATTTTCACGCTTTGTGTAGCTGATTGTTTCGCCGAGTGTGTGCAACACGCTTGCGCGACGCCTGAGCCAAACCTTGACAGAACACGAGCCATCACAAGTAAATTGAATTTACCTGTTTAGTTTTTTTGACTGTCGGTGTTTATGTTATGGTTTCTAAATATTTGTTGCTGATATTTTGTAGTACATAAAATGTTTGTTGTCTACATTTACAAGACGTTATTTTTTAAAAATAAACGTGTTACTCTTTATGTAGGTCGCTTATTTAATACTACAGGACCAGACTTTGTAAACTGTGTTAATATACCCACCACAGCAGGTAAACACCTTTTTTTTAAGAGGGACAAAAAAAGTATTTGCAGGCCCTGGTCCGTTTATTAGAAATAGTTTTATTCTGGCTCGGACTTGTTTTGACCCATTACCCAACCCTCCCGACCCACCCATTTCCACCATCTTTTGCAATTTCTACTCTTTAAACTGGACAATTAATTGGGTTTCTTTCTTTCTTGGTGACTGAGCAGGGAGACCCAGAATCTCAAGGCAAGTATCCAAAGCAGCAGCCACCGCCACCACCAGCAATGAAAGATGATGACGACAGGTTGGATGATGAAGACGATGATGAACATGGTGAAACTTTATGTGGGTCATGTGGCGAAAGTTATGCGTCTGATGAGTTCTGGATATGCTGCGACATTTGTGAGAGGTGGTTTCATGGTAAGTGTGTGAAGATCACTCCAGCCAGAGCCGAACACATCAAGCAGTACAAGTGCCCAACATGCAGCTACAAAAGAGCCCGTCCTTGATGCTGTATCTGTATCGTGGTGTTCTTAGCTGTGTACTCTGGTAGTCTCTAACTGCATGTTTAGTTATGTTTAGCAACGATAAACATGGTTTTTAATTTTGTATTATCAGGTTTTTAATATATGAAATGCGTTATTTTGATATTTGTGTTTTTAATTTTGTATTATCAGGTTTTTAATTGTCATTTAATAGAAAATTAGGAACTGAAAAAAATTATTTAAATAAAAAAAAAATTAGGTTATGACTCGCAAAAAGGAGTCATAAAACATAGGTCATAAATGCGCTTTTAAAAAAAATTAGGTTATGACTCGCAAAAAGGAGAGTCATAAAACGTGGGTCATAAGTGCGAGTCATAGAAGGATGACGCACAAATGCGAGTCATGAAGATTTATGACGGGTCCTTCCTTGACTCGCATTTGCGCGTCATAAAGGCTCTTCTTGACTCGCATTTGGAGTCAAGAATAGCTATTTTTCTAGTAGTGGAAGTGTACGTAGCACAACCTCCCGGCTTTGCTGACTTTGAAAAACCTAATCATGTCTACAAACTTAAAAAAGCATTATACGGACTTAAGCAAGCACCAAAAGCATGGTATGATCGACTTAAGACCTTCCTAGTTGAACATAAGTATACCATGGGACTAGTAGGCAACACTCTTTTCACTAAGAAAAAGGGATCACACATTATCATAGTTCAGATATATGTGGATGACATTATATTCAGATCAACTTGTCAAGAGTTATGCGATGATTTCTCAAAAAGCATGCATGACGAGTTTGAAATGAGTATGATGGGGGAACTAAACTATTTCTTAGGACTCCAAATAAAACAATTAGAAGATGGGATATTCTTCAACCAATCTAAGTACATCAAAGATATGCTTAAGAAATTTGGTCTTGAAGATTCCAAACCTATGAAAACACCCATGTCTTCGGAAACTAAACTCACAAAGGATGAAGAAAGTGAATCCGTAGATAGTACTAAATATGGAGGAATGATTGGTAGTCTTCTCTATCTTACGGCTAGTAGACCCGACATTATGTTTAGTGTTTGTCTATGCGCTCGCTTTCAAGAAGATCCCAAAACATCTCATCTTGAAGCCGTAAAACGGTTTTTTAGATACATTAAAGGTACTACACACTTAGGATTATGGTATCCCAAAGGAACGGGAATTGAAACCATAGTGTATGCCGACTCAGACCATGCCCGTGACTATGTCGATAGAAAGAGTACAAGTGGTATTTGTACTTTTGTTGGACATTGCCTTACCGCATGGTTCTCCAAGAAACAAACGGCTCTAGCAATTTCTACAACCGAAGCCGAGTATGTGTCTGCTGGTAAAGCATGTCAACAAGCATTGTGGATGAAACAAGCTCTCGTTGACTATGAGATTCAACTCAACGACATCCCTATTCTCTGCGACAATGAAGGTGCCATCGACCTTAGCAAGAATCCAGTTCAACATGCTAGAACCAAACACATAGAAATTTGTCACCACTTTCTACGCAAAAATGTTCAAAAAGGAAACATCTCAATTGAGAAAGTATCCTCAGAAGACAACATTGTCGATATCCTCACAAAACCTCTTAAGAGAGAACCCTTTAACCTTCTTAGACTTGGTTTAGGATTAATGGAACCTAATGTGTAGTTAAAACCTTATCTTGAACCTTAGATTAACCAAACACGATAAAAACCAAAAACCAAAAATCTGCACCCGCGGAACCCTTCGACAACAAGGGCGGATCCCAGTTTTTGGTTCCGCCCTATCCGTGGGTTCCTGGGCAAGTTTTTTAGTATATTAAACAAACACTCCTTTATTCCTTCTCACATTTCCCAAAATCACAGAAGAAACTAGAACTCGACCCATAGCAAACCAAACTCAGAATTTAGGGATTCTACCACAACCAATTTGTGCATTAATCCTCTCTGTAAGTAACTATATCTACATTCCTGATCTGAGTCTAGGATTTCTATTTCTTGCACAAAACCAAAACTTGGGGATTATGCATATTTTTGATTAATCATGAAGCATATTCACTAAATTTCATAACAAATCATGTTTTCCATAGTTAGGAATTGCATCTTATAGGACATTATCATAATTGACTTAAAACCCCATTAGAAATTTTTTATAAAAATCTTCTCACGATTAGGAAAAACGGTTTTGGAACACTGTTCATACAAATAAACACGTTATGTTTTAAACATCATTTGCATAATGTCTCTTGAATGCTAAAGGCAATACATAACTAATATGTATTTTTGAGTACATTCAAACGAAGCTACATTGAAATAGGAGCGTTTGGGTTATCTCTCATTTTTGTTATAAAATTTGCTTAATGAAATTTTTCATGCATTAAAAGGAATCGAGATAACCGCACCTCCACATTGTCCCCATGTAGGCACACACTAGAACATCATATCTAAACTTTTGTTAATTTTAACTAAAGTATGTAATTTTTGTATATAGGATCAAACATGTCTGCCACAACATTCTACGATCACAAAGACACCCTTAAGTATCTCCCAAAACACCATAAGACAAAGGGACTTTCAACCGACCAAGTGAAAATAGTTAAAGCCTTAGAAAAGAGATATGTCCATGAGGGTAGAACAATAGACCCGTCCTTTCTAGAAAGGACTGACATTCGTCAACAACTAGCCGCCATTCAATTCGATTGCCTCTTGGACATTGATGAACCTATATGTCCTAGATTCATACTAGAATTCTATGCTAGTGTTGTTCTTAGCTCAAATGACTATGGTCTCATCTCCATTCATTTTAAAGTCAATCAATCCCAATTCAACATTCATTTGAACCAATTTGCTGAAGTTCTTGGAATTCCGGGTCAAGGCACTTGCCTTTATTCCGACAAATGGTCATTGTCGACCCTTGATTCCATTGTCGATCGTATGCCTCCGTACGACACACCTTTGACACCAAAAGAGACTATTCATGATCATCTCTTTCTCCCTAGGACCACCCACACTAGGACCACCCGACAAGCCCATCAAGTAGATCGAGACCAGTTTGGCATGGAGCTAAACGAGCTTAGGCCACAATTTAAGAAATGGGAAGAAATTCTTCGGGAAAATGTGTTGTGCACCATAGGGAATAGAGACCACATCAATGCTAGGCTTTGCTACATGCTCTATTGCATCGCAACTCATCAACCTTTCAATCTTGCATACTATGTGGCCAAAAGGATGGCCGACATACCCGTGTTAGGAACAACTGCTATGCCATACGGGATGCTTCTCACCCATCTTCTTAGAGCATTTGCACCTATCCCTCCTAACGCTAGAGGTTTCTTGCCTGACTACTCCCAAATTCCTCACACATTTGTACCCTTAAGTGACAAGAGAGTAGCCACAATGAAAGGAAAACGTCCACATCCTCTAACCTCCTCATCATCATCATCCATGAGTGACGATGACGGACTCCCAAACTCTAGGATTCCTACTCCGGAGTATATGAGCCAACTTCCACCAATTGCACAACAAAGTGAGGAGTTCAAACAAACAAGAGGGATGATCAAGAACATCGGGCGTTGGCTGATGAAGATTAACAAGAAACTCGACAAGCAGTGAGAGGTTAATGAGTGTTTGGTACAATAGGTTTGAAACAATGATGTGTTGAATTGTTATGATTTTAGGATATTATCTTGTCATTTAACAACTATGAAAACTAACTTGATCATGCAGGGCGATAACACTTTGATGTTATCAATTTTCCATGTTTAAGCCACTGTTTGGCTAAACTTCCATTATTAGTAAGTTTAAAATCCTCGGTTTGATCTATATGTTATACCTGTGTTTTTGTTATTAATCAATCACAACTAATTAATTACATATGTTTTAGGATAATTTATGCGATTTGAACAGGTTTAGGACTTTTAAAAATCCGCTCTGTTTACTTTTTTCGATCGGCGGAAATGGCGGAACCAAAAATATGGTTCCGTCTGTTCAATTTTTTGGTGTCGCCAAAATACACCCAACAGATTTGGGTGTGCCAAAAACAGGGATCCGCCTTTGTTGTCGTTTGGTTCCGCGGATCAACAGTCATATTTTTAAATTTTTAGTTCAATCCCACACTTTAGATCATTGATTCTTGAATTAGTATTTCTTTACTGATATTTCATCACATTAGGATCATCTTAGCAACCTTAAACAAATAGGAATACAATTTCCCACCAAATTTTGAAATTTTTAAATTTCACTCAAGTTACCTTTCTCTAACAAGCAAGGATCCCTCAAATTAGTTCCTTGCAATCCGTGGATCAATCACATCCTTAGATTTCCCACTCACCCTTTGCATTTACTGCATATCTTCTTCATCTTACTCAACTCCATCTATATGGATTTGTTGGGAATTAAACTAACAGTACAAACTATTAGCACATAGGTTAGTACTGCTGAAGAGACAAAAGACAAGACTGACAGTACTAAGTCAGTTAGTACTGCTCACAATACATAGTTAGTACTGCTTATGATTTTTGTAAACGTGTAGTGGATAATTATAGAAAGGATTTTGTGTATATCCTATTATTATAGATTATAGTTATCTTGTAAAGGAATCCTTGGTGTATAAAAGGATTGTCTAGGTTAAGGTAGAAATACAATACAATAAAATAGAATACGATTGATAAGTTTTGTGAAGATTCAAGGTTGTAAACCCTAGTACTAGCAAGAGTACTCGTATTATTAATCAATAATATTGAATCGTTGAAGTAAATTGTTTGTCTCTTATTCATTCATAAACACTGTTTCATTCATTGATCATACATACAAAATCTTCTAAGTGTTTGCTAGTAAATTCCACGTGCTAGTTAACATTATTCAGAGTATCTATCTAACACAAGGCGTGTGTTTAGATCCGGTCAAGTGGTATCAGAGACAGGTTTCTGATACTTTGTTTTAGAAGATCCAAGACGAACTTTTGCTATAAAGAAGATGGACATGGAGACAACAACCCAAACCAATGTTGCTGCAAAGCTTCCAATGCTCAAGCCCAATGAGTTCGATATGTGGAGACTGAGAATTGAGCAATTTTTCCAAGTGCAGGATTACACACTGTGGGAAATTATAGAAGAAGGGAATTCTTTTAAGCCCACAACCACTACAACTTTAGTTGAGGGTAAGACTGAAACAACGGTGCAGACAAAGCCAATTACTACTGATGAGAAGGCACAGCACAAGAATGATGTTAAGGCAAGAAGCATGCTGCTGCTGACTATACCTAATGATCAATTACTGAACTTTAGTAAGTACAAGTGTGCCAAGTCTCTTTTTGAAGCTATTGTTGCAAGATATGGTGGGAATGAAGCCACCAAGAAAACTCAAAAGACTCTTCTCAAGCAACAGTTTGAGAACTTCTCAGCAACAAGTAATGAGTCACTAGATCATATGTTTAACAGGCTTCAAAAACTAGTGAGTCAACTTGCTGTTCTATGAATTGAGATGCCTCAGGAAGATCTCAACTCAAAATTCCTAAGGAGTCTACCATCAGAATGGGCCATGAATGTAGTTGTCTGGAAGAACAAGCCAGACATAGATACTATGAGTCTGATGGATCTATATAGCAACTTCAAAATAGTGGAGCATGAAGTTAAGAAGTCCACTGGAACAAGCTCAAAATCAAGGAATTTGGCATTTGTGTCATCCTCAAGTACCTCAAGTTCAGAAGAAGAAGTTCAAGTTGCTGGAGCAGTTGGTACTGCTAGTTAAAATATTGGTACTGCTAGTACTTCAAGCAGTACTAATGGACTTTTGGATGAGAATACTTATTGTGCTTTTCTGACTACTCAGCACAATGGAAGTATGTTGACTCATGGAGACCTTCAAGAGATTGATGAAGATGATCTTGAAGAGATGGACATCAAGTGGCAGCTCTCTCTTCTTAGCATGAGGGCTAAGAGATTCTTGAAGAAGACTGGCAAGAAGATAATCATTAACAGCAATGATGTTGCTGGATATGACAAGTCAAAAGTTGAGTGTTATAATTGCCATAAGAAGGGTCATTATTCAAGAGAGTGCAGAATGTCAAGACAACAAGATGGCAAGAACAAAGGCTTTGGAAGCAAGACCAGAGTTGTGTAGGTTACTGATTCAAGCTCAAAGGCTATGGTTGGCATTGATGGCTTAGGGTTTGACTGGAGCTACATTGCAGAGGAGGAAGTAGAAGCATCTACAGAGATGGCTCTCATGGCATTTTCAGATTCTGAGGTACAAGTTTCTAAGTGTTCTAAATCTTGTAAAGCATTAAAAGATCTAGAAACTCTTAAGAAAAGATATGAAGAACAAAGAATAGAGCTAACCCATACTAGTTTTAATTTAGCAAATCATAAAAGGGCTTTAGCTGTGTTAGAAGAACAAATTGTTCATTATAAAGGAAATGAGTCTAAGTTTGCTGATGATATGATTATACTTAAAAGAGACTTAATGTTTAGAGATGATGAAATTAGTGTGTTAAAACATGAGTTGGAAAAGTTGAAACAGGCTAAGGAAAACATTCAAATGAGTGTAGACACATTAGAGTATGCATCTAAGGGTGTCAGTAAGATAATTGAATGTCAAATCCTCAACAAAGCTAAGTCAGGCCTAGGGTATAAGTCAGTTCCACCCCCTTATAGAGGAATTCCCACACCCCTAGGCATTGACCTAGAACACACAGGTTTAGAGGAATTTCAACTACCCAAAATTGAATATGGTCCAAAACCTAAGGAGAATGTGGTAGTAGATAAGCCTATAGAAGTAAGTTTTGAGAATGCAAGTGATGATTCACTTTCTGAGGACAATGTGTCCTCTGATAGGTCCTCAAGTAAGGAATCAGGTGCTCCAACTATAGAGGATTGGACTTCTGATGATTAGAGTGATCAGGCTGTGGTTAAGCCTGTTAGTGTTAAGATAGGAGGAACAAGGGTTCCTAAAGTGGTCAAAACTGAGACTGTTAGGCCTAACACCAATGCTAACCCATTTAGACCAACAGTTAGGTATGCTGAAATGTATAGAACCACAAACAAGCCAATAGGTAACCAAAGGAATTGGAACAACCTCAAGTCTCACCAACTAGGTGATGACTTTGTTTGCTATAGGAAAGATTGTTATAAATGTGGTAGCTTTGACCATCTTGCATTTTATTGCAATAATAGGGTAACTAGGTATTCAAGTCCTAGGGTGAACTCAGAAAGACCTCCCATTCACCCTACAAATGCTAGAATGCTACCTAGATCAGTTCTATTAAGGTCTGGACCAAGAGCAGTTCATACTGCTAGACCAGAAATTCATACTGCTAGGCCATTTAGACTTGTTTACCCAAGACCAACAGTTCAAGGTGCGAAAATAACTTTTAAATCAGCACTAACAAACTGTTAAGAGGCCCTTTACTAACAAAGCAGTGTTAAACAAACAAGTTTGGAAACCAAGAGTACAAACCACAAAGCCAGCAGTTCATACTGCTAGCCCAATAGTTAGTACTGGTCATCTTAATCATACTGCTAAGGGAAATATGGGTAATGGTGTTAATGCATCAGCATCATGGGTTTGGAGACCTATCAAACCTAATGGTACTTCAATTGTTTTAAAGAGAATGAATTATGTTGATGCTAGAGGCAAACCTAAGTCTGTGATGGCTTGGGTTCCCCAAGGAAATTAATTCCTTGTTTATGTGCAATGTTAGTCATATGCTTATTTTGTTATGAGTCAAGTGCTTTGCACTTTTTTTTCTTGTTTTTGGACTAACACTTGCAGGATATTGGAGATTGTGAGCTAAATGTTGTATGATTTGGACTGAATGGTGAGATGCTTTGGAGTTAAGTGTGTAATGTTTTGTGCACACAACAAATGGTTATTGGTTCACCATGTCTAATCCACATAAGAACCAACTAGTCCAGAGCAAACGGTTTCTGGTAAAGACTAATCAAATCCGTTTATGGTTGACAATTTACCAAAAATTGTATGGTTATCAAATCACCATATCTAACTGTGAAGAGTTGGCTAGTCCAAAGCAAATGGCTATTGGTAAAGACATATCAAATCCGTTGATAGCTGATAGTTTGCTAAAAACTATATGTGTGTTATAACGTTCATATAAGTTTATACTGTTCTTTGAAAATTTTGATAATGGTTTGTACTGCTAGTGTAAAATTTGTACTGCTAGTACAAAGTTTGTACTGCTGAACTAGCCATTGCGACTGTTGTGTCAGTAATTAATTTTGTGTAAAAACTAGCCGTTGGAAGTTTGTTGCGATTTTTACTGAGTAAATAACGATTTTTAAGGGATCCTCTTTTAGATATTTTAACTTTTATTCTATTATAATCCTATCCTAAAATAAAAGTTAACTTATTCTTTAAGTCGATCAATTGAAACCCTAATACTTTCTCATTAAAATCTCAATTTCACTTTCATCTTCTACTTTCTAACCTCAATTCTTACTACTCACAACAGTTAAATCAATTTTTTCCAAGAATATTATGGCTGATTTGGATTTCGTTAAAACTCACAACCAATTGGCTTTTCTTAAGAAAACAGAGGAGGGAGATGGATCAAAATTTCATGAGATTGTGGATTTTCTAAATCACTCTCACATAAGGTATGCTCTAACTGTCTCTCCTACTCTATTTGTCTCACACATCACACAGTTTTGGCAAACTGCTATTGTCAAAATTAGTGAAGAAGGAGACATACAGATCCATTCTAAAGTGGATGGCATATCCTTTGTTGTTACCGAATCTATACTTATGAGACATATTAAGTTGGATGATTCAGATGGTATCAACACTATGCTTAACACTGAGATTTGGCAAGAACTTGCCAGAATGGGGTATGATACATCCAATCAAAAACTTACTTTTCAAAAGGGATGTTTCTCACCTCAATGGAGATTTCTTATCCATACTCTTTGACATTGCTTAAGTCCAAATAGAACAGCATGGGAGCAATTCAGTAGCAATATTGCTATTGCTCTCATATGTCTGTCAACAAACAAGGTTTTTAACTTTTCAAAGTTTACATTTGAGAGTATGGTTGCCAATGTTAAAAGTAAAACAAAATTTCTTATGTATCCCAGATTTATTCAATGCTTTTTGGATAAGAAAAAGAATTTGTTAAAGAAACATAAAGAAATTTTTCCTACTCCTAGCCTGCAACAAAAGGTTTTCCAAAATATGGCTATGGCTAGTAGACTTTTTAATGGGGTAGAAATACCTCTATTTCAAGAGATGCTACAACATGATGAGGATGAAGGGTCAGTAAACCCAACTGATCCCCAACACACATCCTTTGTCATTCCTGAAAGAACACAAACACCTCCAATTATCACCACATATAGGAGAAGGACCACACCTAGTCAAACTAGAGTGGAAACTGGATCCTTGCCCCTTGATTCACCTCTCCTAGCAGGTAACACAGCTAGAAGTGATGAGGGCAGAGATAAACTAACTGAATTGACGGATCTTTGTACAAAATTGACTGAAAAGGTAGAATCTCTGGAGGAGGATCTTAAAAGCCACAAAGAAAATTTTGCTAAAGTCTACACCAGGTTGTCTCTTAGGGTGAAGAAATTGGAAGATCAGATAAAGAGAAAGAGAGCTAAGGTGGTATTAGATGAAGATGATTCAGATAGTTCAGATGATGATGGTGGTGATTCTCCCAAACAGGGGAGGAAATCAGGAAAATCTGAGAGAAAATTAAGGAAGAAATCAGAAACTGAGGGGAGGTATGAAGAAGGAACAAGCACATTGAATGAAGAACAAGGTACTGATGGTGATAATGATTCAGACATAGGTGCTCAAGATCAAGATCAAGGTACTGCTCAAATAATTGAGGAGACAGTACAAACTGCTCAGGTTATACAAGAAGCAGTACAAACTGCTAGTTCACAAGAAGGTACTGCTGAGACAGAGTATGAAAGAAAAAGAGCAGCAAAAGGAAAGAAACCAATGACAATTAAAGAAGCTGAGCAAGAAGCTGAGAAAATGAAGAAAGGTAAGCTAAGAACAAGCTCAGATTGATCAAGATGCAGAGATAGCAAGGAAAATGTCTGAAGCAGATGTGGCTGATTTTATGGAAGGAAGAAGATTAGAGAGAATAGCTTCAGATGAGCAGATCACTCAAGACTTTAATGAGCAACTTCAATACTTGTTAGACTCAGATCCAATTGTGAGAGCACAAGCAGTTCAATTTCTTAAGGATGAGAGTTTAAGTCAAGAAGAGAAGTCAGCAAAGCTCAAGGAGTTCATTTTGAAGAAGAATAAAGAAAGTGCTTGGAGTGATCTTGTGCAGAAAATCAAAGATAGACAGAAGAAAGGTTACAAAAGGAAGTTTCCTACAAAGAAAGAACAGATCACCTTCATGAAAAGTTATTTAAAAAATCAAGCCTTGTGGAAGCCAAGTTATTTTAAAGGAAGGTCTGATGCTGAAATTGAACAAGCTTACTATGCAGCTTATGCAAGACTCAACAAGTCAATTTCAACATATTTCACAATTGATACAAGGTATGGTAAAGGAAAGAAAAGGGAAGCAGAGATGTTAGAATCTGATACAGTAAAGCAACAAAAGACTGAACCTAAGGGATTAACTGATGAGCAAATCAAGAGTATGATTGTGGTAGTTCCTGAATCCACAAACATCAATCCAATTCAAACAAAACACCCTATTGTAGATTGGGAAGTATTCACTAAAGGTAGAATGAAAGGGTGGAAGATCATGAGAACTGGTGGAATATCTGAGAGATACAGATTATTTGAAGATTTGCTTAACGGTTTTGATAGGGAAGATCTTAATCAGTTATGGAACTTAGTACAAGACAAGTTCGAAGTTGCAGATCCTAATGAAGATAAAGATAAAGAACTATGGGTACAGCTAAAGAGGATTTATGAAACAGATGGTGGAAAAGCTATATGGAGATTTCAAGCAGTAATCAAGGATGTCTCATGGAAGCTTTTTGACACATGTGGTGTACACATAATTTCTACCAAGGATGGGATAGAAATATATATGCTGGTTGAGAAAGACTATCCTCTGAGAACAGCCGTATTAGTTACTTTAGTGCATTTATAATTGGAGGTTGAAGCAGATTCTGACATGGTTGATATGTTAATCAGAAAAATTTGTGATATTGCTGAACAGAGGAAAGCCCAGACAAAGAGAATTACATGATGATGTTTGGAAGAATCCCCCCAATCATAGAAGATGAAGTTTAATTCGAAGAAAATTAGTGATTTGGAGAAATCATAAGTTTAGGGGAGGATTGTTGGGAATTAAACTAACAGTACAAACTGTTAGCACATAGGTTAGTACTGCTGAAGAGACAAAAGACAAGACTGACAGTACTAAGTCAGTTAGTACTGCTCACAATACATAGTTAGTACTGCTTATGATTTTTGTAAACGTGTAGTGGATAATTATAGAAAGGATTTTGTGTATATCCTATTATTATAGATTATAGTTATCTTGTAAAGGAATCCTTGGTGTATAAAAGGATTGCCTAGGTTAAGGTAGAAATACAATACAATACAATAGAATATGATTGATAAGTTTTGTGAAGATTCAAGGTTGTAAACCCTAGTACTAGCAAGAGTACTCGTATTATTAATCAATAATATTGAATCGTTGAAGTAAATTGTTTGTCTCTTATTCATTCATAAACACTGTTTCATTCATTGATCATACATACAAAATCTTCTAAGTGTTTGCTAGTAAATTCTGCGTGCTAGTTAACATTATTCAAAGTGTCTATCTAACACAAGGTGTGTGTTTAGATCCGGTCAGGATTGACTTTGATGATGTGACTAGCTTCTTTTCTTCTTCCAAATCATTAGAAACCAACATCTTTCTATGGATCAACATCACATCCAAACACACTCTTCCATAAATCTTGGAGTCTATAAAATAGAAGCTTTAGGATCATCACAATTCACACCTTCACCTCTAATAGCAATTTATGCATTTCTGAGCAACCCTCTCCCTCACAATGCCTAAATCAAACAACTCCTCAACAAGCAGACCACATAGAAGGACAGCAAGAATGAGTGTTAGACCTTTCTATTTTGTTAACCACAACTCTTCATCCGAAGAATCATCACATTTGAAAATCTCATCTCCCATTGCTAATGAGAACTTCTTAACTTTGTCAACTCCAACACCACCCCACATCATCATCAACACTCCACCACCAACCATAACTCCAGTGGCTACCACACCACCACCCGCACCATCTCAAGTGACAAGATCACCATCACCACCTCATTCACCCAAACTTCAACCCATGGAGTTATTTGCTACTCCACCAACATCACCACACCCCTACTTGGAAACTATTGAAGACCTTCCACCTAGGTTCACCAATCCACCACCAATGCCTTTTGAGGCTCAAGAACCACTTCTCTTCCACCCTATCTATAGGGACATTCACGATCCTCTTTACCGTGATCAAGCTCTACCACAACCTTAACCTCAACCTCAACCTCTTTCACCAACATCTACCCTTCAAGCCATTGATGAGTCAATGTGGATAAACCAAGCACAAACTTAAGGCGAGATCAATGAGGAACTTTACCGCCTCTACGCCTTCTCCAACGTGGTAGACTCGCACCTAAATGAAGCAATGGATTTACAATCCACTTTGCTAGCATCCATCATGTCTCCCACCTATGTTCCACCACCTCCACAATTAAACAACCAACCACCACCACCACCACCACCAACTGATGAACCAAACCTTCCTCCCAACTTCCCTAGACATGCTTGTTCCATGTGTGAGAGGACCGCCCACTTAAATCAATGAACCAATATTTTGGTTCACGAGTTACAAAATGAAATGCGGTTCATTTTGAACCACATCCTAGAGCGCCTAAATGCTCTTTCACACCCACCACAGTAGACGCTAGGAGTTTTTCTATTGTTTTTCTTTTATAGGATTTTTAGGACTTCTATTTTTAGGTTATTTTGTAACATCTTAATTTGTGACCATGTCACAAATAATTTTCAATGAAAGGGGGAGGTCACAAATAATTTTCAATGAAAGGTGTTTGTTGTTGTTCATATGTTGATTTTGATCACTATTTGTGCATTATATGGTTGGTTTCAACTATTATAGTCGGTTGACTTATTATACTTGGTTGACTTATTTGAATGGGTTGAACTATTATGCTTGGATTGAACCTTTGTGTTATAGCTCTCATTCTCATGCATCATTTTACTTGGTTGTATTATCTACAACTAACCTTTGTTTCGTAGCATTCTTCATCCTTGTATCATATACGTTGGTACCCTAGCAACGGGGAGTATTGATCAAGGGTAACCTAATTATGCACTAACCTTTATTTTTGTAGCATCATTCATCATTGAATCATATACTTTGGCACCTTAACAAGGGGGAGTATTGATCAAGGGGGAGGTTATCAAGAACTAACCTTTGTTTTTGTAGATTTCGTCATTCAAGCATCATAAACTTGGCACTCAAATTAGGGGAGTATAGTCCAAGGGAGAGTTATTAAACACTCAAAATCCACTCCAATTAGGGGGAGTAATCACCAAGGGTCATTCACTACATTCCGCTTTGCATTTCCTCTTTTTGTTTCAACAAAAAGGGGGAGATTATATTAAACTCATACATTATACATTTCATACAATTTAAAATGGCATAATTGATTTTAAATTTGCTTAAAACAAGTTTAATCTATATTTTTAAAAGACTTGCATTTTATTTACTTCATTGCTTAAAAATAAACTTTATGTTTTGTCATCAACAAAAAGGGGGAGATTGTTAATACAAATATCGTCTAAAAACGTTATTTATATTTTAAGATCTTTGCTATATTTTGTTAATGACAATTATAAATTTTATCTTTAGCAAAGCATAAATATAAGTTAAGTCTTTTACATATATAGTTATAAGCTTTTAAAAACTCATAACACGCTACATACATGATCACTAGTTCATACATGATACATACATGTTACATACATTTTACATTTACATATTACATTTTATTTTTTAAAATAAAAATTGTACAATGACATCATTACATGCATCATATGGATATCTTTAGGATATCTTGAAGATCTTGAGAATATCATAGTTAGATCTTCACACAAAGAATTGGATTTGGTAATATCTAGGCAAGATTTGAAAATATTTTGGAAGATTTGCTGTCAGGCTCTGGCGAAACCAAAAACCATAAGGGACGGATCCCTGGATTTGGATCCGCCAAATCCGTGGCATGTTTGATCAGTTTGCCTATAAATAGCAAGCTGCTCATTCATGTTTTATCATCACTTTTAGCATAAACAACATTCATTCATTCTTTCATTACTAACCCATTCATATTACATATTACATTTTTAGTGATCTTTCTTTTGTAGCAATGAGATCAAAGCATTACAAGCTTCCACATACCGTTGCAAGACTTGTTAGAATAGTCACTGTGTGATTTAGTAGTTTGTCACACATCATTGTTGTACCAATCATTCACATACCTCAGTAGAGTCCGGTTAGTATTTTAGTCCTTAAAATACATAGAGTGTCGGGAGTGGTTGTGCCCTTGTAAAAGAACTCGGTATCTAGCTTTGTACCGGAAAAAGTGTAAGCGACGTGTATAAAGGTTTTCTCCGCCGAGAAGGGAGCTTGTTTCTTAGTGAAGAAAAAATCTCGAGTTAGAGGCTCGGGGAGTGGAGTAGGGCAAGGAAGAGAGTCCTTGTAGACCGAACCACTATAAACATCCGTGTTGTGGTTTGATTGTTTCTTTATCTACTTACTTGTTATATATTATTTATTGCTTGCATAACTTTGAAATCACGTTAAGTATTCAAAGCAAAAGAATTTTAAAACGGTAAAACTATTCAAACCCTTTCTAGTTTTCCACAGATAGTTTTTAGAGTAAACTACATCGTTCATCCTTGCGATTTGCGTTAACCGACAAGTTTCATCCTTTGAACAAAAATATGCACTGTTCATCCTTAAATTCGAAACGTTATGTACCGTTTGTCCATCCCTCTAATGGAGATGGCTAACTCTCGTTAAGTCATAACACATGAGGGTAAAATAGTGAATTTACCTTCAAACTGATCTCATTATTAATGTTTGATTGCAACTTGCTTCTTGCACCATTAATGTTTGATTATGGCTATATTTGGTAAAAGTAGCAGTGAGCTGTGAGCAGTAGCCACAGCTCACCGCTCACAGCTTTTTAAAGAAGCATTGAAAAAATAAGTTTTTCTAAAAAAAATAGCAAAACTCACCGCTCCTTTATCAAACGAACAATAAAAATCAAAAAACTCATTACCCAAATGGCCCAAAAAACTCAAAAAAAAAAAAAAAAAAAAAAAAAAAAAAAAAAAAAAAAAAAAAAACTCCACACCCCTAACATAAACCCATCATCTTCCTCGTAATAAATAAACACCTTCAATCAACAAACATTAACCCACCATCCTCATTAAAAAACATTATACCAGCATATGAAACCCATCCATTAAAAATCTGCTACCCTTACACAGTGACTTAAAAAAAGCCATCATTTACTTACTGTCTACCAAGATTTCAGAAAAATCCATCATCAATCTTTAATCAATAAAAAACCGAATATAATAAAGAAACCAAGAACAAAGATTTTATCTTTAAAAAATCAAGACCCAAACTCATTTCAAAGAAATACTAACTTGATCTCGTGTATAAAAACAAAACTGAATAAAAAATTAAAACAAGATCTCGGGTTATATTATTTTCAAGAAATTTTTTTAAAGATCCACAAAACCCATCATTGATCTTTCAAACAAGAAATAAAATTTTAAAGATCCATAAAACCAATCACAGATTGGATTATTTTCCAAATTTCTTTAAATTTTTTGATTTTTATAGTTTTTACATGTGCATGGGCTTGTAGCCCTAAATGACATAATTAAGTAACAATAAGACACAGCCCATGGGCCTTCTACACAGGCTGGGCCATAAATCAAACATAAAGATCTAAGCTACCTATTACATAATGATCAATACTTGATAATACAAAACGTGTTCCCAACAAGATCCACAAAACCCATCACAGATCGGATTATTTCCTTTTTTTTAATTTATATAGATTTTTTTTTTTTTTTAATTTATACAGATTGGATTATTTAGTTCACCGAAGAAAAAAAAACTGCTAGGATGTACCTGCTGATGTCACCCAAACACAAGGTGGTGCAAAGACGGTTAATGGTGGTGCTGCTGGTGGTGGTGGTGCGACGGTTGAGAGTAAGATGATGGGGTTGAGAGTAAGGTGGTGCAAAGACGGTTAATGGTATGTTTTTTGAGTTTGTGTTTTTTTATGTTAGGGGATTTGTTTTTGTTGTTATTGGATTAAGATATTGATTTTAGTTTTTGGTTAAAAAAAAAAGAATCTGAACAATTTATGTGATTCGTTAGTTATTTGCATAAGTTGAAAGATCAAAACTTGTTGTTGGTTGCAAGACAACAGATTGTTCATTCGGATTCGAAGGTTGATTTTGAGAGGGTGCGTGGTTATTAATTATAGGGAGCTGGGGATTTATTTTTTAATAGGTTTGAGTTTATGTATTTAGTGATGGATGTTTTGAAATTTTTGGCAAAACTTTCTAATGAATATGATGATTAAGGTTTGTGAAGGTGGTTGGAGGTAGAGAGAGTGGTGGTGGTGGTGGCGGTGGCGGTGGTAGGTAAATACGAAGATGTTAAGTGGTGATGGTTTAAAGAAGAAGAAAATGATTGGTGATGGTGGTATTTGAAGGCTTTTTATTTATTTGTGTTTAAAAGGAAAAGAAAAAGAAAAAGAATATATCAAATTTACCATTATACCCTCATTTGTGTATCAAGTGGACTGACTTAACGACAGTTAATGAAGGCCGTTTAAGTGAAGGACCAATTATACATAACGTTTCACATTTAATGACGGATAGTGCATTTTTTTTTGTTAAAGGACGAAACTCGTCGGTCAACGCAAACCAGAAGGACGAACGGTGTAGTTTACTCTAGTTTTTATATATGAAGCTGATCCGTGCTAAATAGATATATAAATATTATGCAACGACGGATACACGTGAATAAATACAAATCATCCCTTTGTGAAAAATGATACTTGCAAAAACTCACGTTTGTGTGTGTAGTGTGAAACCAGGTAAGTGATTACCCGGATCGTTTCCCAACGAGGTGTGAATGGGCAAACTGTGGAAAGTTTTGGATCAGAGTGACTGATGATTAGATATTATTGGATTTTGCTTTTTTTTATATCTAATTAACAAATGAGAAACAAATATATAAGAGAAAATTAAACGCGAATTAATAAACTAAAAACGCGTAACGGGAAATCTAAAATGGGACAAAAACTGAAATATTATGAAATCTAATCTTACAAGTGTAAAATTATTTAAAACTTATTTTAAAACTAAAATTATATTTTTTATACTTTATATTTAATTATTTATTATTTAATTACTTTTTAAACTATTTTAATTTATAATAAATACTAAATGAACAAAGAAAAATCTAAAACTTTTTCTATAAATATTAAGAGGTAAAAAGAAGCTAAGAAAATTATAAAATTGAAAAATGCTTAATTAAAAATTTAAAAAGATAAAATCTATTAAATAGAAGCTATCACTTATTTTCTATTTTATTTTTCTTAAGGTCTAAAAAGATTATTATATTTTTCCTAGATTCTACTTAATGAAAGAAAATTATGAAAATTAAAATTATATTTTTCTGATTAATATTCTATTTATTATGATTTAATTACTATTATAAACTAATTAAAATGATTAAAAATATCAAATGACTTAGGAAAAATCTAAAAAATTCAGGATAAGTCTAAATTAATATTCTTAATGAAGGAAAATTAAAATCAAAAGTCTACTAAACCCTAATAAGCAGTTGGGCAGATAAGCAGTTTGGCAAATAAGCCAAAAATAAGCTAATAAGCTCAAAACTCTACCCAAGGCTCAGGACAAGATTAATATACTATTAGAAGCTTAAAAACAACTTAAAAACACAAATGAGCACAAGTAATAAGCAAGATAAGCACTAGGGCAGTAGTAAAACTTATGCAGAAACTCAGGAAAATAGCCAAATTGCAAAGCAGATTAAGCAATCAATAAGCTGATAAGTTAGAACTTTTATGGGGGCAAAAGATTGCTAGTACTATGAGCTATTCAAAAACACAAAAAGCAAGGCCTCAGCTAATCTAGATAAGCCACAAATGAGTTGAGTTCAGCAGCTTAA
This sequence comes from Artemisia tridentata subsp. tridentata, assembly GCA_021014915.2. NCBI lineage: Eukaryota > Viridiplantae > Streptophyta > Magnoliopsida > Asterales > Asteraceae > Artemisia > Artemisia tridentata. The sequence continues at coordinate 253,211,869 of CP139504.1, forward strand.
GCAACTCAGTATACACTGAGTCTGCTGTGTGCAGAGTTGTGCAGAAGTGCACAACACCAAAGGGACCTAATCCAACTTTATTAGCTACTCTAAATGGTTCACAAAGGACTCAGAAAAGCAAAGAAAAAGGCCAAAATGAGGTCATGGCTTATTCTAGCTTATTTGGCCTTTTTGAGGTCTGATTTCACCACAGACCCTTCAAATCTAGATTTTCTATTGAATTGGCTAAATAGGACTTAGAAACAGCTTATATAGAACATAGTAAGCTGGTTTGAAGTTGGGGTTTTGGCAAATGAACAGTAGAAAGCTATATGACCTTCTTAAGCCAAACAGCCCTTTATAGGGACTGTTTTGGATTTTTTAACTGAAACAGGTTTATTAAAGCTAGAAATCTGAACAAACTAAGTTTATTTAACTTATTTGAGTACTAATTGATATTTAAAAACTGAAATAAGCTAATAATTAAGCTATGTCTATTTAAGGTCTATTTTTGGCTTTTATATGTTTTTAAAGTAAAATAAAGACAAATGCTATTTAAATATGATCTACTGATGAAATATAACTGAAATATATCTAAGAACTACTAATAAGCTGGAAATAACAATGACAAGCTATGAATAAGCTATTCTACAGTAATATAGTAAATAAAGCAAAAATGAGAAAATAGGCTTACAACTGAGAAGCTTATGGAACTAAGAACTAATGATCAGAACCAATCTAGCTTGTCAGAAACAAGCTAGAAAACCCAGAAAAACCTTTCTGAATAGCTTGTACCACCCAGAAGCTTATTTTCTGTTTATGTTGACCATCTGTTGACTTCCTTCCTTCTTTGAAATTTAAGCAGCTTATAACTAATATAAGCTTACACAAAGCTATGAAAAGCTTTTATAAGCTTATAGAAAGGGTAATTATGGCTTTTGAGTAGCTTTTAACAATTTAGATTATTTAATTCGAACTACAGTAAAACTTGAAATTGTGAAGTAACTGAAATTTAAGCCAAGATGTATTTAAATTAGAACCAAATGACTGTAAATTGATTATATTGATTACTGGAAATGCAAATTACAATAAGTAAAAGACTTGGAAATAAAAACGAGTTACACTAAATTTAACTACTCCTTTCTAATCTATTACAAAGCCCTATAAATACTAAATATTGCTGGGAAACTCCTTGTCGACATCTCTGATCAATCCTACACCCTTGGATGGCTTCAAATCAATCTCAGCTGTTCAAACTACTTTTGGCGCCAAAAGTCTCACAAGTGGTTTCGAGCAGGTTTTTGGTAATTAAAGAAATTTGGGAGGATGTGGAGGTGGAAGGGAGTGGTTAGACAGCTGGGGTGATGAGGTGGGGGGTTGAGGGATGTAGCAGAGAAACTATGGGTGAGGTGGTTTTGGCGGTTTAAGTGGTATAGAAGAAGAGAAGTTTGACTTTGGGTCAAACTTCTGGGTTTTAACTAAAGGGTTGGATCGGGTTTGGTTTATATGTGGATTGGGCTTGTGGGCTGGGGGATGTAACTGGGTTGGGTAGGGTAATTGTTTGGTTTTATTTTGGGTTTGTATATATAAGGGTCCGGTTGGTTTGTTAAATAAGCACAAGGACCATTTTTGTATTTTCTGAATTTTGAAGGGTTGAAATTGTAATTTTACCAAAGTTATCAAAAGGGTCTATTTTGCCAATTATAAATAGCACAAGGGTTTTATTTGATAAATTACAATTTTTAAAACCCGAGGACTAATTTTGCCAATTATGAAACTTGAGGGGTAAAAATTGCCATTTTTAGAAAACTTTCATCCAGGGACTAAAAGTGAACATGTTTGATATCCCAAGGACTAAAGTTGATTTTTCTTTCATTTTAAACCTTCAGGGACTAAATCTGCCAATTTGTGAAACTTCAGGGACTGAAAATGACAATTATGCAAACTTTGTTCGTTTTTCACTTGTTTTCAATCTATTTGTTCCTGAATCATATAAAAACACATTTTATGATATTTTCTGTATTTTGAAGCATATCTGTATGTTTTTAAATGTTTTTGCAGATAAAATGTTGTGGGAAACTAGAAGGGGGGTTTGAATAGTTTACCGGTTTAAAAAAACTTCTTTTAAAAAACTTGTTTTAAAAGTATGCTATTGGAAACTTTGATTCGAACTCTATGTGTAATCAAACAACACCAATATGAACTACAAACTAAGCTACGTAATAATAACAAATAAAAGTAAAGAGTAGAGTTGGAAAGATCAAACCGAGACAGAGGATTTATAGTGGTTCGGCTACGAAGCTCTTCTTCGCCCTACTCCACTCCCCGAGCACCACACTCGAGAGTTTCAAGCACTATGTCAACAACCTCCCTTAAGGCGGAGAAAACCGTACACGTCGCTTATCCTATTTCCGACACTAAGCTAGATGTCGAGTGCTAATCTTAGCTAGCACCAATCTACCAAGGTCCACGTGACCAAACACACAAGCCCAATGGCTTCAAGAGATCACCAAGATCTCAACACGATCACAACGATCAACACTCACTTCACTCTACTTAACTAACACTAACCTAATGACCCTTGATCTTCTTGATCAATCACACAAGCCCAATGGCTTCAAGAGATGTTCAGTATCTCTATAGATCACACTTGATCTTCACTCTCACTCACAAAAAGAAAATAAGCTTGATGTATGCTAAGACACAACAAGGTTGTAACAAGAGTTACAAAAAACCTATCAACTATAACTCTAGTATCTTCTTGATTACTTGAGTTCTTCTCTTGCTAATGAAGAGGGATGACAACACCTTGTATCAACTTGGATACTTGTGTTCTTCTCTTGCTAGTGAAGAGGTATGAAGAGGATCACTTGAAGGATGATTGGATCACTCTTGAAACAAAGAAAAACTAATCTAATTGACCCTTAGAAGTGAAAGGTGTGAGAGGGTTTAACTAAGGGATTTTTCTGTGTGTGAAGGGTGCCTAAACCTGTGAAAGAGGTGGGTATTTATAGGCAAATAAAATCTAAACGTTACAATTCAAAATGGTACGGACAGCTCCACTAAATGACCCACGGCTCCGTTAAATTTAACGGTACCGTGGAGCCGTGATAGACTAGGACGCTCCAAATTTTGTCTTTTCTGGTGAAAACTTATTTGGGGAAGGTTGGAGCTGATTTTGGGGGGGAAAATAGCTGTTGTGATTTTCAAACTTATTTTTCCATTAAAACATTTCTTAATATTTCAAAAATAATTTGTCATGTGTATTTTTGAAAAAATTTTTGTCCCATTTAAAATGTGAATTTTCAAAACATGAATTCACTTCTTTGATCACTAGTCCAAGTTGTAACTTTGTTCAAGAGTGATTTGCGTAGAAACGGGATTTTCCGATTAAAAACTTGTTAACGTTAATTTTAACGTAACGTGAGTTCACATTTTGTCATCCTCAAAACGTGAAGTAATCGAAAGATATAAATAACGTTTTTAGAACATTATTTGCATCAACAATCTCCCCCTTTTTGATGATGACAAAATATAAACTCATTTTAGGTTAAAATTAAATTTAACAAGTTTTTTAATGAGTTTACTCCCATTTCTCCCCCTTTTTGTCAAATCAAAAAGGTGGTTAAGGCTCCCCCTTGATGTGTACTCCCCCTCATTTGGAGAACACAAAGGAATCGAGCAATGGATCGTGCTACAAAACAAAGTTAGACGACAAATATACAATATCTAACAAGTAGCATATTTGTGACAAATAACCAATCCCTTAAAAAGAAAAACCTCCACATAGAAGCATTCATTCATAAAACAAATAAGTGTCATAGTAATGTATGACTACATAGAAAGCACTAAGAAAGATAACAAGAAGCCTAAATTCCTAATGACTAGAGACAAGCTTCATTTCCAAGAGGGGTCCTAAGAGTTTATTGTGGAGGACTAAACAAGCAAGTGTTTAGTTGTTTTGGTTAGGAGGTGGTGGAGATTGGGGCCCCATTTGAGGTGGTGGAGGTGTCAAGAGATGTTCTATAAAGTAGAACATGAAATGAATCTCGTCTCTTAAGAAGTAGATGAGATTACGGTTGTGGAGACAACATAGGCAATTAGCATTATGTAACTCCAAGGGATGTGGTTGGTTGGGTTGTGTCATGATAGGAGATGGTGATTGTGGTAGGGTTGTTGGAGGTGAAATTGGCATGGCATTGTCCAATGGGGTGAAGGGAGATGGTGTGTATTCCATTGATGATGTGGTGTAATAGGATGATGAAGATGTTGTGTAGGTAGAAGATGTTTTAGATGGTGCATAAGGTGGTGATGGTGAGTATGGAGTGGCTTGGGAAGGTGGTGTCATAGCTTCATCATCTCTTGTGAGATCCACAAAGAGTGGTTTTGAGGGTGGTTTTACGGTTATCCTAGGTTTCTTGGAGATTGGAGAGGTTGAACCATGTGTGGAGGACATGGTGTTTGTGTGATGTGAGGTTGAAGGTGAAGTGCAAGATAAGCTTGCAAGGGTGAGGCCTTATATAGGCAAGTTGGGTGAAATTTGAATTAAAGTTAATCCTATGGTGTAAGAGGGGAATCCTAGGGTGAATGTGAGGGTGCAAGGTTTGCAGGTTTGAGGTTAGGGTGATAGGGAAATAGGAGCATTAGGAAAAATCCGTTATACAGGGTCACGGCTCCGTTAAATACCCTACGGTACCGTTAAATTTAACGGTGCCGTCCCTATTTAGTGGTGCCGTGACACTGTTGGCACGAACTTTTCCTTGCAGGCTAGTTTTGGGCAGCTAGGGGGAATTTTCTAGGGGAACTAATTCCTGGAAATGAGAGTGCCTCAACTCACTAGGTACTTATTTTCCTAATATATCCATACAATGCTACATCTAGCACATAAAGATGATCATGCATTATACTTAAAGAATCATAAGCATGCAAGCATAAAGAACAAGATAAGGTATCATCCAAATGTCAAATAAAACATTTATGTAATCATGCTAGATAATTTGAGCATTAATTCCTAATATTATCTATTAGTAATAAACCCTAGTGAGAGATATAAATCTCTTCCTAACTACTTATGACTTGAGCATTCCCCTTTCTTGTCACACTCTCGTCTTGAGTATTTGTCTCATTCTCATGAATAGGATCATCAAAGGGTGCATAGTGGGTGGTGAGTTCGGAAGTGAGGATGGTTGAGACATATGACTCGGTTATGGGTTTCATGACAGGTGTGAATAGGGAGTATTGAGGACCATGAAGGTAAGGGTGAAAGGTTATGAGGTGATGATAGAGACGGGTTAGGAACATCCCATAAGGTATCAATTTATTCTTGTTACCATTGAGATGTACAATTCGCTTAGCGAAGAAGTAAGCAAGATTGTAAGGTTGTTGGGTTAAGAGACAGTAAATCATATGAGCACAACACGCCGGGAGTTGCTCACGATTTCCTGTGAGACTAAGAACATTTTCTCGCAGGATGACTGCCCAAGAAAGTAGTTCATGACGCACTTCTTCCAGACGAATTTTTGTTGGATGTGGGTGAGGGTGAGTACGGATGATTTTGGTTAGTTCGGTTGGAGAGGGTATGTACGAACAGTATGGACTATTCTCCTCACGATAGTGAAAGAGAGACTCAAGACACCAATCTTCAGTATAGGCACATTGCCCATGATTGGGTATACTAAGGATTTGAGCAAATTGCTCAAGAGTTAGAACGTATTTGAAGTTTTTGACCCAAAACCAAAGTGACAAGGATTGATCCTCGTTACGTACGAGTTCAACTTGTCGGAAGAACTCCAACACAAAGCGAGGACAAATGTACTCGTTAATGTGGAGTAGACAATCGAATCCTATAGCTCTAAAGGAAGTGTTGATATCCCGGTGGTAAACTAGGGATGGATCAATGACACGGCCTTCATGAAACCGACGGGTTTCAAGATTGACATAGGCACGAATGTGGTTACCGGGTGTAGTGGGTTCATGTGAGATTTCGGGTGTATAGGTATCGGTTAGGAGATGATCAAAATCATATTCATCAGACATTTTTGTGTCCTATAAGAAAATTTAAAAAAATTTAGAATAAAAACTAGTTGCATACAACACGTGCCTAGTGTGTGCCTATATGCAGACTATGTGGAGGTGCGGTAATCTCGACTCAAAAGAAAAATAATGAGATTACCCAAACACTCTTGATTTCACTTTAGCTCAAACAAATATGTCGAAGAGTACATATTGATTATGTAATTCGAATAATATTTGTGAGATCATGAATGCATGAGAAAGTGTTTTTAGTTTGCATCAACAATGCATGAAAAGTAATAATTTCATGATCCTAATTTTGTGAGATTTTAAAATTGATGGAATTGGGGTGTTTTAGTGTTGATGACTTCTAATTTTGAAACACTCCTATAAAAAGGTGAAAATCCCCAATTCAATTTTCATCAATGAACAAACCCTAGACTCAAAATTAGAAATAAATTAGAATGAGAAAAAACTTACAAATTATGTTGAAAAGGGTAAAATGATTGAGGATCTTGAAATCAATGTCTTGAATATGATCTTGAAGAGGTGTAATTGAGTTTTGGGTTGTGAGGTTAGGTTATGACAGCAATTGCTGAGGTTGTGAGGGTTTTGAATGAGTAATGTGGGAAAAGGGGACTGAAATACGAAATGTTCCAGATGCACGGTTCCACGGTACCGTTAAATTTAACGGTGCCGTGCCACATTTAGTGGAGCCGTGATCTGCTGGGACTGTTTTCTGTCCAATTTTGATTTTTGACGACTAAGTCTCGCTGTTTTAGTGAGATCTTATGACACAAGGAAAGAATTTGTACCTAACAAATTCTTATGACTAGGGGTTCCTAAACTTGACTAGACGAGATACACGGGATGACTTCAAGAGTCATGAGATTTATGGAATATGTTCCATCATTCCTAGACCTAGACGGAGGTAGTTAAAGGATTCTCGTTTGAGAGGTTTGGTTAGTATGTCAGCGATGTTGTCTTGAGAAGGAACTTTCTCAATGGAAATGTTTCCTTTCTGAACATTATCGCGAAGGAAGTGGTGGCGAATTTCAATGTGTTTAGTACGGGAGTGTTGGACAGGGTTTTTGCTCAAGTCAATAGCACCTTTATTGTCGCACATAATGGGAACATCATCTAAGTATATGCTATAATCGTTAAGGGCTTGTTTCATCCATAGTGCTTGCTGACATGCCTTTCCGGCGCTTACGTACTCGGCTTCGGTAGTGGAGATAGCAAGAGCCATTTGTTTCTTGGAGAACCAAGAAGTTAGACAAAAACCCATGAAGGTACAAACGCCACTCGTGCTTTTTCGATCCACGTAATCTCCCGCATGATCAGAGTCGGCATAGACAACAATTTCTATACCGGTCCCCTTGGGATAAAATAATCCCAAGTGTATAGTGCCTTTAATGTATCGGAAGATACGCTTAACCGCTTCAATGTGAGAGGTTTTGGGATCCTCTTGGAAGCGAGCACAAAGGCAGACACTAAACATGATGTCGGGCCTACTTGCCGTGAGGTATAGTAAACTACTTATCATACCTCTATACTTAGTGTTATCCACGGACTCACCTTCTTCATCCTTCGTGAGTTTTATTTCCGTGGACATGGGAGTTTTCATGGGCTTAGACTCTTCTAAACTAAACTTCTTAAGCATTTCCTTACTATACTTAGATTGATTAAAGAAGATACCATCTTCCATTTGCTTAATTTGTAGACCAAGGAAGAAATTTAATTCGCCCATCATGCTCATCTCAAACTCGTCATGCATGATTTTAGAGAAATCATTGCACAGTTATGGACAAGTTGAGCCAAATATAATGTCATCAACATATATTTGAACAATGATGAGATGTGAATCTCGTTTCTTTGTGAAAAGCGTGTTGTCTACCACTCCCATGGTATATTCATGTTCAATTAAGAATGCTTTCAGTCTATCATACCAAGCTTTGGGAGCTTGTTTAAGACCATAGAGTGCTTTCTTGAGTTTATAAAAATGATTCGGATATTCGAAATCAACGAATCCCGGAGGTTGAGCAACATATACCTCCTCGTTGATATAACCATTAAGGAATGCACTTTTCACGTCCATTTGGTACAATTTAAAGTCTAAGGCACACGCATAGGCAAGGAGTATTCTAATGGATTCTAATCTAGCTACAGGTGCATAGGTTTCATCATAATCTATTCCTTCTTGTTGGTTATAGCCTTGTGCTACCAACCTTGCCTTATTCCTAGTCACGACGCCATTTTCGTCGAGTTTATTCCTAAACACCCACTTAGTTCCTATGATGGTTTGATTCCTAGGAGGAGGTACTAACTCCCAAACTTGGTTGGCGGTGAATTGATTAAGTTCTTCTTGTATGGCAAGTGTCCAACTTTCATTCTTAATCGCTTCACCAACATTCTTAGGTTCTACAATAGATATAAAACAAAAGAAATTACTTTTGTTTTGTGCTTGTGACCTAAGGGTTCTTTGGTTTAGGTTTCCTATGACATTTTCAATAGGATGGTTCTTGGATTCCTTAACATTGACAATTTCGTCAACTTCAACTATTTCATCCTCAATGTCATCATCTAATGTTTTCTTGCCATTAACCTCAATGGCTTGTTCCTCATCTAAGTCATCATCCACCAAGGGTGATGTCTTAGTTGGAGGAGGGCTTTCATCGAATGTCACGTTGAGTGACTCTTCGACTTTCATTGTTTCCTTATTTAGGACAATGTAAGCTTTACTATTTTGGGAGTATCCTAGGAAGACACCTTCGTAAGACTTTGGGTCAAACTTGGTGAGGTAATCTTTAGTGTTTAGTATAAAGCACTTGCTTCCAAACACTCTAAAGTAATCAAGAGTAGGTTTTCTAACTTTCATGATTTCATATGGGGTTTTTCCTAAGATAGGCCTAATTAAAATCCTATTAAGTATGTAAGTTGAGGTGTCCACCGCATTACACCAAAACTTTTACGGAATTGATTGTTCATTCAACATCGTTCTACTCATTTCTTGTAGAGTACGATTTTTCCGCTCTACTACCCCATTTGATTGTAGAGTGCGTAGAGCTGAGAAATTGTGAGTAATACCATTAGCATCACAATATACTCCAAACTGCACTTCATTATCAAATTCCCGACCATGATCCGTCCTAATGGAAACTATTGTACATCCTAGTTGATTTTGGACTTTCTTACTAAAAACCTCGAATTCCTTAAAGGCTTGAGTCTTATTCTTAAGAAATCTAGTCCAAGTGTACCTAGAGTAGTCATCAACTATTACTAAGGTGTAGTAGTTTCCTCCGTAGCTCCGTACGGCGGATGGACCGAATAAGTCCATATGAAGGAGTTCTAGGCATCTAGAGGTTGAGACTATATTCTTAGCTTTGTGACTAGAATGGGCTTGTTTTCCAACTTTACAAGCGTCACAAAAGTGTTGATCAAACTTAATCTTAGGTAGATCTCTAACTAGTTACTTAGATGCCAATGATTGTATTAAACGCATATTGGCATGACCTAATCTCCTATGCCATAGAGTGGAGTTATCATCTATGGTTGCTAAGCATATCCTATCCTGAGGCTTATTTCCTATTTTCATGACGAATAGGCCATTTCTCCTAACTCCTTTGCCTATGGTTTTACCATTCTTAATGATCTCACTACCCTCTTCAGAGAATATAACTCTACACTTATTATCTACCATTTGACTAATGCTAAGCAAATTAAATCCTAAGTTATCTACATGCTCAACATTTCTAATAGTGAGGGAGTTATGAGTAATCGTACCTTTTCCAATAATGTTGCCCTTAAGTTTGCTACCGAAAGTGACATTACCTCCGTTGTATGCCTTGTATGATGAGAATAGACTTCGGTTGCCTGTCATGTGGTTGGTGCATCCACTATCCTTGACCCATTCGTCAGGCTCCAAGTCGATTCCCAAGCATATCTATTGCATAAGATAAACATTCAAACATTTGGTCCCCAATATCTCATGGGTCCAAAGTGGTTAGCATTGAACATCCCATGCATCATTTGCATGTGGTTAGGATGTTGAAATGGTGGGCAAATTTCCCATGGCAAGTAACTTTGTAGTTGACGGTCATTCCAAGTTACGGGATAGTCACTTGGAAAGTTTTGTCTTCTAAAGTTACGTCTCGGTAGAGGAGTTCTTGACCGAGGTTTGGGAGTGTTTGTTTTTCTAGGTGGAGGAGTCTTAGACCTAGCGTCGGATTTTACAAATCTAGGTTTGGGTTTTGACATAGGTTTGTAGAATCGTTTAACTTCCTCTATACTAGCAATAGAGACTTTTGTACCATTAACAACAATGTGAGTTGGTTTAGGACTTGATTTATTTTTGAAATTTGACTCAGTTCTGTCTCCAGAGTCGGACGGTACCACGGTTCCATTAACTTTAATGGAGCCGTCGGTACCTTTAGTGGTGCCGTCTGGACTTTTGACAGAGTTTGAGATTTTAACAGATTCTGCTTGATTAGTTTTATCTGTCAAAGCATTTTCTGTTTTCTTTTCAAGGCTAGTAATTCTAATTATGTTTTCCTTGAGTTTTTCATTTTCTACTTTAAGATTCATGCATGACTCACATCCTATGTCTAATTCTTTGTATCTTTCAAGTCCTTTGACTTGACTCTTTAGCTCTAACATTTTCACTTCTAGTTCATGCAATTTTGATTTTAGTAATTTGTTTCTACTTAACATTTTTGAGACAATTTTGCATAGATTATTATGTTCTTCATTTAGTTTGTTATCATCTATTGACGAATTATCATCTATGAAATCAGGGTAGTTGTAACGTACCTCATTTGAAGCATGATCCATTAGACACGTTTCATCCTTGGGCTTCTTTTCTTCATCATCACCGCTATCACTCCAGGCGCCTCCTATGAGAGCTCGTTGGTTGTTGAATATCGGTGGCTTGGGACACTCTCCTATGAGATGATTAGGATCTCCGCATGTAATACCTGAAATTCTATAACATGTAAAATGACCAAATTGCCCCTGGGAATTTAAAATCTAAATAAAACATATGTAAAGCATCAAATAAATTCCAAACTTCTGACAATGAACAAGTTATGATCCCAAATAATTTTAACAACTCTATTTAACATTTATACAAGCCAAAAAATTACCAAAATGCCCTTGGGCGCCAAGTAGAGATTAAATTCAAATTTTATGATTTAATTAAAGTAATTAAATGAAATTAAAAAAAGCATTAAAATAGAAAATAAAAGCCATTAAATTCCTTAACTTAAATTCCTGAAATCATGGCCCATTTCCCCCCCCCCCCTAATGTCGGCATTAGCATTTATTTAGTCAATTCACATTTTCCTTTCTAAACCCTAATTGCCGATTGACACAACAACACACAAAATAATCCTCTTCTCATCCATATAAAATTCTGGAAACCAAACACTAATTTTCCTGAGTTCATCACAATCCTAAGAAGCCTAGAAAAATAGCAAATCGAATTGTGGTAGCCTAGTTCAAGCGTGTTCGAATTTTTCTTGTGTCGAGTACAAAAGTGAGGTAAATACCATTTTAATTCATTCGATCATTGTAAAATTCTTTTGATAATTTTCTTGAGTTCCTCACATCATATATACTCTTTGAAAAATCATTCCAAGGTTATTGATCGCGTTTTTGGCTCGTGGAGATTTTTGGTGTCGTTTTATCCAAACCGAGAAGGGTAAATTCATAACGTGTGATCCGATCATCCTATAATCAATTTGGTATTTTTCTAGCCTTCTCCTAATCATATATAACATGTGAAAATTATTAGAATCGAACCATGCAATGTGTTTTGATCGAATGAAAAATAACGAGACATAAACCCTAATTTCGTATAACCGGACCTAACTAATTCATGCGATTTTTCTTGAGCTTGTATATAATTTTCGTGGCTTCTATAATCTTCATATAACATGAGAAAAATGGTGTCTTGATTTTTTTGAGTCGAAATCATGAATTATGGAATTAATGTATTATCGGGTTTTAGGATAAAGAAAGGGAAAATTGTGGAAAATATTGAAACCGATCGAACTAGGGTTTTGAGGTGATGAAATCTGGAAATTTACATGTTATAATGATGATAGAATGATGGTATAATGATTGGGATTATTAAGGTTTGATTTTTGATAAAGATTATGTATACCGATTTTAAATTAAAATAGTTAAGGGACTGTTTTGTAATTTGTAAAACTTGTGGGTCATTTTTGTCATACTCTATAAATCGTGGCTGATGTAAATAAAATATAAAATGGGGGTCCTTTTTGTAAATTTTGCAACTTAGGGATTTATTTGTGAATTATATAATATATGTAATTCGATTTGGAAATAAATAAAATATAGGGACTAAAAATGTAAATACTGGAAACTTGAGGTCATTTTGAGTAAATTATAATATTAAGATGGTTCGGTGTAAGTTTGGATAATTATGGGGGCTAATATGTAATTATTTGGAATTTATGAATTAATATATATGTTTTATAATTATAGGGACTAAAAGTGTAAATATGAGAAACTAAGGATGAAATCGTACCATACATGAAAATAGAAGGTATATTCTGTAAATAAATTAATATAAGGGTTAGTGGTGTAACTAAAGATATTTTGTGGGTTAAATTGTAAACTATGTAACTTTAAGGTTTATTTTGTAACTTTTATAGATAAAGGGTTTAAAGTGTAAATTCTGGAAAGTTGAGGATATTCTGGGTAAATAATGATATTAAAAGTATTTTGTGTGAATTTGAGTAATTATTGGCTTAATATGTAATTAATATGGAATTATGATTTAATTTATAAGTTTTGTAAACTTAAGGGGCTAATTGTGTAAATTCTGAAACTTGAGGGGCTGGATTCGTACAATAAGTAATTCTGAGGTTATATTCTGTAATTATGATAAAATAAGAGGTTGTTGGTATTTATGGAGAAGATAAGGATGTAAAATGTAAAATTATGTATTAAGGGGGTTTAATTTGTAAACTTATAAACTAAGGGATATAAAGGGTAATTTTGGTAAACTTGAAGTATTCAGGTCGTACACTTTGGTAAATGAAGATTTAAAATGAATGAATATGATAACTACATGGTTGACTCTTAACTTTGGAAGAATTACATTTGAAACCCTAAACTATGCAAGCTTGACACATTTAACCCTAAACTGTTATAGTTTGCTAAAGTCAACCCTAAATACATAAAGAGACTAAATGAATGACTTAACTAAATCATAATACTTAAATCTTACTCATTATAGAAATCTGCTAATTTTGGAAACTTACTAAATAAGGAAACTTTCTAAAAATGGAAACCTGCTAAAAATAGAAAGTTACTTAATATGGAAATGGGATCGTTAGTAATCATGTATTTACTCCTCTAGGTGTGAAGAGGGAGTAGTCCTGTGCTCTTGATCATCTTATTCAGTAGTTTCATTTGTCAGCAATAAGGTACAGATATTCTGCCCTTCTTTAGTAAGGTGCCTTCGTCTCATTTCTGATTTCTGATTCACTGCCATGTTCTTTGATTCTGTGAACCTTTCTGGTTTCTTTCATGATATTATGAACCTTTGACATGACCTTTCTGTTATGAACCTTTCTGATATTAAACATTTATGATATATGACCTTTCTGACATGGAACCTTTATGGTATGAACCTCTGATATGAACCTCTGATTATGAACTCTGATATTCTGAAATGGAAATTGACTTATGAAACTAAATTAAATACTGGATACATGATACTTGACCTTGACCCACAGTTTGATACTACGAGCCACTCACTAGGCATGAGGGTTTCATGTCCATGTCAGTCGATGCACCGATGGCATGACTCTAGGGCAGGAGAGTGATGACCTGTCCCGTCCCTTTTCTGTATTTTATTTGGTGTGTTGGGAGTTATGGCCACCAGGGGCGTATGGATGCATCCTAGATTTGTTTCTGTATTATGTTCATGTTATGATATGTTATGATATGCATGGTGACTGATGGTGTGTGCGATACACGTCTTTCACAACTCTGGGTGCTGATCACTCCATATTTCTGATTTTTGGGATTAGTGAGAGGAACATCTCTCTGCATGGCGGTATGATTATGATTTCATATTCATGTTTCTGGGCTCGTAGAGGATTACTGTTTTCGATGCACCTTATACACTTATGACCTTTACCTTTCATTACTGACACCCTATGACATGATTCTGGACTTATCTCTGTACTGGGCTTGGTATGTTTGGGCTTGATGGGATCTTTTGATTACTTCAATATTACTCATGATACTATCCATGTTTTCTGATATCTCTGTATAACCTTCATATTTCTTCTCATCTATTATTACATCATGTACGATTCCTTCCATTTTCCCTATTTCATTATATTTGTTTGTTACCGTTATATCTGTTCACTGAGCTCGTGTAGCTCAGCCGCGTTTCTTTTCCCGCGGCAGGTATTTAAGCTAGGAGCTGGGGTATGGCTTTTGGGAAGAGTGCAACTGAGTGAAGCTTTGTTTTTAGTTGGATTATTTCACCAATTGGATTTTGTTATGTACTTCATCATTTCTGTTTTATCTTTGTAATTAAGTCATGTTGACTTATTGTTGGATTATGTATTTGACTTCCGCTATTTTTGGTTTATGGATACTATGTTGTTCTGATATGAAACCATATATTTGTGATACCTTTACCCTTGTCGGGTCGGGGTGTTACAATTTATGGTATCAGAGACAGGTTTCCGAAACCCGTTGGCTTAGGCCTTTGACCTGTGAGGATTGGGTAGACATTAGGTTTTCCTTTCGCGTACTCTTTTCCTTATTCTGCTCTGTCATATTTTGTTTCATCTTACTAATCGTCTTCATAATTCTATAGATGGTTAACACTCGTCACCAAGAGTATAACAGTGGAGATGGTGAAATCCCCAATCTGGAGGCTATGGTGGCTAATGCTGTAGCAAGTCTGCTACCGGGCCTTAACACTGAGGCGGTGATCAACCGGCTTATCAGTGGTGGAGCTGGTCCATCTGGGGGTGCTGGCAGTTCTTCTGGTGGTGGGGGCCGACCCACTACCATTAATGGGTGGCTGGAGAGTTTCAATAAACTCAAGCCGTTGTCCTTCACTTCTGCTGCTACTCCTCATGCGGCAGAAGACTGGATCACCCACATGGAGAAACTGTTTGAGGTGCTAGGTTGTGAAGACGGGTTCAAGACTCGTCTGGCTGTGTTCAAGCTAGAGGGTGATGCGCTTAACTGGTGGAAAGCGCACAAAGAAGCTAAGGGTGGTGATGCATATGTTCTTGGGTGTTCTTGGGTGTTCTTGGGCTGAGTTTCGTACCACGTTCTATAATCGGTACTTCCCTGTTTCCGAGCAGCAGAGATTCATTAGGGAGTACAACACCATCTCTCAGCTAGATTCTGAAAATGCTGGGCAATATCTGGAGCGGTTTCAGAGATTAGTCAGTTTTGTGGGTCCGCTTGCTGGGGATGCTAAGCAGCAGGCTAGACAATTTAAATGGGGACTCAAGAGGTGGGTACTAGACCGCATACTTAATGATGAGTTTCGAGACCCGGCAGAATGTTGCGACGCAGCTCGCAATATCGAGATATTTCATCAGGGATCTGGGTATAAGAGGAACAGAGATGGGGATAGGATTCAGACTCAGGGTCATACCAGGGATTTTAAGGGCCGGAATGACAGGAGTTATGATTCTAGTGGACAGGGGGATCGACGATACGACCATCAGGGTCAGGCTGGCAGGAACTATGATCAGAGGAGGCCAGATACGAGGGGCCAGGATTCCAGGTTCAATACTAGGCAAGGAGATGATCGCTCGGGGCGCAACAACAGTCAGGAACAGTGGAGAGATCATACTACTAGGGGACATCAGCAGAGCAGGGCTTCGAGATTTGGTACTCAGGGAGGTTCATCTGAAGGTTCATTTCCTTACGCTATCTGTACTACATGTGGGAAACGCCACCCTGGAGAGTGTCGTCGGGCTTATGGGACCTGTTTTAGGTGTGGATCTTCTGAGCATCAAGTGAGGGATTGTCCCAAGTTTGGAGGTTACAACGACAACAATAAGAGTGCCAAGGACAACAAGCCAGCTCAGTGAGGAGACCGTTTTCACAAATTGCTATTTTCTTCATTCCGTTTGTTTGGATATTTTGATACCTATGGTCTCTTTTGCGATTATGATACATTCGATGCTTTATTAATTTCTCGTACGGATATTTTGAATTCTAAATTAATAATTTTATTCTATGTTGAGTTTTGAGGTTTTGATTTGATTTGTTCACTCTGAGAATTCTTATGATCATGGTACGATGAGCAAAACCGATGGTGTTCTTCACTCTGCTCTACCTTAATAGGTTTACTCTATCCGTTTGTTTCCACTATCTTACGATAAGATCCGTTCTGCTAAATTATTCCAAGCCATCCGTGAGTAAGGCTTATCTGATCTGGTATGTCCTGTTTCGTTTCTGTCCTATTGTTCTCTTCTATGTCCTTGCAAATTTCGAGGACGAAATTTTTCTGTTAGTGGGGAAGAAGTTGTAATACCTGAAATTCTATAACATGTAAAATGACCAAATTGCCCCTGGGAATTTAAAATCTAAATAAAACATATGTAAAGCATCAAATAAATTCCAAACTTCTGACAATGAACAAGTTATGATCCCAAATAATTTTAACAACTCTATTTAACATTTATACAAGCCACAAAATTACCAAAATGCCCTTGGGCGCCAAGTAGAGATTAAATTCAAATTTTATGATTTAATTAAAGTAATTAAATGAAATTAAAAAAAGCATTAAAATAGAAAATAAAAGCCATTAAATTCCTTAACTTAAATTCTTGAAATCATGGCCCATTTCCCCCCCCCCCCTAATGTCGGCATTAGCATTTATTTAGTCAATTCACATTTTCCTTTCTAAACCCTAATTGCCGATTGACACAACAACACACAAAATAATCCTCTTCTCATCCATACAAAATTCTGGAAACCAAACACTAATTTTCCTGAGTTCATCACAATCCTAAGAAGCCTAGAAAAATAGCAAATCGAATTGTGGTAGCCTAGTTCAAGCGTGTTCGAATTTTTCTTGTGTCGAGTACAAAAGTGAGGTAAATACCATTTGAATTCATTCGATCATTGTAAAATTATTTTGATAATTTTCCTGAGTTCCTCACATCATATATACTCTTTGAAAAATCATTCCAAGGTTATTGATCGCGTTTTTGGCTCGTGGAGATTTTTGGTGTCGTTTTATCCAAACCGAGAAGGGTAAATTCATAACGTGTGATCCGATCATCCTATAATCAATTTGGTATTTTTATAGCCTTCTCCTAATCATATATAACATGTGAAAATTATTAGAATTGAACCATGAAATGTGTTTTGATCGAATGAAAAATAACGAGACATAAACCCTAATTTCGTATAACCGGACCTAACTAATTCATGCGATTTTTCTTGAGCTTGTATATAATTTTTATGGCTTCTATAATCTTCATATAACATGAAAAAAATGGTGTCTTGATTTGTTTGAGTCGAAATCATGAATTATGGAATTAATGTATTATCGGGTTTTAGGATAAAGAAAGGGAAAATTGTGGAAAATATTGAAACCGATCGAACTAGGGTTTTGAGGTGATGAAATCTGGAAATTTACATGTTATAATGATGATAGAATGATGGTATAATGATTGGGATTATTAAGGTTTGATTTTTGATAAAGATTATGTATACCGATTTTAAATTAAAATAGTTAAGGGGCTGTTTTGTAATTTGTAAAACTTGTGGGTCATTTTTGTCATACTCTATAAATCGTGGCTGATGTAAATAAAATATAAAATGGGGTCCTTTTTGTAAATTTTGCAACTTAGGGATTTATTTGTGAATTATATAATATATGTAATTCGATTTGGAAATAAATAAAATATAGGGACTAAAAATGTAAATACTGGAAACTTGAGGGTCATTTTAAGTAAATTATAATATTAAGATGGTTCGGTGTAAGTTTGGATAATTATGGGGGCTAATATGTAATTATTTGGAATTTATGAATTAATATATATGTTTTATAATTATAGGGACTAAAAGTGTAAATATGAGAAACTAAAGGGTGAAATTGTACCATACATGAAAATAGAAGGTATATTCTGTAAATAAATTAATATAAGGGTTAGTGGTGTAACTAAAGATATTTTGTGGGTTAAATTGTAAACTATGTAACTTTAAGGTTTATTTTGTAACTTTTATAGATAAAGGGTTTAAAGAGTAAATTTTGGAGAGTTGAGGATATTCTGGGTAAATAATGATATTAAAATTATTTTGTGTGAATTTGAGTAATTATTGGCTTAATATGTAATTAATATGGAATTATGATTTAATTTATAAGTTTTGTAAACTTAAGGGGCTAATTGTGTAAATTCTGAAACTTGAGGGGCTGGATTCGTACAATAAGTAATTCTGAGGTTATATTCTGTAATTATGATAAAATAAGAGGTTGTTGGTATTTATGGAGAAGATAAGGATGTAAAATGTAAAATTATGTATTAAGGGGGTTTAATTTGTAAACTTATAAACTAAGGGGTATAAAGGGTAATTTTGGTAAACTTGAAGTATTCAGGTCGTACACTTTGGTAAATGAAGATTTAAAATGAATGAATATGATAACTACATGGTTGACTCTTAACTTTGGAAGAATTACATTTGAAACCCTAAACTATGCAAGCTTGACACATTTAACCCTAAACTATTATAGTTTGCTAAAGTCAACCCTAAATACATAAAGAGACTAAATGAATGACTTAACTAAATCATAATACTTAAATCTTACTCATTATAGAAATCTGCTAATTTTGGAAACTTACTAAATAAGGAAACTTTCTAAAAATGGAAACCTGCTAAAAATAGAAAGTTACTTAATATGGAAATGGGATCGTTAGTAATCATGTCTTTACTCCTCTAGGTGTGAAGAGGGAGTAGTCCTGTGCTCTTGATCATCTTATTCAGTATTTTCATTTGTCAGCAATAAGGTACAGATATTCTGCCCTTCTTTAGTAAGGTGCCTTCGTCTCATTTCTGATTTCTGATTCACTGCCATGTTCTTTGATTCTGTGAACCTTTCTGGTTTCTTTCATGATATTATGAACCTTTGACATGACCTTTCTGTTATGAACCTTTCTGATATTAAACATTTCTGATATATGACCTTTCTGACATGGAACCTTTATGGTATGAACCTCTGATATGAACCTCTGATTATGAACTCTGATATTCTGAAATGGAAATTGACTTATGAAACTAAATTAAATACTGGATACATGATACTTGACCTTGACCCACAGTTTGATACTACGAGCCACTCACTAGGCATGAGGGTTTCATGTCCATGTCAGTTGATGCACCGATGGCATGACTCTAGGGCAGGAGAGTGATGACCTGTCCCGTCCCTTTTCTGTATTTTATTTGGTGTGTTGGGAGTTATGGCCACCAGGGGCGTATGGATGCATCCTAGATTTGTTTCTGTATTATGTTCATGTTATGATATGTTATGATATGCATGGTGACTGATGGTGTGTGCGACACACGTCTTTCACAACTCTGGGAGCTGATCACTCCATATTTCTGATTTCTAGGATTAGTGAGAGGAACATCTCTCTGCATGGCGGTATGATTATGATTTCATGTTCATGTTTCTGGGCTCGTAGAGGATTACTATTTTCCATGCACCTTATAGACTTATGACCTTTACCTTTCATTACTGACACCCTATGATATGATTCTGGACTTATCTCTGTACTGGGCTTGGTATGTTTGGGCTTGATGGGATCTTTTGATTACTTCAATATTACTCATGATACTATCCATGTTTTCTGATATCTCTGTATAACCTTCATATTTCTTCTCATCTATTATTACATCATGTACGATTCCTTCCATTTTCCCTATTTCATTATATTTGTTTGTTACCGTTATATCTGTTCACTGAGCTCGTGTAGCTCAGCCGCGTTTCTTTTCCTGCGGCAGGTATTTAAGCTAGGAGCTGGGGTATGGCTTTTGGGAAGAGTGCAACTGAGTGAAGCTTTGTTTTTAGTTGGATTATTTCACCAATTGGATTTTGTTATGTACTTCATCATTTCTGTTTTATCTTTGTAATTAAGTCATGTTGACTTATTGTTGGATTATGTATTTGACTTCCGCTATTTTTGGTTTATGGATACTATGTTGTTCTGATATGAAACCATATATTTGTGATACCTTTACCCTTGTCGGGTCGGGGTGTTACACCGCATCTAAAGCATTTCCTATCACTTGTCCCTTTCTTTTCAACATGGTTCTTTTGTGATGTCTTCTTCTCATCACGAGGTTGCCTAACGAACCTACCTCTTCTCCTAAAGAACTTTTTAAAATCCCTAACCGCTAGTGCATATTCCTCATCTTCACTATCGGAACTCGAACATTCCTCATCACTAGACTCCTTCTTGGCTTTCAATGCTAGAGATCTAACTCTCTCGCCTTTGCCTTTGACTAATTCGGAGTCTTTCTTAATTATCATCTCGTGAACTTTCAAGTTTCCTATAAGTTCATCGAGTGACAATGCCGCCAAGTCCTTTGATTCTTCTATGGAGGTGACCTTTGCTCTCCATTTAGGATGTAGAGCTCTAAGAAACTTCCTAACATAGTTCTTACTAGAATAACCTTCATCAAGAGCTTTAAGACTAGTGATAATAGTATTAAATCTAGCAAAAGCATTATCTATTGACTCATCCTCCGAAATAGAGAATTGTTCATATTGTTGAACAAGAAGATCTATCTTGTTCTCTTTGACTTGGTTATTACCTTGGTGAGTGACTAAAAAAGTTTTCCAAATGTCTTTTGCCGTATTACACATAAAAATTCTTTCAAATTCCTTT
Source organism: Artemisia tridentata subsp. tridentata (assembly GCA_021014915.2). Classification (NCBI taxonomy): domain Eukaryota; kingdom Viridiplantae; phylum Streptophyta; class Magnoliopsida; order Asterales; family Asteraceae; genus Artemisia; species Artemisia tridentata. The sequence goes on from CP139504.1 coordinate 253,232,775, forward strand.
TTAGGCAAAGCATTATAAATCATCATTTTAGCCTCATTATTTTTAGCTAATTTCCTTTTAAGTTCATCACTTTGTTTATCATAAGAAACTATTTCATCCTTTTTAGTTTCCGGATTCTTTTGAATAGGTTGAAAGTCACCCTCGGTAATAACATGCCAAAGATCAATGTCTTTTGATTTCACATACGTTTCGAATCTTGTTTTCCAATAAATAAAATAATCGGTTTCGAAAAGTGGTGGTCTTTGCATAGATTGCCCTTCTAGATATTTGTCGGAATCCATTGATCGGTTCAAGCTTTAAAATACAATATACCTTAAAAACTTGACTGACGTGGCTCCTGATACCAATTGTGGGAAACTAGAAGGGGGGGGGGTTGAATAGTTTACCGGTTTAAAAAAACTTCTTTTAAAAAACTTGTTTTAAAAGTATGCTATCGGAAACTTTGATTCGAACTCTATGTGTAATCAAACAACACCAATATGAACTACAAACTAAGTTACGTAATAATAACAAATAAAAGTAAAGAGTAGAGTTGGAAAGATCAAACCGAGACAGAGGATTTATAGTGGTTCGGCTACGAAGCTCTTCTTCGCCCTACTCCACTCCCCGAGCACCACACTCGAGAGTTTCAAGCACTATGTCAACAACCTCCCTTAAGGCGGAGAAAACCGTACACGTCGCTTATCCTATTTCCGACACTAAGCTAGATGTCGAGTGCTAATTTTAGCTAGCACCAATCTACCAAGGTCCACGTGACCAAACACACAAGCCCAATGGCTTCAAGAGATCACCAAGATCTCAACACGATCACAACGATCAACACTCACTTCACTCTACTTAACTAACACTAACCTAATGACCCTTGATCTTCTTGATCAATCACACAAGCCCAATGGCTTCAAGAGATGTTCACTATCTCTATAGATCACACTTGATCTTCACTCTCACTCACAAAAAGAAAATAAGCTTGATGTATGCTAAGACACAACAAGGTTGTAACAAGAGTTACAAAAAACCTATCAACTATAACTCTAGTATCTTCTTGATTACTTGAGTTCTTCTCTTGCTAATGAAGAGGGATGACAACACCTTGTATCAACTTGGATACTTGTGTTCTTCTCTTGCTAGTGAAGAGGTATGAAGAGGATCACTTGAAGGATGATTGGATCACTCTTGAAACAAAGAAAAACTAATCTAATTGACCCTTAGAAGTGAAAGGTGTGAGAGGGTTTAACTAAGGGATTTTTCTGTGTGTGAAGGGTGCCTAAACCTGTGAAAGAGGTGGGTATTTATAGGCAAAGAAAATCTGAACGTTACAATTCAAAATGGTACGGACGGCTCCACTAAATGACCCATGGCTCCGTTAAATTTAACGGTACCGTGGAGCCGTGGTAGACTAGGACGCTCCAAATTTTGTCTTTTCTGGTGAAAACTTATTTGGGGAAGGTTGGAGCTGATTTTGGGGGGAAAAATAGCTGTTGTGATTTTCAAACTTATTTTTCCATTAAAACATTTCTTAATATTTCAAAAATAATTTGTCATGTGTATTTTTGAAAAAATGTTTTGTCCCATTTAAAATGTGAATTTTCAAAACATGAATTCACTTCTTTGATCACTAGTCCAAGTTGTAACTTTGTTCAAGAGTGATTTGCGTAGAAACGGGATCTTCCGATTAAAAACTTGTTAACGTTAATTTTAACGTAACGTGAGTTCACATTTTGTCATCCTCAAAACGTGAAGTAATCGAAAGATATAAATAACGTTTTTAGAACATTATTTGCATCAACAAATGTGACAGAAATGATGAGTATTTAGACACTCATCAATCCCCCACACTAAACTATTGCTAGTCCCTAGCAATATTTTATGAAAATTTAGTTGATTTTATCTCTTTACCAAAAGCCATTACTTCTGGAGTAGCCAATGTTTTAGTATGTGATACTTTGGTACAATGATAACCAAATGATTTTGAGCAAACCATCAGCTGTCAACGGATTTGTTATGTCTTTACCAAAATCCGTTTGCTTCTGGACTAGCCAACTCTTAGATAAAATACAGTTATTATCTTTGGTAAGCTGATTACCAAATATGGTTTTCCACTGCCTTTATCACAAGCCATAACCTTGCGGGCTAGCCAACTCTTTACTTATAAAGATATGGTGAGTCGAATACCATACAATTTTAGGCAAATTGTAAGCCATGAACGGATTTGAGACATCTTTACCAAGAGTCGTTTGCTCTCGGATTAGCCAATCCTTATGTGGGTTAGACATGGCGGATTTATAACATTTATTGCGTTCTAAGTGAGAAAAAATTATAAAATTTTGGCCAAAAATGGGGGTACTAGATGGTACATTTGATCAAATTCGCTAGAATTCCCCCCCACACTTAGAACTGAATATTGCCCTCAATATTCAAAGTACCGGCTATTATGCCGTCACTTAGAACGTAAAAAGGAAATACTAATAGCTTTTTTTTTTTTTTTTTTTTTTTAGCAAACATATATACAACATGTGGGGCATCTCCCCCACACTAGGGTGAGACATGGGTGAAAACCCATGTTTTACTACTGTTTTTATTAACCGAGTCGCTAGCTTGATTCGACCCCGAATTCATTGGTTCATGGGGAAGTAAGTGGAACAAAAAATCTCCATCGGACTTTCGTTCAAAATGCTTGGATAACCACTTGAACATAAGAAAGTTCCACACCGATGAGATAAATCCGGCTTTTAAACCAATGTTAGATGGAAAATGCCGGGGTCAAAGGTAATATCCTCACTCCCAAATGAGTGAAAGATAGGGGAAATCACTGGGTAGGTGAAGGGAAGAAGAGAGATCTGAATAGCAACTAACATAAGAACTTCCTCCTCAAGAATTGCATATTCAATTGGAGGAGGCAAGTCCTTAAACTTGATCTCAGGAAATTTATCAGTTTCCTCAACTGACTTGATTTCCTCATTATGAAGTTCAACGGGAGGGAGAGGAGGAGAATTGTCCTGATTTAACAATTTCTCAAGAAGAAGAATACCTCCCTCCAGATCAATCTCAGCGTTATCAATTCCTTCTAGAAATGAATCACACTTGAGAAAAGCCTCGATCTCTTCCAAATTGGAATCACTTCCCTCAAACGGAGTGAGAGAAGGGGAAGAGTCGGAAATGAAAGGCAGAGAAGATGTGGTGGGATCACCACTCACAGAATTATGAAAGTAACCAACACTTTCTTGAGAGTACTCCTTTGAAGCAACATCAATGAAATCGATTCGGTTAACCGATTTAGAATCATAATTTGAGGATTACCTCGAAGTTTGATCATGTTTAAAGGTAACAGCTTCATTATCCACATACAAGGTGATCTCATGCTTAAATACATCAATAAGAGCATGGCCCGTTTTTAGGAATCCTCTTCCAAGAATGAGAGGAACCTTTTGATCTGCGTCGAATTCAACAACCACAAAGTCAGCTGGAAAATGGAACTTCCCTACTTTTACAAACACGTCCTCGGCAATGCCGAGAGGAAGTGATATAGTTCGATCTGCAAGCTCAAGAGTCATGCAGGTAGGAGTAAGAGCCGGAAGAGAAAGTTCCTTCCATACTGAATGAGGCATCAGGTTGATGCTTGCACCTAGATCAGCCAAGGCATAGCATTCAACCATTCCCGAAAATACACAGGGTATTAGAAACTTTCCGGGATCTCCAAGCTTCTCCGGAAGCTTTTTTAAGATAACCGCTGAGCAGTTCTCATTTAATGGAGTTTTAGCCATTTCAATCAGTTTTTCCTTATTGCTTAACAAGTGTTTGATTGTTGATGCAAACTTGGGCATCAGAATGATAGCATCCGCAAAACTTATGTCAAAATGTAATTCTTTAAAGATTTGAAAGAATTTGTCCATTTGTTGACTAGCCTTCTCACGGAGCTTTTGCTCATTTAAGCGCGATGGGTAAGGAATGTAAGGTTTGGATTTAGGGGCAATGACTTTAGGAGTCTCAACAGATTCAAAGACAACTCCTGGTTTGGATTTATTTTTCGGGACAACCGGAGGATGGACTTGTGCTGTACTTTGTGGGCTTGGAATTTGCACTTTGTCCGTTGTATCCTTCGTCTCTTTTTCCATTTCAAACAACGGAGGAGGAATAGGACCAGAGGGTCCCTCATAAGCAGCACCACTCCGAGTGGTGATAGCTTTGGCGAAAGTGGTATTTTCATCATCATCACTGTCATCAAGCACACTGACAGGAGTAGCATTGAGCATATTGGAATAAGCTCTGGCTGTTCTTTGCTCACTAAGTTTGTTTGACAAACTTTTAACCGTAAATCGTGAAAAAGTAGGATCTATTCTTGACGGTTGAGGAGCAATTGTGGGTGTAGAATTTTGGACAACCATAGGTTGGACGTATTTAGCACTTCCATTGTTAGAGGGAAGTACCGGGTCCTTTATCACCTTGAGTCCAACATGAGCTTTACCACTACGTGTAGTGACAGCTTTGAGTTCACCCCTTGGGTTGACAACAGTGTTACTTGGGAGACCTCCCGAGGTAGAAGGTAGATCATTTAAAGACTTTTTTATATCATTTATTTGGGTAACCAATAACCGGTTTGTCTCATATTGGGTCCTATTTGTCTCCTCTTGGGATTTTATGAATTGCTTAAGCAACTCATCTGAGGACGTCTGATTTTGGTTTTGGACATTCCATGGTTTTTGGTTATGATTACCCTGATTCTGACCTCGGTTTTGATTGAAATTTTGGGAATTGTTAAAATTTTGTCCCTGATTTTGAACAAAGCGATTTTGATTATTCTGATTTGGCACGGGTGGAAAACCAGGTGGTACCATAGCATTCGGTGCTCGGTATTGAGTTTCAGCATGCGGACGGTATTGATTTTGGTTTACTGCAGCTACGGGAGCTGGGTAAAGAGAAGCATCGGTTGCTTGACAATCATAATACGCATGTGGGCCACCACAAGTTTCACACACTTTGTTTATTGCTTTGATTTGTTCCGGTTTATGAATTTCACTCTTCAATTCTTTATTTCCTTATATACACGCATTGCGTCCGTTAGAAAGGCTAACTCTGATGAGTTACCGGATGAAGAAGCAGGAGTGACAGGAACATTCACTTTGTTTCGAGAAATAGGAACTTTTGATTTATTTTCACAAATTTCAACCACCTCTTTAGGTTTACGATTCAAGATATTGCCACCGGCGGCTGCGTTAAGTGCATCTTGATCGTTTTGGTTCAACCCATTATAAAACGTATTGATCTGTTGTAACTCCGTGAAATCGTGATGTGGGCATTTTCTTAGGAGATCTTTAAATCTGTCCCATGCCTCTCCGAAATTTTCATCGAAACCTTGACGAAATCCAGCAATTTCATTTTTTAGATTAGTCGTCTTTGATGGAGGGAAGAAATAATTGACAAATTTCTTTACGAGATCTTCCCAGGTTTCAATGGATCGAGGGGGTTCTTTATCCAGCCAAATCCGGGCTGCCCCTTCGAGTGAGAATGGAAATAACATCAATTTGATAACTGTTTGCGGCACATTCTTGTAGTTGATTGTAGAGGTCAACTTGTTGAACCAACGAATGTGTGCATATGGATCCTCTCGTTCAAACCCGTGGAATTGGTTTGTGGAAACGAGCTGAATCAAATGTGTTTTCAGTTCAAAATGATCAGAATCGATGGGTGGTAAAACGATGGCATCTCCGTAACCCTCGGTGGGTGCTTGGAGCATCTTAGCCATTGTGCGTTCGTCTGCCATATTATCAGTGGGAACAGTACGAATCTCGGGTTCGACTATTTGGGCAGCACGTCTACGATTACGTCTTCTCGGAATATCTACGAGTTCACGTAAAGGGCTTGAAGACGTGGAAGAACGAGTGCGCATGCACTAAATAAAATATTTCAATTAAAACAAGATCGAAGCAAAACACAAGTGAACTTAAACCAACAATCAACAAGCGTACGGTAGCTCTCTAAAAGATAAACGCACAGAGTGGCGGAGAAGCAAAGGTGGGCAATTAATGCTCCTTAAAAACCCGCTTCTTTCAGTTCGACAATTTAATGTCAAACTATCCTTAAACCTCCGTTATAGTTTGTTTATCAATCAAAGGTGAGCCGATATTCGCAAGTGATACAGAGGCAAGTTTTAAACTTTGGTTTGGGAACTTATTATGGTCGTACCCCCAGTTAGGTAGTACTCTGTCTTGGTTCTCGATGGTAAATTTTATTGTTGTTTATTAAACAAAGAAAACGGAAAATGTTTTTGGTGTTTTTTTTTTTTTTTTTTTTTTTTTTTTTTTTTTTTTTTTTTAATGATAATATATATAGAAAAGAAAAGAAAAATATTTTTGTATTTTATATTGGTTTATGGGAAATAGGAACTTCTGGAAGAAGGATCTCAAATCACTAATCGCTTAAACTCTACACAATTGTCGCAACACAACCTCCCCGGCAGCGGCGCCAAAATTTGATCCGTGCTAAATAGATATATAAATATTATGCAACGACGGATACACGTGAATAAATACAAATCACCCCTTTGTGAAAAAGGATACTTGCAAAAACTCACGTTTGTGTGTGTAGTGTGAAACCAGGTAAGTGATTACCCGGATCGTTTCCCAACGAGGTGTGAATGGGCAAACTGTGGAAAGTTTTGGATCAGAGTGACTGATGATTAGATATTATTGGATTTTGCTTTTTTTATATCTAATTAACAAATGAGAAACAAATATATAAGAGAAAATTAAACGCGAATTAATAAACTAAAAACGCGTAACGGGAAATCTAAAATGGGACAAAAACTGAAATATTATGAAATCTAATCTTACAAGTGTAAAATTATTTAAAACTTATTTTAAAACTAAAATTATATTTTTTATACTTTATATTTAATTATTTATTATTTAATTACTTTTTAAACTATTTTAATTTATAATAAATACTAAATGAACAAAGAAAAATCTAAAACTTTTTCTATAAATATTAAGAGGTAAAAAGAAGCTAAGAAAATTATAAAATGAAAAATGCTTAATTAAAAATTTAAAAAGATAAAATCTATTAAATAGAAGCTATCACTTATTTTCTATTTTATTTTTCTTAAGGTCTAAAAAGATTATTATATTTTTCCTAGATTCTACTTAATGAAAGAAAATTATGAAAATTAAAATTATATTTTTCTGATTAATATTCTATTTATTATGATTTAATTACTATTATAAACTAATTAAAATGATTAAAAATATCAAATGACTTAGGAAAAATCTGAAAAATTCAGGATAAGTCTAAATTAATATTCTTAATGAAGGAAAATTAAAATCAAAAGTCTACTAAACCCTAATAAGCAGGTGGGCAGATAAGCAGTTTGGCAAATAAGCCAAAAATAAGCTAATAAGCTCAAAACTCTACCCAAGGCTCAGGACAAGATTAATATACTATTAGAAGCTTAAAAAAAACTTAAAAACACAAATGAGCACAAGTAATAAGCAAGATAAGCACTAGGGCAGTAGTAAAACTTATGCAGAAACTCAGGAAAATGGCCAAATTGCAAAGCAGATTAAGCAATCAATAAGCTGATAAGTTAGAACTTTTATGGGGGCAAAAGATTGCTAGTACTATGAGCTATTCAAAAACACAAAAAGCAAGGCCTCAGCTAATCTAGATAAGCCACAAATGAGTTGAGTTCAGCAGCTTAAGCAACTCAGTATACACTGAGTCTGCTGTGTGCAGAGTTGTGCAGAAGTGCACAACACCAAAGGGACCTAATACAACTTTATTAGCTACTCTAAATGGTTCACAAAGGACTCAGAAAAGCAAAGAAAAAGGCCAAAATGAGGTCATGGCTTATTCTAGCTTATTTGGCCTTTTTGAGGTCTGATTTCACCACAGACCCTTCAAATCTAGATTTTCTATTGAATTGGCTAAATAGGACTTAGAAACAGCTTATATAGAACATATTAAGCTGGTTTGAAGTTGGGGTTTTGGCAAATGAACAGTAGAAAGCTATATGACCTTCTTAAGCCAAACAGCCCTTTATAGGGACTGTTTTGGATTTTTTAACTGAAACAGGTTTATTAAAGCTAGAAATCTGAACAAACTAAGTTTATTTAACTTATTTGAGTACTAATTGATATTTAAAAACTGAAATAAGCTAATAATTAAGCTATGTCTATTTAAGGTCTATTTTTGGCTTTTATATGTTTTTAAAGTAAAATAAAGACAAATGCTATTTAAATATGATCTACTGATGAAATATAACTGAAATATATCTAAGAACTACTAATAAGCTGGAAATAACAATGACAAGCTATGAATAAGCTATTCTACAGTAATATAGTAAATAAAGCAAAAATGAGAAAATAAGCTTACAACTGAGAAGCTTATGGAACTAAGAACTAATGATCAGAACCAATCTAGCTTGTCAGAAACAAGCTAGAAAACCCAGAAAAACCTTTCTGAATAGCTTGTACCACCCAGAAGCTTATTTTCTGTTTATGTTGACCATCTGTTGACTTCCTTCCTTCTTTGAAATTTAAGCAGCTTATAACTAATATAAGCTTACACAAAGCTATGAAAAGCTTTTATAAGCTTATAGAAAGGGTAATTATGGCTTTTGAGTAGCTTTTAACAACTTAGATAATTTAATTCGAACTACAGTAAAACTTGAAATTGTGAAGTAACTAAAATTTAAGCCAAGATGTATTTAAATTAGAACCAAATGACTGTAAATTGATTATATTGATTACTGGAAATGCAAATTACAATAAGTAAAAGACTTGGAAATAAAAACGAGTTACACTAAATTTAACTACTCCTTTCTAATCTATTACAAAGCCCTATAAATACTAAATATTGCTGGGAAACTCCTTGTCGACATCTCTGATCAATCCTGCACCCTTGGATGGCTTCAAATCAATCTCAGCTGTTCAAACTACTTTTGGCGCCAAAAGTCTCACAAGTGGTTTCGAGCAGGTTTTTGGTAATTAAAGAAATTTGGGAGGATGTGGAGGTGGAAGGGAGTGGTTAGACAGCTGGGGTGATGAGGTGGGGGGTTGAGGGATGTAGCAGAGAAACTATGGGTGAGGTGGTTTTGGCGGTTTAAGTGGTATAGAAGAAGAGAAGTTTGACTTTGGGTCAAACTTCTGGGTTTTAACTAAAGGGTTGGATCGGGTTTGGTTTATATGTGGATTGGGCTTGTGGGCTGGGGGATGTAACTGGGTTGGGTAGGGTAATTGTTTGGTTTTATTTTGGGTTTGTATATATAAGGGTCCGGTTGGTTTGTTAAATAAGCACAAGGACCATTTTTGTATTTTCTGAATTTTGAAGGGTTGAAATTGTAATTTTACCAAAGTTATCAAAAGGGTCTATTTTGCCAATTATAAATAGCACAAGGGTTTTATTTGATAAATTACAATTTTTAAAACCCGATGACTAATTTTGCCAATTATGAAACTTGAGGGGTAAAAATTGTCATTTTTAGAAAACTTTCATCCAGAGACTAAAAGTGAACATGTTTGATATCCCAAGGACTAAAGTTGACTTTTCTTTCATTTTAAACCTTCAGGGACTAAATCTGCCAATTTGTGAAACTTCAGGGACTGAAAATGACAATTATGCAAACTTTGTTCGTTTTTCACTTGTTTTCAATCTTTTTGTTCGTGAATCATATAAAAACACATTTTATGATATTTTCTGTATTTTGAAGCATATCTGTATGTTTTTAAATGTTTTTGCAGATAAAATGTGACAGAAATTATGAGTATTTAGACACTCATCAGAAGCACACAAATTATCAGTTGTATTATAAAATTTATAATTCTACTCTAGCAAAGAGTTATAATCAAATAAAAAGAAATGTTAAAATAAGAAGGATGAGAAGAAATCACAATCACATATTTCAGATGCATCTACAAAAATAGATGCATCTCCTCTTAAAATTTTCTCTTTTATTTGAAATGTATGGCATGGAATACTTTTTATTCTTCTTATTTTTGTTTTTCTTCTTACTGGATCCCTTCACAGGCAAATCCATAATTGTGCAAATAAATTCAACTATTTTTATTGCCTGTTTAACACACCGGTTTTAAACTTGTTAATTGATGATAGAAATGACTAACAGCGTTTATCTTTTTAAAAATGTGATTCAAGTAGTTCGACTGCACATGCCTAACACTTACTTGCCTATTAGATAAATAAGAATGTTTGGTCTATTCAAACAAAATAATATCCTCAGGTTATTATAAAAATATAGTTACAAGTTTTGGATATGGATTAAGTCATAAAATAGTAACAAACTCCCTCCGTCTCTAAATAAGTGTCAACTGTTGACTTTTAAAGTCTTCTTTTTTAAACTTTGACCTCAAATTATTTTATTTGTATTATGTAATACTTGATGCAAAATATATGAATGGATTGAGTTTTAATTGTATTTTCATTAGTATAATTTTCACTAATTATTACATAACACAAATAAAATAATTTAAAGTCAAAGTTATAAAATAAAGACTTTAAAAGTCAATAGTGGACATTTATTTAGGGACGGAGTCATAAAATAGTAACAAACTTTCCTCATTATCTCGTTTTAGTATGTTAATTAATTAAAAGATGTGCAATAGCAATGAATTTTTATAAGTGTTTCAATTTGCAAATTTTGATGAAGTATCATACCTGAAAGTCTGACACGTGTCACCATTTATAACGTGACACGTTATCAAAATATGCAGAGTGAAATACTTACAAAAATTCGTTATTATTGCACATCTTTTAATTAAAAATTCGTTGCTATTCTATTCATTAGTCCCTTTTGGATATGCAATAGATTTCAATTACTTCATTTCAATGGACTGATTGTTAATTAGTATGACCAGGTAACACGTAAGTTAAATAACTGGTTTTCTATGGGTGAAAAAAATTGGCGAATTCACAAGCAGAAGTACAACTTTACACAAAATTAATTATAAATAAAATAAGCATTAATGTGTTCCATACCACCAAAGAACTCTAGTCCAAGAGTCCAGGATCTACCTCATGTAAAGTGGATGATGGGTTTGCTATTTCTTTATTGCAAAAAAGTTTAATAATAGAGTTGGTTGAGTTCTAAGCCATACTTTAGCAACGGATATATGCTCATAGCTATTAAAATTAGCTTTGTTATCGACCTTAATGTGAATAAAATGCGAGTGTTTTTATGGTGGAACTATGAACACAATCTTTGATCCAAATACATGTTGGATATCACATAGCGATTAGATTGATTTTTTTAATCAGACAACACAAAGAGCACCTTAAAAAATCAAAATATGAGAAACCGAACCTACATCTCTATCTCCCGTCGCTCTAGAACTCTTGGAAGCTATGACACCATTATGGCTCTTTGTTTTCATGTCTTCGTTAAATTAAAACGTTTTTAACTTTTAAAATAGCCACCTCAAAAGTTGTTTAATGGTAAGGCGTCACAAAGTCTCGAAGAGACTAGGCTTAAACCTCAGTATATAATTTTTCAAAAAGTCTCCACTTTCTAAAACTTTTAAAAGTAAGGAGTATGTCACAGTGACACATGACACCGATGAAAAACCAAAATTTTCATTTTTTTTTATAGGTAGAGCCGTAGAGGGCTACCTGGTAAACTATATTGTAAACACGTCAAAACGTTTACGTACATAAAAATGTGGACGAGTTTCACATTATCCAATGACACAAATAAAATGCAGCAAGCAACACCATTTACATACTAGATGATCACCCCATTAGGGAGCTTCCAATTTTCAATCATCTTCAAAACATTACTCGAACTCTTGAATTTCATCGTAAGTAGCGCCGGCCCAACCGTAATAACGATGATGTCTCGAACTTGAGAAACACATATCTTGAGTCTTTACCAAAAAGACAATTATTTCGTTATTGCCAAATGAAGTATGAAGTAGCAGCCACAATCAAACAACCAATAACACTTATGTTGGCGTATGTGTCCGGACGGCTTAACTCGTCCGGACGCCGGAAGAAGCAAGGTCATCCGGCAATGGCCGAAAGGCACATAGATCGTTCAGATAAAACAGCTGTCAACAACAGAACAAGTGGCAATATCCTTTGACAGATGGCAGCTGCAGACGCCGCCGCCGCCGCCCCGGGATTTACGGGATTATGTCTGAGACATGTTTCCTGAAAACCCGGCGCCGCCATTTCAGGTACCAAAGCTGGGCACTATAAATACCCAGCTCATTTACTACTCTCAACCAACTAATTTATTAGCATTTACTTCATACTACTGTTCATATCCTCTCGGAATATAAAATACTTACTCTCACGCCGGAGGTGGGTCCTGGGATAACACCCGAGGCGAGCCTAACGCGTATTGTTGTGTGCAGATACCGGAGGTTCCTTGGAGACCGAAGGGATCGATATACAAGCATCTCGGAAGAACCCTTATTCAGTTCAACCGAAAGCCCTCCTTTATTTGTCCGGAGTGGTTGCAAGAAATTACTTCAACAAATTGGCGCCATCCGTGGGACCAACTGCTCGATCTACCCAAAGGCCGAGATGGCTGGTCCTACACACTTAAAAAGGAAAATGATAGACGCTGAGGAGGAATGGATGAACACCCCGATCAGTTTTCCGGCCATCCTTCCGGGAGACGTGTCGGACGAACCTTTGATAGTTGAAGCCGAGGTGAAGGGTTACACTATACGGAGGATCTATGTAGACCAAGGCGCTTCGGTTGAAGTAATGTATGAACACTGTTTCGAGCACTTATGCCCCTCCATCAAAGCCAAACTGAAAGAAACCAAAACTCCATTGATAGGATTCACGGGGGAGTCCATAAAGCCATTAGGGAAGATCGAATTGGAAGTCTGTTTTGGGAGCCAAGGTTTATTACGTCGGACTATGATGAAGTTTGCCGTGATAAGATCTCCGTCTCCATACAACATTATTCTGGGGCGCTCGGGTTTAAAGAAGCTACGGGCCATTCCTTCAACTATCCACTCAATGATGAAATTCCCCACCCCTAAGGGCATAGCGACCTTAGTCACCCGGTCAGTAATTGTTTCGGAATGCCGCAAGTTGGAGGAGAAACAAATGATAGAGAAAGGAGCAAAGAAGGAACCCCAGAGTACCGACGTAACAGAGAAAGCTCCGGGGAAAAAGAAAGGAATAATGGTACATCCGGCTTACCCGGATCAACTGGTAACCATCGGAGGAAATTTTTCCTCGGAATGCAGAAGACAACTAATCACGCTGCTCAAAAACAATCAGGATGTGTTCGCCTGGGAACCTGCGGATATGACAGGGGTACCCCGACGGATTACCGAACACACGCTAAATGTGAACGTCCAAGATAGGCCGGTGGCACAGAAGAAGAGAACCTACTCGGACGAAAAGAACCAGGCCATAACCAAAGAGGTGGAAGAATGGGTAAAGGCTGGAATAGTTCGGCCGGTGCGATACCCTACATGGATTTCGAACCCAGTTTTGGTGAAGAAATCCGACGGTAGTTGGAGGATGTGCATCGATTTTAAAAACCTCAACTCATCTTGTCAAAAAGACTACTACCCGCTACCCGACATTGATTGGAAGATAGAGTCAGTTATGGGATTCCGGTACAAATGTTTCTTGGATGCTTATAAAGGATACCACCAAGTGCAAATGGCCAAAGAGGACGAGGAAAAAACAGCTTTCTACACCGAGCATGGAACGTACTGTTACACCAAAATGCCGTTCGGATTAAAGAACGCTGGAGCCACGTACCAACGGTTAGTGGATTCAGCCTTCCGGTCGCAGATAGGAAGAAATCTCGAAGCTTACGTAGATGATATGGTAATAAAAAGCAAGACTGAAAAGGAGTTGCTGGCCGACATAGCGGAAACGTTCGATAACCTTTGGAGAATCAATATGAAGTTGAATCCCAAGAAATGCTCTTTCGGGGTAGAGGAAGGAACATTTCTGGGATATATGGTGACATCCAAAGGGATTAGGGCCAATCCGAAGAAAACAAGGGCTATTGTGGACATGCAGTCCCCGAAATCGCTCAAAGAGATGCAGAGTTTAAGCGGTAAGCTGGCAGCTTTGAACCGGTTCCTATCCAAGTCAGCAGAGAGAGCGCTCCCATTCTTCGAGACGTTAAGGAATATTACGAAAGAAAATCAGGACGAGTATCGGTGGACGGACCAGGCCGAAGAAGCTTTTCAAGAAATGAGGAAGATGATCCTCGAACTTCCTTACCTGGCAACTCCGAGGCCAAAAGAGGACCTATACGCATACCTCTCGGCATCGAAAGGGGCAATAACTGGAGTGCTTCTGGTAGAAAGGGAAGGGAAGCAAATCCCAATACATTATGTTAGCCGAACGTTGCACGAGGCCGAACAGAATTATGCTCCGGTCGAGAAGTTAGCTCTAGCCCTGCTGCACACGTCTAGAAGACTTCGGAGATACTTCGAAGCCCATCCAATAAAAGTCATTACCGATCAGCCCATCAAGCAAATACTGAATAAGGCGGAAGAATCCGGGAGAATGGTCAAATATACCGTGGAATTAGGAGTTTATAACATCACTTATGTCCCCCGAAGCGCGGTCAAAGGACAAGTCCTCGCGGATTTCATAACAGAAATACCTATGGGGACATCCGGTCAAGACGCGAAAGAGGAAGGTAAGGAGATATGTAACATCTCCAATCAAGAACAATGGGTGTTGTATACCGATGGAGCCTCCAGTAAGTCAGGTGCCGGAGCAGGCCTGGTACTGATTAGTCCGGATCAAACGGAGTACACCTATGCTATCCGGCTAAACTTCAAGAGCACCAACAAAGAAGCGGAATAAGAAGCCTTGCTTGCAGGATTGAGGATTGCTCGAAAGATGGAAATCCGGATATTGGAAGTCAGAGTGGACTCCAATTTGGTAGCAAGCCAGATCAACGGGGAATTCGTAGCATCCAAAGATAGTATGATAAAATACCTAGCCAAAGCCAAAGAGCAGATCGCATGCTTTGATCAGTTCAAAATCCAAAGTATCCCAAGGGCCCAGAACCAGAAAGCCGATATACTCAGCAAATTAGCGTCCATGGCTTTCGACCACCTAACAAAGGAAACCATAGTTGAAGTTTTGGAAAAGCCATTAACAGAGGAGGAGGAGGTAGTCAATGCCATTATAGAGGAAGAGGAGGAAAATTGGATGACCCCAATCATTCGGTGCAAGCAAGAAGGCATTTGGCTGGAGGACCAAAATGAGGCTCGGTCTCTTCGAATAAAGATAACCCAATTTACTATGGTAGGCAATGTACTTTTCAAGAAATCCTATTTGGGACCGATGCTGAGATGTGTTGGACCGCTCCAAGCTAATTATATCATCCGAGAAGTACATGAAGGAGCGTGCGGGATGCACTCCGGGCCGTGATCCATCGTGGCAAAGTTAATGCGGCAGGGATACTACTGGCCGACCATGCATCGAGACACCAGGGAAGTGATTCAGAAGTGTGATTCTTGTCAGATACGTGCACCCGTTCCGAGACTCCCAAAAACCGTGCTCACTTCAATAATGGCTCCATGGCCCTTTTATCAGTGGGGCATGGACGTGTTGGGTCCCCTGCCAGAAGCTCCGGGAAAAATCAAGTATGTTATTGTGGCCATCGACTATTTTACTAAATGGATGAAAGCCAAGCCGTTGGTTCATACGACCGGGAAAGAGGTAAAGAAGTTTGTCTGGGAGAACATAGTATGCAGGTTCGGTTTGCCCAGGGTGATTATCACGGAAAATGGAAGCAATTTCATTCACGACCCTTTCAAAAGTTGGTGTGAGCGCCTGAATATAACCCAGATAAATACTGCTGTAGCCCATGCTCAGGCCAACGATTGGTGGAAAGAGCAAACAAGAGTTTGATGAAGGGGTTCAAATCAAGGCTGGGTAGGGAAAGAGCTGGATGGGTGGATGAACTGCCGAATGTCCTGTGGGCACACCGCACGTCTTTGAAAACAAGCAACGGAGAAACGCCATTCAGCCTTACGTATGGTAGCGAAGCAGTCATACCGGCAGAAATAGGGATGCCAACCTTTCGGACCATGATGACCAAGGAAAAAGAAAATGACGAGGGGATCTGTTTAAACCTCGATCTCCTACAAGAACGAAGGGAGATGGCTGCGATACGAGAGGCAAAATACAAGAAGAAAGTGGAGCAATATTACAACCGAAGGGTTCGTGCCGAATCATTTAAGGTAGGTGATTTTGTGTACCGAAGGAATGAAGCAAGCAGGGTCGAGAATCAGGGAAAGTTAGGACCCAATTGGGAGGGACCCTACCGGGTCGTGGAAGCATATCAGACTGGATCTTACAAGCTAGAGACAATGGAAGAAAAGGAAGTGCCACGAGCTTGGCATGCGGTTAACCTTAGAAAATGTTTTTTGTAAATAACTTAAATATGCCTAATGTAAACATCCGAAAGGAGTTTGTTTGATTATTTTTAATGACAAAGCGCAGTTATCCCACAGTTAGAGGGAAACGATTCATGTTATGCATTGAACTCTTGTATCATTTGTTGTTTTCTGAACATAATTAGAAAATGGCCCCTCCGAGAGGTTCACGCCCTCCGGAGATCTTTGTGGTCAATGTTTGAAGTCCTGGCGGAAAGGCTGAAATCATATTTGGAACATAAGTAGAAAGTGATCCCTCCGAGAGGTTCGTGCCCTCCGGAGATCTTTGTGATCAATGTTAATTGTTTTCCGAACATAATTAGAAAATGGCCCCTTCGAGAGGTTCACGCCCTCCGGAGATCTTTGTGGTCAATGTTCGAAGTCCTGGCGGAAAGGCTGAAATCATATTTGGAACATAAGTAGAAAGTGATCCCTCCGAGAGGTTCGTGCCCTCCGGAGATCTTTGTGATCAATGTTCATTGTTTTCCGAACATAATTAGAAAATGGCCCCTCCGAGAGGTTCACGCCCTCCGGAGATCTTTGTGGTCAATGTTCGAAGTCCTAGCGGAAAGGCTGAAATCACATTTGGAACATAAGTAGAAAGTGGTCCCTCCGAGAGGTTCGTGCCCTCCGGAGATTAGTGATCAATGTTCATTATTTGCTGGACATAATTAGAAAATGGCCCCCCCCCCCGAGAGGTTCACGCCCTCCGAGGAGTGTGTGGTCAATGTCCAAGGATGGTTAATACTCAAAAAGGGGCGGCCACATAATCATTCATTGCCTCTCGAACATAAGTCGAAAATGACCTCTCCGAGAGGTTCGTGCCCTCCGGAGAGTTTGTGGTCAGTGTTCGAGAAGGAAACAACCATGCGGTCGAGGCGGAAAGCGTTGCCGAAAGGCACAGGTAACGTATTGCAAACATATATGTAAAAAAAAAAAAAAAGAAAAGAGGAGGGAAAAGCCTTTTGAGAAGTAGCAAAATATGACATTACATAACTTCCAAACATACGAAAGGCGTTAGGGATATAACAGTTTGTTATTACATTCATCCGAATCATATTAACTATTTACAAATTAGTCTAACGGCCCAAGGGCCTTACACCAAAAATTGTTCTTGAGTATTTTCTTCGGACGGGTCATTCTTGAGTATTCTCTTCAGCGGAGGGACCTTCGGCGAAGGAATCGTTCGGTGCAGGGTCAGGAATCAGGTCCATTATTTCCGACAGGGGTCTATCCGCGGCATCGCTCACCTTCTGAATGTACGGATATTCCGCGGAAAAGAGGCCATCGTACAAAGGATCAAACTTCTGGTCCGCCTCCACATCCAAATCATCTATCTCGGCCACAATTTTGGCCACATCCTCCGGCTTACGACCCACGGAGACAGCTTCCAAGAACCCAGACTGGGAGGACAAACTAAAAGGCTCAGCCAAACGTTGTTTGTACTCGTGACTGTTCAAGAGCCACCACTTCCGGAATGCACTCCTTCACCAGCTTGTGGCGTTCGATATCCGTTTGGCCTAGTCTAACGGCCAGGTCGGCCCTTTCCTTGTATAGCTCAGAATTTTCCCCCCTCCTCGACAGCAAGTTTGTCCTCAACATCTTTCAACTCGGCTTCTAAGGCCTTGATTCGATCCGAAGAAACCCTCCTCCCTTCATCTCTCGCCTGTTCCAGCTGAGAGAGACGACCTTTGAGATCCGATTCCCTCACCATGCATCCTGCGTGCTCGTGTTTCAACTTCCGAAACTCCTCTACCTCTCGAGCGGCCTCCTCGCATCCCTCATGGGTGCGGCGCAATTGTTTATATTCTTCAAGAAGGGCCTCATATCGGCCAAGAATGTCCGAATGCGCGGCCGCACCATGACCCAATAATACCCAGCCTCTTTGAAGAGCCTCCGAATCACCCAAGCTTTGAAAATAAAACTCCTCTCGAGGAGTGGGCAGGTTCATCATCAAGTCTTTACAAACAACCCCTCTATTCAAACGATCCCCTCTTCTGACTGACCAATCCGGGACAAACACCGCAGCTGGATCACCCTCGGCTATAACTCTAAGCTTGCCATGTCCAGAAGCCTGTACGGAAGGACCCTCTGAAAGGAGAAAAAGATAATCGTTATCAAAAAGATGTAGGGCAATGGGAGAAGCGCAAGATAAGCAGTTAAACGACTTACCAACATCAGCAGTTCCGGAGGCAAAATTCGATCCTTCCGGGCGACTCCCGATGTCTTCCGGACGAAGTGACCGGATTGGGGTTGGGTTCGGGATGACCTCGACCTCCGGTGATTCCGGTTCCAAATCCACCACGGGAGTCTCTATCGGTCTACGCCTCTTGGCCGGACGGGCCGCACCACTACTACCCTCGCCAAGCTAAACTCGCGCTCGTGCCTTTTTTGCCCCTGCTCCCTTCTGGGCTCGCAGAGCATCCCGGGTGACGTTATGTTTTTGTTTTCTGCGTTTGGCTTCCAAGACCCGAGCGTCAGCCCTCTCGACCCTCATCTCCTCGGCCGACTTCTCCGGTATATCGGCATTCGAAGTGGCGGGAAAAGTCACATGCAGCTCGTGAGACTCACCCTCACGGTACTTATCGCCCCTGACCATTGAAACACCCTCACGGACCATGGGGTTGATCAGATATTCAGACATCGACACAACTGCAAAAGGGAAAAAGAACACGAAATAGTTAGAAACAAACATACTTAACGAAAGTCAATTGGAGAAACAAAGACAAACAGTGAAGTCATACCTTTACCCTCGGCATCCTTAAGCGCGGCCCGGTAACCGGGATACTCCCACTGCGAGGTCAACCCCACGGCATAAAGAAAGCCCCTGGGAATCGGAATAAGGTCAATTATGTTTGCGGCCAGCTTCTCTGCATCCGCAATGCTGAACTCGCCATTCGGATACGGATCTGAAATATTAGAATCATGATGCCTCTAGGGCATGACAAAGGGGACCGCTCGCCTATCTATCAAGAAAAAATCATTCTTCCAACCCTTCAGTCCGGTCAGAATCTCCCGGAAACAAACCTTCCTCTCCTTACCACTTCGCTTCTCGAAAGAAAACCAGTGACCTTGCTTACTCAACTTATAGAAGGCCCGGAACAAGGAAGTGGTGGGAGCAACGTCCAGACTTCGGCTGTACACCTCGAAAAGTGTGGCACGGTGTAAGCCCAACGGCACTAGCTGGGAGGGATGTACCTTGTAATATTTGATGATGTCCAGAAAGAAAGTAGAGAAGGGCACGCTAAGACCACCCTCGTAAAAGTACTCCACATACAGACCAATGGCATCGCCTGGCAATTGGTCCATCGTCATGTGTGCCGGAGGTAACCTCGGATGCAAATCCCCCGGTATACCCGCGTCCGTCATCACTACATATAAACCTTCCTCGTTCAGTTGAGAGGTGTACTTTTGAATATCGAACTTAGGAAGAAACCCCCCGACCTCCTGGGTATCTTCCTCATGAATCGAGGAGGGAGAATTTGACATGGTTAACCGAATGGCGAAATACAGTCGTTCGGATTAGGAAGAAATGAGCCTCTACGAAAGATGCTTCGGAAAGATTGTCAGAACAAGAAATTACAGTGGTAAAAAACCGTAGAAATGACGCTATTTATAGGCGAAAAGAAGAATATGAAACGACGTGCCTTGTCAGCGGATGAGGTGGCATCTCCTCACTCGTGCGATATATGCGTGAACTCGTGTTGACATCTCAGAACCCTAGTAAAAATGACGGCTATCCTTAAAAAGAGATAATAATGGTTTTTGGCAGTTTATGCATGACAGCAGCCCATCGGATCCTGAACGACCCAAACCTTTCGGAATTAGTAGAACCAGACTTCGAATTTTTTAGAGTATCACACTATTGGTGAAACCAATACTATGATATTGGGGGGGACATGTTGGCGTATGTGTCCGGACGGCTTAACTCGTCCGGACGCCGGAAGAAGCAAGGTCATCCGGCAATGGCCGAAAGGCACATAGATCGTTCGGATAAAACAGCTTTCAACAACAGAACAAGTGGCAATATCCTTTGACAGATGGCAGCTGCAGACACCGCCGCCGCCGCCCCGGGATTTACGGGATTATGTCTGAGACATGTTTCCTGAAAACCCGGCGTCGCCATTTCAAGTACCAAAGCTGGGCACTATAAATACCCAGCTCATTTACTACTCTCAACCAACTAATTTATTAGCATTTACTTCATACTACTGTTCATATCCTCTCGGAATATAAAATACTTACTCTCATGCCGGAGGTGGGTCCTGGGATAAGACCCGGGGTAAGCCTAACGCGTATTGTTGTGTGCAGATACCGAAGGTTCCTTGGTGACCGAAGAGATCGATATACAAGCCTCTCAGAAGAACCCTTATTCAGTTCAACCGAAAGCCCTCCTTTATTTGTCCGGAGTGATTGCAAGAAATTACTTCAACAACTTACGGCTGCTCTTTTGTGAGCAACCCGAGATTATATCATTCCACTTAGTCGAGACATTATGCATACCTACCAAGGGTTTTACCATCGACCATACTTGCATAGAATATGAACATTAAAAGAAAAGGTTGTCATGAGAGTCTCGTTGAGTCTTACACAATGAGCATCGAAATGGGTTTAAATTAGTAGCACTAATAAAAGATCTTGTGTTTTCAGCTTCTTACGCATGATTAACCACAAGTTAAAAGAATGCCTCGGAATACAATGACTAAACCAAACAATTTTATACCAATCCACACCTCTCGGCTTAATCGAATTCCAAGAAAGAGAAACAAAATTAACCAGACCATTGCTTTCTCTCAAACCTAACTTATCTTCACGATCATTGAGAAGTGGACATGAATCTGACTTAACTCCAGGAACCAAGAGTCTCATGAATTCGGCCAGACCCATGCACCATTATTAATCAAGTCAGCCACTTTCGCCGTTGTAAGCAAACCCACTCTAGTAATGTCACGTGTAGTCAAATACCTCCTAAGAGGGCTTTGATCACACCACACATCAATCCAAAACTAGTACAAAAATGGGATATAGTCACACATGTTGTTTTTCAAACGGCCACACAATAACTTATTGTGTGACTAAATGTACCAGAATAAAATAAACAGCCACACTTGATCCGACTTGAGTGACCATTTCGGAATTACATCTGAGGCTACAGCCACACATTTGAATATTTTCGTGACTATACGTATCTTGTAAAAAAAAAATTGATTTTTTAGTCACTTGTAATTTGGGACGTGTGACGGATACAAATAATTTTGAAACATTAGTCACACTATAAATATACATATGTGACAAATATAAGTCACACAATTGAAAAGTGTGACCAAAATCCATATATGGTCACATAAAGTAATTGTGTATGTGGCTAAATCATATACTCAAGTTTGTCACACATTATTTAAACGTGACTGTTAGTTTTTGTTAAAAATTTAGCCACATATAAATTTGAAATGTGTGACAACTGAAAAGTAAGTTTGAAGCATTAGTCACAATATGAATTTAAAAGTGACAAATATATGTCACACACTTCAACAATGTGACCAAATGTGATATATGGTCACACTAAAATATTTCATGTGTTAAATTTATATGTAATATTTTACATTTCCCACACTTAGTTTTCTCAAAATAAGATTTCCCTCTCAACTTTTCACTAGCTCAGTCTAAAATTTTTGCTAAAAATAAAATTACCCCGCCTAAACTTTTCCCAAAAATCAAATTGCCCTCTACTATCTTTTATCTTTTCTATGTTGTCAGATCTCACATATGTTATCCCCAATTAATCTATCTCTCACCCTTCTCCACCGCCACAGGGTGGTTAAAAACGGGATTAAAAAACGTTTTGGTATTTTATTCGTGTGGTAAACAAATTAAACAAGTGCTTGTTTGGTTTTGATTTGGTATACGGGATCAAGCCGATATTATTAAGGTACACATTTCATGATAAATTTTCTTTAGTCGATCTACTTAAAAATAATGGGTATCTTTAAAATGCAGATTAGTGAGGATGAAATTGAATTCTTGACCGGAGGCGATGATCCCTATGATGATAAGGTTGTCTTGAACAAGCTTTTCCATCCAAATCTTAAGCTATTGATAGTCACTGAAGGTTCTAATGGTTGTAGATACTACACCAAGGTTATCTTCATTCCTTCAAAAACTAAAATATCTGGTCATGATAACGCATTTCTTACAGTTTTTGGGAGTTAGATTGTATAATTGATTCCAACTAATTTGATTAACTTTACAGTATTTCCATGGTAAAGTTGGTGGTGTTGAGGTCAAATGTGTTGATACAACAGGCACTGGTGATGCTTTTGTTGGAGGACTCCTTAGTAGTTTGGCTTCAAACCTTCAATTGTTCAAGGTACAATTATTCTACTATTGTGTTCCATGTTTTGACGATTTTCGTTCTAGTGTCATTGATTATGTAATTTGAGAACTTGAATATACACATAGAGTCATTTTGAACGCCGTCTAAAGATCAGATCCCGAGAGATTATTCTAATTAATTTCTTGAAATTTATTACTTGCCTCATTGCAGGATGAGAAGAAGCTAAGGGATGCACTAAATTTTGCAAATGTTTGCGGTGCCATCACTGTGACAGAAAGGGGAGCAATTCCATCTTTGCCAACAAACGAGACTGTTCTTAAGAAGTTGAAGGAAGCCTTATAGCCTGAACGTGTGGTAAACAAATTAAACAAGTGCTTGTTTGGTTTTGATTTGGTATACGGGTCGGTTAAAACCCGTTTGAGTTTCGGGTAAACCCAATTAGTGTCTCGGATTCTGATTTAGATGTGTTAATCTAATTTAGTTATGTTCATTAGGAGATACTCATGGTTTTGAAATGTAGTGAAAAAATAAATGGTTGTTAGTTGACTGAACATGTAATAATCAATGGGTAGGGAGGTAGCTCTGCTTTGTTTTGTGATACGGAAGAAATACTGGGAATAGGTTGCAACTTACAACTAATAGATGTTTTGTAATTATAATAACACGAGTATGAATATCAGTATATACATATTTCGTTTCATTTCATATTTTGCTGTTTTTGTTCCTGTTGATAGCATTATTATTTTTTTTTAACGTAAGTTACTAATCTCACAGATATCAGTTGGTATAATCAGTCAAATGATTGTATGTTGATGGGTGGTTTTCCGGTGCCTAGTGCCTCAGATATGTTGTAGGATGCTTGATCATCACAATAGTAAAGGAAGCGGATTGGCTTCATGGCCTTCTAGGCTAACTTCTCCACCTCCTTGTCTATTTTTTTTGTTCACTTTTAACTTGAGGACCTGACGTGTTATCATGGGATGCAGCAAAAGCCTTCATTTGAGTTATCTGGAAAGCTTGCTGCTGAAACCAATCGGGTTAAAGGTGTGGAGTAGGTAGGTATACTGAGAAAGGTATGGAAGAGTTGAACGGTGTCACACAAGTGTCAGAAATAGCTGAGAAAATAGTTATTGATAAAGATGGTTCCAAGGAAGCGACGACATGACATTACTGAAAGTTAGTCTGTTTGTCAAAGTTATGAGTCTGTTCTAAGGAAGCGACAACATGACATTACTGAAAGTGACAGTGAGGTTACCCCTGTTAATAAGTTTGAGGTGGAGGCTTTGACAAATGTTTTGAAAGAAGCAGACGCTTTTTCTGCTAGCCAGTTCGGGTATGAGGAATATGGTAGTGTGAATTCTCAGATATGTGACTTAGAATCAAGTGAAGATGATTGGAGGGTGAATGACTATCTCCACCAGCTGGATACTTGCATTGAAGTTGGAATCCAGAAACAGAATGAACACTTGTCTGTCGAGGTTTGTTTGATTAATGAATATATATATTTTATACAGAAACGTTATTTGTATTCTATGTACTTTTTCTCACTCTTTTAGTAATATAGCTTAGCAAAATTGATGCGCGGATCATGCGAAATGTCTCTGGAATAAACTGAAGGACAAAAGAAAGAATAAGGAATACAGAAAATCAAAGGATTCAAGGGTTTGATATAATTTCTAGTTTCTTATTTGTTACTGTACTGTATTAGATTATGGATTGATAAAACAATATATGATTCTAACAATGGTGTTACATGTGCAGGGTTCAAGCACATGTGACCTACATGTTTCATCCCATGACAATGGGTCAAAGGCGTATGTGCTATCTCATAATGCGTTAATATTCATGATATGATTTTAATTATTATCCCTCTTCTGATGTTACGCTAATGTTTGTTTTTCCTCAGTTCCTCCACTCCACCGGAGATAGATGAACAAGTAAGTGACAGTGACGTTGAAACTGGTTCTGTGCTCCATCAACAGGAAGATGAAGCCAGACGTAGAAAAATGGAGCTTGAGGCTGAGGAAAGGAAGCTTCAAGAGACGTTGGAATACGTTGTGCTCTCAGATTCCACTAAGGTCCACAGCTATAAAAATTATGGACTGAAGCAGGAAGATGAGATAGATCTTGCATTCATATAGTTAGTACTGCTTAGTGTGTTAGTTACAACTGTTAGTACCGCTAGTGTATTAGTTACAACTGTTAGTTATAAGTTATTACTGTTGGTTCATATAGTTAGCACTTCTTATATGATATGTATTAGTGGTTCAGTTATATACATTCCAATTTTATTGTATTTGAATTTGTTTTGATATATATTGATTTCTTAAATGTGACTAAAAGATGTATATAGTCACACTTATTAACACTTTTGGTTACTGTTTGTTTAATTCGTTGTGTGACTAAATATTACAAAAGGCCACACAAAAAAAATTCATGTGGCAATTGGATGATCAATAGTCACACAAAATACAAATTTTTTCACTTTAAACAACATATGGTCACACTTATTAACATTTTTGGTCACTTTATGCTTAATTGTATGTGACTAAATACCCAAAACAAACATGTTTTGTGTGACTAAATATTACAAAAGGCCACACACAAAAAAAATTCATGTGACCATTGGATGATCAATAGTCACACAAAATACACATTTCTTTCACTTTAAACAGTATATGGTCACACTTATTGACACTTTTGGCCACTTTTTGCTTAATTGTATGTGACTAAATACCCAAAACAAACATGTTTTGTGTGACTAAATATTACAAAAGGCCACACAAACATAAAATTCAAGTGACCATTGGATGAACAATAGTCACACAAAATACACATTTCTTCACTTTAAACAGCATATGGTAACACTTATTCACACTTTTGGCCACTTTTTTTTTTAAATTGTATGTGACTCACTCGAAAAAAACAACACACGTTGTGTGACTAAATCATCACAATCGTCACATTTATTATATATACATGTGACCATACGATGGGAAATAGTCACACATACTGATAAATCCAACAAAACTTGTGCCTAATTGGTCACACATATTTGGGTTTTGGTCACTCTTTTTCAATGAAAATGGTCACAAACTAAACAATGTGACCATATAGACCCTACGGTGGTGCGAATTTTTGTCACACACACCAAAAAAACGTGTGTGACTATATGCATATAGTCACACATTTTGTGGTGTGACCGTAGGCCAAATATGTACTAGTGCAAATAGAAGTATTCTTACCATATCCAAGTTTAGGCTAAATAAAGGGTCTAATAACACTTTGAATATGCAATATCTTTCCACCACCCCAGCTTATACCTGCATGAGAAGCAACATCCAAAAAATTTCGTATATGGTCACGGAGGCGCCGGAAAACATTTATTTGGAACGCTAGGAAGGTAAAATTGTTTTGGCAGTGACATCTTCGGGTATTGCTTCGTTGCTACTCCCATTAGGTCGAAAAACACATTCTCGATTCAAGCTTTTTCTTGAACTAACGGACGAGTCCTTATGCAAGATAAAAAAAACACAGATGGGAGACTTATTAGCGAAGACGGACCTAATAATTTGGGATGAAGCCTTGATGAATGATCACAGATGTTGTGAACCATTAGGTAGAACCCTTAGAGACCTTCTTACGCTCCTGACATTTCGTTTGGGGGAAAATCAAAATTATGTTAGGCTGGGACTTCCGACAAACTCTTCCTGTAAAAAAAGGTGCATAAAAAATTGAGATAATAGCCTCTTTGATAGCGAAGTCTGAATTATGGTCACATTTTAAGATCTGCAAACTTAAAGAAAACATGAGGCTATTGTAATCAAAACTTAATGAAGATGAGAGAAATTTGACATGCTCATTCTCTTCATGGCTTCTTGACGTAGGAGATGGTAACGTCGAGGAACCCAATGAAGCAGACGGCCATAATACATCCTAGATAGATATTCCCTCGTCGATATTGCATTCCAGATAATGAACAAGGTATATCAAAACTTACTGACTTCATTTATGACAAAAACACATTGCGAAACCCAATTGCCGAAGCCTTGCAGTAGAAGGCGATAGTTTGTCCAAAGAATGAGACGACCGACATTATATATACACAAGTTATGTCGATGATTGAAGGAGAAAGCGCAGTTTACGTAAGCTTAGACAAAACAATCCTTGTCGGACATGATGGAGGCCAGACAGAAATATTGTATACAATGAAGTATCTAAATACGATAAAATTCTCAGGTTTCCCAACACATCGCCTTGAACTTAAAGTCGGAGCACCGGTCATGCTTTTGCGACATGTTAACATAGCAGGCGGGTAATGTAACGGTACAAGAATGATATTAATACATTGTTGGGAATTAAATATTCTGAAGTTTAAGTATCGGGAAAATCTCTCAAGTGATTAAATCTGGTAGCAGTAGAGTTAAGTGTGGTGAGTTCCAAAGTTAAGTCTGCTGGTTATCTGCTGGTTATCTGGTTGTTGAAGTTAAGTCTGGTGGTTAAGTCAAGTGTTAATTCTGGTGACTAACAGAGTTAAGTCTGCTTGATGAAGATATTATGTCTGGTTGACTGAAAGTCAATAATACACGGTAGATAATATCTTACCCCATGTGCTCAGTCTTTATCTTATACTCACAGAACAAGTTGTAAACATAGATACATGTTGTATCTTAATTACTGACACACATAAGATAAGCTAACAAGTTGTTTGACAAGACTTAACATTATTATAAAGATCTTTCTTATGTTATAAAAGAAAGATCTTAGACTAGATATATGTGTGTTCGAATAAGTGCTTAAAATATATATCTCTAAAGAACAAACACAAACAATATCACAAGAATAGAAACATAAGATTCAAGGTTGTAACCCTAGTGATAACTCAAGATCACTCGTATTATTATCTTAATAATATTGAATCGTTTGGTGATAAGCTTTCATTGTTCATTGTTATATAACAAACAAAATTGTTCCATTTCCATAACCATAATAACCTTCTAAGTGTGATTAAGTAGATTCCGCATACTTAATCATATTCACTCAATATATCATACACACAAAGTTGAAAAGGTTTAACCACCTTATAGTGTGCGAATCCTAACAAGTGGTATCAGAGCAAGGCTGATATTATTGATTTAGAAGAAGAAGAAATAGAAATGGATGCACAAGATTCTCCTGCAAATGTTGCTGCAAAGTTGCCCATGATCAAACAGAATGAGTTTGAGTTATGGAGGTTGAGAATTGAGCAATATTTCATGGTTCAAGATTATGCTCTTTGGGATATCATTCTGTATGGTGATTCATTTACACTAGGTTATACAGATGTTATTCTTGAAGGTAAAACTGAAAGGAGAAGGAATACTGGACCATCTAACAATGATGAAAAGATACAGAAGAGGAATGATCAAAAGGCAAGAAACTTATTGCTTATGACCATTCCTGGTGAACAAATGCTATCTTTTAGCAAGTATCCAGATGCAAAAACTCTTTTTGAAGAGATTTGTGCATGGTTTGGTGGTAATGAAACTACCAAGAAAACACAGAAGACATTGCTAAAACAACAATTTGAAAACTTTAGTTCAAATAGCAATGAATCACTTGATAAGCTGTTCTCAAGATTACATAAGCTTGTCAGTCAGTTAGTTATGTTGGGTGTTGAAATAGCCAAGGAAGATCTCAACATGAAGTTTTTGAGAAGTCTACCTGATGAGTTCCATACTCATGTGGTTGTCTGGATGAACAAACCAGACATTGAAACCATGAAACTCAATGATTTGTTCAACAACTTCAAAATTGTTGAGCAAAGTCTAAAGAAGTCTGGAATCTATAGTACTAGTTCTTGAAATGTGGCACTCTTGTCATCTCCTAGTATTAGCAAGTCAGAAGAGGTAGATGAAGATGAAGGTGTTTCTACTGCTATCTATGGTGGTCCTTCTACTAGTTCACAAAAGAATGCTGCTGGACTTGGAGATCCGGCATTCTATGTATTCATGTCTAGTCAAACTAGTGGTTCTCCTCTAACTCATGAAGATCTTGATCAGTTGGATGATAATGATTTGGAAGAGATGGACATCAAATGGCAGGTTGCTTTACTTAGCATGAGGGCTAAGAAGTTCTGGCAGAGAACTAGTAAGCAGATTACCATTGATGGTAATAAAACTGCTGGGTTTGATAAGAAGAAAGTAGAGTGTTTCAACTGTCACAGGTTAGGACACTTTGCTAAAGAATGTAGAAACCCAAGGAAGCAGGATAATAGAAGCACATGGTATAAGCAAGAGAAGAAGAAGGAAGTCACAATGGAAGAGCCAAGGGCTATGCTGGCCATAGATGGTGTTAACTATGATTGGAGCTTCATGGCTGATGAAGTGGAAGCACCAACAAATGCTGCACTGGTGGCCACTGAGACTGCTCTAATGGCCTTTTCTGATTCAGAGGTAAATTCCATAATTAAATGTACTGAATCATGCTCTGCTCTTAAAGCTTATGAAGATCTTAAAAAGAGATTTAATGATCAACTAGAACAGTTATATGATGCATTAGCCAACTTAGGTAATCATAAAAGAGGTATATCTGTTGTTGAAAAACAACTTGTACATTTTCAAGAAAATAAGTCTAAGTTTGCTGATGACATGAATGCTCTCCAAAGAAAAATAGATTTTCAAGCTGACATAATTTGTTCAGAAAGAGCATCATTAGCTAAAGCCCTAAATAACAGTGAAAATGTTAAGATAACAATAGATGCTTTAGCTCATGCCTCAGATGGAGTTAATAAAATTTAGGAAGCTCAAGTAATCAATAAAGCTAAGTCTGGTTTAGGATACAAATCTGTTCCTCCACCATACAGAGGTGTTCCTTCACCTCCAGGTATTGACCTAGCACACATAGGTTTTGCTGAGTTTCAAGAACCAATTATGGAATATGGTTCTAAGTCTACTGAGGGTCCTAAGATAGATAAAGTAAGTGAGAGTTTAAATAAAACTTCACTTCCTAAGGACAAAGTGTCCTTTGTTAAGAAAGGAGATGCTATAGTTGTTGAAGATAGTACAATTAATAGTGATGAAGATGAACATGTTATGTCTAAACCTGAACAAGTTAAGAAAGCAGGAACAAAGGTGTTGGTCCACACGAATTATGGATCTCTAAGTAGCCTTAATAACTTAGTAGATGAATTGAATAAATCAAATCAATCTAAGTGAGACTCTAACACGAATTGAATGTTAATGCGGAATCTAAACAATCAACTATGAAGAACACAATAGCAACTAACTTCGTATTATTACTAATCGTTTAATGAATTACAATCTTCGTCGTTATCTCTAAACTAATGTGTTAGGGTTCCTTTTATACACCAAGGAAACCCTAGATACAAAACTTGTAAAAGTATATACGTATCTTCTCCAAAGATAAGTTCATATCCTTTCCTAACTTATAGCTAACCGACTTCCTAAACATCATGACCAGACTTAATGACTAAAGTCAAACAGACTTAACTTTACATTTACTCTACCAGACTTAACAATAAACGACCAGACTTAACTTTGACCAGACTTAACTTTAACAAGACTAACAGACTTAATTCTGTAGTCCACCAGACTTAATTCTGGTCTTCCATTAAGTCTTCTCTTGTCTTGTGATAATTCCCAGCAAAAGGTTCCTAAAGTGGTCAAAAAGGATACTGTTAGGCCTAAATCAAACATTAAACATGTTAGGCAACCAGTTAGGTATTGTGAACAATATAGATCCACTAGCAAGCCCAGAGGTAACCAAAGAAATAGGAATAACCTCAAGTCTAACCAGTTAGGTGATGACTTTTCTTTTTATAATAAAGCTTGTTATACATGTGGTAGTTTTGATCATCTTGCAGCTTTCTGTAACAAATGGGTATCCGGGTATGAAAACAATAGAGTGAACCACAAAAGGCAAACACCTAAATCTCATTTTCACTCGAGTTCTAATGTTAATAGAACAAAACCCAAAACAGTTTCAGTTAAGTCTGGCTTCAATAAAGTTAATTCTGCTAGACCATATATGAATGTTTACCCAAAATTAACAGCTAAGGGTGCAAAAACATCTTACAAACATGCACCAAAGGTTGTTCAAAGGCCCATTCAAACAAAAGAAGTGGTCCAAAAACAAGTTTGGAAACAAAAGGGGACAACTACAAAGCCAACAGTTAATTATGCTAAGCCAGCAGTTAATTCTGCTAGGCAAGTAGTTAATTCTGGTAGGCAAGTAGTTACGTCTGCTGCTAAGGGAAAAAGGGCAAATGCTGTTAAGGCCACAACATGTTGGATTTGGAATTCAACTAAATCCAATGTTGCATCAACTGTTCTAAAAAGATTAAATTACATTGATGCAATAGGCAGATCCAAGTCAGTAATGGCTTGGGTCCCCAAAGGAAACTAATACTTCTCATTTATGTGCAGGAACATTCAATTGATCAACAAGAGGATCAAGGATACTCAGATAGTGGATGTTCAAGGCACATGACAGGCAACAAGTCCTATCTTTCTGATTTTCAAACATTAGATGGTGGCTATGTTACCTTTGGAGGAGGTGTTGGTGGTAAAATTTCCGGCAAAGGTACCATTAAAACTGGAAATTTAGATTTTGAAGATGTGTACTATGTCCAAGAGCTAAATTATAATCTTTTTAGTGTCTCACAAATGTGTGACAAAAAGAACAAAGTTCTTTTCTGTGACACTGAATGTCTTGTACTTTCTCCTGATTTTAAGATGCCTGATGAAAGTCAAGTACTTCTTAAAATTCCTAGAAAGGGCAATATGTACAGTGTTGACATGAAGAACATTGTTCCCAAAAAGGATTTAACTTGTCTTGTTGCAAAGGCCACATTGGATGAATCAATGAAATGGTATAGAAGGCTTGGTCATATTAATTTCAAAACCATAAATAAAATTGTTAAGAATGGTTTGGTAAGAGGTTTACCTCACAAAAGATTTGAAAATGATCAAACATACATTGCTTGTCTTAAAGGCAAACAACACAAAGCCACTTGTAAGCCCAATATTTTTAAATCTATCAATCAATCATTGTTTATGCTTCTTATGGACTTATTTGGACCTGTTTCAGTAAGTAGTATAATGCATAATAGATATTGTCTTGTTATAACTGATGACTATAGCAGATTTACATGGGTTTTCTTTTTAGCTACTAAGGATGAGACACCTAGCATCCTTAAGACTTTCATTACACAGATAGAAAACCAAGTAGAAAAGAAAGTGAAAGTCATTAGATGTGATAATGGGACAGAATTTAAGAATAGAATTATGGATGATTTCTGCAAACAAAAAGGTATTAGGAGAGAATTTAGTGTTGCTAGAACTCCACAACAGAATGGTGTTGTCGAGAGAAAGAATAGAACATGATAACGCTCATTTTGAACATGTTTTTATAGCATTATTCTTATGATTATGCATGTTATTTGGTTGTATTTATGAACATATTACACTTAAAAGGTGCAAAAGATGTGTTTAGGTTCAGGTACAACTATGTCGAAGGAAATAGAGAAAAAGATGAAGAAAAGTCGACAAAATTAGGTAAATATGCGCAAAATAAAATTTTCCGTTCAAGACAAAGATTCATGCTATGATTATGTCCAAGTTCAAGAGAAAGATGTGGAAATGAAGTCAAGAATTAGTGCCAAGAAGTGTGTCACAAGTGGGAATTATATGCTAGCTTTGAGTTGAAAGTTATGTTCAAGACTTGGTCTAAACCCAAGGTTTCAGTTTCAAGACCCAAGGTTTGCATCAGGGGAGCTCATACCGGAGGTATGGAATTCATACCTGAGGTTTAGCTCATACCCAGGGTTTACATTTCCATACCCGAGGTATGCAGAAAAATGATATGAAGAGTTGCATTTATTCTTCATTTTAAGCACCATTAACACCAAGGCCAATCATTAACTTCTAATCACTAAAGTTCCTGCATCATTATGACACTTGGAGCCCAAGATGTTTGCTTGTTGGCCAAGAGGAAGTCTCCATTTATATGTGAAGAAAGAAGAACAAAAATATATCTCTACAATCAAGATACAACAAACTACAACAAAATTCTGTCACTATTTTCTCTTATAAGTGGGCGACAAGAGGAGGAAAACGCAGGAACAAGAAGGCTAAAATCTCATCAATTATTACTTCAATTACTCACAGATCGTTGTTGATTATTTAACAAGTGTTCTTCATTATTTGTAATCATCATTACAACATTTTGTAAGACTATTCAATCATGTTTACTAGTGATCAATTTCTTATGATTATTACTTTGTTTACCATGAGTGGCTAAGTGCCTTATGCACTTGCCTAGATGATGTTTGAATTATGGTTCACTTGATTGGTTATGACTTATTGGTTCTAATATAAAAGAAAAGTTAACACCAAGAACGAATTGTGCTATCTTAAGTTTTCTCCACCAAAGAGTTATTAAGTTTAGGTAATTTCTAATGATGTATTGGGTTGAAAAAGACATTGTTAGTAAGTTGGTTGTAAACCTTTGTCTATGAGGGTTTTACCTTATGTATTGACCATTTCATAAGAAACTTAATTTAACTTGGAAAGCTAAATAGTGTGGTTGTTAATTATTTGTGAAACGAAAGTGAATCGGGTAATTGAGTTGTGTTAATCTTGGATTGATCAATTTTGAAATATTGTTTTTTTTATAATCTCTAAATCTTGACGAGGATTGAAAGTATGGGAAACAATATAATTAGTACACCACTAATCGAATTAGAACACCATCTAATTTGTTGGTCATAATCAAATGGAACCAATGTCATAATCATGTCAAAGGAATTGTGCAAACTAGTCTAGGCAAGTGTAGTCTTTAAATTATTGAATTTACATCATCTTTATTTGCTTGCTAATTAGTATTGCTAGTTGGATTGCTATTTATTTGCAAAAATTCACATCACACAAACAAAAACAAATCCTAGTGAACGACCTCGGCTTACCTCAATTATCTCTTACTACATACGGACGAGTATACTTGCTCGTATGTGTTTCGTTTGAATCTTTGGTAAATCGTGTTATAAATTTTAAAACTTGGACTCCTAACGGGTATATCCCTTGAAACACATCAAGTTTTTGGAGCCGCTGCCGGGGATTTGAATCTCGTTTGAGTGAGTTTTGCTTACGATAATTCATTAGTTTTAATCTTGCTAGTATTGTTACTCTTCAGCGTATTCTTTAGGTTCTCTCTAAAAAAAAAATTTCCTACATTTTTCTTCCATACCGCCGGTATAAATCAAAACCGGGCGGTATAATCCTACTGTTTGTCCATACCGCCGGCCGGAAAAATCAAACCGCCGGTATCTCGATAAAATTAAAAAAAAAAAAAAATTCTAAGTCCAAAACCGCCGGTATAAATCAAAATCGGGTGGTATAATCTTTCTGTCTCACATTTCCTTTTCGAAGTTGTCCATACCGCCGGCCAGTAATTCCATACCGCCGGCCCGTCCATAAATTTTTTTTTTTTTTTTAGTTTTTAAATTCTTTTCGATAGGCTCGTTTTTCTCGTGTATGACCACTCGTTCTTCTAACGAAGAATTAAGTTCACCATTGTCTAATCCCGAACGTTTATTTCGTAAAAAGAAAAATCCATTCATTCCACCCGATCAAAGAATTCCAAAAACCAAAAATCCACCATTTGAAAACCTTTTCGAAGTTCATCCAATCGTTAATCTTTTTCAAGAAATACCATTTCCAATGGCTGATGATCAACCCATGTGGGGTACCAATAGGGTAGTAGCTCCTACGCCCGAAGCTGCAATTATTCCCGTGAATCTAGGAGAAAATTTTACTATCAAAGGTCATCATCTCTCTATGATTAAAGACAACCAATTTGATGGTAGAGTTAAATCTGATCCACATAAACATATTGCCGATTTCCTTGAAATTTGTGACATGTTTCGTTATGGAACTACCGATCCAAATTCAATCCGACTTAAAATTTTTCCATCGTCTCTCACCGGGGAAGCAAAAATTTGGTATAATGAATTAAGCCCCGGAGTGATTACAACTTGGGACCAAATGAGAAGAGCGTTTGTTGGACGTTTCTTTCCACCAGCCATGTTTGATCGACTCTTGGGTGAAATTCGTAGTTTTACTCAAAAAGAAGGAGAAAGTCTTGTTGAAGCTTGGCTTCGAATGAAAAACATGCTCCGAAGTTGTCATGGGCATGGATTGTCTCGTGGTAATATTAACCAAATCTTTTACCATGGTCTAGATGACGCAACTCAAGGCATACTTGATGCCGGAGGAATTTTCCTTTATAAGACTCCTAATGAAGCTTACAATTTACTAGAAGACCGTGTACTTCTTAAGCTTGATTGGTATAAAGATGCCAAAACTAAACCTCAACGAAAAACGGTTGCATTTGCCGAAGCAACAAATGAAAATTCTAAAATCTTGGATATGATGAAAGATTTTACCTCTAAAATTGATTCCAAATTCGAAAGTATCCAAAAAGAAATCAAAGAAATTCGTGAGGGATGTACTCATTGTGGTGGAAATCACTCCTCATCCGAGTGTGATGATAAACCCATGGGAGGTCCCGAAGCAGAAGCTAATTATGTTTCTGGAGGATATCGAGGAGGAGGATATCGTGGAAACTACTACGGTAGGAATTCTAGAGATTGGCAAGATCGTCCATCAAGGGATGATATCCGTTCCCAAACTCGTGATGAAAACCGTCAAACATCTTTTCATGATGAAAATCGTTCTTGTGAAACAAAAAACGAAGAATCTGAATTCGAAAAAACCATGCGTGAATTTGTGCATGCTCAAAAACAAACGAACAAATTTATGAAAAATCAATTCTTTATGCTCAAAAGCAAGGTTGAACAAGGTCAAAAGAATCATCAAGCTTCTATCCAATATCTTGAGACCAAATTTGGTCGTCTTTCTGATCAATTCGCTGCAAGACCATCTGGTACTTTGCCAAGTAATACTCAAACCAATCCAAAACCATCATCATCTGGAAATTATCGTCCACCTCAAACAAGAAATGAGCATGTGAATGCTATATATACTCGTAGTGGTCTATCGTATGATCCACCACCCAACCCAACCCAAACAACTCCTGTTGTCCAAAATGAAAGTGAGGATGAGGTAGAAAAAGAATCTGAAGAAAATGAACCAAAATCTACACCAGTTGATAAACCTACTCCAATACTCAAACCATATAAACCAAGAATTCCATATCCTCAACATTTGAGGAAGGAAAAAATGGAAGAACAATATAGGAAGTTCATCGACTTACTAAAAGAAGTTAGAATCAACATTCCTCTTGTTGATGTTCTAGCTGGAATGCCCAATTACGGGAAGTTTTTGAAAGAACTTGTTAATAATAAAAGTAAAATGGAAAACATTTCTGCTACTTTCTTAAATGAAGATTGCTCTGCAATAATTGAAAATAAATTACCAAAGAAACTCGGTGATCCAGGAAGTTTTCTTATTCCATGTACCTTGGGAAATTCAATCACTTGTGATGCTTTAGCCGATCTCGGTGCAAGTATCAATCTTATGCCATACTCGTTGTATGCAAAACTTTCAATCAAAACATTGAAACCAACAAGAATGAGTATACGATTAGCCAACCATACTATCCAGTATCCTGTTGGAGTAGCTGAAAATATGCTTGTTCAAGTTGGGAAATTTGTTTTTCCTGTTGATTTTGTGATCCTTGAGATGGAGGAAGATAGCAAAGTTCCATTAATTCTAGGAAGACCTTTCCTAAATACAGCAGATGCTATCATTCGAGTAAAAAATAAAGAACTCAACCTTGGAGTTGGGGATGAAAGAATTTCTTTTTCGATTAATCAGGCAATGAAATATTCTCATGCAAATGATCACACTTGTTATAGCATTGATGTTATCGATGATATAATAGAAGAAACATTCGATAAGTTGCTTGATGAAAGAATTCAGACTCATCAAACATCTGGTCAAATCAGTGATGAAGATCTCGATAGAGAATTTGCTGAATTTATGCAGATTGACACCGAAGAAATTTCGGAGGAAGAAAATACTAACTTTGAAGAGTTAGAATTCAATAATGATATGAGAATTTCAACCTCAATTGAAGAACCGCCGGTAGATCTAGTTTTGAAACCTCTCCCTGATCATTTGGAATATGCATTTTTGGAAGGAAATTCTCTTCTTCCAGTTGTCATATCTTCAAAACTTAAACCTGATGAAAAGGAACGACTAGTTTCTATACTCAAAAAGCATAAAGAAGCTTTTGCTTGGAAAACTTCTGATATTCCTGGAATAAGTCCAAACTTTTGCAAACACAAAATAAATCTCGAAACTGATTCTAAACCAGTTATTCAAAGACAACGAAGACTCAATCCAAATATGAAGGAAGTAGTTAAGAAAGAAATAATCAAACTTCTTGACGCTGGAATTATTTATCCTATTGAGGATAGCTCATGGGTGAGTCCTGTTCACTGTGTTCCTAAGAAAGGAGGAACAACTGTCGTAACTAATGAATGTAATGAACTTGTTCCTACAAGAACTATCACTGGTTGGCGGGTATGCATTGATTATAGAAAATTAAATGATGCCACCAGAAAAGATCATTTTCCATTACCGTTCATGGATCAAATGTTGGAAAGACTTACGGGGAACAAATACTTTTGTTTTCTCGATGGATTTTCCGGTTACTTTCAAATTCCTATTGATCCAGCTGATCAAGAAAAAACCACATTCACGTGTCCGTTCGGCACATATGCTTATAGGCATATGCCTTTTGGTCTTTGTAACGCACCAGCAACATTTCAAAGATGCATGATTGCTATTTTTCAAGATATGCTTGAAACCTCTATGGAAGTATTCATGGATGATTTTTCAGTATTTGGAGAATCATTTGAGTCGTGCCTTAACAATCTTGATAAAATGCTTGAAAGATGCAAAACTTCTCATCTCGTACTTAATTGGGAAAAATGTCATTTTATGGTGACGGAAGGAATTGTCCTTGGTCACAAGATTTCGAGCAAAGGAATCGAAGTTGACAAAGCGAAAATTGATGCTATTGCTAAGTTACCACCCCCAACTAACGTTAAAGGCGTTAGAAGTTTTTTAGGACACGCGGGATTTTACCGTCGATTCATTAAAGATTTTTCAAAAATATCTCGTCCAATGACGAAATTGCTTGAAAAAGATTCAGTCTTTGACTTCAATGAAGAGTGCATCAAGGCATTCGAAACGTTAAAAAACAAGCTAACAAATGCACCAATCATGGTTTCACCAGATTGGTCGTTACCGTTTGAACTCATGTGCGATGCAAGCGAGATGGTAAACATTTTCGTCCTATATATTTTGCTAGCAAAACCTTGAATAATGCCCAACAAAACTACACAGTGACTGAAAAAGAACTGTTGGCTGTAGTTTTTGCATTCGACAAGTTTCGTTCCTATCTTGTTTTATCAAAAACAATTGTATTCACCGATCATTCAGCTCTGAAATATCTGTTTGCTAAACAAGATGCAAAACCACGTCTTATCCGATGGATTTTATTGCTTCAAGAGTTTGACATTGAAATCCAGAATAAGAAGGGTGCAGAAAATGTGGCGGCAAATCATTTATCTAGATTAGAAAATCCAAATTTAGAGGAATTCGGTGCAAACGAGATTGATGATTACTTTCCCGACGAAACTCTTATGGGAATTGAAGATGAAGAAATTCCATGGTTTGCTGATTATGCAAATTATTTAGCTGGAGGAATATTACAAAAAGGTCTATCTCATACTGAGCGTAGTAAATTCTTTGCAAACTTAAAATATTATTTTTGGGATGAACCATATCTATTCAAAATGTGCCCCGATGGTATAATAAGAAGATGCGTGTATGGTTCCGAAACTCGAAAAATTCTTGATGAATGTCATCATGGCCCAACAGGAGGACATTATGGACCATCCACCACCGCTAAAAAAGTTTTTGATGCGGGATTTTATTGGCCAACGATTTTTAAAGAAGCACATACACTTGTGCAGAATTGTGATGCATGTCAAAAATCTGGTAGTCTTTCTCGTAGAGACAAAATGCCACAAAAAAGTATCCAAGTCTCTGAAATATTTGATATTTGGGGAATTGACTTCATGGGACCTTTTCCTAAATCTCATAAATTCGAATACATTCTCGTTGCAATAGATTATGTTTCCAAATGGGCGGAAGCAGAAGCCCTACCAACTAACGATGCACGAGTAGTTGTAAATTTTCTGAAAAAGCTTTTCTCTCGATTCGGAATTCCAAAAGCTTTGATAAGCGATAGAGGAACTCATTTCTGTAACCATCAAATGGAAAAAGCTATGAATAGATATGGGGTCCACCACCGTTTCTCAACAGCATACCATCCTCAGACTAGTGGTCAATTCGAAAACACCAATAGAGCTTTAAAAAGAATACTTGAAAAAACAGTTAAGGATAATCCTTCTGTTTGGTCAAGGAAACTCGATGATGCTCTATGGGCGTTTAGAACCGCATATAAAACTCCAATTGGTACAACTCCGTACAGACTTATATATGGAAAGAATTGTCATTTACCATTTGAAATTGAACATTGTGCTTACTGGGCATTGAGGCAATGTAATCCTGATTTAAAAATCGCTGGAGAAAAACGATTTTTACAATTACATGAACTCGATGAATTGAGACTCCAAGCATATGAAAACTCAAAATTATGCAAAGCTCGAACAAAAGCTTATCATGATAGGAAGCTAAGAATCCGTAAAAAATTCAAGGCTGGAGACAAAGTTCTTTTGTTCAATTCAAAGTATAAATTCAAAGCTCCTAAACTCAGAACCAAATGGTTTGGTCCATTCGTGGTAAAACATGGTTTTCCATCCGGATATGTTGAACTATATGATAAGAAGGGTGGAACTTTCATTGTTAATGGACATCGAATTAAACTATACCATGATGAGGAGCAATTAAATGAAATGTCAAGTGAGGAAATTCCACTTGAAATGCTTGATGAAAAGAAATATACTGCTATTCCTTTCATGGCACCTTTTCCAGCCGATTATAAAAAAGTAATAAATGGGCTGCGGAAACTGGTTACATCTGGGATGTTCTCCCAGAACGTGTAACACCGCAAAGTTGCATGATATTGATAAAACTGGAAAAGGAATAGTAAAAGGAAATGTGGTGTATATTCCAAAGAAATTAGGAAAGAATCCTAAAGATAAACCACCAAAGTAAGAAAGAATGAGTCGGGCTGATGACTCATTAATAAATTTAGCGCTTCTCGGGAGGCAACCCGTGTGTTTGTTTTTATGCCCCGATGGTTTTACCATAAGTGTGGGGGCCTTAATATTATGAATAATGCAATAAAAAATATATATTCTGCATTTTTGTGTGTTTTTGTTTTGATGATTATGCAGGTTAGGATGCTTGATCTTGAAATCAAATGAAATCCTCCTATTTCTTATGCTCAGGCAATATCATTTCTCTTATGTTTCATTTCCCTATTTTTATGATTTATCGTTCTTAACATTGAGGACAATGTCAAACTTAAGTGTGGGGGGAGGAAATAGGAAATGATCTAGATTTTTAGATTTTTCTATAAATTTGAGCCTATTTTTAAATTTGTTTGCCCCTTTGATCTAGTTGTTTTCGCACGTTGAGAATATTGATAAAGAATAACTAGATTTATCCACTAATAAAACATGTAATTTTTGAAAATTTGAGATGTGTCCTGATTGGCATTGCAATCCATTTTTGGATTGATAACATTGATAGCACGACTATAACACATTCAACTAAATATGTGAGGATTTGAAGCCTATTCTTATATAGCATATATCTTTTATGCTCTAATCTTCTTGCTATGAGTGTGCCAGTTATCTTATTTATTCTAGAACTTGTACTTGCAAATCATTACCAGACCGTAGTGAGATCACATTCGTGTGATATAAATGTATTCGCGTGATAAGAGGCTACCTTAGGAATTAAACCAAATGGCCTTCCATTTCACACATATTGATATATTAGCTAGCCACATTGGTTGGTTAACCTCTTCCATGGACCCATTTGTTGGCACTCATTTTAAGTGCTAGATTCCATTAGTACACCCTCCGAGCCAGTCTTTTCATTTTGTTACACCAGAAAAATATAAAAATATTTCTCACCTTTAGCCTTAACCTTACCCTTAGTCAAGTCTTGGTTGGTTACTAGCTACTTGGAAAGATTGTTGTTATGTGGGAATCCTTGAAAATGAGAAAGTTGCGAACTTCATGATAATCTCATGGATTATATATTCTTATGATTGAAAAAAAAATAGAATAAGTAGCCAATGAGCTATGAATGTATGATATCAAGGAAGAATCTCAAGTTCAAAGGAAAGTGGTTGATGTAGCTAGTAGCACTTGGTTGGAGACTTTGGCTATTTGTAAAGTTTTTCAATATTAAAACCAAATATATATATCCCATGTCTTATGCTTACCCCTTTTGACTTTGTGAAGTTATCAAGTGTAATGACATGTGGTGACCATCCGATTTCTTGAGGAATGAGATAGCGTTGTTAGCGATCTAAGGTTATCCTTAGTGACCATCCGTTATTTGATAATTCGAGACTTCGTTGTTAGCAAGCTATTATGTTTTACATGAGATAGTGACACGATAGTCTTATATCACCCTTGAAACCTTAAACCCGAATAGAAGTCCTTTTAGATGTTTACATTTGGTGCTTACGCCACGTCGGTTGAGTTTTGTTTCTTGTACAAGCCTATGGTAATATTTGGATTATATCTGCGCAATGAGTGTGATTATATTATATTTTCCAATCGCTACAAATGAGTGTTGAGTGAATCATACTTCGTATTCCTTTCGTGAGGTGTTTTAATATGTTATCAGGCAAGAGAATCATTAAGGTATTGTCAAACATCTCATCTTTTTATTTATAAGCCTATATAGATGAATCTTATCTTATACTTGTGCTAGATAGATTTGCATCTCGTTTTTATCATATAGATTTTCTTAAAAGCTAGATTTGCTTGGGGGCAAGCAAAGTGTAAGTGTGGTGGATTTGATAACGCTCATTTTGAACATGTTTTTAAAGCATTATTCTTATGATTACGCATGTTATTTGGTTGTCTTTATGAACATATTACACTTAAAAGGTGCAAAAGATGTGTTTAGGTTTAGGTACAACTATGTCGAAGGAAATAGAGAAAAAGATGAAGAAAAGTCGACAAAATCAAGTAAATATGCGCGAAGTAAAGTTTTCCGTTCAAGACAAAGATTCATGCTATGATTATGTCCAAGTTCAAGAGAAAGATGTGGAAATGAAGTCAAGAATTAGTGCCAAGAAGTGTGTCACAAGTGGGAATTATATGCTAGCTTTGAGTTGAAAGTTATGTTCAAGACTTGGTCTAAACCCAAGGTTTCAGTTTCAAGACCCAAGGTTTGCATCAGGGGAGCTCATACCGGAGGTATGGAATTCATACCTGAGGTTTAGCTCATACCCAGGGTTTACATTTCCATACCCGAGGTATGCAGAAAAATGATATGAAGAGTTGCATTTATTCTTCATTTTAAGCACCATTAACACCAAGGCCAATCATTAACTTCTAATCACTAAAGTTCCTGCATCATTATGACACTTGGAGCCCAAGATGTTTGCTTGTTGGCCAAGAGGAAGTCTCCATTTATATGTGAAGAAAGAAGAACAAAAATATATCTCTACAATCAAGATACAACAAACTACAACAAAATTCTGTCACTATTTTCTCTTATAAGTGGGCGACAAGAGGAGGAAAACGCAGGAACAAGAAGGCTAAAATCTCATCAATTATTACTTCAATTACTCACGGATCGTTGTTGATTATTTAACAAGTGTTCTTCATTATTTGTAATCATCATTACAACATTTTGTAAGACTATTCAATCATGTTTACTAGTGATCAATTTCTTATGATTATTACTTTGTTTACCATGAGTGGCTAAGTGCCTTATGCACTTGCCTAGATGATGTTTGAATTATGGTTCACTTGATTGGTTATGACTTATTGGTTCTAATATAAAGAAAAGTTAACACCAAGAACGAATTGTGCTATCTTAAGTTTTCTCCACCAAAGAGTTATTAAGTTTGGGTAATTTCTAATGATGTATTGGGTTGAAAAAGACATTGTTAGTAAGTTGGTTGTAAACCTTTGTCTATGAGGGTTTTACCTTATGTATTGACCATTTCATAAGAAACTTAATTTAACTTAGAAAGCTAAATAGTGTGGTTGTTAATTATTTGTGAAACGAAAGTGAATCGGGTAATTGAGTTGTGTTAATCTTGGATTGATCAATTTTGAAATATTTTTTTTTTATAATCTCTAAATCTTGACGAGGATTGAAAGTATGGGAAACAATATAATTAGTACACCACTAATCGAATTAGAACACCATCTAATTTGTTGGTCATAATCAAATGGAACCAATGTCATAATCATGTCAAAGGAATTGTGCAAACTAGTCTAGGCAAGTGTAGTCTTTAAATTATTGAATTTACATCATCTTTATTTGCTTGCTAATTTGTATTGCTAGTTGGATTGCTATTTATTTGCAAAAATTCACATCACACAAACAAAAAAAATCCTAGTGAACGACCTCGGCTTACCTCAATTATCTCTTACTACATACGGACGAATATACTTGCTCGTATGTGTTTCGTTTGAATCTTTGGTAAATCGTGTTATAAATTTTAAAACTTGGACTCCTAACGGGTATATCCCTTGAAACACATCAGAACACTAATAGAAGCTGCTAGAACTATGTTAGCTGATTCTAAGCTACCTATAACTTTTTGGGCTGAAGCAGTCAACACTGCTTGCTATGTTCAAAATAGAGTTTTAGTTGTACAGCCTCACAATAAGACATCATATGAACTTTTTAGAGGTAGAACTCCTGCAATAGGATTTCTTAGACCTTTTGAATGTCATGTGACAATTCTCAACACCTTAGACCATTTAGGAAAATTTGATGGTAAAGCAGATGAAGGATTCTTTGTTGGATATTCTCTTAATAGCAAAGCATTTTGAGTATACAACACAAGAACTAGGATTATAGAAGAAAACCTACATGTGGAGGTTTTGGAGAATAAATCCAATGTAGAAGGTCAAGGACCAAAATGGCTATTCGATCTTGAGACTCTAACCAAATCAATGAATTATGTGCCTGTTGTTGCAGAAACTAATGATTTTTCAGGTTCACAAGCAACAGATAAGGCAAGGTTAGAAAAGGAGACAAACCAAGATCATGTATGGATGCCAATCTGGTCAAGTACAAGTGTGGAATCAACTTCAACAATTGGTGAATCTTCTTCTGGTAAAGCTAAAGAAGATGTTGAAGATGAAAGCAAAGAAGATGGAGCAAAGGAACAAGAAAATAGTTTTGCTATCAATAATGCTGCTGAAACAGACTTAACTGAAGAAGTAGAATTAACAAAGGAAGCAGAATTAACAGACGATGAGGTGGATTTGAGCAATCTCCCACCAAACTATCATGTTCCACTTACACCACACTCCAGAATTCACAAAGTCCACTCCCTAGAAAATGTAATAGGAGATGTACAATCAGGGGTGAAGACAAGGCAACAACTGATGTCTTCAGACCAACAAGGGCTTCTTGATGCCCTTTATGCTTCAAAATAGCATGAGTTTTCAAACTCTTGCTTGTTTGTATGTTTTCTCTC
This sequence comes from Artemisia tridentata subsp. tridentata, assembly GCA_021014915.2. Taxonomy (NCBI): domain Eukaryota; kingdom Viridiplantae; phylum Streptophyta; class Magnoliopsida; order Asterales; family Asteraceae; genus Artemisia; species Artemisia tridentata. The sequence continues at coordinate 253,277,193 of CP139504.1, forward strand.
ACAATCTGAACCAAAGAACATTCTGAAAACCTTAGATGATTCTAGCTGGGTAGAAGCTATGCAAGAAGAGCTTCTTCAGTTCAAGATTCAGAAAGTTTGGGTGCTAGTTGATTTACCTAAGGATACAAAGGTAATTGGCACTAGATGGGTTTTCAAGAATAAAAGGGGTGAAAGGGGAATAGTGATTAGGAATAAGGCTAGATTAGTAGCCCAAGGGTACACACAACAAGAAGGTATAGACTATGATGAAGTTTTTGCTCCAGTAGCAAGACTTGAGGCAATTAGGCTTTTCTTAGCTTATGCTTCATTTTTAGGCTTCACGGTTTACCAAATGGATGTCAAGAGTGCATTTTTATATGGCACAATTGAAGAAGAGGTGTATGTCTCACAACCTCCAGGGTTCATTGATCCTGACCATCCAGACAAAGTGTACAGAGTTGTAAAAGCTCTTTATGGCCTTCATCAGGCACCTAGAGCTTGGTATGAAACACTGGCTTCCTATTTAAAAGAAAATGGATTTCAAAGAGGAAAGATTGATCAGACACTTTTCATTAAACAGCACAAGAAGGATCTTCTGTTAGTGCAGGTGTATGTGGATGACATTATCTTTGGGTCTACAAGGAAGGAGATGTGTTTGGAGTTCAAGAAGCTTATGCATGATAAGTTTCGGATGAGTTCCATGGGGGAACTTACATTCTTTTTGGGTTTGCAAGTTAAACAGTCAAATGAAGGCATATTTATTAGTCAAGATAAATATGTTGCTGAGATACTTAGAAAGTTCAACTTTGCTGATCCAAAAATGGCAAGCATACCAATGGATTCTGAGAAACAACTTCCAAAAGATTTAGATGGAGAAAATGTAGATGTACACACATACAGATCTATGATAGGATCTTTGATGTATCTCACATCATCAAGACCTGACATCATGTTCTCTGTTTGTGCTTGTGCAAGATTTCAAGTAACTCCAAAGGTTTCTCATTTAACAGCAGTCAAAAGGATTTTTAGATATCTCAAGGGTCAACCTAGGTTGGGTCTATGGTATTCAAGGGAATCACCTTTTGACTTGGTAGTATTTTCGGATAGTGATTATGCTGGTGCTAGCTTGGACAGAAAGTCAACAACTGGAGGATGTCAATTCCTTGGGTGTAGACTTATCTCTTGGCAGTATAAGAAGCAAACCATTGTGGCTACTTCAACAACTGAAGCTGAATATGTAGCTGCTGCAAGTTGCTGTGCTCAAGTCCTATGGCTTTAAAACCAACTTCTTGACTATGGGTACAATTTCATGAACACTGTCATTCATATAGATAATAGTAGTACAATTTGCATTATTAAAAATCCATTACAACATTCTAAAACAAAACACATTGAAATTAGACATCACTTTATAAGAGACTGCAACGAGAAAATATTAATTCAAGTTCTTAAAATTGCTTCAGAACACAACTTTGCATATCTGCTAACAAAAGCTTTTGATGTTGGAAGATTTCAGTACTTGGTAGCAAGTATTGGAATGCTTAACACTTAAATTTTTCAATCTATGTGCTTTTGTATACCAGTGTGGTTAATTCTGGTGGTTACTCAGTTAATTCTGGTGGTTACCCAATTAAGTCTGGTAGTTAAATTTTTGTTTGTACTGTTGTCTTTGTAAATTTATACTAGCTATTACTTTAAAATTGTGTTATTTCATACAGTTAGTCATATGTTTATTCTAATATAAGACAAGTACTTTGTACTTTGTTCTTTTGGTTTTAGACTAACTATTTCAGGTATGAACATTTGAACACAAAGGAAATTTCAAGTGAAATGGAAGCAGTAGAGTGTATTCTAGTTGCTGCCATAACAGGTTTATGATGGATTGAGTTTGGGCATTCTTAACAAAGGTTCATACCTAAGTTAATTAATTCTTTAAAACTACTTTCTTGAAACCTTGTTATCATAAATTTCACATTGAATTGACGACTTAGTTGATCAGACATTAACTGATTCAACTCACTTTCTATCATTTTATACTTTTAAGTATAATGAGCAAGTCTAAGGACATCTGATAGAAAGAACAGCTAGTAAAAGTGAATCTAACACTTGTGTTAGAGGCAACAATTGGTATGAGCTGGAAACCCTGTCAAGAAAGCCTTTTGAATAGGTTTATCTTTACACAGGCAGTTATTTATAACTGAAAACATTGGTTCTCACACAACCAGAGGTTGCATTAAACCGAAATTTAGATTAAGTGTCTGTTATACACTTAATCCCTTCAAAATGGTTGAAAGCAGTATGATTTTTCATAATAAAATCATATGCATACTGCTAAAAGTCAAAAAATTTCTTAAAAGGATTTTTGAAATAAAATTGACTCAGAAAACCATCAAATGATGGATTATGAGTTATTTCTCCATGAATCACCTCTCATAGGAGTTAACACACCTAGAAGTGATGAGGGCAGCAAATTAAACTCTTAAGGAATTGATGGCTACATGTACAATATTGTCTGATAACAAGTTCTAAGTGATAGCTCAGATGATGGGGCGAGAAATATTTTGGTACATTGTGAGAGATCTTCCAAACAGGGGAGGAAATGTTATTTGCATCTCAGGGGAGGAAACATCTCAGGGGAGGAAATAAAGCCCAAGGAAGATTAACCAGTGAAAGGGAGGAAAAGACAAGAGCATACAAGATGATAACATGGATGTAACACCCCGACCCGACAAGGGTAGAGATGTCACAACAATGGTGACATATCAGAAACATACACAAGCATACATCTTCAATAATACAAAGGAATACAAAGGTTACAAGAAATTACAAGGAAATACAGAATTACAGAGGAATAAATACTAAGTCTGAAAATAAAATTCTTCTAGTCATCTCTATAACAAAATATCTATCACAGTGTAGTCTTCTAAGTCCAATGATACTCTCCACTCATACCCAGCTTCCTACTAAAACCTGCCGCAGGAAAAGAAATGCGGCTGAGCTACGAGAGCTCAGTGAACAGATATAACGGTAACAAAGCAGTAATAAAGAATAGTACCGAGTGTCAGAAATATATGTCATGCAGATATAATCAGAATCAAAGGATAAATAAAGGAGAAAGGATAAAGGATAGGGAATAATAAATAGATAAAGGTAAAGGGAAACAGTGCAAGGTATAATAAGGGTCAAAGGTAAGTAAATGTATATGGTAAAGGAAAACAGTAATCCACCACGAGCCCAGAAACAGAGATATAATATATAGGGTTAATACACAAATATGTTACTAAACTTTCCATAAAAGTTCGGCTAAGTTACTGAACTTTCATTTTGTTCACTTAGGTTACTGAACTTATAAAAAATATTCATAAACAACACTGAACTTGTAAAAACATGACATTTATGTTACTTAACATATCAAAAAATATACGATTAAGTCACTCCTACCAACACTAATAAATGCTTTCTATAAGTTCAGTAACCTAAGTGAACAAAATGAAAGTTTAGTAACTTAGGCGAACTTTTTTGGAAAGTTTAGTAACATATTTGTGTATTAACCCTAATATATATAACCATGCCATCATCATCAATCAGAGGGGTGTCCTCTCAGTAACCAGATAATATGAGGGGTGTCCTCATGTATCAAATGGAGTAGCTAGCTCCCAGAAGTTGTGAAAGACGTGTATCGCACACACCATCAGTCACCAGAGATATAACAGATAATATAAACAGATAACAGAAACAGAACAAATCTACGATGCATCCATACGCCCCAGGTGGCCAGATTCTACCAATATACACCAGATAAAATAAAGTCAGGGACGGGATAGGTCATCTCTCTCCTACCCTAGAGTCAATTCATCGGTGCATCAATGATAAGGACATGAACACCTCATGCCTAGTGAGTTTGCTCGGGTATCAAACCGTGGTCAGGGTCAAGTATCAAGTATCAGGTCAAAATCAGAGTGTCATATTAGAAGGTTCATAGCATAAGGTTCATGTCAAATAATTCAGAAGTAAATATCAGAGGTTCAGAAATCGGATAGGTTCAGAAATCGGATAGGTCAAAATAGTGAGTTGGCTCGGGTATCAAACCGTGGTCAGGGTCAAGTATCAAGTATCAGGTCAAAATCAGAGTGTCATATCAGAAGGTTCATAGCATAAGGTTCATGTCAAATAATTCAGAAGTAAATATCAGAGGTTCAGAAATCGGATAGGTTTATATCAGAGTTTATAACAATGTTCAAGTCCAGTTTCAGAATAGTATATCAGATTAATGCTTATATCAAAGTTCAAATTAAGTTTCAAAACAAGAGTTTATAACCAGGTTTAGAATAAGGTTCAAATCAAGGTTCAATAGGTCATATCAAAAGTTCATATTCAAAAAGGTTTATAGGTTCATAGAAAGACTTTAATTCAAAGGTTTCATATTAAACTTGTATTTAAAATAATCTTTCAGTGACTTTCATAAAATGATGTTTAGTAAAACCTTTTTATAAAGATAGTCTTTAAAAGAGATTTTCATAAAACCCTTAGTGCATTTTCAATTCAAAATTGGTATAAGGTCGTATTCAAAAGCTTTTCTCAAAACATTTTCAGATAAAATTAAGAAAGGTTTTCCCATTTCAGTTTCAATATCAAAAGGTCCATATCAGAAGTTCATATCAGAGGGTTCAATATCAGAAGGTCCATTATCAGAAGGTTCAATATCCGAAGGTTCAATATCAGAAGGTTCAATATCAGAAGATTCAATATCAGAAAATTCAATATCAGAGGTTCAATATCGGAAGATTATAACAAAGGGGATCATAGCAACGGCATAAATACTGAAACTGACAGATCAGAAAAATGAAAGAGATCATGAGAAACCTGTGAGAAGGTTCAGAATATCTGTACCTTATACCGCAAGTGACAAACACAACAGAAAATATAGAGGTCGGACGTAAACTCCATCTTCAGCGAATCTACACGAATCATGACTGTCTTATTAAAAGCTTATTTAATTCAGATTACTTGTTTTAGTCGGCTTTCCAGTTTTAGTAACTTTCATATTTTTGGCAGGTTTCCATAATTAGCAGATTTCCATTTTTTTGGAGGTTTCCATAGTTTAGGGTTTTAAATGTAAATATTCTAAATTCAAAGGTCTAACATGAAAATACTTTAAGTTACTGATTTAAATACTCATTTTATTCAGAATGACATCCTAATCCCTTTAGTTTCACAGATTACAGTTTATACCCCTCCAGTTTCAATATTTACAAAACAAACCCTAGATTTACATAATTCATGATTTAATCCCTGTAATATCCATATTTACCAAACAAGCATATTATTTTACAAAATTACAGAATGTAACCTCAGAATTAAGTATAGTACGAATCAGACCCTCAGAATTCAAAAATTACACATTTGGTCCCTTAACTTTACAAAACTTATAATTCAAGTCATAATTTAATAACAATTTCATATTAAGCCCACAAATCCTCAAATTTACACATTACACTTCTAATATCATTATTTTCACAGAATAACCATGAGTTTCCAGAATTTTCACTTTTAGTCCCTCCATTTTATTATTTTTCAAATCGAATTAATAATTACCAAATAAACCTTTTAATTACAAAATTTACACATGAGACCCTTATTTTATATTTTATACGAATTTAACCTGGTCCAAAATGACTTACAAAAATGTCCCACAAGTTTGAATAATTACAAAACACCCCCTTAACTTTTAAAAACCCAATCGTATACCTTTTAAATTATATAAAACAAACCCTAATTTCACCAATCATTACCAATAATTGTAAAAACCTTAATAAGCATTTAATGACCAGATCTCAACCATGAAACCCTAACCCTAGCCCCATCGAATTATATTTTTTTTCTCTTTTATTTCCTTAATATCCGAAACACAAATAATTAACCACGATTTGTTTAAGCTTCCAAAATTCGAATCCATATTTTTCCCAGGTTATATGATGCATAAGAAACTCATAAAAATTATAGAACAAGCTCAGAAAAATCGCATAGCCTATTTTAGATTTTACATATGTTTTTGATATCAATAATTACCACGACTTATTTAGGCCTCTATAAATCGTTCTATCATTTTTCCCAGATCATATACATTATATGAGGTCCAAATAAAATAAATATATCACCCTAGAAAATTCGTATCACATATTATAGAATTTACGTATGTTTTAATCATTAAAATTTAGAACGACCCATAAACCTTGCATGATTCGATTTGTACAATTTATATGAGTCTTATGTGATGTAAGGGTCATGAGAAAAATACCAAATCGAATTTATAACATGTAGATTAAGCGTGGTGATTTTGTCCCTTAATTAAGCAATTCGACACCAAAGAATTCTCCACAAGCACACGAGCGATCTTAAAACCTTGGAGCCATTTTTCACAGAGTATATACAATATAAGGAACATGAGAAAAATGATAAACGAATTCTAGGGTGATCAGAATAATTATTTGGGATTTATACCTTTCGGGTGAAACTAGCGACAAGGAAAATACACCAAGGTCGAATCAGGCCAAACACGAACCAAACCTTATTTTTCTTAGCTTCCTTTGATGCCAAAGAACACCAGAAAATTACTCCAAAGGTTCCAAAATTTCGGATGAATGAATGGTGAATTTGTGTGTGTTTTTGGTGTTTCGAATGGAGGAATAAAGGGAGATAAATAGGAAATAATTAATGGGAACCGAGAGATGAGGGGGGGGGGGGAGCTATAGACTCGGTTTATAGCTGGAATAAATCAAAGTTTTTAAAATCTTGATGTATTTCCAAATTTAATTTGATATTATCTAATCTTTTAACACTTTTAAATTAATTTAAATAAATACATATGTATAATTCGGTACATATATTTTTATTATTGTGTCACAATTATTTTTGAAACATGTACAATTGTTAAAGGGTGTCTTGAATTTATTTTATGTCATATATGGTTCATTTACAAAGTTTTTGGAACTTATTTGGCACTTATATACGTTTTAATTAAATAATTAAAGTAGTAGGGGCATTTTGGTCTTTTTACATGTTATCTGAATTTCAGGTATTACAACTTCTTCCCCACTAACAAAAAAATTTCGTCCTCGAAATTTGAAGTCGCAAAGTTAGACAGAGTCGTAGCAATTCGCAAAAGATCGTCACGAACAACCTCACGCCCGGGGAGGTTCTTCCAAAAAGGATCTTCCAAACAGATAGTTTCTCATGACTCAATCAAAACAAGGTTGGTTCAAATTCCTCAGAAGAAGACAAATTTGGGTGCTTCAGATCAAAAGGTCCATGAAACATAAAATGGATGATAGGTGAATCCTCAGAAAGCTCAGATGAAATCTCTGCCCTTACTGATACTATACTTCATACAGATAGGTAAGAAATGAGCAGATTTAGTTAGCCGATCAACGACCACCCAAATTGCCTCATGTCTTTTACGAGTCAGAGGCAAACCAGAAACAACAGTAGGGAGTTCTACAAAGAGTTCAAAATTTATAACTGAGGTCAAAGAATGCAAAACAAGAGTCCAAACTTATCCAGATGTCAAATGAACAAGAGCAGAGTATACGCATAGGTAGAAAGAACCTAAGGTCTCATTAATCACGGATAATCCATCGGAGATCAAGTTCTAAACTTCTTAGGTACTCCTCAAGATCTCTGATGGTCACAATGAGTGCACGTTATGTGGTCTAAGTATTATCACGTTTATCAGGCGTCATAATACCAGTACCACATAAATATGCCTTCATGATGATCATACTTAATCTCGAGTCGTAAGCAATATAACCTATCTTAATCCACCTAGTACTTCTATAATCTCAGAGGTCAACAGAATCAAATGTCATAGCCAAGAGAGAAATAAGACTATTCGCAAGAGTATCGGAATTTCCAGATTGCCTAGCAGAGTAAGACACGCCGTCACAAGCATCAGATTTTCCACAGTTCGCCAAAATTCCTCAGAACAAAGCCATCATCGAACATACGAAAATAAGCACGGAGCTGGAATGCTTCTAGGAAACTTAAATCATTAGAGGATCTTATTACTACATAACGAAGCTCAAGGGAGCCAAAGGAAGTGAAAATTAGTCGTCAATAACTTCGGTCTTCACAGAATCAATTCTTCCAAACATAACAGGTCTGTTTCAGAAATCCGTTCATTCAAAACATCCAATTTCTTCAAGTTCGGTTAATCTGTCTTCGTTTGTCCATCAATCTGGAAGTGAACAAAATCGTCTGGTTCATCACGCCTCCTGTAGTTCTTCTTGGAATGTGATGGAGTAATGTGAATTTCTGGCACGATCTTTAAGTTTCTTCATCATCCAGTCTGCTTCCGCTCTCAATTCATCTTAGTACAACCAAGATGAATAGGGAAGTAAGACTGTACGTCTTCATCAGCTCCAGGTTCGCCGTCTTTCTTCTGCATCGCCAACACTTCTGTCTTGTAAGGAATGTCTTCACTCTTCAGGGTAGTCACCGCTGTTGTCAACTCTAGGTCAGGTAGTGAAGTAATACTTCTGATGCGTTTCTGGTTGTCTTGATGCATACGTAAAACCTTCTGTGTTTCAAGGGAGGATAACCGAGTCTCTTTCTGAAATGTCTCAAAATTTATTCCGTCTGAGGGTATGGAAACAATTTTCTATTTCAGCTTTCCAAAACTCCGTTCTCAATCAGACTAAGTTGTTTCTCTCTGGTCACGAAATTTATCAAGGGTAATGCAAGTTGTAAACGTCTTCAGAATTCTGATGCAAGGTTCAAAAGATTTCAGTTTACCATTTTGTTATCGGTCTTGACCATTCGGTGATAGTTTCAAAATTTGCGGGATTTAAAAGGGATCTTCTCAATCAAGAAAAACTGTTGTCTCAACAGATATCAATCTCTCAGAATGTACAAGTGATCGTCAAATTTCTCACAAGGTGCAAAAATGATTCTCTTGTTCTTCTCCGTCTTCGAAAGTACTATTAAGTCATACAATTACCATTTGTCCAAATACTCACGAGCAGACATCATTTATCAAATTTATAGAATATTCAGAGCTTTAGCTAATACTATTAGCGTCACTAACCATCATATCAGTCGTTACGAATACGGACAGCGATCTCAAGAATAATCTCAATTCATATTTCCATCTGAAGGAAACTTCGCGCTCTGAAATTGAATAGATACAAAGTCGTTTCAGGGTGGAGAAATAAGGATTCCAAATAGCAATACGGTTCTACTTCCAGAATCAATACATGTCTCCTGTCATCATTCTTCTTTATCGCGAACAAAACTGAAATACGCCAAGAAAATACACTTAAGCGAACTTACTTCTCACTCCGGTGGAAAATTTGGTGGTTCAATCAGAAATCGTGTTCAGAAAATTCAGGGTGCCAAGAAATTTTCAAGATAAGGTTCATTCATTGTTGTACGAAATGGGTTCAAGGAAAACTTCATAATCGCGAACATAACACACGAGTCTTCAGAGTAATAATGATAGTCCAGAGTTTAACAATCGGTAATCATGGTAGGGAGTTCAAAATTGCTTCAAACGTTAAAGGTGATACATAGGAGGATAGTTGTCAAACAACCAATCCTTTATCAGAATAACATTAGAGTTAACAGTCCACAGAAAGACAGATCAACAAAGCAAATCTTATCGTCCAAAATGAGAGGGAAACATTCTTATACTCGTGGTTAAACACCACAAGGCTTTTCATAAGGACAGAGATGGTTAAGACGAAATCAAATGGTGTCAGAAAATTTATAGATGCTTATCAAGAGACAAGAGACAATTAACAGAAGGTATCAAATGCTTATCAAAAGCAGAAGACAAATAACAGAAGGTGTCAAGTACGTCATCGCCAAGGAGATTTTCAGAATGCCCGAAGAGGCATCAAAATGATTAACAGAAAGATCAGAGGTCAGAGTCGGACTCTGCAGACAAGGATCAATTAGTGTCAGGCCATATTATGCAGTTCTCAATGCCTTCCAGATTTATTTAATTTCAAATCTTGGGTAGTGCAAAGCATAAGCTTTAAAATTCTAAAAGTGATATTAACAAACTTTAATCAAAAGCAGGGCACGAATCAGAGTGATGCGGAAGCAAAATACTTAAACAAACGCCTTATAGTCTACCCATTCCTCACTGGTCAAAACTTAAGTTCATATCAGGAAATCCTAAAGCAAGTTCTCAGGGTGTTCTCCTATGTTCTTACAGTGGAAGCCTAATGGTCCAGAACTCACAGGTCAAGGGTAAATGTATTACGAGTCGCAGCCTGTCTCTCTGATACCATAAATTATAACACCCCGACCCGACAAGGGTAGAGATGTCACAACAATGGTGACATATCAGAAACATACACAAGCATACATCTTCAATAATACAAAGGAATACAAAGGTTACAAGAAATTACAAGGAAATACAGAATTATAGAGGAATAAATACTAAGTCTGAAAATAAAATTCTTCTAGTCATCTCTATAACAAAATATCTATAACAGTGTAGTCTTCTAAGTCCAATGATACTCTCCACTCATACCCAGCTTCCTACTAAAACCTGCCGCAGGAAAAGAAATGCGGCTGAGCTACGAGAGCTCAGTGAACAGATATAACGGTAACAAAGCAGTAATAAAGAATAGTACCGAGTGTCAGAAATATATGTCATGCAGATATAATCAGAATCAAAGGATAAATAAAGGATTAAGGATAAAGGATAGGGAATAATAAATTGATAAAGGTAAAGGGAAACAGTGCAAGGTATAATAAGGGTCAAAGGTAAGTAAATGTATATGGTAAAGGAAAACAGTAATCCACCACGAGCCCAGAAACAGAGATATAATATATATAACCATGCCATCATCATCAATCAGAGGGGTGTCCTCTCAGTAACCAGATAATATGAGGGGTGTCCTCATGTATCAAATGGAGTAGCTAGCTCCCAGAAGTTGTGAAAGACGTGTATCGCACACACCATCAGTCACCAGAGATATAACAGATAATATAAACAGATAACAGAAACAGAACAAATCTAGGATGCATCCATACGCCCCAGGTGGCCAGAGTCTACCAATATAAACCAGATAAAATAAAGTCAGGGACGGGATAGGTCATCTCTCTCCTACCCTAGAGTCAAGTCATCGGTGCATCAATGACAAGGACATGAACACCTCATGCCTAGTGAGTTGGCTCGGGTATCAAACCGTGGTCAGGGTCAAGTATCAAGTATCAGGTCAAAATCAGAGTGTCATATCAGAAGGTTCATAACATAAGGTTCATGTCAAATAATTCAGAAGTAAATATCAGAGGTTCAGAAATCGGATAGGTTCAGAAATCGGATAGGTCAAAATAGTGAGTTGGCTCGGGTATCAAACCGTGGTCAGGGTCAAGTATCAAGTATCAGGTCAAAATCAGAGTGTCATATCAGAAGGTTCATAGCATAAGGTTCATGTCAAATAATTCAAAAGTAAATATCAGAGGTTCAGAAATCGGATAGTTTTATATCAGAGTTTATAACAATGTTCAAGTCCAGTTTCAGAATAGTATATCAGATTAATGCTTATATCAAAGTTCAAATTAAGTTTCAAAACAAGAGTTTATAACCAGGTTTAGAATAAGGTTCAAATCAAGGTTCAATAGGTCATATCAAAAGTTCATATTCAAAAAGGTTTATAGGTTCATAGAAAGACTTTAATTCAAAGGTTTCATATTAAACTTGTATTTAAAATAATCTTTCAGTGACTTTCATAAAATGATGTTTAGTAAAACCTTTTTATAAAGATAGTCTTTAAAAGAGATTTTCATAAAACCCTTAGTGCATTTTCAATTCAAAATTGGTATAACGTCGTATTCAAAAGCTTTTCTCAAAACATTTTCAGATAAAATTAAGAAAGGTTTTCCCATTTCAGTTTCAATATCAAAAGGTCCATATCAGAAGTTCATATCAGAGGGTTCAATATCAGAAGGTCCATTATCAGAAGGTTCAATATCTGAAGGTTCAATATCAGAAGGTTCAATATCAGAAGATTCAATATCAGAGGTTCAATATCGGAAGATTATAACAAAGGGGATCATAGCAACGGCATAAATACTGAAACTGACAGATCAGAAAAATGAAAGAGATCATGAGAAACCTGTGAGAAGGTTCAGAATATCTGTACCTTATACCGCAAGTGACAAACACAACAGAAAATATAGAGGTCGGACGTAAACTCCATCTTCAGCGAATCTACACGAATCATGACTGTCTTATTAAAAGCTTATTTAATTCAGATTACTTGTTTTAGTCGGCTTTCCAGTTTTAGTAACTTTCATATTTTTGGCAGGTTTCCATAATTAGCAGATTTCCATTTTTTTGGAGGTTTCCATAGTTTAGGGTTTTAAATGTAAATATTCTAAATTCAAAGGTCTAACATGAAAATACTTTAAGTTACTGATTTAAATACTCATTTTATTCAGAATGACATCCTAATCCCTTTAGTTTCACAGATTACAGTTTATACCCCTCCAGTTTCAATATTTACAAAACAAACCCTAGATTTACATAATTCATGATTTAATCCCTGTAATATCCATATTTACCAAACAAGCATATTATTTTACAAAATTACAGAATGTAACCTCAGAATTAAGTATAGTACGAATCAGACCCTCAGAATTCAGAAATTACACATTTGGTCCCTTAACTTTACAAAACTGATAATTCAAATCATAATTTAATAACAATTTCATATTTAGCCCACAAATCCTCAAATTTACACATTACACTTCTAATATCATTATTTTCACAGAATAACCATGAGTTTCCAGAATTTTCACTTTTAGTCCCTCCATTTTATTATTTTTCAAATCGAATTAATAATTACCAAATAAACCTTTTAATTACAAAATTTACACATGAGACCCTTATTTTATATTTTATACGAATTTAACCTGGTCCAAAATGACTTACAAAAATGTCCCACAAGTTTGAATAATTACAAAACACCCCCATAACTTTTAAAAACCCAATCGTATACCTTTTAAATTATATAAAACAAACCCTAATTTCACCAATCATTAACCAATCATTGTAACAACCTTAATAAGCATTTAATGACCAGATCTCAACCATGAAACCCTAACCCTAGCCCCATCAAATTATTTTTTTTTTCTCTTTTATTTCCTTAATATCCGAAACACAAATAATTAACCACGATTTGTTTAAGCTTCCAAAATTCGAATTCATATTTTTCCCAGGTTATATGATGCATAAGGAACTCATAAAAATTATAGAACAAGCTCGGAAAAATCGCATAGCCTATTTTAGATTTTACATACGTTTTTTATATCAATAATTACCACGACTTATTTAGGCCTCTATAAATCGTTCTATCATTTTTCCAAGATCATATACATTATATGAGGTCCAAATAAAATAAATATATCACCCAGAAAATTCGTATCACATATTATAGAATTTACGTATGTTTTAATCATTAAAATTTAGAACGACCCATAAACCTTGCATGATTCGATTTGAACAATTTATATGAGTCTTATGTGATGTAAGGGTCATGAGAAAAATACCAAATCGAATTTATAACGTTTATATTAAGCGTGGTGATTTTGTCCCTTGATTAAGCAATTCGACACCAAAGAATTCTCCACGAGCACACGAGCGATCTTAAAACCTTGGAGCCATTTTTCACAGAGTATATACAATATAAGGAACATGAGAAAAATGATAAACGAATTCTAGGGTGATCAGAATAATTATTTGGGATTTATACCTTTCGGGTGAAACTAGCGACAAGGAAAATACACCAAGGTCGAATCAGGCCAAACACGAACCAAACCTTATTTTTCTTAGCTTCCTTTGATGCCAAAGAACACCAGAAAATTACTCCAAAGGTTCCAGAATTTCGGATGAATGAATGGTGAATTTGTGTGTGTTTTTGGTGTTTCGAATGGAGGAATAAAGGGAGATAAATAGGAAATAATTAATGGGAACCGAGAGATGAGGGGGGGGGGGAGCTATAGACTCGGTTTGTAGCTGGAATAAATCAAATTTTTTAAAATCTTGATGTATTTCCAAATTTAATTTGATATTATCTAATCTTTTAACACTTTTAAATTAATTTAAATAAATACATATGTATAATTCGGTACATATATTTTTATTATTGTGTCACAATTATTTTTGAAACATGTACAATTGTTAAAGGGTGTCTTGAATTTATTTTATGTCATATATGGTTCATTTACAAAGTTTTTGGAACTTATTTGGCACTTATATACGTTTTAATTAAATAATTAAAGTAGTAGGGACATTTTGGTCTTTTTACATGTTATCTGAATTTTAGGTATTACAATGGAAGTTGAAAATGGCAAGAATTGAGCTGATTCTGGAGTATTATATATATTCAGAAGGGTTGAAGCATTCCAAAGGAGAAAGTTCTATATAGGTCAAAGGAAGAGAGCTTTCTGTTTCAATTTCAGTTTACTACGTTTGTTCATCACTTGCAAAGGCACGCTGATAGATGATTTCACTTGTTGAAACAAGCATCCAAGATACATAGCACCATTGCCTCTTATAATTCCTCCATCCAAGGAAATTGCACCATCTTTTAGGTCAATGTTTGAAGCCTGAAGATATGTATTGATATTGTTGAAGTCAAAGATCAGAAAGCAGATGAGTTACTGAGTTAGATATTAACCTTTCAGAATAGAAGAAAGTTCAGTCCAAGGGTCTGACTATGAAGTGTTTGAAAGATCTTCACAATTCCTCATTTAATTCTGAAAACATGTTGAAATGGATTCACATGTTTAGGGGAGGAGTGTTGGGAATTAAATATTCTGAAGTTTAAGTATCGGGAAAATCTCTCAAGTGATTAAATCTGGTAGCAGTAGAGTTAAGTCTGGTGAGTTCCAAAGTTAAGTCTGCTGGTTATCTGCTGGTTAAGTCTGGTCATTGAAGTTAAGTCTGGTGGTTAAGTCAAGTGTTAATTCTGGTGACTAACAGAGTTAAGTCTGCTTGATGAAGATATTAAGTCTGGTTGACTGAAAGTCAATAATACACGGTAGATAATATCTTACCCCATGTGCTCAGTCTTTATCTTATACTCACAGAACAAGTTGTAAACATAGATACATGTTGTATCTTAGTTACTGACACACATAAGATAAGCTAGCAAGTTGTTTGACAAGACTTAACATTATTGTAAAGATCTTTCTTATGTTATAAAAGAAAGATCTTAGACTAGATATATGCGTGTTCGAATAAGTGCTTAAAATATATATCTCTAAAGAACAAACACAAACAATATCACAAGAATAGAAAAATAAGATTCAAGGTTGTAACCCTAGTGATAACTCAAGATCACTCGTATTATTATCTTAATAATATTGAATCGTTTGGTGATAAGCTTTCATTGTTCATTGTCATATAACAAACAAAATTGTTCCATTTCCATAACCATAATAACCTTCTAAGTGTGATTAAGTAGATTCTGCATACTTAATCATATTCACTCAATATATCATACACACAAAGTTGAAAAGGTTTAACAACCTTATAGTGTGCGAATCCTAACATACATTTCTTGTCTTAGCTCATTGAGGTGCAAATTATCACGGGAACAAGAGTTGGAGAAAAAATATTTATCCCAAGAATGCATATAACAAATAAAGACCCCAACCTGCCATTTATATTCAAAAGGAAACAATTTCAAATCAAAATTTGTTATGAAATGCGATAAACAAGAGCCAGGGGCACTCTCTAAATAAGATTAGGGTCTATTTGCCAAAACCGATATTCGGGCATGGACAGTTATACATCGCATTTTCCAGGGCAACATCACCTCATGGACTAAAAATACTTATCAGTCAGCAAGAAAATATCCCACCGAATGCTACAAAAAAAATAGTCTATAAAGACTTCTAGACAAAAATTTAAAACACACATGTTTCTTTATAAATATGTTCTCATTTACTTTATAAATATGGTAAGTCATTTTAATATGATAATGCATCATAGAACTTGGATCACTATTGTAAGTATTGTTGCTACACTTTTTTACTGTCAATATTTAGTACTAAATGTTCTCTCTTTCAAGGACACTATGACAACCGTCAAGTTCAGGTTAGTAACCGATAGTGACTTGTGACATCTTTATTTGAAAAGTATGCTTATTAGGCTAGTTTTGGTATTAAAAGATTGTTTTCGTGTTTCATGATCACTTTCCTTAGGCGCATCGTGTTATGAACGTACTTTTGAACTAAGATTTTATTTAAACGTCACGATATGCTCAAGTCTTTTATAAGTTTTTTAGGGTCACTCATACTTGAAGATAAGTTCATTTTATGTTTAACGTCTTTTATAGTAACTCGACAATTCACTATCGCGTTTAAGCTTTTAAGGTTTAGCCTTACGTTTTTAAGTATACATTATAATTATTTACACAACGAATAACTTAACAAAAAAAATATAAACACCCCCTTTCTTTGGCCGGCCTAGGCACACCCACCCACACAAACACAATCATTCCACTTTACACGCCTTTACACTCTTCTCCTTTCCCTATATGCACACTACCTTCTTTCAATACTCTACTATTCTCTTCACCTCATTATTTGCACACATAAAACCCTAATTCCTCCTCCTCTCCCTCTCTTGAATCCAAACATACACACACACCACCATCACATCCAAAAATCCTGCTAAACTCAAAGAAAACATCACCATTGTGTACCTTATACTCTCCTCTACATCATTCACCTAACATAAAACCATAAAAGAACCTCCATACCATCTTCATTAATCTCAATTCCAAGGTGTTTCATAACATTAAATTCAAGTACAAAAGGTATTTTTCTTGGTGTAAGATGACTTGTGTCAAATCTTGCACCTAAAGCTCTTATCTTGGTCTTTTGAGTACTTTTTATGAACTTGTAATTAAACATAAGTAGACCTACTATAAATGTATGGTTAGAAACATAAAAATACTTTAAAAAGGTTGTATAAATGATCTAGGGTGTTGTTTGAGTCGTTTTTGAGGTCTTGGTTTAGAGGAAAGTGCATGAAAGTGAGTTAAACTTGTGGACAGCTTGCTGATAGGAAGTTATGGTTGACTTTAGGAAGCCATAACTCCCTCATAACTCATCTTCATGACCACACCTTTGGAGCTAGATTTATGTTTTAAGTTAGCTTTCAAACCACAGTAGTTTTGTGGAAAGAAAAGGAGTTTTTGTCATCCAAATGATGGATAGAAAATAAGTTGTAAGAGCTGTCTTTTTGGAATTCTTTTGACAGTCAACTTGGTAAGGCCATAACTTGGTCATATTTTAATCTTTTTCAAAGATTCCAACTCTGAGAGTTAGATCTATGTTTTGTCTTGAAAACCCATGTGGTCCTATGGTGAGAAATAAAGGTTTAGGTCCCTAAACAGTCATCACAAATAAGGGTACAAAACTGACATACATGCCCTGATTTTTAAGCCCCACTTTAAAAGACAATATCTCACTCATTTCTTGTTAAAAATAATCCATTCCACCTCTAAGAGTTCATTTTAAGGGTTAATATTAAATTCCATGTGGTCTTGTTAAGAAAAACATATTTTTTGAACTCCTTAAGGGTCGTCATAAAATGAGTTACAAAAACTGACCGATTTGGCATATTTGCATGACCAACTTGGTGAGGTTATATCTCTCTCTAAAATCCATTTTAAGACTTGATTTTTTGTTGGTAATAGATCTATATGTTAGCTTGAATGTGGCAAAGGCCTAGAGCCTAACTTAATGGTTTTGAACCTCGGACCATTGTGTAACACCCCCTAAATTATGAGTTAACAGCGGAAGACTAATCGGGGTATTACAGGGAGGATCTTTGTCATAATCATAGAAAATGGCTCAAAAGAGGCGTTTTGAAAGTATTTGTCATTCAAATAATAGTTGAGATACAAAAGTGAAAATTCATTGTTGTGATATCCCATAAAAAGGTGAAGTAGTTTGAAATGAATGACATAAGTTATTTTACACCATAAAAACCATCAGTTTAATGCCCACTCCGTGCCTTGTCTGCTTCGGTAATTACCTGAGGTAAAAATGCTAAAAAGTGTCAACACAAAGGTTGGTGAGTTCATAGAGTTTGTAAGTAAACAGTTGATTCCAATAGTTTCAAAAGTTGGTGATAGTTGTAATAAATACAAATATTGGTGAAGTAAGTAGTGGGTTACGTTGTTATACTCTCATAGTTTGTTTGTTTGCCCTAACCGGGTCAACACAAAAGTAGTTTGTTTGTATACGTATTAGTTGAACACAAGTTTCAAGTTTGGGTGAAAGTGGGCTACGTTGTTATACGCCTGTAGTTTAACGAGTGTGTGGGTGATATCATAAAATGATATAAGTAACGGTGTTTGTGTGTAGGAGTTTGTCAACTTCCTAGAAGTTCTCCAATAATGTACATTTGGCTATCAATCCGGCTAGCACAAAGACTATCGATCCGGCTAACACAAATGGGTGAATAATGTGTATTTGGCTATCAATCCGGCTAACACAAAGGCTATTGATCCGGCTAACACAAATAAGGTGCATTTGGTTATCAATCTGGCTCATATAAATGGGTAGTTGTACTCATGGTAATTCGTAAAAGTTTTAAAGTACTCGTGTAAGTAAAAGCAAGTATTATGTTTCAATAAACGAATAAAGTGTGTCATCAATCTTGTACCACGTTTAAAGTAAACAGGTAAAATTTATAAGTAAAACAAGCATGTATCTCCCCCAAAGAGTATAAAGTCATTAAACGAGTAAAAGTGGGGCTATGACTCACCTTGAGTGTTGCTGGAAAGGTGAAATGTGAAATCAAGTGAATTACGAGAACGGCTCCAACACACGACCTGAATAATAGTGAAGTCTGAGAATTTAACTTAATACGAACAATGAGTGTGAAAAGGAGTAACGGATAACGATTTGATTGGTGATGTGAGTGAGTGATATGCTTAAAATGCTTAAAGTTCAAAAATAATATTATATATAATATTATCTTGTTTTTATGTCTTTGAATTCATAAATATCGTTTTCTCGAAAGTGGTGGAACGAAACGTTATGTTAAATCGTTAAAGTTCGTTACATAAATATAACGTAACGTGATTAAATATATTTGAACAAATGGTGAATATGCACGTGATTGTGTGAAAAAGTGTAAAATATGAAATAGAATTGAATATGATATAAAGTTACAGTTTGGTCCTTGTACTTATACAATTTTTACACTTCTTACCTTAACGGAGTTAGTTTTGCACCGTTAGTCCTTGGTTACAATTTTAGTCCAAAAAGGGTCAAATGTTACATTTTAAGCCTCAAGTTTACTGTTTTAGTATTTTCTACCCTCAGATTACAAATTTAACAGTTTTGAACATAGTTTTGTGAAGTTGGCAATTTTAACCCGAAATGGAATATATTTTGCAACACAAGTCCAAAATTCACAAAAGTGAGGTGAAATGTTTTCCGAAAGTTTTAATAACTTTATTAAGCTTATTTGAGTCTTATCCAACTGCTTATTTGCTAAAAGTGCTTATTTTATGCTTAATGGGCCTTAACGATTTAAACAAAGGCCCATTAAGATTTTTAGATCCGAGGGGTTTTAAGGGAAGTTAAAAACATATTGAGACTGCTTATAAGTACTGCTTATTCGAAGTGCTTAAAATGTTCTTATTGGGCTTAAAAGCCCAATCGGTAAAATAAAGGGTTTATTAGCGATAGGTTGAGGGTTTAAAAAGGACTTATATGAGCTTATAATGAGAGCTTATTTGTACAGCTTATTAGTTGAGTATATAAAGAATCATGTCAAGTATTAAAAAGGAGGTGTTGTGTATATTAATTCGAAATAACATGGCCATTTTATTAGACAAAAGTAAGTTGGTCCAAAAATAAATATAACTTATATACGTGTGATAAAAATAATACTATGCGACACATGATTAAAAGGGTGCTCGATATGCAATAAAATGATCTTGTGAGTGTCGAAGGATGGTGTATCTTGATTTATAGACATCCTTGGATATAGGAGGTCACTTGTGATACGTAAAATAAATATAAAAAAAAAACATAAAAATGCGTACAAAGTATAATACGATCGATTTAAATATAGAACGATGCATGGAATGATAAAAACCATAAGGAAGAATGGAAAATGAGTTGAAGGACTTACAAAACCTCAAAAGGTGGTGATTTTAACGTGTAAATGATCTAGGAACTCGTATAAAATGCACGTCTCTTGTAAAAACGATCACTAATGCTTCGAATGGAGGTTGAGCGATTTGGAAATGGTTCGAACAATATGGAGAAATGGTCCTGGTCTTGAGAGCTTCTTGGCAGTGAGCAACTAGAGGGAAATGAGAGTGAAAAATGCTAAGTTTGAAAGGGAGTTTGAGTGTGTGTGTGTGTGTGTTGTACACATATACGTATACACTTATACAACCATATAATGTATTTTAAGATCACCACTTGCTTGGAGACAATGACAGGGATTTGAGATAAGATTTTGAGAATATATCACTTGAGTACAAGGACTTTTAGAAGGGGGGCTGTGTGTTGTGTTGGTTATAAATCTAGTAGCATGTTATATGTATGTGTCGACATACAAAAGGTCCACAACATATATTTTACGTGTGATATTGTATGACAAGGTGACAAATGATGTGAAACATGCTTATGAACATCATAATCGATCATAGAAAAATAAATGAGCTAGGTGAAATAAGTTTAAATCGACTTTGGTAAATATGGTGTGAATTTGTATGAACTCATATAAGGGGTCGAGAGGGGTTTTCTTTGGGTCTTGTTTTGTGTTCAAACGTTCAAATGAGGGAGTGAGACTTCGACATCATGATTCTTTGGTGTATGAGGATTCGAATGGTGTTAAAAGTTGTATAGTTTGTGTGTCGAATTTAAAAGAAATCGAAGCTAAGTGATGGGTGTTAATCGAGTGAAATAAAAGAATTATAAAACTTATAAAATGTTGGGTTGGGTTTGTGAATAGTAACAGGCCAAAAAATTGGGCCAGGAATAGTAAATGATCCGTTTAGTATATAATGAGTGTGTTTGATTCGTCGTGGTCCGCGTGTAAGCTCGTTCCAATGTGTTCGTGAATTACGTATCAATGTGTTTGTAATAAACAAAATTTTCAAATTTTGCCCATAAAAATGGTTAACTGAACTGTAATGGTAATTAATACTTAATTAACGTTTACAAATTACTGGGAAATTTTACAGGTTGCTACATATTGACATGCATGAACTAGTCTATCAACTTTCCAAAACTGGTGAGATCCTTTTGTCTAGTCTTTTAGCATAAGTTAAAGAACTCTATAAAATATACAAAAATTCATGAACACACTTAAGATCCTATATTTTATGTTATTTGAAGGATTGGGCCAGATTTACTTTTAATCTTGGTCAAATGGTCATTTAAAGTGACCCTATTTTGGGTTAGTTTTGAGATTTTATGTTTAGGGTTCGTTTGGTATCCCAGAATGGGAATGAGGGAATGAATTTTCATTCCAATCATGTGTTTGTTTAAGATGCAAATCTTTCAAATATGGGAATGAATGATATATATGTTCCATACTCCATATACCTCACAAGGGAAAGGTATGGATCTTTCATACCGAGGGGCCCACCACTATTATCAAACTCATACCCATTGTGATTTATGGCGGCATACCAAACGCACCCTTAGTATATTTTGACAAGTCTAAATTTATTGACCTAACTAATAGTCATTTTTGAGTCCGAGCATATCGTTTAGTTATTAATAAGTACTTTACTTATCCTAGGTCAAGGTCTAGAAGGTGTACGTTCGTGAGGTTGCTTTAGGGATCGTGAGTGTTGCCTCGTTGTGTTATTTTTGCCTACACGTTCTTCTCTCGTTAAGGTGACTTTTCACAACCCCTTTTTACCGTTTACTTATTTGGACTTATGAACTTTTAAACTATTTGGACTTATAAACTTTTGAACTATTTGAACTTATGAACTTTTGAGCTATTTGAACTTATGGACGATTGATCTATTTGAACTTATGGAACTTACAGAACTTATTGAACTTGTGCTTTGAATTTGTATGCAATTGGGTATGTGTTGCTATATAAATGTAGAAGTGGTTGATCCAAAATCCCTACACTACTTATTAACCTAACTCTCAAGAACAGGATAGGCCGTGGATAGTTATGGATAGTGCTATTTAGGGATTCCCATATTCCCTTGCACCCATAGGTCGGGTGTACATATTATCTATTACTCATATCTGACGCGTAGATCAAGAGAGCAGTAGAGTAGTCTTGGTATTATGCGTGTAGGATCCCAATTGTATCAAGATTAAGCATAAATATAGAAGGTTTTAGAGAGAAAGAGTTTAGAGAGAAGGTGGAACCAAAAGGATGTAATATTAGCTTTATACACACAAGTTATGAGGAACCACACACTCTCCATAATGAGAGAGGTGTTATATATGTCAAAGCCATGTGGGCTTTATCTAATGAGCCACGCCCATAGGCTAGATAGTAGTTACTAACTAGTTTACACGTTTATCCCAATATACAAAACTAAGATCGCCACTTCTAAAGCTAACAATCTCCCCATAAGAGGTGATCTTACATTTCTTCATCTTGTGGACGATCCGTCACTCTTGCAACGCGTCTTATCTCTCTTCCATCAACAAACCCTTCGATCCATTTAATCTTCTTACGAAATCGAATTCTCTTTTCCACAACATCTTTGATCTTTCCCAATTCAACCACTTGAGAGGACAACATATGTGGCTTGATCTGTTGATACTTGTTCTCAACCATTATTGCCTTGATCCCTTTCGTATACACGCTTAAGGGTATTTGTGCAGAAATTGTTGTCACACCTCCAAAATCGGGTCCAGCGGAAGCATACATGCCACTGGGGTGCAACTCAATTGGTATCACAACACAAGTGCAAAGAACGGTTTTCACTTCAATCATTTAGATTAAAATTGTTTAACAAGAGTGTTGAATTTACATTGGTAGAAGTAGTGCGGAAATAGGCCCTTTAAAATAAGTAAAACGGTCCCCAAATGTTTATCATTGTCTTCTATGACCATGCCATGCCCTGCCAAAAGCCTCCAGTAGCGTGCTATTGCTTAATACCTGAAAATACATGCTAAAAGTGTCAACACGAGGTTGGTGAGTTCATAGAGATTAGTGAAAAATGTAAAGCATTTGAAAATGATTTCCCAGCAAAGGCGTTATAAATCCACCCAGTTTCAAGCCCCGCCCATACAAGACTTGCAACCTGTATGTTTACAACCCACTGCCAAATATGATTTGGTTTAAGTGAACGTCAAATGATTTATGGACCACAAAATGTAATGATAAGTGTGACAATGTCGCTATATAAAGGTAAGTGTGATAATGTCTCCGTATAACTAAATCTAACAATGTCGCCATATAAATAAACCTGACAATGTTGCCATGACAATGTCGTCATAAGATAAATTCTGACAATGTCGCCATATAATCAAATCTAGCAGTGTCGCCATGACAATGTCGCCATATATATATACCTCTGACAATGTCGTCATATAACTAAAATGATACAAAATTAACAGTCCATGATATAGGCAATATGAAATAGCTTAATGTACTAGTGTCCATAATGAAATGATCAAGGGTGAACAATGTAAACACAAAATACTTCCGAGCAACGACTCAAGTATTTTAACCAATCAATAATGTTTGAAAGACAACTCACGTCTCAAGCAAAACAAGCATGGAGTTTAAATGTAAAACGAGCATAGAGTTTAATGAAAAACGAGCATGTATTCTCCCCCAAAACAGTTACAAAACAAGTAAAAGGAGGGGCTATGAAACTCACCTGATGCGATAGCTACGATGACAAAAATGGATACACTGAAATGAGGCACGATCTCTAACCGCAACCTAATATGAATGATATGTTCTAATGTAAGCAATGAAATGATGCTACACATGCAAATACGTATGTTAACGATACCACTCGTTAGTTTTGAAAATAACGTTTATCGACGAAAAATACATTTTTGACGTCTCGTTAAGTTAATAAACCCTTTTTGTACAAATGTGTTGAAACGGTACTCCACGATCCTTGTTTGGTGTTCTATTGGTAAATATAATGTTCTCGTCGCAATTTATTATTTTTCACAACTTGAAAATGTGCCCAAATGGCCTCGCAAAACTAGTCGCGAAGTGGTGTACATTAAGTGTTAGTGAATAAGCTTGGCGTTTTTAGAAACCTCATATCTTTGTCTTGAATTCATATGTTTGTCATTTTGATCATACGCGTCACAATCCTTGAGAAGATCGGCTCTCAATGTGATGTAGTGCAAAAACTGTTTTTATACTTAGAAACACTTTTCTAATAGTGGCTGTCAAAAATGATTAGAGTTTGTGAATTGTCGGGCTTTAAACGTGCATATCTCGGTCGTTATGAGCTCGTTTTCTACGTTCTTTATATCCACGGATTCGTCATAACACGAACTAACATAATCTCAGTAGGTCGGCTCGTCTAGATCACGTCTAACATCTCGTTTTGTCCCTCGAAGTTCGGAAAAACAGCAAGCATTTTTCAGAAAATTAGTTTTCGTCGTCTAACTTCGAAAAATCATATCTCCTTCGTTATAAGTCGGTTTTTAGTGATTCTTGCGGCCACGGTTTCGTTTTTGAAATTATTTTCTAAATATGAAGGCCAAAATGACTCCATGTTTACTGAAATTTCCAGATTTCCCATTTTTGGACAGTAGCATTTTATACTTGTTAAAAACACACTTTCTTGGTTCTAAACTTGATCTTACTAACTCAAATCAACTCCACAAGTTCGCAAATCCTACCATACACCTTCTTAGGGTGTCATGGGGTCCTAAACATCACTAACTATAATGGGTTTCATGAGGATGATGATAAAACTTATAGATCTAGTGTTTATGATGAAAATAATTAAAGTGGTATAGATAACTTGTATATTTGCATGATCAATCACTAAAATAACTTGAAAATACATAACCACATGGATCAAATGAAAGTAATAGATGATCAAAACATGTTCTTGAAATGTACTTGATGATTTGATGAGTTTTGGTAAGAAATAAGTAATAAACTTGAGGTTTGATCACAAATCCATAACTAGGAAGGTAAATGGAGTGTGATTAATACTTGATCTTGAAAAATTAATGGATTCTTGGTGTTCTTGAGGTGTGGCCGGTTGGGGTGGATGAGATGGAGAGGGTTTTGATCTAAAATGGCTAGTTATTTGTTTATAGTATGTGTTAAGTTAGTGGAGGATGGAATTAAATCATGTAAATTCATTTAATGCAAATTGGAAGTATTAGCTAAATGGGATGGTTAGGGGGGGCGGCACACATGTGCTAAAATGAAGAGATTTGATGTGTAATTAAAGAGTTTGTCTCCCATTTAAATAGATATAGTTAGTTTAGTGCATACATTGAGTGTTATCGGGTACCGAGTTAACTGAAAATAAATCGTGACGAGTTAAAATAAAATACGACGAAGTCGTAAAAATTGTAAAATCATATTCCTTGCAAGAATCGGGTGTTAGAATGATTATTGGATTGAAATTTCGTAAACCGACGGAGTTATAAGCGTCAAACGAAAAATATAGCGATTGGTTTTAAAACACCGGGAAAAGTAATAATATAATTTCTATATCATTATAATTAGCTTGAAAATGTATTAGGATCATTGTCGGGAGTATTGGGTATAATGTTAATAGTAATGACTGAGTGGTAACGTTTAACAAATAAACGAACATACGTAAATTGAAATAATGCATATCCGTGCATGAACTAATGTACTGATGATGTTACTGATATTATGCAGACTCCTCTAGTCTACATGATGTGTCCTTCCTGACAATGCATGAATTCGCAGTTAAACCACTCTGGTTACGCGAATTTGAATACCCGTAAACCTAGTTTACGTAATGATGAATGATGAGCATGAATAGTGATTTCCCTCCGGGAATGAATAGTGTTTCATGAATAGTAGAATTTTTGACGGCTTCTCAAAGTCTCAAACTGACTTAAAAAACGATGAATAGTGAAATGATGAATAGTGATCGATGAATAGTAACCTATGAATAGTAATTTTCCCGAGATGAATCGTGAAATTTGAAGTTTGAAAAAGGACCTGAAATTACGGGTTGTGACATACTCCACCCGTTAAAGGAATTCAGTCCTTGAATTCAGTTAATGTTGGCCTCTGGAGTGGACTCGGTGAAGAGATGTGGATATTTGAGTCATATTGCGGTGATAAAAGATAAAACATCCATTAGATAGGGATTCGTAATAGTGCATGAAGTTCATTCGGTAGAACTTAAAGTGAAACACAATAGAAATACAACACTAGAGAGTTTAGGCTTTGGTTTATTTTTAAGGCAGAAGTTCTTGGTTCTTGAACATTGTTGTCGTCCTCCACGTCGTTGATATGCTGACAATTCCCTCCTCTGATGACCTAGGCTCTACCACGAGCTATTCCGCCTTGGTTCCTGTTCCCATGATTTCCTTGTTTTGGACATTCATTCCTGTAATGTCCTATCTTTCCACAGCCAAAACATGTCACTGGAGGTTTCTGATTTCCGGCAATGATTGGAAACTGGCATTCCCTAGTCGCATGACCAATCTTCTTACAGTTGCCACATGGGTTAAGACAATGTCCAGGGTTATGATGATGTTGACACTTGTTGCATTTGGGTAGGGTACCTTGGTAACCTTTCTTTTCAGCTGAACCTGCAGCATAGGCCTTGGCGACTTCTTGCCTCTTTGGTTGTGGTTGAGTAGCATCGCCACTCTGATTGTTGTCCCAACTCCTCTTGTTGTTGTTGTTGTTATGATCATTGTTGTTGACAATGGCTCCATTCTTTATCACCTGAGCCATAAGCTTTTGAGATATCCTGATAGCTTCGTCTAGAGTTTGTGGGTCAAAAGAAATCACATCTCCACGGATGCTGTGAGGTAGTCCACCAATGAAATTTTCTAGCAGCTTCTCATTATCGGGAACCATAGTTGGACATAGCACCGCCAACTCCTGAAACCTCCTGATATATGCCTCGATATCATCACCTGCTGTTACTAGCTCATAAAACTCTGTTTCCAACTTCTTTATTTCCGTGCGTGGACAGAACTTCTTAGTCAGTAACTTCTTGAATTCATCCCACGTAAGCTTGTGAGCATTTTCCATTCCCCTGGGTTTTGCATACGAATTCCACCATGACATAGCTTCCCCAACGAGTGTACTGGTAGCAAACCTTACCTTGTCCTCCTCTGGACATTTGCATAAAAGAAACACAGATTCTGTCTTTTCAAACCAACGAATCATAGCAGTGGCTCCTTCAGTGCCTTTGAATTTTTCGGGATCACCACTTTTAAAGTCCTTGTACGTACATTTACGCCCATTAGTACCATTAGCAGTTGTTCCTGCAGCTTCTGCGGTTTCTGCCCGTGAAGCGGCTTCAGCAGCGGCTGCAGCTACGGCAGCTCTTTCAGTCACCAGTGCTGCCTTTATACTGTCGGCAACCAGCTTTCTGATCTGGGCGGGTGTCATAGTAGTAGTAGCTCTCTTGGGTGGCATGATTCTTCAAAACAAGAAAAGAAGAGCGAAACGTAAATAAGGCGTTTCCTAAATGTAGATGCTCTGGAGTGGCTTGTCATACAATGAAAATTGGAAGTTGCGTTATGACTATCTGGCTTGCTTCTAGACGGTGGTTCACGAGGTGAGGTAGAGGTGAATATTCTTGCAACAATTGAATGCACACATATGAATGAAACCTTTAGAAATCAAGTAGGAATGCAACTCGGACATAATTCTATTATAACTATTCCCAGTATTTCAAAATTCATCTCTGAGTCGGGCATAGGTGGTCAGCCTATGTCCCACTGTCCCGGGTCGAATATAGATGACCAGTCTATATTCCACCGAGGTTCAATGAATTTTGAAATACTCAGCTCAGTTATACTAATACTATGTCCTTCACATTTGAAATGACGTTCTGAAATACTACAGCAAGTGACCAAACTCGAGGTCGAATGATGAAACTAAGCAAGGAAAAAGACGTAACGCTGAGACGTGTATGATATGTGAGCATGCTTATATGGAAGACACTTATAGTAATCAATGAGAGTAAGCAAGTATAAATGATTCGATAATAAGACACAATCTCATTAAATATGTCAGCAACAAACCACAATTGAGGCATCAGTTTGGCAGGCAGGCACGCGGCGGTCATAGGGTTAAGTTTTTGTAAATGTAGCTATAGTCTAGGTTTTAAAATCACCCAGTTCTCTATAGCCAAGGCTCTGATACCAATCTGTCACACCCCCAAAATCGGGTCCAGCGGAAGCATACATGCCACTGGGGTGCAACTCAATTGGTATCACAACACAAGTGCAAAGAACGGTTTTCACTTCAATCATTTAGATTAAAATTGTTTAACAAGAGTGTTGAATTTACATTGGTAGAAGTAGTGCGGAAATATGCCCTTTAAAATAAGTAAAACGGTCCCCAAATGTTTATCAGAGTCTTCTATGACCATGCCATGCCTTGCCAAAAGCCTCCAGTAGCGTGCTATTGCTTAATACCTGAAAATACATGATAAAAGTGTCAACACGAGGTTGGTGAGTTCATAGAGATTAGTGAAAAATGTAAAGCATTTGAAAATGATTTCCCAGAAAGGCGTTATAAATCCACCCAGTTCCAAGCCCCGCCCATACAAGACTTGCAACCTGTGTGTTTACAACCCACTGCCAAATATGATTTGGTTTAAGTGAACGTCAAATGATTTATGGACCACAAAATGTAATGATAAGTGTGACAATGTCGCTATATAAAGGTAAGTGTGATAATGTCTCCGTATAACTAAATCTAACAATGTCGCCATATAAATAAACCTGACAATGTTGCCATGACAATGTCGTCATAAGATAAATTCTGACAATGTCGCCATATAATCAAATCTAGCAGTGTCGCCATGACAATGTCGCCATATATATATACCTCTGACAATGTCGTCATATAACTAAAATGATACAAAATTAACAGTCCATGATATAGGCAATATGAAATAGCTTAATGTACTAGTGTCCATAATGAAATGATCAAGGGTAAAAAATGTAAACATAAAATACTTCCGAGCAACGACTCAAGTATTTTAACCAATCAATAATGTTTGAAAGACAACTCACGTCTCAAGCAAAACAAGCATGGAGTTTAAATGTAAAACGAGCATAGAGTTTAATGAAAAACGAGCATGTATTCTCCCCCAAAACAGTTACAAAACAAGTAAAAGGAGGGGCTATGAAACTCACCTGATGCGATAGCTACGATGAAAAAAATGGATACACTGAAATGAGGCACGATCTCTAACCGCAACCTAATATGAATGATATGTTCTAATGTAAGCAATGAAATGATGCTACACATGCAAATATGTATGTTAATGATACCACTCGTTAGTTTTGAAAATAAAGTTTATCGACGAAAAATACATTTTTGACGTCTCGTTAAGTTAATAAACCCTTTTTGTACAAATGTGTTGAAACGGTACTCCACGATCCTTGTTTGGTGTTCTATTGGTAAATATAATGTTCTCGTCGCAATTTATTATTTTTCACAACTTGAAAATGTGCCCAAATGGCCTCGCAAAACTAGTCGCGAAGTGGTGTACGTTAAGTGTTAGTGAATAAGCTTGGCGTTTTTAGAAACCTCATATCTTTGTCTTGAATTCATATGTTTGTCATTTTGATCATACGCGTCACAATCCATGAGAAGGTCGGCTCTCAATGTGATGTAGTGCAAAAACTGTTTTTATACTTAGAAACACTTTTCTAATAGTGGCTGTCAAAAATGATTAGAGTTTGTGAATTGTCGGGCTTTAAACGTGCATATCTCGGTCGTTATGAGCTCGTTTTCTACGTTCTTTATATCCACGGATTCCTCATAACACGAACTAACATAATCTCAGTAGGTCGGCTCGTCTAGATCACGTCTAACGTCTCGTTTTGTCCCTCGAAGTTCGGAAAAACAGCAAGCATTTTTCAGAAAATTAGTTTTCGTCGTCTAACTTCGAAAAATCATATCTCCTTCGTTATAAGTCGGTTTTTAGTGATTCTTGCGGCCACGGTTTCGTTTTTGAAATTATTTTCTAAATATGAAGGCCAAAATGACTCCATGTTTACTGAAATTTCCAGATTTCCCATTTTTGGACAGTAGCATTTTATACTTGTTAAAAACACACTTTCTTGGTTCTAAACTTGATCTTACTAACTCAAATCAACTCCACAAGTTCGCAAATCCTACCATACACCTTCTTAGGGTGTCATGGGGTCCTAAACATCACTAACTATAATGGGTTTCATGAGGAGTGATATAAAACTTATAGATCTAGTGTTTATGATGAAAATAATTAAAGTGGTATAGATAACTTGTATATTTGCATGATCAATCACTAAAATAACTTGAAAATACATAACCACATGGATCAAATGAAAGTAATAGATGATCAAAACATGTTCTTGAAACTTATTTGATGATTTGATGAGTTTTGGTAAGAAATGAGTAATAAACTTGAGGTTTGATCACAAATCCATAACTAGGAAGGTAAATGGAGTGTGATTAATACTTGATCTTGAAAAATTAATGGATTCTTGGTGTTCTTGAGGTGTGGCCGGTTGGGGTGGATGAGATGGAGAGGGTTTTGATCTAAAATGGCTAGTTATTTGTTTATAGTATGTGTTAAGTTAGTGGAGGATGAAATTAAATCATGTAAATTCATTTAATACTAATTGGAAGTATTAGCTAAATGGGATGGTTAGGGGGGCGGCACACATGTGCTAAAATGAAGAGATTTGATGTGTAATTAAAGAGTTTGTCTTCCATTTAATTAGATATAGTTAGTTTAGTGCATACATTGAGTGTTATCGGGTACCGAGTTAACTGAAAATAAATCGTGACGAGTTAAAATAAAATACGACGAAGTCGTAAAAATTGTAAAATCATATTCCTTGCAAGAATCGGGTGTTAGAATGATTATTGGATTGAAATTTCGTAAACCGACGGAGTTATAAGCGTCAAACGAAAAATATAGCGATTGGTTTTAAAACACCGGGAAAAGTAATAATATAATTTCTATATCATTATAATTAGCTTGAAAATGTATTAGGATCATTGTCGGGAGTATTGGGTATAATGTTAATAGTAATGACTGAGTGGTAACGTTTAACAAATAAACGAACATACGTAAATTGAAATAATGCATATCCGTGCATGAACTAATGTACTGATGATGTTACTGATGTTATGCCGACTCCTCTAGTCTACATGATGTGTCCTTCCTGACAATGCATGAATTCGCAGTTAAACCACTCTGGTTACGCGAATTTGAATACCCATAAACCTAGTTTACGTAATGATGAATGATGAGCATGAATAGTGATTTCCCTCCGGAATGAATAGTGTTTCATGAATAGTAAAATTTTTGACGGCTTCTCAAAGTCTCAAACTGACTTCAAAAATGATGAATAGTGAAATGATGAATAGTGATCGATGAATAGTAACCCATGAATAGTAATTTCCCCGAGATGAATCGTTAAATTTGAAGCTTGAAAAAGGACCTGAAATTACGGGTTGTGACATTTGTGAACCTCGTCAACAGCAATGAAATGTTTCTGACCGTTTCTGTTGAGATAGACAACTCCTGCTTTCGATTTGGGGATGAGCGTGTAAGGTTCTTTATCTTCTATATCTGAGATTTCCATAAAAGGCATCGTAAGGTTGATACGATATTGATAGCTTTCAATACCGAGCTGGAAGTCGTTAACCCTTTCTTCAATAACCCTGCATACCATGATCTTTGCTAGTGACTGAATAATCTCTTCTCTAAAATGATGAGTCCAGTCATAGGGAGCTTCTATCTCTTCACGTACAAGTCTTCTAGATCATTCATGTGCATATTCTGAAAGTTAGCTTCACGGTAATCATAGGCTTGATCTTCACCCCTCAGAACTGTTATCTTCTTCACACACTTCCATCCGCATTGATCTTCAATTTCAATGTCGAAGATCTCTTTGATGCCTAGTTCTGAGTAGACAACTTTCTTTGAACATCCGGTGAGCTGATTCAGTAGATACATCCCTCTTCTTTGCTGCAGACTCTTCTTCATTTGCTCCAGCTTGAGTGCTTTGCTTTTGTTGTGTCTGACTTGTCTTGCTTGTGGAGTTTGAAAATGAATCACCAGTTATCTTCTTACGCTTCGCCTTCTCCCCTTAGGATTAGCATCATCCTGATGACACTTGCGAAGGTCTTCCTCCCTGCAAGTCTGTTGCCTCAGCTGAGCTCGTTCAATGCTTCGTTGAAGAGCTCTGAACAGATCTTCGTCTTCCATCATTAATTCAGAATTATTCATCATCTCTTGATAGAGAAATTGTTTCTTCTCTTTAAACGTGATATTCTAATAAGGTCGGGATGGTTGAAATGTGAGTGTGTTTTTGTTCATGAAGTTCTGAGATCTGTTGTCAAGCTTCTAATTGAGAATTTCTGCAAGCTTCTGATCGAATTTCCTATCAAGGATACCATGTATGTCTTCCATTTAACGTTGAGCCTAGACCTTCTACAATACCTACCATCCACTTTTCGATGATGTACACAGGTTTAGGTATCTTGTAGATTGTGCGTCTGCGCTTGTGTTGTGGTATAAGGTGGCATAAATGTCTAATTCTTTGTTATTGAGATTTTGGTTGTTGTTGTGGTCTTTGACATTGTGGTAGTGGTGACTGTATAAGTACGAGTTACTCTTCGGGATGTGTTGTTGTTGGTTCTTTAGCTATCGTTGTTATCACCGTGGATTCTGTGAGTTGTTGCACTAGAGTTGTAACACCCCAACCTGGAAAGGGTTAAGATATCACGATAATGGTTTCATATCAGATCAGACAAAACATACATCTATAGTAATACAAGAAATTTCAAAGGTTACAAATGAAATACTGGAGTTACAAGGTTACAAATGAAACTAAAACTAAATACTCAGTCTGTAAATGCAAATCCTTCTAATAGCCTCTACTTCAGAATACTATCAAAGTCTTCTAAGTCCAAAGGTCTCTTCACTCAAACCCAGCTTCCAACTAAGAACCTGCCGCAGGAAAAGAAATGCGGCTGAGCTTAAAAAGCTCAGTGAACAGATACATAAACAAAGTAATGATAACGAAACAGAAATAAGATATAGTGCAATGGGGAAATATCATAAGGTATAAATGATGTGAAGGTATAATGAACAGAATAGGATAGTAATCCACCACGAGCCCAGACAAATCAGATATAGTAACCACATCTTCATAATCATATAGAGGGGAGACCTCTCAGATAATCAGATAATATGAGGGGTGTCCTCATTCTTCAAATGGAGTAGCTAGCTCCCAGATATATGTGAAAGGCATGTATTGCACACAGTACCAATCACCAGACAATAACAAATCATATAACAGATAATCCACTAAACAGAACAGATCTAGGATGCATCCATACGCCCCTACCCAATCACATGCAGACCAAATCAAAGGGACGGTGTGTAACATCACTCCAACACACTAGAGTCACGCCATCGGTGCATCAATGACATGGCCATGTTACCTTCATGGCTAGGGTCACAAATTTTGGCTCGGGTATCAAACTAAGAGTCATGTGTCAAATCAAATCAGAAGGTCACATCCAAATGTCCAATACAGATAGTTCATAACAGATGGTTCATATCAAATCATTTCAGAAATAGTATCAAAGGTCTAATTCAGAGTTTAACGGATCAAAGTATACAAATCAGAAATCAAATCATATCAAGGGAATAAGACACCCTTACTGAAAAAGGGCAGAGTATCTGTACCTTATGACGAAAGCAAAAACAGAAACAAGCACAGAATATGGGAAACGGCTCAAAGTCTCTCCTTCTTCACACCTAAAGGAGTAGAAGAGTATTATAATAGGTTCTTAATTACTCATTTAACTTGCCTTTCCATTTAAGTAACTTTCTATTTTTAGCAGGTTTCTATATTTAGTAAGTTTCCATCTTTAGAAAGTTTCCTTAATTAGAAAGATTAAAACATTAGAGATTAGGTTAAGTCATTATTTAATAATATTCTGGACACAAAGTATGTTTTAGCAAGTTTCATACTTTACACTTTACACCCTTTATTTATCAAAGTTACTAAATAAACCCTATAGTTACATAATTTACAATTTAACCCATATTATATCCTTGATTACACCACTAACCCTTGTATTTAATCATTTACAGAATATACCTTCTAAATTTATGTATGATACGAATTTACCCCTTAGTTTCACATAATTACACATTTAGTCCCTATAGTTTAGAAAACTTATAATTTAAATCATAAATTCATAATAATTACACATTAGGCCCATAAATACTCAAATTTACAAAATACACTCTTAATATTATTATTTAGACAAAATCACTTCAAGTTTCCAGGAATTACATTTTTAGTCCCTCAATTTAAATAAATTGCAAAACGGATTAATATATTTGTATATTTACTCTTTAAACCTTTTAATTTCAATTCTAACATACATGACCCTTATTTTATATTTTTACATGATTAGTCCCTGATTATAACACATTACAAAAATACCCCATGAGTTTTAAAAATTACAAAACACCCCCTTATTATTTTAAAAACAAACCGTATAACATCTTAAACAACCAAACTCTAACCCTAATTCAAACCATCATTATCCAATCATTAAATCATCATCATGTCATCATTAATTAGCCAAAAACAAACCCAAATCCTAAAACCCTAGCTCGTACGCTTTCTTTTTCTTTTCTTCTTTGATTTTTCTTTAACCCGATTATATAAACAATTCACAAACAATTATTTTAGGCTATGTAAATTCGAATGGACATTTTTCCCATATTATACAGATCATATGAAGTCTAAATAAAATATGTTCCCCAATCAGAAAATTCGCATAGAGTATTTTAGGGTTTTTATCCGATTTTAGGGTTTATATCACATAAATTCGTATATGACTTATATAGCATGCATGGGTCGAATTCAACATTTTATATGATGTTTATAGGATGTAGGAAGTATGAGAAAAATATCAAACCAGATCTGGAACGAGTAGAATAGGTTGAAAGAATTTTGGTTCTTCGGCTAGAATAATACGACACCAATAATTTCCTTTGAGCACAACCGCGACCAATAAACCTTGTAATCATTTTTCACAGATCATACATGATATGAGGAACACAGGAAAAATGGAAAACGAATCTTACATGGGTCGCACGAATTAAAATGGAATTATACCTTACGTATGGAATAAAGGAGGAAAAATTCGACACCACCTAGACCAGGCCTATATAAATTGAAACTCTATTTTTCTAGGCTTCCTAGCACTAGAATGAACTCCAGAAAAATACTCTTTGGCCTCAAAAAATTCGGATTGATTTTTGAGTGAATTATGTGTGTTTCGGTTAGAGTTTTTTAGGGTTAAATCAAAAGAAAATCATGGGAGGTTATATGAATGGTATTGTGCCGAGTTAGGGGGAGGGATTAGGCTAAGGAACCGTCAATTTAATGGGCAAAATCAATTTTCCAAAAATAAGTGATATTCTTAATTTATTTTGTATTTTAAATGTTTTTAAATCAAATTAAATCATAACTTATGTATAATAATCGGCCCAATGTGATTTTAGTGAAATAATACTCTTTTGTACATTGTAAAAATATTAGGAGCTTGCCTCAAAATTATTTCACTTGATTTGTAGTTCGTTTCCAGAGATTCGGGATTAATTCGGTACTTTAAATAAGCTTTAATTACTTTTTAAAGTTTCAGGGATAATTTGGTAATTTTGCATGTTTCAGATTTTAGGGTTTTACAACTCTTCCCCTCTAAAAAAAAATTTTCGTCCTCGAAAATGGAAGTGAGACGAAACGGAAAGCATAACGGACTGCGAACGGAAATGTGAATGACTAGTTTCTCATGATTCTCTCTCTTGATAATCACAATAGTTTCGGTTTCTTCAGAAAGGACAGACCATAATTCACAACAGATCATCATGAACAGATTCATCGATTGTTAGACGTACATATAGCAACACATAGGTGTACTCCTTCAGATAGAGTCCATGCAGACAGAAAACAGATTATCAGACGGCAGAAAGCTCTACAACAGAACCTAAGATTCTCATCGGAAGTACAGAGGTCAGCAAACGCGTGTCGAGAATCTAGATGTATCAATCGTATAACGGTGAAGACAGATTTAAGCGCAAAGGCAGAGCGACTCCTAAAGTCTCAATCAGATATCAGAATTTCTAAGGTTTCTAAGGCACTCCTCAAAATATCCTATGATCACAATGAGGGTACGTCATATGACGTAAGTATTATCACGTTAGCTACTCGTCATAATACCAGCATCATATGAGTATACCTTCATGATGGTCATACTTTATCTCAAGTCGTGAATAAACATCTATCAATCACCTAACAGTCCATTCTA
This sequence comes from Artemisia tridentata subsp. tridentata, assembly GCA_021014915.2. NCBI lineage: Eukaryota > Viridiplantae > Streptophyta > Magnoliopsida > Asterales > Asteraceae > Artemisia > Artemisia tridentata. The sequence continues at coordinate 253,313,725 of CP139504.1, forward strand.
CACCCTAGAGTTGGTCCGAATCGGTCATCACTACGAATTCAAAAATCAGGGATACAGGTCGTACAAATAACGTAACGGAATTAGTAAGCATCAATGAAGTACGTCGTCCAAGGCGTCAGGTCTTTTACAACACATCAAAATTCTCATGACAAAACCGTCATCCAACATACGTAGAAAGAACACCAAACGGAAATACTAACGGAGAACCCGAATCATTCGAAAGATCTTATCATCAGGTAACGGGAGCTTAAGTGGGTTAAGCAGAAGTGAACACGCCATCAATAACTTCGTCCTTCACGAAAGCAACTCTTCCAACCACAAATGATTATTCCAAAATCGTCCACTCGAATACATAATTTCAAATCTCTTCCAAGTCCGAGTAGCCTGTCTACGCTTGTCCATCTGATCGTACGGTGAGAAGGGGTGATAAACTTGAGTCTGGTCCCTCAAGCCTTCGACACTTCTTCTTGAGACTGTGATGGAGTAACGTGGATTTCTGGCACGATCTTTAAATCTCTTCATCATCCAGTCTGCTTCCGCTCTCAATTCATCTTAGTACAACCAAGATGAATAGGAAAGTGAGACTGCATGTCTTCATCAGCTCCAGGCTCGCCATCTTGACTAGAATTTCTTCTTCTGCATCGCTAAGGTCTTCACTCTTCAGGGTAGCTGCCGTTGTTGTCAGCTCCAGGTCCGGCAGGGAAAATAATAGTGATAGCCAAGGTTTAACAATAGGTAATTGTAGTAGGAAGGTCAAAATTGTTTCAAACGCCAAAGGTGAGACATAGAAGGATAGTTGTCGATATTGGAATACTCAATCAACCAACTTCTTATCAGAATAGAATCGAAGTTTAACTAATCAAGGAAATACGGATCACCAATTAAATCTTTATCATTCAAAAATGAGGGGAAACATTCTTATACTCGTGTCACAACCACAAGACTTCTCATGGGGACAGAGATGGGTGAAACGAAATCAAATAGTGTCGGAAGATTCATAGACGTTTATCAAAGCAAAAGACAAATACAAAATGTGTCAAGCATATCATTGTCAGGGAGGTTCTCAGAATGCCCGAAGAGGCATCAAGGTGATAAACAAAGAATCAGAGTTCGGAGTCGGAATCTTAAAATGAGGTTCAAATGGTGTTAGGTAATTTCTAGGCAATTTCCAATGATTCGAAGATTAAATTGGGTTTCAGATCTTAAGTGGTGCAAATCGTGAGCTTTCAATTTCCAAAGGTGGTATCAACAGGATCTAACAAAGCACAAATCAGAGTGATGCAGAAGCAATGATATGAAAACAGAAGCCTTTTAGTCTACCCATTCCTCACTGGTCAAAACTTAAGTTCCTATAGGGGAAATCCTAAAGCAAAACTTAAAGATTTATCTTATGAGCGCCTACAGGGAAACTTAGCGGTCCTAACCTCACAGGTCAAGGGTAAATGTATTACGAGTCGCAACCTGTCTCTGATACCATAATTGTAACACCCCAACCCGGCAAGGGTTAAGATATCACGATAACGGTTTCATATCAGATCAGACAAAACATACATCTATAGTAATACAAGAAATTTCAAAGGTTACAAATGAAATACTGGAGTTACAAGGTTACAAATGAAACTAAAACTAAATACTCAGTCTGTAAATGCAAATCCTTCTAATAGCCTCTACTTCAGAATACTATCAAAGTCTTCTAAGTCCAAAGGTCTCTTCACTCAAACCCAGCTTCCAACTAAGAACCTGCCGCAGGAAAAGAAATGCGGCTGAGCTTAAAAAGCTCAGTGAACAGATACATAAACAAAGTAATGATAACGAAACAGAAATAAGATATAGTGCAATGGGGAAATATCATAAGGTATAAATGATGTGAAGGTATAATGAACAGAATAGGATAGCAATCCACCACGAGCCCAGACAAATCAGATATAGTAACCACATCTTCATAATCATATAGAGGGGAGACCTCTCAGATAATCAGATAATATGAGGGGTGTCCTCATTCTTCAAATGGAGTAGCTAGCTCCCAGATATATGTGAAAGGCATGTATTGCACACAGTACCAGTCACCAGACAATAACAAATCATATAACAGATAATCCACTAAACAGAACAGATCTAGGATGCATCCATACGCCCCTACCCAATCACATGCAGACCAAATCAAAGGGACGGTGTGTAACATCACTCCAACACACTAGAGTCACGCCATCGGTGCATCAATGACATGGCCATGTTACCTTCATGGCTAGGGTCACAAATTTTGGCTCGGGTATCAAACTAAGAGTCATGTGTCAAATCAAATCAGAAGGTCACATCCAAATGTCCAATACAGATAGTTCATAACAGATGGTTCATATCAAATCATTTCAGAAATAGTATCAAAGGTCTAATTCAGAGTTTAACGGATCAAAGTATACAAATCAGAAATCAAATCATATCAAGGGAATAAGACACCCTTACTGAAAAAGGGCAGAGTATCTGTACCTTATGACGAAAGCAAAAACAGAAACAAGCACAGAATATGGGAAACGGCTCAAAGTCTCTCCTTCTTCACACCTAAAGGAGTAGAAGAGTATTATAATAGGTTCTTAATTACTTATTTAACTTGCCTTTCCATTTAAGTAACTTTCTATTTTTAGCAGGTTTCTATATTTAGTAAGTTTCCATCTTTAGAAAGTTTCCTTAATTAGAAAGATTAAAACATTAGAGATTAGGTTAAGTCATTATTTAATAATATTCTGGACACAAAGTATGTTTTAGCAAGTTTCATACTTTACACTTTACACCCTTTATTTATCAAAGTTACTAAATAAACCCTATAGTTACATAATTTACAATTTAACCCATATTATATCCTTGATTACACCACTAACCCTTGTATTTAATCATTTACAGAATATACCTTCTAAATTTATGTATGATACGAATTTACCCCTTAGTTTCACATAATTACACATTTAGTCCCTATAGTTTAGAAAACTTATAATTTAAATCATAAATTCATAATAATTACACATTAGGCCCATAAATACTCAAATTTACAAAATACACTCTTAATATTATTATTTACACAAAATCACTTCAAGTTTCCAGGAATTACATTTTTAGTCCCTCAATTTAAATAAATTGCAAAACGGATTAATATATTTATATATTTACTCTTTAAACCTTTTAATTTCAATTCTAACATACATGACCCTTATTTTATATTTTTACATGATTAGTCCCTGATTATAACACATTACAAAAATACCCCATGAGTTTTAAAAATTACAAAACACCCCCTTATTATTTTTAAAACAAACCGTATAACATCTTAAACAACCAAACTCCAACCCTAATTCAAACCATCATTATCCAATCATTAAATCATCATCATGTAATCATTAATTAGCCAAAAACAAACCCAAATCCTAAAACCCTAGCTCGTACGCTTTCTTTTTCTTTTCTTCTTTGATTTTTCTTTAACCCGATTATATAAACAATTCACAAACAATTATTTTAGGCTATGTAAATTCGAATGGACATTTTTCCCATATTATACAGATCATATGAAGTCTAAATAAAATATGTTCCCCAATCAGAAAATTCGCATAGAGTATTTTAGGGTTTTTATCCGATTTTAGGGTTTATATCACATAAATTCGTATATGACTTATATAGCATGCATGGGTCGAATTCAACATTTTATATGATGTTTATAGGATTTAATAAGTATGAGAAAAATATCAAACCAGATTTGGAACGAGTAGAATAGGCTGAAAGAATTTTGGTTCTTCGGCTAGAATAATACGACACCAACAATTTCCTTTGAGCACAACCGCGACCAATAAACCTTGTAATCATTTTTCACAGATCATACATGATATGAGGAACACAGGAAAAATGGAAAACGAATCTTACATGGGTCGCACGAATTAAAATGGAATTATACCTTACGTATGGAATAAAGGAGGAAAAATTCGACACCACCTAGACCAGGCCTCTATAAATCGAAAATCTATTTTTCTAGGCTTCCTAGCACTAGAATGAACTCCAGAAAAATACTCTTTGGCCTCATAAAATTCGGATTGATTTTTGAGTGAATTATGTGTGTTTCGGTTAGAGTTTTTTAGGGTTAAATCAAAAGAAAATCATGGGAGGTTATATGAATGGTATTGTGCCGAGTTAGGGGGAGGGATTAGGCTAAGGAACCGTCAATTTAATGGGCAAAATCAATTTTCCAAAAATAAGTGATATTCTTAATTTATTTTGTATTTTAAATGTTTTTAAATCAAATTAAATCATAACTTATGTATAATAATCGGCCCAATGTGATTTTAGTGAAATAATACTCTTTTGTACATTGTAAAAATATTAGGAGCTTGCCTCAAAATTATTTCACTTGATTTGTAGTTCGTTTCCAGAGATTCGGGATTAATTCGGTACTTTAAATAAGCTTTAATTAATTTTTAAAATTTCAGGGATAATTTGGTAATTTTGCATGTTTAAGATTTTAGGGTTTTACAAGAGTTGTTATCGTGGAGACTTGTGCAATAACTTCTGTTGTTGGTGTCGAAGATCCAATATTGTTAAGATTGGCTTCAGTCCCTTTAGAACTTTGACACTGAGCAATCTTCTGGATAAGTAAGTCAAGGTTGGAGGATGTGAACAGCGTATTCAGGTTTGGAGCTGGTTGTTCTCCAAGAATTGGTGCTATCTGGAATGTAGAGAGAGTGTTGGTAGGGCTTGGTAAGGTGGTTGTGATGATCGGTCGCTTCTGTCTAGGTGTTCGTTCCAGAACTATATTGCGAACCGCCGTCATCATTATCTTCATCCTCGTCATTCTGAACACTTGGTCCAGCTTCGTCATCATTACTACCAGTAAGCATTTGTTCCAACTCTCTATCTTTAACTTCTCGCTTCAACCTTTCTTCTTCTTTCTTCTTCCATTACTCTTCCTACTCTTCCTTATTCCTTCTTCTAAGTCCAGGAAGTCAACATCCAAAAATTCTGACTCATTATCATCTTCTGGTGTTTGTGTTCATTTAGGTGATCTTTCTTGAATCATCACGCCTTTACCCCCGAGTCTTTCCTTTCTCTTATCCCCTTTGCTCCCTTTTGCTATCTGTTTTCCCTTGCTTCGTCTTTTCACATCTTCTTTATCCTGCCTAGTTCATCTACGAGCTACTGGAGCTGATAGAGCTGCTTTGGTTGCGGGAACAGACCTAACCGGTTGTGGTCGAGACCTTGCAGCTACTAGTTCATATAATCGTTATATGCTTTAGAAAGTGGGTGAACTAGTTCCATCAGTACTTATGGTATGAGAATTCTATCACGTCTTGTCGTTGTGCGGTTATCATGGATATACTTGACGATGTTATGATCCAGCTCTGTATGAAACTGGTACACTTCTGGTGATCGTATTGTGATGTTCGGATAGATGTTCATCCAATACTGAATAAGCAGCTTAATGTATCTACAGAAAGGAATTTTTCCTTTGTCTTTTTCTTTCTCGTTGACATACACGTAAAAATCTTCCCATATGAGTGAAGCATAATCAATGTGTCTGTTGTAGATAATTCCTTCCATCATCCGCAGAGTAAGTAACAAATGTGATTCCTTATCCGTTTCTTTCCGTTTGCAGCGGTTGAGAATTATAAGACCGTTTGCCATGGTGAGGAATGTGTTTCTTTGATTCGAGGGAACCTTAGTGACAACCTGTATCATAATCCCATCTTCGAACAAAGTCATGAGTGAGTGGTGTCAAGCATTGGCTCAATGGATGATCATTAGACTCGTTTATATTTTAGTTTTAGGTACTTGAGATGCATTTTCTAGAAAAGGACGCGATTTTCCAGCTCGATTGGATGGAAAACGAAGAAAACGCCAAAGACATCACGAGAAAATGGATGATCATCAGACTCGTTCGGTAGACGCAACTACTTTTCGGAAAACATTAAGATCCGCCTCGACGTTTGTCGATCGATCTAATGTTAGTAACGAGTTCGTTATGAATACTACGGTAGTATACAAACTGTGGATATAGATTTCTGGGCATCTAATTGTGATTGTGAGAGGGGATATAGGAAGTTTATATATATGTTTGGATATTTGAAGGTGTTTGTATTTGGAGTTGGTTTTGAAATCTTTTTTTTTTCTTCGGGTACTAGTTCTTCAGCTGAGTACTGGTATTGTTCTTAGGTTTTCATCATGTTGTTGTTGTTGTTCATCTTGCTTTTGATTCTATTGATTGCCATATTGAATGTCTAGTTTGACTTTTGAATTTTTCTTTTTTAATTTGACCATAAATCTTTTGTTTCTGTTATATAATATGAGGATGTTATTTACATACCAAATTTTTTCACATACCAAGGACAAATCAGCACTCATTTTCTTGGTTAACAAAAAGGGATCTTAATTATTTAAATTAGATTCAATTACACCATTTTTGTTATACCATATCACATGCGATTTAACACAATATCAAATTCGAACACAAACATCTACTAAATTGCACTAAGGATTTGTCTATAAATCAAAACTTTTCCCGTTTCTTGCAAGGAAAATACATTCTTGGCGTTCACCATATATCAGCACACTAGTTATGAATTAGATATATCATTCATTTTAGAAACATCTATAATACATGTAAAAAATCACGATTGGTAAAAATCAATGTGAGAAAATCACACGTGATTTATTGTTTGATCTAAATTAGTGTAATCTCACATGTGATTTCCCATACAAGTTTAAACAACGAATGAAAAAAAAGAAAAAAGTAAATTACACGAAAAATTGTGATTAAAATCGATTTTTTTTTTCGAAAGTTTATAAAGTGCATATTTATTAGAAAGATAATAAATACTTCGTGATGTATATTTTTTTTGCTTAAACGATTAACGGTTTAGAGTTTGTTTTTGAAAAAAAAATAATAAAAAAAAATGATGAATGTGGTTTGTTCAAAATTGAATGTCTGATATTTGTCACTGGTATTGAGTAATGTTTGGCATGTAAATGAACTAAATCATATAATATTTTATGAAATTATAACAATGAAAATACCCTTTAAACTCATCTATTAATATATTTTGAATCAAATATTTATAACACAAACAAAATATTTAGGTTAAATGAAATCAGACTGGACATTTAATATGAGATGGGGAGTAACTAATAGAAGAAAGTGGTTTTCCTAAATTATAGGTATTGTAGAACCGTAGATTATATATAGTATAAAATACTTTCGCATCAAATTTAGATTTGAATGAAAGGTAAAATATTGTTTATGATTTAAGATCAATTACATACGAAATTTTATTTGGATATCAAGGAAATAATCTCCACCCTCCTTCTTCATTTAATTTAATGGATGAGATTAAATCTAACTTTAAAAAAAAAACCCACTTTATCATTTGCTTTCCAAATATTAATTTCTTAAATCGTTAATCATTAAGCGAAAAAAATAAAAATAAAAAAATCACGAGTGCATTTAAATATTCTATGTGGCACTTCGATATAATTTCTCTATTAGAAAAATAAAATAAAAAAATTACTTTTTTTCTTGTTTTTTAACATTTTTTTCGTTGTTGAAGCTTGCATGAAAATGACAGTGATTGAACACTAATTTGAATATACTAATAAAATCACATGTGATATTGGTGTTAAATCACATATGATTTTATTACATATCATATGTGATTTAATACTAATATCACATTTGATTTTATTAGAATATTCAAATTAGTGTTTAATCACACGTGATTTCTCATGTAGTTTTAACAACGAATAAAAACGACGAAAAGACGTAAAAACAAGAAAAAAAAAAGTGAAAAAGACGAAAAACATGTCAAAAGTATATCAAAGTGCCCCGTCTATAGATAGATAATTAAATGCTGGTCGTGACGGTATAATTTGCTTTGTCTAACGATTAACGGTTCATGAGATATTTAAATTATAAAAAGTAGGTGAAATATTAAAATGATTTTAATCTCAGTCATTGATTTCTTTTTAGATTGATGGTGGGGATGAGTCCTTGGTATGTCAAAAAAATTTGGTATGTAAAATAACTCAATTTGATCTGATGGATAAGATTAAATCTATAATTAAAAAAAAACTCACTTTCATCATTTTTTTTCTTCAAATATTAACATCTCTTAAACCGTTAAACATTAAGCGGAAAAAATATACCATCACGCCGAACATTTAATTATCTTTCTATAGATGGTCACTTTAATATACTTTCTAAAAAAAAATCATTCTTTTTTTCTTTTTTTTTCGCTGTTGAAGCTTGCATGAAGAAATGACAGTGATTGAACACTAATTTGAATATACTAATAAAATCACATGTGATATTAGTGTTAAATCACGTATGATATTATTAAATATCATACGTGATTTAACACTAATATCACATGTGATTTTATTAGAATATTCAAATTAGTGTTTAATCACATATGATTTCTCATTCAGTTTTAACAACGAAGAAAAAAGACGAAAAACGTAAAAACACGAAGAAAAAAAAAGTGAAAAAGAAAAAAAAAGTTTGTCAAAAGTATATCAAATTGCCCGTCTATAGAAAGATAATTAAATGTTGGTCGTGACGGTATAATTTGCTTTGTCTAACGATTAATGGTTCATGAGATATTTAAATTATAAAAAATAGGTGAAATATTAAAATGATTTTAATATCAGTCATTGATTTCTTTTTAGATGGATGGTGGGGATGAGTCCTTAGTATGTGAAAAAAATTTGGTATTTAAACTAAGGGGCTGCTTGGTACGGGGTATTGGGGGGGGGGGGGAATGGGTAAGGGATTGAAAAGGGCCCACCACACTTGTTAAATGGTGCTTTGTTATTGTGTTCAAAGGTATTGATTACCCAGTACTGGGTAATCAACCATTATAGAGTAAATTGGGGGGGTAAGGTAATGATTACCCACCTCACCCATTTCTTTGCATTCTCCTACCCTTTCCCTTTCCCCTATACTTACCAAGCGGGCCCTAACTCTCCTCGTAGTTTATCACAATGTATAAAGAAAATTAACTATTCATTTGCTGTTAGATTATTTTGACTCGTTATTTTGCAAGCCACCGAGCAATAAAAGAAGGTGAATATGTCATCTAATAGTAACCAATTTTTATAAATGTTCTAATTTGGTTACTTAAACTTTATATCAATTACAAAAATCATTCAAGTTTTTAATTTTTTCATTCTTGAGAAATGACAATGTTTAAAGTGTCCGTATCAAGGTTGTCAGGATCGAGATCCTACATAGGATCGTTTTTGGCTTTGCAATATCGTAATCATTAGATCGGATCGGGATCGTAAGATCCTATGAAAATGTATATATTTTTGTATAGGGGTTACATTTAGATTAATGCAAAAAGATAGAGTTAATTTATTGGTACGTGATTTTGTGACTTTTTTTTTGTTACGATATATAGATTAATGCAAAAAAATAAATGGATTGTATCTGAAAATGAAACGACATAATGTATAATAGAGGGCAACACAATATTTTTTTTTTCTTGATAACCAATTAAATTAAATTAAGATATTCTGATAATATTACTGAAATTTTTTAACATATAGTTCATGAAAATACGTAACATAAAATAAATTATGAACAAAATTGGGTCAAGTATCTAAATGATTTACTTCAAAAACAAGCTTCTGACATGTTACAAAGCACGAAGTCGTTTTTCATAATAAACCCAAAAAGACACATCTAAGCTATTTCTAAATAATCAATAAAAGTATAATGATTTGACACTAATTAATTTTGCAAAAAATAATCAATTAACAACACCAAAATAATAGCTTTCATGAAAAATAAGTCGTTTGGGCTATAAAACATGGGCTTATACTTAATTAGATAATATAGCAAAAAAAAAAAAAAAAATGGTTAATAATAGGATCCGATCCGAAACGATCCTACGGTCCTAGTCGCGATCCTACGATCCTACTTGAATTACGATCTTGTTAAAATCTTGATTGTTTTTTTGTGTGTGTACGATCGTATGATCCTATCATCAGGATCGCGATTTTGACAACCATGGTCCATATGTACATCATCATGTTGTACGTTAGTAATAAATACTCATCCTTTGAATTTAACTAATCTCAACTAATTTTATGTACAACCAATTTATGCAACTTTGAACAAAAAGATAATTGCGAAATAATAACAAAATTTGAGAAATGTTCTATTCAAGTCACTCTAATACAAAAATTACACAACAATAAAACACTATTAAAACTTTAAGTGGTTTTATAATCAAAATAAAGTTAGAAAGACTAAATTAAAATAGATTTCAAACTTGATTACTGATTTTCACCCTAAAATAAAACACACGCTTTACGCGCGAATGTAATTTTGGCGATTTACATACAGCATTCACACAAACTTCATATATACACGCAAGGACGGAACTTGAGTGGGTCCTGGGGCACCAATGGAATTTTGCAGTGTAATGTTAATTTTTGTAAAAAAAATATTGATTTTTTCTAAATGTACATGGTCCAAAAAAATTATATTCTTCGTTTTATATAATGGTCCAATTATGTCCTGGTTTTGTCCGCCTATACAAGTCATCTAAAATCTTGAATTTCTTCAAAGTGTTTATCTCCCTAACTATATTAGTCCCTTTAGTTGCTTTTTTACCAAATCATTTTCTATTCATTGTCAAATTAAAGACAGTCAACATTGGAATTTGAATTATTTACAAAGTAGCACACCTAATAAATTAAAACCCACCTAAACTCACCATAACCTACTGCATTGCATTATAAATAATTAAAACCCGTCGAGGGAATAAAGTGTTTTTGTGATTAATTGTAATCATACCAAGTTTATTTGTAACGCTTGGTATCATTGTCTCACACCTCTGCCCCCTACCCCCATCACCCACCCCACCCCACCTTCATTGTCACACAACAAAAACGCCCTTTTGACATTGTTTGCTAGATTTGCTGAGCTTTTGTGTTCTTTGACTTAAGGAACACATGCAGATGAAATAACATTAAGACAATAATCTTGTTTTGTTGTACACTTACCAAGGTTATTTTATATTTACTTATAATATTTAATTTTATTTATGTATTAAATCCAACATCATACATGTGTTTGTAGGTTTTGCAGATTAACAATGGGGTCGAAGATGGAAGAGTTGTTAGCAACTAAATCAATATTCTTCGCCGTTATATTTATTCTTCAGTACATTCTTACTATTGAGTCTGCTAGCTCAATTAGTGCAAGGTTAGTCTTCAGTACATTCTTCAAATAAACAAATATCATGTTTCAAAAAAGATTTGAACTCACAATCTAAACGCCTAAAACCCCATGTATGCTAATTATAATACGTTTAAGCTGTATGTTGGAGTCTTTGAATGGTGGAAATTAGTCGGAATTAAAGGCAATGAGAACTGAAACTTGCAGTCGCATAATGACATGAATATGAAGTTGGTGAGGGTTAACCGGATGCTAAAATTTTGCTTTATTATAGGCATGCAATAACGTAAATGTAGTATTTATTCATTAATAACAATCTATTTTTTACATTTATGTTTTGCATATATACTTTCCTCGATTGTGGATTTTTGTTTTCCTTTTATTTTTCTTAGGATTTGGCTTCCTTAAAAATATTCTTAGCTAGTATATCTTTTAAAAGCTAAGCACTCACAATGCAGGAAGAATAAATAACTTATTAAAATGAGTTTCTTTTTTGTTCTCGAGAAGACAAAAATACAAGACAAAAGATTAACATCTGGTCTGTGGCAAATGATTAAGTTTTATGTTGATTCTAGTTGTTAACCGGATCCACGTTTTTTTTGATGGTTATATATCGATGATTATTTATGGAGTTTTTCAGAGAGAATAACTTTGACTAGAGTACAGAAAGTTTCACTTGCATATCATTTTAATAAATTCATATAATGTTTGGAGTTTTCTTTCTTGCTACTTAGACCACTCACATCGGTGAGTGTCAAATGCACGTTAAAGGCACAAATTGTGCTACAGTACCGCGTTAAAACAAAGTTAACCGTTGTGAGTGATTGAGTTAACGCGGCATTAAGGGGCTGCGTTACCCTGCGTTAAGGTACTGTTTATAAAAAAAAAAAAAAAATTACTTTGCCCCCTTTTTAAGGGTAGTTTGTGTAAAAATATTTGATATAAAGGTGAGTTAAGGTGTGTTAAAGCTGAGTTAACTGTTGTGTGGGTTAAAGCTGAGTTAAGTTAAGGTGTGTAAAAGCTGACGTGACATGCCTTAAAATTTAAGGCTGAGTTAACTGTTGTGAGTGACCTTATGCTTCGAGATCACTTTTGACTTTCTCTTCATATTTGTTGGAATTGTTTACCAAATTTTCTGACTTTATGACTTCTACTACAAGTTATTCTTATATACTCTTTTTCAAAGAAACGACTATTATTTTCTTTAAACTTTCGTTCACGACAGGGTAGAAAAAGTTTCAGAAACAAAGTGTGAATTAAGAGATATCGTGGTTAAACTATTTTATCGGGTTATATATGTACTACCTCCATCCTAAATAGACCTAACAATTAAACCTCTCCATCGTGAAGTTTATAAACTTATTTCAATTTTTTCTTGAAAAGTTAACATAGTTTGGAAACATAATCAATGATTAAACTATTTTATACAATTATATATTAGTATCTCCGTCCTAAAATAAGTGTTCAGTTTAACTTTTTGAATTTTTTTTTCTTTCTTTTTTTTCAACTTTGACTTTAACTAATTTTTCTTTATATAGTTTCTTGATGCAAAATATATGAATGAATTGAATTTTAAATGTATTTTCATTAGTATAATTTTCATCAATTATTATATAACACAAACAAAAATATTTAAAATGAAAATAAAAAAAGAAAGACTTCAAAAAATCAAACTAAACACTTATTTTAAAACGAAAGGAGTAGATCATTGTTGTTTATGTATGGGTAAGTCTGTTGCAATAAAAATATGTGAATGGTATTTTTAGTAGGTAAATTTTAACAAAACCAGAAATAACTACTTGTATAATCGAATAAATTAGCCCAAGAGATTTATCATTTTAACTTTAATTTTAAGGAATATTTACTGTGAGCATGCATGTGTTTGCGTATTCACATGTCTCTACACAATCTTGTGATCTTTCTTTTGTCCATTCTTCAATCATATTCTGTTGTGTAGTCTTGCTGAAGTATACGTGGACCACACTTTACAAAGGCTAATATGACTCTCTTCTTATTTTCTTAGAGAATCTCGAACCATTTAGAATAAATTTAAAAGAGATAACATTAATTCTCTAAAAAAATTAGATAACTTAATATAATTCTTAAAACTAAAAATATATATTAACTAGTAAATACTTTAAATATTAAGAGGAAATCTAAAAATGCAAGATATATAATTCTAAGAATCTAATATGAACAAGTAACTAAATTTTCAAGAATCTCCTTAGAAATCAACCTTTAGAAGTTCATGTAATGAAAAATTAATTACTTAAACTAATGAACACTTGCATCAAAAGTACAAGAAGAAAGATTAAAAAAATGCAATTTAAATATGTTTGAAAAAAGGTACTTGAAATATGACCTTATTAAAGTATTTCATAATAAAGAACAATATTAAAGTTTTGATGAATAATATTATTAATATATTATTAAATTAAATTTAATATAATAAACTTTTAATTGTTTCTTTTGTTGCAAATTCGATAAAAGTAGAAGATGCTAAGTGCTAAAATTAAAATATTATATGCAAACATTTTTTTAAAGAAAGAAAAATTAATTACCTAGGTGAACTAATATCATACTACTTTTACGAAAATGGACCAATTTTTTATCAATTTACCAAACTGAACCATGGCACATTACTATTTTCAAACTCGCATGCGCTACCCAATATCAACCACTCCTGTGGTACATGTGTTCCCAAGCGCGCATGAAATCAGGCGCGTTTAATTGCAGGTGCTCTTTGGTTATTTATTTATTCTCAAATAAATGTCTTTTGTCAAATACTTAGGCCTGCTTGGTTGATATAAAGGAATGCAAAGGAAAGGAAAGGGAAAGGGAATGCAAAGGAATGGTGAGGTGGGTAATCATTACTTACCCCTCAATTTACTCTATAATGATTGATTACCCAGTACTGGGTAATCAATACCTTTGCACACGTGAACCAGGCACCATATTTCTCCCATGTGGGCCCTTTTCATTTCTTATACCATTCCCCTCCCCCCAATCCCCCTTACCAAGCATGCCAGATACTTAGTGTTTTATCCTTTATAGTGCGTCTCTAATAAATGCCTTTTGTCAGATACATAGTGTTTTATTCTTTATAGTGCGTCTTTTTTTTGTCAAATAAATGTTCAATATTCACATTTGACTCTTCTTCCATCTTTTCATTCAGTGCGGCGTTTAATTCATTTTTACCTATCATCCCACTATCAAATCCACAAATAAAAGGATAAAAAATATATATTAAACAAAATTAATGGTACGCAAATATGCTTATGAGACTCTTTTATAAAGACTTTGTAAGCCTAGCTAGCATTAGCGAATATAAGTGGCGAATGGTCAAGTCCCTAGCTAGGTAAGTTACATGATGGTTTGGGGTTCAAAACTAGTTTTCTGTGCTCGTTAATAGAGAAACATGGTTTTTTAATGAAGAATGTTCACATTTTCAGGTGAGCATGAGTTTATGTGCGCTTCAATTTGTCTTTTATTTAATTTTGTCTATTTTCTTTTTTTTTTGGCGCGAGTGTGGACACTCAGCGCGCATGGGTTTTGAGATGAGCATGGACAAGCGTACTTAACATTTGAGATGCGCTAGTATGTTTGATGCACACTTAACTACTTTAGACGAAAGTTTATGCGCGCTTAGCTAGATAGGTTTGCACGCCCAACACTTGACCTATCAGATGAGCTAGGTGTACTATATCTAATGGATCATCGCTTCAAAGTTCTTTTTCGTAAAATATATATGCGCCGTTTATTTTGATAATCTATTGTCAAAAAAAGTTCATTTAAATATTTTTCTCTTTTCCTTTACTAAGAGTTTAGACTGCTGTGAGAGATTGTACCTCGTCACATCACTTGCGTCACTATTTAACATTTTTTTTATTCATCAACTTTTGCTATCATATTTTCTCTTTTGCCCTACACTTTGTCTTTTTCATTATTTGAAAAATCCCAGAAAAATATCATAAATATGCACCCACTCACAAGTCACAACACACAATTACACTTTTTCTCCATTCTAAATGTTACCCCACTATCACATGCCGGCAGGAAAAACAATTACTAATATACTCTTAATTAAAAATGATAATAACATCCCCCATTACACTAATAGTTGAAATGTTTTTTGATCCTCAAACTTTTATCATTTTTCATTTTTCGTTGTTAACTTATGGATTTTTATTCTCGCAATGATTAAAAATTGAACTTTTAATTGTTGCATCAGAAACACAAGTTCACAAATATAACTATTTATCGCTATACACCATCGCTATGCGTGAGTATTCGCCTAGTAATCATGAAAATGTAATACTTTACAACTCTTTTAAATAAGTATTTTAATCCACATTATTAAATAAAAATCCATAAGTGCCATGAATCCAAACAAAACTTAGGCGCTTCCATTCACATGCCGAAAACACTTAACTGCTTTCTAGAAAATTGGCAAAAACAATACTTGTGGTCTGTTGCCCCAAAAAGTTGATAATGCACTTATAGTTTTATAGAACCCCGTGATGTTTCCACTCAGATTGTTTATCATGAAACACGAAAAGAACATACACATGCACTTAAATATTTGTGGGTGTGTAGGTAATATATAGAAGGTTGTGTCCTACAGCATATAGCATTTGGCAGATTATAAGTTAATAACCTATTGTATAATTCATTTTATCAACTCAATCAAAAGCAAATATCATATAGCCTAAATTCACAGGAAGTTGTATTAGCTGTGATCCTCAGCTCTTTAGACCGACTCTGTAATATTTTAGTGGTTGCCAAAAGGAAAGAGTATAGCCTTTTAAAGTAATAACAATCAAAGCCGCGGGTAGTATACAACATTCAACTTAAACCAAGTTTATGAGATTATAAATTAGCTTACATTAAAAGAGAAATATTTATTGTAATATCAAATTCATTCCGAGGGTGATGAATGATTTTATGATCTACTTTGATATAATTTGCTTTAAGCCTTTCCAACATGCAAAGAACATGAATTACTTGTAAACAGTGTTTCATAATTTTTATTGGATTTTTTTAATTGCAGAAAGCCTTTAGCCAACAACACAAGTGGTCCGGTGTTGTATCCTCCAGTGCAATTGTATATGCACGATGATCATGTAAATTCGCACGTCCTTTCTTTAACTGCCTTTTATGTTTTTCGAGATGAGCTTAACGCTTTAATATTGAAACAAAGTTTGTTATAATAAACGATCATTTTAGTTTTATTGATCAATATTGACAAAGAATTATCATTCTAGGAATATTTCGTTTAAAAGTTTTGTTAGTCGTTATATAGCATTAAAAAATTAAAAAAGACAGTTACTTTAAATTACTTGCTTCTTTAATCGTATTCTTGATTTCAGGTAGTGGTGGACAATGGAATATTTAGTATCACCATTGCAAGTCCGCAAGGCACAGTCACTGGTATAGAATTTAACGGAATTGACAATATCTTAAACGATCATAACGGGGAATCAGATCGAGGGTATGAAATTTTTTTAGCTACCCCAAAATCTGCTTTTTTGTTTCTCCCAAAAATTTATCTGATAATTAAGTTCAGAAAGTTTTACTCTATAAAAAAGCTGTTGAGACTGAGTGTGGATGATTGCAGATATTGGGATGTAAATTGGAGCGATCCAAAGAATCCAACTGATAAGTTAGACAAGTAAGTTTGTTTGGTTATTTATCAGATTATAAAATATAAGTAGTTGGTGCGTGAGATCATCTAATCAATGTTGATTTTACCAAATCACATGAAGGCCAAAAGATTGTTGATGACTGTAGGTCATGTCATGAAATTTGTATTTTCATTCATTCATGCATCTATTTCGCAGACTTACAGGTGAGCATTTTGATGTTATAACGAACTACGAAAACCAAGTGGAGCTGTCATTCAAAAGATATTGGAAAATTTCTCAAAATGACAACCGCGTTTCCTTAAATGTCGACAAAAGGTGTGTCACAAGTTTTATAATAGATTTGAATGAATTAAGTTTGTAATGTATCTTATAATGCATTTTAATTATTCAATAATCATGATTCCAATTAGACTTGTAATTTAAATTAATTGATAATGTTTCTTGATATAAAAAGTCTTTGGTTGAAAGACACTTGCCATGCAAATGTACACAATAAACTATATCGTTAGATTATTGGCATTCTTATTAATCTTTATGACCCCTTAAGGTATGTTGTCTTGCGGGGATCAAGTGGTTTCTACTCATATGGGATTCTTGAACGTTTTAAAGGGTGGCCAGATGTTGATGTCTACCAAGGTCGTATTGTATTCAAGCTTCAAGATAAATTGTAAGATAAAATATATTTACATTTCTTTCTTCAAAATTAACTACTCCGTATTAGAAAACAAAGCTGAAGGAATGAAGAAATGTTGCACACCGTTATCTGAGGGCGGAGGGGTTTTGCGAATGGCAGACCTTAACTTTTTTTCCCTTGCCGCTACACACTCTTCACAATAATGATTAATAATCAGTAAAAGTAGAAAATTTATACAGATATTAATGTTATTTTAATTGAACCTATGAAGTGTGCAATATATTACAATCATACAGTTTCAAAATGTTTCTATAGTTTACATATACTTTAAGAGATGATCAATTTTTCAACACCAATTTTTTTTGTGATATATGTTGCAAAAAAATTTGGGTGGCAAAAGTAACACTTTGCTAGCACATTTTCCATTTTTTTTTAAAGACAATCAACATCTTAAATAAGCATAACCATATAACTTCTTGTTCCCAAAAAAAAAAAAAAAGAAAAAAAAAGAAATCTAGCACATATATAGATTTCATGCCTCATTTCACAATTTTCTTTTTGGCTGTTTTTTTTTTTTTTTTTTTTTTTTTTTAATGTTGATGTACGTATCCAGTTAGAAACTTTAATTCTAATTATGCATTTGTTGAATGAAAAGGTTTCGTTACATGGCTGTTTCGGATGAAAGGCAAAGGGTGATGCCATCATTTGAAGACCGTAGAAGGGGTGAGCCACTGGATTACCCTGAAGCTGTTCTTTTGACCCATCCATCTGATTCTCTTCTTAGGGGAGAGGTACTTTTTTTGTATCCATTTTATACATTATTTTTCTTGTCATAGATTCATTGTTATGAGCTAGGATTTGAATGTTTTACAATTGTAAACACAGGTTGACGACAAGTACCAATACTCAACTGAAAATAAAGATAATCGGGTACATGGGTGGATATGCTCTGATCCGCTTGTTGGGTTTTGGATGATCACACCAAGTAACGAGTTCCGTACTGGTGGCCCTGTCAAGCAGGATCTCACCTCTCATGCTGGTCCTGTTACTCTCTCAGTAAGTTCACCAATAGGTTTTTATATGGTATTATCTTTTATTAATTTGAAAAGTGCATTCACATTTGAAATGGTTTTTTATCCATGAATTCATCTTTTAGATGTTTTTTAGCACCCATTATGCGGGGACTGATTTAGGAATGAAATTTCGAGATGGTGCGCCATGGAAAAAGGTATTTGGACCGGTTTTCATATATCTGAACTCGGTTGCATCCGAAGAAAGTCCCACTTGGCTTTGGGCTGATGCCAAAGAAGAGGTAGTTACTTAATTACTATGCTAGCCCATGCAAATATTTGGGCTCACATGAGGCTTATGTGTATGTACTTCTGCAAGTTATTAACCTTAATAATGATATTATAGATGCTGATGCAAACGGATAGCTGGCCATACGATTTTCTTAATTCTTCTGACTTCCTGCGCGCCCGTCAACGTGGTGTAGTATCTGGACGGCTATTTGTTCGCGATGTTGCTTTAGCCCGTGCAGACTCAGCCTTTATTGGCTTAGCTCCACCTGGTACAATTGGATCATGGCAAGTGGAAAACAAGGTACATTTTCTCATCACCCAGTCATAAACTGATGACTAGTGTTAATTGTCGCTGAACTGAAGATCGCCAATTTATAAATAAACAATGATTTAAAAACTAGATTGACCATAACCAAACTGGCCAAAAGCAAATGCTACCTTGGAATCTTTACTTTTTTTTTTCTAGTTTGAAAAAAATAATCTGAAATGTATATAGCATTGCAAGTTTGAATAAAAGTTACAAATAAAAGATGCAGAATCGATTGTAAGAAAGCCTAAACTCCGAAAATGACACCAAAGGGCTTGTGTCCCAATGGTACCCCATAGTGTGTGAGAAGCTCCCTAACCAAATGGTTGTGGGTTCAAGTCCTGCTTAGGGCATGTGAGATAGATTTTTGGTATAAATGTTGTGAGATCATTAAAATAGCCGGCTTTTTTTTTTAAAAAAAAAAAAAAAAAAAAAACAAACTCCGAAAAAGACCAAGAACTAATTATCAAAAAATATAGCTCTTTCTAATCAAGTAGTCACGTTGGTCTATTTGATTTTTCCAGTTTATCTTTTCCATTTTTAATTGGGTGGTTGGGAAAAGTTACTTGTACCTTTGTAAACCATTCCTGGAGTTTAATCTATACCTTATTTTACATAATCAGGGTTATCAGTTCTGGACTCAAACTGACAATGAAGGTTACTTTGAGATTAAGAATGTCCGCCCGGGTCAGTATAATTTATATGCTTGGGTTCCTGGGTACATCGGTGATTATATGCACCCGTCCATCGTCAATGTCTTGCAAGGTCCGTACCCTATTTAAATATATTATTTTTGTTACATTTCTGTTATAGAAAGATTATGCTTTGCAACTATCTTTGTAATTCTTTTACTCTAGCTATGTGCTAGTAGTTTTTTCAATGATTACCGCTGTTAAAAAAATGGTGTGCAACTATCACCAGGGAGTAGAATCAGAATGGGTGTACTTGTATTCCATCCACCCAGAAATGGCCCTACCATTTGGGAAATAGGGGTCCCGGATCGCACA
Organism: Artemisia tridentata subsp. tridentata; assembly: GCA_021014915.2. NCBI lineage: Eukaryota > Viridiplantae > Streptophyta > Magnoliopsida > Asterales > Asteraceae > Artemisia > Artemisia tridentata. The sequence goes on from CP139504.1 coordinate 253,333,831, forward strand.
GCAGCTGAGTTTTACGTGCCTGAACCCAACCCAACTCTTATGAACCAGTTATATACAAGTCAAAGAACAGAATCGTTAGTCCTTTATCGCTATCTTCATTTTTTTCTTCTCAGTTTTGTTGTACGAAATGTGTAATGCTATCAAGTTTGTTATTTTGTTACGTCAGGTTTAGGCAATACGGCTTGTGGGATCGCTACACTGATTTGTATCCTAAGCAAGATTTGGTCTATACAGTTGGTGTTAGCAATTATGAAACAGATTGGTTTTTTGCTCATGTAACCAGGAAGGTTGGAAATAACACATACATTCCCACTACATGGACTATTTTATTTGATCTTGAAAATGTTGAGCCCACCGGAAACTATACAATACAGCTAGCATTGGCATCTGCCACAGCCGCAGAACTGCATGTACGTACACTACAAAAATTTCTCTATTTACTCTTCTCCAGTTTCACTGTTCCGTAACTAAAAAAATAAGAGGTTATAAGTTGCGTATTTTATTATACTGATCGAGTGATCTGGCGTTACCTATTTTCAGGTACGAATCAATGACCCAAGAGGGGTATTTCCTTTCTTTACAACTGGGCTAATCGGGAAGGATAACGCGATTGCAAGACACGGAATTCATGGGCTATATTGGTTATACAATATTAATGTCTTGCATACTCAACTTCGAGCTGGAAGGAATGTAATGTATTTAACGCAAACGAGAGCTTTGGGTCCTTTTAGGGGAGTCATGTATGATTATATTCGATTAGAAAGACCTCCTCGTTCGTAAATGTGGAATATAAGTTATTTTATACTGTATGAGTATATAAAGCATAGATGTCTATGTATATGTCAGCTTTATTTGAAAAGGAAAGAAAAGCTCAATTCGTAATTTTTATACCATATACAAATTCTATACAGTAGATGTATATAAAGCATGTGTGGGCTATTATTATTTATATGAAATGCCAAATCTTTTGCGCTCCAGTTACTCATCTCTTCATCAATGATCCAACACTGCTAGTTATAATATTCTAATTCTGTCTTCATTTCATCTGAGAAAATTACTTTATTGTCATTATCAGAGCACTACAAGAAAAAGTGCCTTTAGTGACCAAACGAATATGGTCACTATCTGTATAAAATCGGTCACTAACACTGTTTAGTGACCAAAACCTGGGTGGTCACTTTTCGTCACTATAGCTCCGTCACTATTTTTATTAGAGACCAAAAATTAAAATCCGTCTCTAACCATTGACCATAATATGGTGGTCACTATATTTGTGACGATATTTTCGGTCACTGAATTGATAGATAGTGACAGATAACGATGGTCATAAAAGTGGTCACTGATTTGTTAAATATAACGAACCCGTTAACTCACCGTTAACCCCCATTAGTGACGATATGTGTGGTCACTTTGTGTTAAATTTAGAGACCAACTGGTGGTCACCACCTATTTACGCTCAAAAGCAAAATGGCGGTCACTTATTCAAACATAATTGCATTACGATAAATTGAAACCTACGAATTTTAACAACAAAGATATTTGGAACCGATATTTTGTTTATGCATCTATTGAAACCAAGAAGAAATAATGTTACAAGAAAGCAATCACCAGGTTTATGACATTACATGTTTGTGTACAGTAGAGTAATTTGTGCATCTATTGAAACCAAGAAGAAATAATGTTTGTGTACAGTAGAGTAATGGTAAACCAGCATACAGATTGCCATCACCAAATTGTGAGTTCATGTCTTCCATGAGTCCGTCTACCACATTTCAGAACTGCAAAAGAGAGAATCAACAACAATAATTTTAAAATTCAACCGAAGTCAAATAAGAAGATACCTAATGTTTAAAAAAACCACTACAGGAACTAATGTTAAGTAAGCTGATTTCAAGTATAATCTCTTTACTGCATTTCAGTTATTTTCCAAAACAGTTTGCAGAAAATCATGTATGCAAAGTAATGTACTAACAAAACGGATCAAGAAACTTACTTGCAGATAACGAAAGACTCGTTCTTTTATCTTGTTGCAAAGTTATTTGTCAATGATTAGTTGGGTCTTTTGGATCAAGAAACTAATTACTGTGACTGATCTAATTAGACTGATTGTCGAACAAGAAATACTCTTTTAGACCAGGTTTTCCCTTTGGATGAATCATCTTGGAGCTCAGTTGAACTCTGTTCTAAACTCAAGATTTGGTATGTACTATCAAAAACAATGGCTGAAAAGGCAGCATGGGAGTTCTGTAACGAAAATGGGATCAATCTAGTGACAGTTAGCCCCTCATTTGTTGTGGGACCGAGCTTACCACCTACTTTAAGCTCTACAGCATCAGATATCTTGGGCTTGCTTCAAGGTCAGTTTTCTAAAACTTACAACTATGTATCGTGGAAACTATGTATGGTATAGCTAAATACTTGTGTTGAAATCGTGAATGAAACAGGGGAAACAGAGCGGTTCTATTGGCATGGAAGGATGGGATATGTTCATATAGATGATGTTGCTCTATGTAATATTCTAGTTTATGAACGTGAAGAAGCTAAAGGACGATATCTATGCAGCTCGACTGTTGTTGATAATGATGAACTTGTGTCCATTCTGTCAGCACGCTATCCTACACTACCAATACCAAAGAGGTACTAAAACTATATACATAAAAAACTGAAATGAACACAAAGTATTAGTGGACTGATCCAACCCGACCATTCCGTTTCCATCTGTTACACTTCTCATCATCTTGCCACCTCTAACTTAAATTTTCAGTTAAAGGCTAAGGTTACCATAATTATGCAAAGACTAAATGAAGGCTATTATGCAGGTTTGAGCAGATTCTGCAGATATTAATAAGAAAGTCCTAAACAGCCCTATAAGTCTATAACTCAAACAAATAGCCAATATTAACGTAAGATTCAGTATATTATGTTAACTTACAGAATTTTGTGGTGCCAATCCAGACAAACGTTTTATCTCTAGCATCATTAATCCCATATTCTTCTTCATTTCGTCTTGCTCCACTTTAAAGCTAGCTTGCTCCTTTTGATGTTTGACTTGCTCCTCTTTGAGTACTCGCACCTCTTCCTCTAAAGCTGCTGATTTCTTCTTTTCTAATTCGACAGTTGTTCTTAAATTTTCCACAACCAGAATCTCTTTCTTTGGAGCTGAACGTCCTCTTAGATGTCCCGGAACATGTTTCAGCACTTTTAAACATATTTCCACTGGTGTACCCGAACCAGCAGCTTCTTCACTTCGTAAGTTTTTCTGTATATAATATCAATTAATTAGTGAAAACAAGTAAAGATATTTCTCATGGCTGCCCATTCTATTGAAGTACATAGTAGCAGAGCGTACCAAAATTGCATCAGCTTCCTCATTAACCATTTTATTTTTCTTCTCACAATAATGTGCAATTTCAAAGCCATCAATTGCAGTCACTTCTTCACCTTGTCTCCTTTTCTGTTTCATATAGAAACCATAATTCAGATATACATGAAAAACAGAAGAAAAATTATCCCACATGGTAACATCTGATAAATAAAGTAAAAGTATGTTATTAACATTATCAGTTTGATGCATAATTATCTACCGGAGTATCTCCAGAATGAATATAAGCACTCTTTCTACATATAGTTTTCCTAAAAACAAACAGAAGTAGTAATAACCACAACATATTTAACAGCATATTGAACTTCTTCACCTTGTCTCCTTTTCTGTTTTTCATACATACATATATATATATATATATATATATATATTATATATATATATATATATATATATATTATATATATATATATATATATATATATATATATACACACACGCATGAATAATAAATAAAAACGTTTTATAGTACCTACTCACCGTATCAATTCTTCTTGCAGTGGATTTTGTACCGACAGCGGGTGGAATCACATTGAATGACCGGTTCTTCTTATTTTGGGCGCTTAACTTCTGCAAAATTTAAAGGATTACAGTTTAAAAGTATTTTCATAAACAAAATACTACAAATTGTAGAAAAATGAACTTTATACCTGAAACTTCTCACTCGCAAACTTTTGACAAAGCTTAACCCAGTCAGGAAGTTCAATGCCTCTTGGGGGATCCACCATTGCCTCCTCATGTGTAGGAAACTCCTTGTATTGAACATGCAACTTATACTGCCGATTTTTGTGTTGATTCCCTAACTGTGAATATATCGCACGAGCTGACCTCTCACATTTCCGATTGAAGGTTGAATTTTCCTGATTTATAATGAAAGGAAAAAACCTTCATCAAATTAAAAAGCAATATAATTCCCAAACTGTGACTCTAAAACTATGGGTCATTTGGAAGAATGGGTCAGACGAGTGACGGGTTGGGTTTATCATTATATTACTCGTGAAAAAAAAAACAGAAACATTACTACAATCTACATTCAACAATTTACCACGCATTTGGAGATAATATCCGTCTTTAAGAAATCTGGTTGTTTTTTCCATGTAGTGCCATCAAACATTGCATATTCACGCACTAAACACCCGCCCTTGGTGATAAAACGTTGGCTATCCTTGCCAATTATCCGGCCTGCACATTCATCAATTTCGAAGACCAGCTTCCCCTTGTCCAATCGCCTCTTCTTTGCTTCGTTCAAGGCTCTCGATTCTTTTCGAGTAACTGATGTGCCTAACATTATGTAATCAACACAATAATAGATTATTAATACAATTAAAAGCACAACAATATGCGCATGCAAAAACAATATTTCTACCATGTGAAGTTGAACCAATATCGGTCTCAGTTTGAACAGAATTAACTTCACGATCATCCTCCGAATAATCTTCGTGATCTCCCGACTCAGTTTGCTCCTCTTCTTGCACCTCTTCATCTTCCAATCTCATATAAACTTGTCTCTTTCGTGGTATATTAGGCTGAGTTTGCACCTCTTCTTGCACCTCTTCATCTTCCAATCTCGTATAAGCTTGTCTCTTTCGTGGTATATTAGGCTGAGTTTGCACCTCTTCTTGTACCTCTTCATCTTCCAATCTCGTATAAGCTTGTCTCTTTCGTGGTACATCAGATTTGTGAGGGTGTGGCACATCTTGACTCTTACTCAACTTAAAAGGTTTTGAAACTTCATGACTGCTACTTAACTTGTACGGTTGTGGTACAATTCGACTTTTACTTGAGTTATAGGGTTTTGAAACTTCTTGGCTACTGCTTGAATTCTGAAAAGCAACCCTTTTTGAGACTCCTTTTCCGGGACCAGCCATCTACGTGTTGAATTAGCATCAAAAGACTACTTGTTAATTAGAAATAAAATAAAATAAATTGTATTGGAAAGAGCAAAGTGACTACAAAAGGCAAGTGAGGGCAGCATAAAAAAAAACCGAACAACATTAAACATAAAACCATATTATCATTTAACCATCAATCATAAGTGTCTGATATTAAAAGCCAGCAAAGCTAGCCAATATTACCTGACTACAATATTACCAGCAAGGATGTAATAAACTAACACAAGAAAGGTACCTGATAAACGTTGCGATTATGACCAGAAGGCTTGGAAAGAGCATTAGTTTTAACTTGTTTGGCATTCATTCTGAAAACTGTATGACAAAGAATATACCATGATCAGAATCTATAAGTAGGGACTGTACATGATACAAATGTTAATTTAAAGGCTACAAACAATGTGCAAGTTCAGAAGCATTTGAGATTAAACAATGTGCAGGTTCAGAAGCAAGCTACATACAAGCAGATACTTCTATCTAATTTAGAGACAAACTAATTTCCTATTCGTCCTAACTTTGGCCTAAGAGAAGTCAATAAACCATAGGAGTAAAAAGTTATCTACACTCTCTTTGGTTCTGTTAATAACAAACCACTCATTGGTGTAATGAAGTGTTTGAACCAATAACAGAACCAGATGAAACTATTGTCAATCATGGCATTGCAACAAAATTGTACTGCAAACTCAAACCAAACAGTTCCCCAACCACACAATCCAACCAGGTGGTGATACAGCAAAGATGTGGTGACACTTAGCCTCTGCCTAACTTGAACCACAACAAAAACCTAACCCAAAACACTTGGCCTCTGCCTAACTCACCATGCCAAATTTCTAGTATGACAAACAGACTCAACCTACAATAACCAAAACCTCCACCTCCTAAAACTGACAAAAATCCCCACATATGATATGAGGGGAATTAAAGCCGTACAGGAGAGAAGGAGGCCCCATACACATACTAAACAAAAGATAAACAGTTTACCAAACAGGCAAGCACCCCTCACCCTATAAAATAAGCTGCATCAACACACCAGAAGCCCATTTAAACACCCAATGCACATATAAGCCACCAAGAAAGATCACTACAACCAATCGCACCCAAACCAACAGCAAAACATACACATAAACTACAATACTTCACGCAAGCAGTGTAACTAACAAAATTGGAGATTTTAAAGCATTTGGGATTCAGGGTGTGGCTGTAGCCTATAGCCACACGAATAAACTAAGAAATTATGTAATGGATCAACATAAAAATTATGTATACAAGCCTATAACTAAAAATGTGAGTAAATGGGAAAACATAATGCTACACTCACAAAATTGTACTGCAATCACTTCACTACAGATCTGTATTTCTTCTAGCCTCAATATTCTAGCAATCATGTTCTGATGATTCCTTATTTTCAGAATATTCTGAACCAGTTGAGTCTATGTCGTCCTCCTCATCATAATCGCCAATAAATTCTTCATCCATGAGATGCACGTTTTGAGTTGATTTTTTACTAGAGTTATCACCAATCGTCGAGCCATCCACCACTTCCAATGGGACATCACCTCGCGCAAGGGATGGTAGCTCCATATTCAAATCATCAATTAAATCTAAATGTAGTTCTTGATCTTGATAAACTTCCTCATCAGGTAGCGGAACATCAAAAAGAGCGCGAGGGGAATTACTATCCACCACAAGCCAACCCTTACCGAACTTTATATCAGGTGCATAAAAAACTTGTTTAGCTTGTGATGCAAGTATGTAAGGTTGATCTTGGTACCATTTACGGGATGCATTTATGCTGATGACTTTAGATTCTTTGTCAATTCGTAGTCCGTTTTGATCATCAACTCTAAACCAATCACACTTAAAAACCAACACTCTTTTATTTTCTCCTAAGTATTCCAACTCTAGAACTTCTTGCAATATCCCATAAAAATCTATCGGTTGCAAATGATTGTGGGCAACGATTCACCTAAATTATAAGAAAATGTCTTTATAAATTATCGATTTAACTGAATTTGAAATATTACATCAAAATTTTAAAAACAATCTTACAGACTTACACGTTGTCGGATCTACGAAGAAAATTGTTTGTCATGAACTTCGTTTACATCATCATAGTTTTGTTCCTCAATTTCAACTTTATGTGTACTACATAAAGTGAAAGACTATGAACATTCATTCTTAAAAACCAAAAAAATATAAATGATCATAAATTGATAGAGCACTTACTTTATTAGCTCATCCAATTCATGGCAATTATTTAAAATGTATGTATGGATCTTCTTCAACTCCATTTCACCAATATCATGTAATTTGGGACTACCTAAGGGACGCCCTTTACATGAGAAAACAGAAATTTCACTATCATTTTCTGTCATTTCATTGTTACGCTCAACCTTGTTGAAGACGGTCTCAACATTGTTCAAATACATGGAACAAAAAGTTAGACATTCACTTTCGATGTATCTTTCAGCAATACATCCTTCTGGGCGAGCTTGGTTTTGAACATATCCCTTTAAAGTACGCATTTTCCTATAAATATGATAAGTAGTTAGTATAATAACATATTAGATAGTAATCACGATATGAAGAATGATGTCGGGAATATAACTACCTCTCAAATGGGAACATCCATCGATATTGAGGCGGACCAGCTATCTTTGCCTCGTATGGCAAATGGATCAAAAGATGAACCATGATGTCAAAGAATGATGGAGGAAATATCCGCTCTAACTTACACAAGATAAGAATAATTCTTTCCTCTTCTTTATCAAGAACGTCTAAGTACATATTTCTTGCGCATAAAATTCGGAAAAACTCACTTAGCTCGTACAACAAAAGGCGAACTTCTTTTGTCAAGCAGCCCCTAATTGATAAAGGTAACACTCTTTGGATGAAAACATAGAAGTCGTGACTTTTCATGCGAGACAACTTGAATTCTCCCCCCACTATACATCTAGATATATTAGAGGCATATCCATCCGGGAATTTTAGCGAGTTCAAGAAACCTAGTATTTTTTGTTTCTCATCTTTTGTCAAATGGTAGCAAGCCATAGGCATTATGAATGAGCTACCATTTGATTGTGGTTGTAGGTGTAAGCTTTTCTTCAACCTTTCATCCATCAAATCCCTACGAGATTTCCATGTGTCCTTGGTTTTACCCTTAATGTTGAATAGTGTGGCAGTCAAACTTTCTGTCACATTCTTAACAACATGCATTATATCTATATTATGTCTCAATTTTAGTTTAGCCCAATACTCAAGCTGGAAGAACACACTCTTTTTTTTCCATCCCCGATTATCCTTTAAAGACTTACGCTTTCTCGTGTTAAGAGAATAATCAATTTCTTTCAGTATTTCATTTCCAGACTTAGGTGCGACTGGTTCCCTATAATCCACTTTCCCATCAAAATTCTTCTTATCCGTTCGCCATTTATTTGAAGCCGGCAGAAACCTTCGATGACCCATATAGCATATTTTTTTACTATGAGGCAAGTAACGAGACGAAGTTTCATTCATACATGTTGGACAAGCATCGTAGCCCTTGCCAACCCAACCAGATAGCATACTATATGCAGGGAAATCATTTATCGTCCATAACAGAGCTGCACGTAGTTTGAAGTGTTCTTTTTTGTGTGAATCATACGCTTTTATACCAACCCACAAATCTTTTAGTTCATCTACGAGAGGTTGTAAATAAACATCAATATTTATTCCGGGTGAACTCGGGCCAGGAATCAACATCGACATGAACATGTATGGATCTTTCATACATTTCCATGGCGGCAGGTTATACGGGACAACAAATACCGGCCAAATGCTATACGGATTACTTAGGTTACCAAACGGATTAAATCCATCTGTTGCTAACCCTAAACGTATATTACACGGATCACTAGCGAATGACGAGTCCACTCTATCAAGGTGTTTCCAAGCTTCACTATCCGCGGGATGTCTAATTATATTATCATCATTAACCCGCTTCTATTTATGCCACCTCATGTCACAAGCAACTTGTTTATCAATGAACAATCTTTGTAGTCTAGGTTTGAGAGGAAAATATCGAAGCACCTTTTGTGGTACCTTATGATGTTTATCTTTAAAACGAGGCTCTTTGCACTCGGCAACTTAATATTTCACTCAAAATATTATATTTACGGTTTATGGACTATGTGACCATTATTTGTCGTCACTAATACTTGTCATTTGTGACAACTTAGTGACCACATTTTGTAACGGTCACTAATTCTATGGCAATGACAAAAATGGAGTGACGACAAATATATTGGTGACTAAACTATGTTAATAGAGACCAAAGCATAAGTGGTCACAAAATAATTGGTCACTAAAGGCACTTTTTCTTGTAGTGGAGGTAAACAAACATAATTTCTCATGTTCATCAGCTTGAACATCTTGAAGTTCTTCTCTATGAGAATCTTCGATCATCACCTTGAACAATATATGTTGATCCTTGATCTTCTCCATCAGCTTGAAATTCTTCTGACCTGTCTTGATCTATCTTCACATTTGGCTTTGCCAAAACTTCTAGCCAACTTGCTTAATAATAGCTTTAACATCAATGTCACCATATTCATATGTGCTACTTTTTCTTTTCTTCACATTTGGTTCAGATGAATAATTAGCTTGATTCTTAACTACTTTTTCTTTTCTTCTATTTTTCGCCACCATTGCGTTCTTTGAGTTGAAGGTCTCTTGCATAAAGTAGGATTTTCTTATTTTGCTCCTTGGTCTACTACTGATGGTTCAATAGAAAACCATATAAGCTCTTCAAAGTATAAGATTTTTCTGCTCTATCGGTCTCTATAAAAATAACTAGGGGTGAACACGGTTCGGTTTGGGTAGGTCTTTCGCTAAAACCGAGACCGAACAGAAACGTTCGGATTTTATAAAACCGAAACTGTTCGGTTTTTGGCAGTTCAGTTTTTTCAGTTTATTGTCGGTTTCGATTTGGTGTTCCAGTGGTTTTTAACCATTTATATTTGGGTGTGACCAATATTGTTGGGTCCATCAGTACCAAAGAATACTTAAAACAAGATTTGGACATAAATTAACTAAGTGTAAATTAAACCGAGAACAATTCAAGTCACTGAGAGAACAGTCTCTCAGTGAGTCATCTTCAGGATGCTTAAGGCGAATTCAAGAAGAAGGATTCACTACTCAGGAAGGCGGTACTCTCTGAGTAGGACTTAAGCCAAAGAAGAAGATGATGGTTCAGTGAGTGTTGGACAAGAACTCACTGAACCCCAGTCTCCTCAACAACATTAAGTGATCGAAGACTGAAGAACTCATTGCCTGAAAGAAAGGCGGGAAGATCTGGGAAGAGTTTAAGATAAGATCAAATCTTATCTTGTCAGGAAGAAACTTTCCCTAAGACGGCTAAAAGTCATGGAGTGTCAGACCAACCACTCCTAAAGACTTTATAGTCCATTCCCATTGGTTCTTGGAAATGACAATTACTGTTGTAATTGTCAGACACGCTTGCTTCAACAAGTTGTAGTTTTTTAATCACTTTTACTCTTTTATACTTGTGTATAAATAGGTTCAAAAGGAGAGAAGTTGAGTGTGTTTTGTACATTGAAAGCTTGGACTTTTACAAAGCAACTTCTCTCCTACAAAGAGTAACGTATCCCTGAGATAGCTCAGTGGGTCGAATTGTTACCACTCAAAGCAAAGCTTGAGTTTAGATAGGAGACACTACCATACCTTGTCTGTTCAATCCCAAGTGTTTGTTCCGCAAAACACTTGGGTAATAGATTCTTTGATTCATTTCTAATAAGAATTTAAAACGTTGAAAAATACTTATGTGTTTTTACTTTTATGTTTCATTAATCTATTAGAATTAATCATAACATTGTATTAGTCATAAACACGAATAGATTAACTTTCTAGTTAACTCTAAGCGTGTAAAGGGAACAACAAGTGGTATCAGAGCCTCTGGTTTATAAAATCTTTCAAAACTAACCAAGAGTGCTCAAGGTTTTTAAAACCAAGATCCTACTATGGCTGATATTAATGTACTCCAGCTGGTCGATAAAAAGGGTGGCAGCTATTCTGCTGTTGCACCCAGACTAGAAGCTGGAAAGTTTAGCAAATGGAAAAAATGTATGATTTGCTATTTAACTAGTATGGAACCTTACTACATCACCTGTATCAGGGATGGCCCATTTGTCCCTAAGACTGCTGCAGGGCTAAACAAGCCTGAGGCACAATGGACCATTGATGAGAGGAGGGTGGTTAATCAAGACCAGCGCCTTAAAAGCATCCTTATATCTTGTCTTCCTGACGATATAATGGAATCAGTCATCAACTATTTAACAGCCAAGCAAACTTGGGATGACTTGGTTAATAGCTTTGAGGGCCCCTCAGATACCAAGGAAAACAGGGTCATGGACCTGAAACTTAAGTATAATACTTTCAGGGCAAAAGACTCTGAAAGTCTCTCTCAGACTTATACCAGATACAAGACTTTGATAAATGAGCTATCAAATGATGGTGTAGTATTATCTAAGCATGAGACAAATGTTGGCTTTGTCAACAGTCTCCCTGAGAAGTGGCTAAACTTCTCACAAGGCCTGAGGAATGCTAATCACATTCAGACCCTTGAGCTCCCTGAAATCTATGGGAAATTTTTCTATGAGGACAACTTGATCTCAAGGAGATATCCTGACTCAAAAGCTCTTGAGTCCAAAAAGGCCTTAACCTCCACACCCATTTTAACTGCTTTCTATACTAATGGTGTTGTGCAGGATTTTCAAGAAGATTCTGAGGATGAAATTGATGAAAGGACTAGTGATGAGTACCTAAAAGATTTAAACTTGGAATTCCAAGAGAGGGCACTCCTTGCTAGTTCAAAACGTTTCATCAAAAGAAACCAGTCCAACTTTTCTAAAGGAAAAGCAAATGAAACCACTGAATGTTTTAACTGTGGTAAAAAGGGTCATTTTGCTAGGGACTGCTATTCTAAAACTACCTCTGAACCTTCTTACAAATTTTCAAGAAATAGTTCCTCAGGAACTAACAAGTTTCAACCTATAATGTTTCAGTCGACCCAACAATTTCAAAACAAGGGTCAAAAAGACTTTGAAGCAAAATATAGGAAAGCCAAGGCTAAACTTGCAATTCTTGAAACTAATCCATCTACGTCTCAGGGTGCTCAAACACCCAAACCTGTTCTGGCAAAGAATAAGGTTTTAGTAGCTGAAGCTTATGACTGAGATGATGAAGAGGTCTCCTCAGATGAGGAAATTAAAGTGAGTGCACTGATGGCACTCTCTGAAGGTGATCAGGTGGCTGTTGGGAAAAGCCATGCAAGGAATGGAGAGTGGGTAAACATCACCATGAAGAAGGTAAACACTTTACTTTCTATGGATGATGATTCTGATTGGCAGTCTTACATGAATTATATCTGTGTAGATCTTAAATTTGTTGAGGAACAAAGGCTTAACATGTGTTCAAAACATAACAACATAGTGTCAGAATTGAATAAATGTAGAGATGAATTGCTTGTACTGAAGCAAGCCAAATTAGAAACAATAACTCTACAAATTCAGAACACTGAAATTTTGAAACAAAACCAAGCCCTACAAACTGAACTTAACAAAGAAATAGCTGTCATCCAAGGCTGGACCAAAAAGAATCCCAAGGTCTTTGATACTGTGGGTTTAATCCCTAGGAAAACTATAGGAATTGACCATCACATGGTTAACCCCTATGTAAGTCCCAGTGAACTGACCTTTGTCCCAGCTGGCATATCTTTTGAGCAAGATATGCTTCCCAAGTCAAATGACTGGATTGTCAGGGACAACCCAGTCAGTAAGTTACCAACTTAGACTGGAAGATCTTGCTTCCTGAAGTCAGGCTTTGAAAAATATGCTTGGACTTATGAACAACTTAGTAAGCTTGAAATCACTGAACAACTCAGTAATACTGAGTCAGTGAATGAGTCTGAATCAGAATCATATCCACCATTTCCACCACTGAATACCCTTCAGGGTGCTGCACCAAACTCAGGCCTCCCACCAATGGTCTTCTCACCACACTCTCCAAAGGAGAGATCAGGAATGGGAACAACCATCCTGAAGAGACCAACCCTTGAAGTCTCAGTAAATACTGATGACTCATCAACTTCAATCCCTTCTGAAGTAACAACCCAAAGCCCTGATTCAAAATTTGACCAGTTGGCTGAAATGGTCAGGAAGCTGGGAAAGAAGATTGCATCTTCTGAGAAACCTTCTCAATCCAAGAAGGAACAAAAACCAGCTTCCTCAAAGACCAAACCCAAACCCACAAAACCCCTGAAAAGATGTGAACTGTGTAACTATACCAATCATATCACTGATGATTGCTATAGAATTCTTTATTCCATGGTTTGCAAAAAGGATGATCACAGGACCTCTGATCACAAAACACATTCAGTCACATCAAACATGGCAAGTCTTAAAGCTCAGTCTTTAAACTATCCTTCTGATTCTAAACAAAAACAGAAACAAAAGGCAAAGCCTTTTGCACCTTGCCCTTATGGTGGGTTCAATGACCACCATCCTAAGGATTGTCAAATTGACAATTGTTGTGAAAATAGTGGAAGCTCCACTCATAACATCTCAGGACGTGGTAAGGCCTTTCAGGCCAGTAGAGGTATGACAAAGTCAGCCTCTCAATTCACTGAGTCTACATCAGCAATTAAATGCATAATATGTGGTAGCTCAGTCCACTCCACCACTGACCGTAAATCACTTGAAAATGTTAATAAGACCCTCAAAGCTAAACCATCCAAGAAGTGGAGTCCTAGAAAGAACTGACCCAGTTTACCATTTGTGCATAAACATGCCAGGGATCCTGTTTGGCATCTTGATAGTGGATGTTCAAGGAGCATGACTGGTGTGAAGGAGTATCTGCACAAGTATGTGGATGAATCAGGACCCAAAGTGATATTTGCTGATAACTCATCATGTCTCACTGAAGGTTATGGTTCAGTAAACTGCAATGGTATAGTCTTTACTAGGATAGCTTATGTAAATGGTCTAAAATACAATTTGATAAGTGTCAGTCAACTATGTGATGCGAAATACATAGTTCAGTTTGATGATAAACAAGGAATCATCTTCAATGCTAATAAAGAAGTTGTCCTTATTGCACCAAGAAGACATGATGTTTATGTGTTAGACATGTCCAGTCTGACTCAGAATGGAACTTGTCTCTTTACCAAGGCCACTGATACTCTCAACTAGCTTTGGCATAAGAGACTCTCCCACCTGAACTTCAAAAACATAAACAACCTTGTAAAACAAAACAAGGTCCTTGGCTTACCATCTCTTGTGTTTTCAAAGGACAAACCATGCTCAGCTTGTGAAAAAGGTAAACATCACAGAGCATCCTTTAAAACCAAAACCAACTTTTCCATCAGGAACTGCCTTCATCTTCTCCATATGGATCTATTTGGACCAATTAGTCCTAGATCCATTAACCATGAGAAGTATACTCTGGTTATTGTGGATGAATACTCAAGATACACTTGGGTATACTTCCTGATCAAAAAGAGTCAGGCAGCTGAAACAATTATGTCCTTTGTCAGGAACATTGAAAATCAGAATGACATCAAAGTCAAACAGATTAGGACTGACAATGGAACAGAGTTCAAAAATTATGAACTTGAATGTTTCTGTGATGAGAAAGGCATTTCACAAAATTTTCCTCACCCTACATACCTGGAACAAATGGGGTGGCTGAAAGGAAAAATAGAACACTCATTGAAGCAGCTAGGACAATGCTAAATGGATTAGTCCTTTCCAAACACTTTTGGACTGAAGCAGTAAAGACTGCCTGTTACACACAAAACATATCCATCATTGTCAAGAGACATAGCAAAACTCCTTATAAGTTATTCAAAGGAAGAATCCCTGACATCAGCTACTTTCATGTCTTTGGGTGTCCTGTGTTTATTCATAATAACAAGGATCACTTAGGAAAATTTGATGCCAAAGTTGATGATGGATACTTCCTAGGATACTCCCTTGTCTCAAAGGCCTTCAGGGTGTTCAACACTAGGAGACAGCATGCTGAGGAAACATTTCATGTTACCTTTGATGAGAGCACTGATGCAATTAGTGTCTCTAACAACTCAGTGGAAGAGATAGGTATTGATGAATCATCAAGATACCCTCCTGATGAACATCATGCTGATAATGGTCCTTCCACTCAGTACCATGCAAATTCTGACATCTCCTATTACATCATTCCCCACAACCTTCCTTACCCAACCATCACTGAGTTTATTGAAGCACAAAATACTAATGAATTCATTCAGTCAGTACAAAGTGCTCAGGTTTTAAACAATCACAGTGATGAGTCAACCCACTCAGACACTCATGATGCTGAAGAACATCATGTGTCTGATCCTGATCCTACCCAACAGGCCTCTACAAGTTCTAATCAGTTTCAAAGACCTTAGGACAGTTGGACTAGGTCTCAGGATATAGAACTTGTCAATATAATTGGTGAGCCTACTGAAGGCATGCTCACAAGAAGCATGGCTGCTGAACTGAGAGCAGCCTCAACCAATGAATGCCTATTTGTGGACTTCATTTCCACAATTGAACCCAAAAGTGTTAAGGAAGCACTAAAACATCCAAGTTGGGTTCAAGCCATGAATGATGAACTGGAACAATTTGACAGAAACAAGGTAATGACCTTGGTCAAATGTCCTGAAGATGTTTCAGTCATTGGCATGAAATGGGTATTTAAAAACAAATCTGATGAAAATGGCATAGTCATTAAAAATAAAGCCAGACTTGTAGCCAAAGGCTATAATCAACAAGAAGGCATTGACTATGAAGAAACATTTGCACCAGTAGCAAGGATGGAAGCCATCAGGATCTTCCTTGCTTTTGCTACATACATGAACTTCAAGGTGTACCAAATGGATGTTAAAAGTGCATTCTTAAATGGCTCACTGAAAGAAGAAGTTTATGTTCAGCAACCTCCTGGATTTGAAAGCCATGAGTTTCCTGACCATGTCTGCAAGCTTAACAAAGCCCTTTATGGACTGAAACAAGCTCCCAGGGCATGGTATGAGACTCTTTCAGCCTTCCTGATCCAAAACAAATTTGTCAGAGGCAAGATAGACAACACATTGTTTATTTACAAGACAAATAATGATGTCATACTTGTACAAGTGTATGTTGATGACATCATCTTTGGCTCAACAAATTATAAACTTTGCAAACAGTTTGAAAAACTAATGGCAAAGAAATTTGAAATGAGCATGATGGGAGAACTGACTTACTTCCTTGGTCTACAAATCAAGCAGACTGATAAAGGAACCTCTATCAGTCAAGAGAAGTATGTCAAAAGCCTACTGAAGAAGTATGAGCTCAGTGACTGTGCCTCAGTCAAGACTCCCATGGTACCCCCAAACAACCTTGGTCCTGATCTTACTAGAAAACCAGTGAATCAAACTCTTTTTAGAGGAATGATAGGATCACTGATGTATTTACTTGCATCAAGGCCTGATATCCAATTCTCAGTCTGCTTATGTGCCAGATATCAATCTGACCCAAGAGAGACTCATATCACTGCTGTGAAAAGGATATTCAGGTACCTGAAAGGTACTCCAAACCTTGGATTATATTATCCAAAATGTTCAGGCCTTGATCTTAAAGGATACTCAGATTCTGACTATGCTGGATGCAACATGGACAGAAAAAGCACCTCAGGCTCTTGCCAAATTCTTGGTGGAAAACTAGTCTGTTGGAGTGCTAAGAAGCAACAATCAGTTGCCATGTCCTCAGCTGAAGCTGAATATGTTGCAGCAGCAAGTTGTTGTGCAAATGTACTCTGGATGAAAAGTTAACTCAGTGACTATGGAATTCAGTACAAGATGGTTCCCATCTTTTGTGATAACACAAGTGCAATTGCCATCTCAAATAACCCTGTTCTTCATCAGAGAACAAAACACATTGATATTAGATATCACTTCATCAGGGACCATGTCATGAATGGTGACATTGAATTACACTTCATTCCTACTGAATATCAGCTAGCTGATATATTCACCAAGCCATTGGATGAACCAACTTTCACCAGACTGAAAGCTGAACTAGGAATGTTGGATATTGAGAATCAGTCCACTGATTGACTCCATCTAAATATGTGTAAATTCTGAATCCCTGACTCAATGTGTTCTTCAGTGAGAAAGGTCACTGAACTTCAGGAACTAAACCCAAGTTCCTGAACCCCTTATCCTCAGGAATTAAACCCAAGTTCCTGAATTCTTCATCCTCAGGAACTATACCCAAGTTCCTGAACCCTGAACCTCAGGAATTAGACCCAAATTCCTGATCACTAGAACCATCAGTGACTAAACCCAAGTCCTGACAATCAGGTTCACTGAATGAAAAGTCATTCAGGGTCCTCAAGAGACATTAAAATACGGACTTAAATGCTCTAAGTATCTAGTTAGTAAATGTCCGAGGTTGGTAACTGAACTCATATTTAATTTAAGAATATTTGTTCTTTTTGCCTTTCTGGCTTCCACCTCTGGGCCCCCACATTCCCACTTGGCATTAAATGCCTCTCCAATCACATTACAGATATGTGATGACTCATCTCTGCAAATTAAACTTTTGCAGAACTGCTCAACTGTTCACCTTGACTGTTGCGCCAAACCAGGGAAAAGTGGAGTGTTGGCATTAAATGCGGATCCCAAAACATTTTATTCAAAACAGTTTCCAAAAATTTATTTTGAATAAATAAAATCCGCTTAATGCCTAAAATACCCTCCACTTCACTTCCCTATAAATACCCCAACCAAAATAACATCACACACGTCTATTAGAAATTTTAAGTAAATTCTGCCCATTTTTTTCTCAAAACTAATAGTGTGTGTGTTCTTAGCTTTAAGAAATCCCAACCATCTTTGTTACCCAGACTTACCAACAAATATGGCTTCTTCTAAAGCTGTGACATACGCCCCTAATGTGGATTTCACATTGGAGGGTGTAAACCTCACAAAGAACAACGTGGTGGGAAACTTTTCCTATCCACAAAAGTTCCCTGCCTACAAGAACGTTATGAAATATCTTCAAAACTGTTTTCTTGCAAAGGCATTTACCAAGACCCCCTCAGTCATCTACCATGACTACCTGAGGGAATTCTGGTGTACTGCTGTGGCTACTAGCCCAAAAGACACCAAAGAATCCATCATCACATTCACAGTGATGAATGGGAAAAGACCCCTTTCCCTGGATTACAACACCTTCATCAAGGCCACAGGTCTTGATTTTGCTGAGGCTTTTGAGCCTAACCCCACTGATCAAGAGGTTAAGAATGAATTAATCTTTCTAGGACCTCATGACCTCAGACGTCCTGATCAGTCTGTGGAGCCTTATTGGAGAAGGCTCCAATAGTCAAAACCTGGTTCCACCCAGTCTGGAGGATCCTGATGACATTTGTCATTCAGGTCCTTGGGGGGAATAAATCCTCCACGGAGCAATTGAAACTCATCACAACAATTGATGTTGTTCAGCCTCCTGGAGGGTAAAAAGATTGATATCGGAGGAATAATCTTCCGAGACCTCGTTGCCAAGCTCTCAGGAAAATCTAGGCAAAAACATTTGTCTTACCCTAGGTTTATTTCCTGTGTGCTTCAGGACCTTCTTGGTTCTGACTATGATAGGTCTAACGTTGAAGGCATAAAGCCTGACGTCTTGCATAAGACCAATTTTTCTAGTGGCATCCCTGAGGTAACACCCATTGCCCTGACCACCTATATGATGGAGGTGATTCAGGGGGAGGAAGCTGTCTCACCAGTACCTTCACCGACCAAAAAGGTGAAGAAGACAAAGAAGGGTCAGTCCAGTAAGGTGGTTAGACCCAAACCACTCGCCACTGAGACTGATGCTCAGAACCAACTCAACCTTAAAAAGAGGTTGAATGTGGCCCAAACCTCTGAGACACCCACTACAGAGACCCCCCTGACCACAAAACAAAGGCCAACGGAGGGCACTGAGAAATCATCCTCAGTGTCCTCGGGCAAACCCTTTCCACATGTTCCCACTGACATACACAAGTCTGAGGGATTAGGAACATTCACCATTTCACATCCCCATGAAGGAACTGACAAATCACAATCAGGGCCTGAGGGAGAAAAGGGTCCTAAATCCTTAGTAGGACAGCACTATCCTACTGGGAAGGGGACCCACCAACAATCACATCCTGCTAACGTTCCTGAGCAAACACACACAGGATCTCAGGGAGTTCAGGACCCTAAATCCCCAAAAGGACAGTACAATCTTGATGGGAAGGGGGTCCATCAATCATCACAATCAGTGCCTAGTGATACTACTAGAAAACACCCATCAGTAGTTGAAGGCGCTAAGGGGGACAAAGACTCAGAGGGAAAGAAACAACCCACTGATATGGAACCTATCACCCCCTCAGGCGGATCCATTCACTCAGGAACTGCCCCCAAAAGCCAGGCTGGTATTACCCCAGTTATTATGGCTAGTCAGGCTGAGCAAACCCACTCAGTTATTATGACAACGGGGTCAGGACCTGGCCAAAACAAAGGCGAGTCTTCTTATGAAGAGGAGCCGGTTCAACTTTTGGGTATTGAGTCCATGGGGGACATTCAGGCTCTTCTTGAGTCTGATGATGAGCTCAAGGAAGAGAGTGATGAGGAAATTTTTGAGGCAGGTGAGGATATGGAAACTGATGTACAATCTGAACAATCTGAACAACCTAAATAATCACATCAGTCATCTCCACATCCAAGTGAAGAATCAGAATCTCAAGCTGCTGGTTCTTCGGATATTGACAACATCCTCAGCAAGTATGACAACATTCTTCCTCTCACTGAGAGACAATTGGTCAAGTTCCTGCTACAGACAAACAAGGCTCTCTTCCAAGGTCTGACTGAAGAAATGTTTGACCAGCACACTGAAGCCGCTGTTCAATATGTCAACCTGAAGGAATAAGTGGAAGCCTATCTTGATGATGTAAATGAGCACAAGTCATCTATCTCCTTCTCCTTAACGAATCTTGATTACAACTTTAAGCTGTTCAACGAGTCTCTCACCAACTTACAAAAAAGCATTGACACTATTCAAGAGTCAGTGAAAGATGACCCTGAGCTAAACAAAAAAGTTCTTCAGGCTTCAGAAACTTACCAGAAACAAACTTCTCAGTTGACTGAGCTGGTAACTGTGCTGAGATCCTCAAATCTTCAGGGACTCAACTCTTCAGTGGACTCCATCCGATCTTCCCTGGGTCTTATGGAGTCCCACATGGCTTCTTTGGCATCATCTTCTTCCTCCCTGGCTTGGAATCTTGGGCCGAGGATGACTGCATTAGAGGCTTCTCAGGCTTCTCTTGAGACTAAGGTCTCAACTCTTCAGGAGGACACCTCAGACATCAAGTCCATGATGACTGAGATCTATCAGGCCTTCAAAGGTCAAGCTCCCTCAACTTCAGTGAGCGAACCAACTCTTGCTCTCACTATGGGTCAAGCAACAGTTGAGGGGGAGAAAGTCACTGAAGAACCTCCACAACCTGAACAAGAACAACCTCCTTCTCACACTGAGGGGGAGAATCCTGAAGCCACCTCATCTTCATCCCACCAAGACAAAGGCAAGGGCATTCTTACAACCATTGAGCCTGAGCCCACAATCTTAGTACCTCCCTCCAAGGAAAGAAGGCCGGACCCTAATGAACCAGTCAGGGTTCCTTATGAAATCAATGGGGTGATGGAACTTCTCACTCATGCTGAAATTCAAGCTCACATGGAGAAAGAGGAGGCAGTAAAGAAAGCTGCTGAAGATGAAAGGCAGAACAAGCTTGCTCTCATTCAGGTTGCAAGAGAAGAGGCTGAGAAGATTGGGATTGAGGCAAAAGACCTTGCAAAAAGGGAAGGTGGCAAGAGCTTTGTGGAAGCTCAGAATGCTCAGTTGGCTGCTCTCAGGCAGAAAAGAGAAGAAAGGGCGAAAAGGGCTGAAGAAATTAGGCAGAACAGGATTGAGAGATATCAGTGGGTCATGAAAGCAGGTTGAAGCCTGAACCCATCCTTGATATCAAGATTCACCGAAACACCAAGCCTGCCATTGTTACTGTCTACAGGAGTACTGACAAAAGAATCCTTCAGGTTCATAGCCCCTTCAGATTCGCAGACTTCGGGATCACTGAGTTGGATGAATTGGGTTCAATATTAGCGAAAAAATCTAATGTTGTGGTCCCTGGTCTGTTAAAATCCCTGAGCCTGAGGTATGAAAGATTGGCAGCAGCACCTCAGGAACTTGGTATTCCATCTTTTCTTCCTGCTTCAGCCGAACAGCCTGCCCCTTCTCAGTCTTCTTCAAGAAAGAGAAAGAAGATTGAAGCTGAGCCTGAGATCAAGGTTCCTGGTCTTGACTGTAATAGGGCTCTCCCTGAAGGTGTTCCATTCAGGAACAATGTGGTCATTGAACAACATGAAAGAGGTGTGTTCTTCATTGATGAGTTTGGTGACCAAGCCTTTCAGAGGTGGAGTGATATTGATCTATCAGGGATCAAAGCCATGCTTGGCTTTCTAATGATGGCCTCCCCACTCAAAAGTCCTGAAAATGTGAGGTTTTGTCAAGATATGAAAAGGAAAATCCGAGAGCACCCTGACCAACAAGAACTGCAGTCAAAGAAGCCTAAGCTTGAAGCCCTTAGGATTAAGTTGAACTGATGAATCTGCCTGACTACCACCACCACTTTTTGTACTTAGTTTTGATAGGACTTGTAATGATATTAATAAGATGATGTTTTTATTATTTCAGTGTCCTTATTTACATTCTAGTACATTCAGTATGAGTAGAAGTCATTAGCTCACTCATTACTGATCAAAACACTTAGGAATAATTTATATCCAAATAGGGGGAGATTGTTGGGTCCATCAGTACCCAAGAATACTTAAAACAAGATTTGGACACAAATTAACTAAGTGTAAATTAAACCGAGAACAATTCAAGTCACTGAGAGAACAGTCTCTTAGTGAGTCATCTTCAGGATGCTTAAGGCGAATTCAAGAAGAAGGATTCACTACTCAGGAAGGCGGTACTCCCTGAGTAGGACTTAAGCCAAAGAAGAAGATGATGGTTCAGTGAGTGTTGGACAAGAACTCACTGAACCCAGTCTCCTCAACAACATTAAGTGATCGAAGATCGAAGAACTCATTGCCTGAAAGAAAGGTGGGAAGATCTGGGAAGAGTTTAAGATAAGATCAAATCTTATCTTGTCAGGAAGAAACTTTCCCTAAGACGGCTAAAAGTCATGGAGTGTCAGACCAACCACTCCTAAAGACTTTATAGTCCATTCCCATTGGTTCTTGGAAATGACAATTACTGTTGTAATTGTCAGACACGCTTGCTTCAACAAGTTGTAGTTTTTTAATCACTTTTACTCTTTTATACTTGTGTATAAATAGGTTCAAAAGGAGAGAAGTTGAGTGTGTTTTGTACATTGAAAGCTTAGACTTTTACAAAGCAACTTCTCTCCTACAAAGAGTAACGTATTTCTGAGATAGCTCAGTGGGTCGAATTGTTACCACTCAAAGCAAAGCTTGAGTTTAGATAGGAGACACTACCATACCTTGTCTGTTCAATCCCAAGTGTTTGTTCCGCAAAACACTTGGGTAATAGATTCTTTGATTCGTTTCTAATAAGAATTTAAAACGTTGAAAAATACTTATGTGTTTTTACTTTTACGTTTCATTAATCTGTTAGAATTAATCATAACATTGTATTAGTCATAAACACGAATAGATTAACTTTCTAGTTAACTCTAAGCGTGTAAATGGAACAACAAATATATACTAACAAACTTGTTTTATGTACAAAATTGGTTATTATTATTATTATTATTATTATTATTATTATTATTATTATTATTATTATTATTATTATTATTATTATTATTATTATTATTATTATTATTATTTATTATTATTATTATTATTTAATTATTTATTTATTTATTATTATTTTTTTTATAAAACATCACTTCATTAGAAAAATATAGGATTTACAAGAAATTAGAGGGGAGCCGAGATACTAACTGGGCTCCCACTCCTCTAGCTATTGCAAAGCTAATCCTATTAAAGATATGAGCAGCGGCTCGCGATCCGATGTCTTGAGTTACTGAGAACTTTCGGATCCGTTTCAGTAGGGTTGCTGCATCCTTCCCAAGTTCCCCAAAGGAAGAGAATGAGAAGGGAAGAAACCCATATCCAATGTCGGCACATTTGCTCTCATATTTGACACGCTTGCGCTGTGCTGCTTCAACCACCACTCGTCCTGGCACAAAATCGACCATACCCGATTGCGTCAAAGGAGACGACCATGTCAAATCGACACAAACATCCTACCCACCGTCCCAAGAATAGAGCAATACATCAGCTGGGCGTAAGATTTTGTCTCTTTCTCCACAAAGGCCAATGTCAACCTCTTTGCGAGCTGAGATCCCAGACCGAGAGCAAATATCAACAAGAGTGTCGCGCACCACATTGTGTCGGTGCTTAATACCAATAATACCAGCACATGACACAGCATGATCCCCGTAAATGTCTCCTGCAAATAACTTGGAACAAGCAGAGCACGGCATCTGGACCGAGAAAAGGGGGACACCCAGGCGGTAGCATAAAACACACCGGTAAGTTCTAGCGTTCATAGTTTGCCCCAACCCAGATATCGGGGCCACCCTAAGCCAATCAGAGGTGAAGTCTTCACGTTGTGATCTCCAAAGCGCCATCTGTCTAGGGGATAGGCCAAAAGTGGATTCAGCCGTTTTAGTAACACGTGTGAAATATATATCTGCCAATTTCTTCATAAGTTTGGGGGCAGCGATCTCATTCGGGTTACTTAAGAGGTCGAACACACACATACACACATATTATTATTATTATTATTATTATTATTATTATTATTATTATTATTATTATTATTATTATTATTTAGTTTTTTACTTTTTCCTAAATCTAAGCCTAATAATGTTTATCCCATATTTCTACAATTACAGACATATAGATGAGACACACACACACATGCAAGTGAACATTAGAACATACACATAGTATGATCATTGTCACACACACACACACACACACACACACACATACACACATATATCTATACTACATATAAAAGCAAAATGGTCAATGTGGAAAAGTGAAAAAGTCAACATGTGAAATGTTGAAAAATTTATATTAGATAAGAAAAAACTTAAAACATAACAATAAAGGAAATGTTGAAACTAAAAAAGAAAATGTTGAAACATATGCTTCAAAAGGAAAATATTAATACACATCGAAAACGGGTTGACCCAGGACGCTTCAAACCCGGCGGGTTGACTCGGCTTAATTTGACCCGTTTTTTGACCCAACCCATCAGGTTGACTTGGTTTAAATTGACCCGTTTTTCGACTGGAACGGTTCAACCTGTTGAACCACCCAGGTTCAAAAAGTGAAAAGTGAAAACTTAAAACTAATTTAGGAAACTAATTTGTTCTTTTACTTAAATGGAAGGCTGCAAACTAATTTAGAAAACTTAAAACTAACGAATCCCATTTTTTGAATATTGAAATTAGCTATTAAAATTTGTTCTTTTACTTAAAATCATTATATGTTACTATAAGTTGCAGTTACACATTGATTTTTTTACGTTGTATGAATAAATGTTAACTGCGAGAAGTCACTTTGAACCGTTAGATTGTTTGATCAATGGCTATAATTAAGTGTGCCATTAATGTAAATAACTGAAAACTTAAGGCATTATGTGAAAAGTTAAAAGGGTACTATGGACATTTCAAAAAACATGTTAACCCTAATAAAAAAATACCCGTAACTTTTTTTTTAATTAGATCCAATATTTTAGGGCATCTTTATCATTTAAAACCCTAACCACCCACCTTCTCTTTCACACAACAAAACAACCACAGATCTGTGGATCTGCCTCCTCCTCCCATGTACCAACGACCCACTCCCGTTTTTTTCTTGGCCGTCACAAATGAAAACTAACAAGATCCGGCGATATGCACATTTGTTTATGAAAAATAACGAGTATCAAGGTTACGAGTTCGTCAAATACTTCTGTGTATTCGAATCCCAACCGCCACCACTGAAATTGATATGAAATTCTTATGAATTGGTATGCTTTTGGTGTATCATTAATGTTTTTTTGATGTATTGGATGATGTGGTTCTTGTTATAGAATATAGATTGGCTGAAAGAAAAAAAAATATAGGTGTTGATGAGCCAACCCAATACGTTCTGACCCGCGACCCCTCATTTAGCCACATTTCCATATTGCTGCATTATAAGATGTGGTCAAAGAGAATCTGGCAAAAGATCTGTAACCACTTCTACCACCAAGACCATTAAAAATGTTTGACGTTTTATGATGTATGAAAATGACTATCGAACAACCAAGAATATATTTCAAACCGACAACTTAATCTCGATAAAATAGTCCACATCTTCCGTTCATAATTAGTAACGCTCTGGAGTCTATATATTCGTTTTATGTGAAGTTCTGTATTGCATTATAAGATGTGGTCAAGTAGATTCTCCATTTAGAATAGATGTGTTTTAAATTTGATGATGTTGATTGATTGTGTGCTTTAATTTTTAATATTTGTATGCGTAAAAAAACATATATAGTATTCATGCTCGCTGTGGTTTATGGCTCTTTATGCCTAAGATGTTATTGTAGATCAAATAATCACCGTAGTTTTTTTTAAAGTAATGGTTTTTATGCTTTTGTTATGTTCAAAACATACATGTTTAAAACATATATGTTTCAATTAGTGGGATCTAACTAATGAAAACCATATATGTTTGAGAACATGATGTTTTTAAACATGTATGTGTTAAAATAGCCATGTTATAAAAAATGGTTGCTTATAAATGGAATACTTAAAACATGTATGTTTTAAAAACAGGTATGTTTTTTATTTAGCAAGTGTAACTATCATTTTTTTCAAAGAGTTCATGTTTGCCAAACAAGTACGACATACACGTACTCATGAACATGTATGTTTATCAAGTAAGTGTAATTATTGTGATTAAATTTTGTTTCCTATTTATTTGTTGTTTAATTGTTTTTGTCTATGCTTTTTTCAGATTGATGAAGATGTTGACCATTGAAGACCTAGAAGTTGATGATCACATATATACATGAAGATAATTTGTGATTTTTGAAGATATGCGATTATTGCATACACGTTTTTTGTATTTGTAATTAACGAAATGTAAAATATAAGTATATGCATCTTGTTTTTTTTTTCCATAAAGGTCCATATTTTTTATTTGTATTTTAATTATATTTCAATTAATATTGAATTTTTTGTATATCAGTTATGTTATTGGTTTGTTAGAAATTTACATGTATGCACCTTGAATATTTGTAGAAAAAACATGTATGCATTTTAGCTAATTGAAAACAAGTATGCACCTTGGCTATTTGAAAAAAAAAAAAAAAATGTATGCACCTTTGCCAATTTGAAAAAAAAAAAAAAAAAAAAAATCCGAATTTTAAAATTTATAAAAAACGGGAATTATAAAAAAACAAAAATAACATGAAAATGTCTTTTACAATTATACCCTTTTGAATTAAATAAAAATAACAAAATGCTATGGAGCATTAAATGATGTACATTGTGTATTATTAGTTGTAAAAAGTGGGTTCTCGCAGTTCCCGCACTTAAGAGGGTTCTGAAAATAAAGCCCCCTATATATATATATATATATATATATATATATATATATATATATATATATATATATATATAAATATATATATATATAGGTTGGTTCATAGGAAAAGTTGATTTTGGTAGAAAAGTGAGAAAAGTGTACAAATCACCCCCTCTTTCCCCTCCCTTTTTTCACACCAAACTACAAGGACCTTATTGTATTTTCTTTCATTCTTTAAGGTAGGTTTTGTATATTCGCACCCTACCCCCCCGGAAAAAAAAAATTTCCCGCCATTATTTATTTATTTATTTTTATTTTTTCGGGGGGTGGGGGGGGTGGGGCGGTGGGTTGGGGGTAGGGTGCGAATATACTAAATCTATTTTAAAGAATGAAAGAAAATACAAAAAGGTCCCTGTAGTTTGGTGTGAAAAAAGGGAGGGGAGTTTTTTTTCCAGCCAAAAATTTTCCCGCCAAAATTTTATAACTCTGATGCACTTTTTTTTATTTTTTTTATTATTTTTTTTGCATCACAGTTATAAAAATTATTTATAACTATAATGCACCAAAATTTATAACTGTGATGCACCAAAATAAAAAGGTGCATCAGAGTTATAAAATATTGGCGGAAAAATTTTTGGCTGAAATTTTTTTTTCCCCTAAAAAAAATTTTTTTTTTGATGGGAAATTTTTTATTTAATTTTTTTGCGGGGTGGGTTTCAAAACTTACCCTGAAGTTTGAGATGTTTGCAAATTCTACCCTATAACTTTTTTTCTCACTTTTCTATCTAATTACACTTTTCTCTAGAACCGGACCCTATATATATATATATATATGATTCTGTAAGAAGAAAAACTAAAATGAGAAAAATAAGAAAGATTTCTAGCCACACATTTCAAATAGGAGGAAGAATTTTAAGGGGAGATGCATTCATTTTTGCAGTGTTGCAAAAATAGGTCTACAAGGCTGATTAATCGCCGATTAGGTGCTACAAGGCCACCGACCTTGCCGATTTATGTAACTGGGTCAAATAAATAGGTCAACCGTGGTCAACGGCGATCAACGGCGGTCAATGGTGGTCAAACTTGGTGAAAACCTATAAATCTTGCCGGAAGTACCCAAAACTCACTATAAACTTATTTTGATCACTTATAGTAACTGTTTAAGTCTATTACAAGTTGTTTTTTAGAAAACACCTTGCCGGAAATACCTAAAACTCATTGGAAATACACAAAACTTCCCGGAAATAACTTAAATTTGTCAGTAATGCCAATCCGATTAATCACCGATTAATCCCGCCTAGACCGATTACAAGCTACAAGGTGGTCGACTGCCCGACTACCGATTCGCGATTTTTGCAACCTTGCATTTTTTTGTAGATGCATCTGAAATGATTGGTTGTGGTTTCTTCTCATTATTATTATTTTAATTTTTCTTCTTATTTGATCCTATATATATATATTATATATATATATATATATATATATATATATATATATATATATATATATATAATATATATATATATATATATAAGGTCCGGTTCTAAAGAAAAGTGTAATTAGATAGAAAGTGAGAAAAAAAGTTATAGGGTAGCATTTGATAACAGTCGAAAGATAAGGGGTAAAACTGAAACATTATACAAAACACGCCTAATGCGTGAATCCACCCGTTCCTATCTCATTAACATCACACACCACACATGATTTCTCTCTCTCTCTAATCAACACCGATCAAAACACAGTCAATTCCGATCAAAACACCGTTAAGTCCGATCAAATCACATCACATACATCGTTTTTTGTTTCCGATCATCATAAAAATGACGAAAAAAAGATTCAGGAATCGTAAGTGCACTAATTTTATGCATTCCGATTATTACGTTGATCGTTTTTTTTGGTTTTTGTATTATTAATATTCTAATTTGTTGTATTTTTTCAATTTCTGCTACTCGCATAAGTCCACGAATACTGGAGAAGAACAAAAGAATTGAAGAAAATCAAGTAGAATGTAAGAATTATAAAATCTATTATTTAATGCATCTGCATTTTTTGAAAAGCATACGAAACAGTTGTTGAAGCATCAGTGTTAATAAGTTGGAATAATATGTGAAATTAAAAAATTTATTAGAATGAGTTTTAATTTTAGTGCATCTTTGTTAAAAATGTGTTAATAATGTGTTATAGCATCTATTCAATTAGTATAATGCATCGGTGTTACAAAATTAAGGCATCAAAATGCATCTGTGTTATAGCATATGTGTTACAAAATTAGAGCATCAAATGCATGGTTACAGTATACGTATTTGAGTGCATTAAATTATGCATTGGAGCATCTGTATGTATGACTATAACATGAATATGATAAAAAAAATAATAGCATCTGTGTTTAATGTTTTTTTTTTTGATTTAGTTTTTAAATATGTATACTAATTGTATAACATTTGTGTTAGATCATCTGTGTTACAAAATTAGGGCATCAAATGAATGGTTACAGTATTCTTATTTAAGTGCATCACATTATGCGTTGGAGCATCTGTATGTATAAGTATAGCATGGATGTGATAACAAACATAATAGCATCTGTGTTACAAAAAAAAATAATTATAGCATCTGTTTTATGAGAAATAGTGCATTTGTAGCAGAACCTATGCATGGATGTGATAACAAAATTTAATTGAATTTTAATTTTATTATGCTGTTTTATTATATTTTTTTTACCATGAACATGACATTTATCTTCAATTTCAATTATAGCTATAGAACCGGAATCCGAACGCGAGGAAAATAAAACACCAGAACATGAAACTGAAATAGAGAAGTCCCAAAATAGTAAGTCAAAGGAGGACATTGGACAATTGATGAGGGTTTTACATTATCGTATAATTTCATTATTGTAAAAAAATATTTAATATTGTGTGTATGAATTATTGCACTTGTAAAAAATTATTACATACGCATACACTTTAATTTTCATATGCGTACATATAATATGTATATTATTGTTGAATGGATCATATGTGTCCACATTTTTTATTGAATCAAATGTAAACATTTTTTTTTGGTTTAGGTGCATCTTAATAATTACTATTACAACATCTGTTTGTTTGTATTGCACCTGTATGTGTGTTGTGCATCTTCATAATCACTATTACAGCATCTGGTTTTGGTTTTGGTGCATCTTCATAATCACTATTACCGTATAAAATTTTATCTTTAGGTGCACCTGTATGTGTTTGTATTGCAACATCTGCTTGTTTGGTTTTGGTGCATCTTTATAATCACTATTATAGCATATGTATGTAATTGTAACACCCGGAAAATCGGGTCTAGCGGAAGCATACATGTCACTGGGGTGCTACACAATTGGTATCACAACACAAGGTATATATAACGGTTTTACCTTAACCGTTTAGAAGAAAGTTTCATTATCAAAACGTTAAGTTTACATCATCTGAAAATAGTGCGGAAGTAAGGCCCAAAACGATTAAAGCGGTCCCAAATATAAATATGAGAGTCGTCTATGACCATGCCTCTTGCCAAGCGCCTCCAGAGATAAGCTATAGCATTAAACCTGAAAATACATGCTAAAAGGGTCAGCTTACGCTGGTGAGTTCATAGGTTTTAGTTAAAAACCGTGTGGTTAAACCAAAAGGTTTTCAAGTTCAAATCATCGTTCGCAAGCAAGTCAAGTCTAACGTAGGCTAACACTGCCTAAATCACGGATTAAGAAAAAATATAATAGTGGACCAAGATAAGGGATTTGCTACACTGGACTAAGATCGATGAAAACCACGAGTTCCAATAATACTTCCAAAACCAATCATTCCAATATCAAAACGAGATCTCAAGTAGGGCCCTAAGCGACCCTAGCCAGGCAACATGGCTATAGCAAGAGATTGCTACCCTGGTCTAGGCCGTAAGCAGATATCTATTCTTAGCTAGGCATCATGGTTATAGCAAGGGATTGCTACCCTAGACTAAGTCAACATCTACCGCAAGTCTAACCCTTAGCCAGTCAACAAGTTATAGCAAATCCAAAACGACGGTTAGGTCCATTCAAAATAGCTTAAATGTTTTCACGTATGAATACCAGATAAATCACGTAATGCCATCAAATAACCAAAGAAATCACGTAATGCCATCAAATAACCAGATCAAATATATAAGCCAAATAGTTAAAATAGAGCGACCAATTCACATATTCCAAATACACAGTCATGAGTTTAGTTAAAAGCGAGCATGTATTCTCCCCCGAAAATAGTTATAAAACCGGTAAAAGTAGGGGCCATGAACTCACCTTAGCCACAGCAATGCAAAGATCACACTGACACGACTGGCATCTAGAGCATATCACAACAGTCTCAAAACATACGGCACGACGGTACACGGCGGTAAAAGCACAGCGGTACACAACGGTCGAGGATCGGCACAACCTAATACGTATACGATTATCTCAAAACACATCTCGCAAAATAATAAGGTCTATAAAAGACAGCGTGTCATAGTCTTCGTGGATTACTCAGTTTTCAAAACTTATCAAAAGTTTAGTTTCAACGTTTCGTGTGGTGTGTTAAGAAGACATAGACTCGACATACAACTCACGCCAAAGAGAAATAGACAACGACATAGTCGAGAGAATATGACGAGAACTCAAACCAAGGAAGACAACTCTAGGAGTTTACGACAAACAAACATCTTGAATAAAATAACTCAGTTTGTACGTTTCGACATTTACCCCGTTATCCCCAAATAATTTGTATAAAACATAAACGTTTTATAATAAAAATAAGTTTAACTAATAAAATTAGTTTTTCTCGAGTCGTCGAGACTTGGATTAACCAAAACTGAAATTACAATATTTAACAAGTTTATGTCTCGATATTTTTCTTCTAAATATTAGTTTTGGTTTTATTGAAGATTTCGTGTCCGTTTCGTGTTTAATATATTAAGTTCTTTTTGAATTTAATATATTATACCGTCTCGAGTCTCAAAATATTCAATGAATCCAATATCTAATATCGCAAGTCCGACAACGATCCATGATTTTCCAAATGTCCAAATATATTCAAATCCAAATCACGATTTCTAATATAATCCGAAACGTACTAATGTATACAAGAGTCACGAAAAATAAAACACGTTAGTCCGGTAACAATCTAAATCAAATTCCCAACACACAAAAACCTTAATTCTACTCATTTTTAAAATGTCCAGCACAACTAAAAGTCTAATGGGCTTTTGGCCCGACAACCAAATAAGTCAGTCATCCTCACATGGGCTATTGAACCCCAAACCAATTCTAATCCCAAAACCAGTGTACACAAACTTGGACTACAAATTCAAACAAAAACCAAAACGCACCCTACGCGGGTCGTTGTACCAAGTGTCGAACTCAAACATACCCGAAGGCACAACTAAAAATATATGTCTAGCCACAAGTGCAAACCAAACACACTCTAACTCTTAACTGTTAACAAAACGCGCCCTATGTGGGTCGTCTGCTAGACCGAAACAACAAGAATAACGCACCCTCTGACTCGAAGCAATACCATTTACCATACCATTGTGATTGTGACCCAAACCAAGACTTAAAGAAAAACAAAAAAGCACCTCCTTGGTGTTTATTGCTACGCCGAGACCACAGGTTCAAACAACAATAGAAAGTTATCGTTCGACCAAACCATCGACACAAAACCAGTTCCAAAACTGACCCGCGACGAAACGAACTCAAACAATGATAATAATAGAGCCTCGACGACAACAATACTCGTAAATCATTTCCTTGCCACACGAACCGTTAACCATTTTATCATTCAAATCCGGTTTTTAACCACGAGTTATATCCGTTTTTATATCACGAATTCATAATCTCATTTCATACAAAGTTTTAAATCCACGACAAACAATAACAACATAAATCGATCACTGTCAAAATAAAGAGTAACAAAAAGGTTTTTCTCGGTTTACCAAGTCGAGAAAGGAGAGTAGAATAAGCCGGTGGTGGTGGTGGCGCGTTGGTGATGCTGGAAACTCGAACAAAATACACTATGGTGGCTGAGAAAAAGGCGCGTGCTGTGTAGAAATGGAACAAGGGGTTTGAGAGGTGAAGTTTGGTGGTGGCGGTGAGAGGTGGTGACCGGTGGCCGGAACAGTGGCCGGGAAAAAATTTGAGAGCAGAGAGGGAGATGCGGCTGGAAGGAGAAGGAAATGAAATATAACCCTAAAAATTTATAATAGTAGTATATATAGGGTAGGTTGGGACTTGTGGCAAACCCTAGCGCGCCCTCAGGGACTGAATATGTAAATCTCTTCATATTTTTAACGAAACGCCAACGAGACCAATAAATCGTGTTATAAACATTTCCCGGGCACCCGAAAGTTATTCCATTAACTTTAAAATCGCTTTTCCATTAATTTTGATTATAAATACGTGTACCTTTAGTTCTCGTTGCCCGAATAAATTAATATTCGCGTTTAGAATAATTTTTCCAATAAAAACGACTATTCATACGCCTCGTTTCTCACGAATAATAAAATAATCAAAACAAATCGGCGGTTGTGCCAGTACGCGTTGTGTACAAATTTCACGTTTCGCGAGGAAATTTCACGTTTTCAAACCAAATAAGTTCAGAAAGGATCCGTTTATGAGAAACAGGGAAAGTCTCGTATAAAAAAATATATTCGGAAAATTACGGGTGGTTACAGTCTCACCTCGTTAAAGGAATCGCGACCTCGCGATTCAATTCAAGTTACTCGTTACGGTTGAAAAGAGATGAGTACATACACACGAGGATTCTTCGTCACGTTCTCACGTGAATTCAGGACTTTTTCATGAGCTTCGACGAGATTTGTCGACAGGGATGTGACTTTACTAAAGTCGTTCGATTTCACGGTTCATGATTTCGATAAGTTTCTCAACAAGATTTAAACATTCGTCAATTTGGATCTCTCCCGGAGAAATAACGGTTGCGTCGTCGGCAAGTAATTTCTTCACAATGCGCATAAAAACGTTAAACGTTGCGAACACTGCTGAGCCCTGCCGGTAGCTCGAGCCTATGCGCTATCGGTTCAACTCTAGCAGGGATTTCAAAAGGATCAATACAGCGAGATTAAGCTTTCCACGTTTACTAAACGCATCACACCTACTCATGGTGAATCTTTAAGCATAATCTAGGCTTTAACTGGGAATTCAAGAGATTTACGTCATTTGCCAGCATGCTCTTCTGACGACTCGTGAGCAGCGTGTAACTCGGTTCTGATCTGAACGGTCTTTTTGGTAGTCTCGTGAACAAGTTCAGGGTCAGTATGTTGGGTATTCCCAAATTCTACCCATCAAGTCGGCGATCAGCACTTGCGACCATAAAGTGTCTAGTACGGTGTCGTTGAAATACTGAAGTCGTAAGTATCGTTATAAGAGAATTTGGCCAACAGGAGGTGTCGATACCAACTATTTCCAAATTACGCAGGAACACAATATGTCCTCTAACACTTGAATGATTTTTCCACTTCGGTCATCAGTCTGGAGATGATACACAGTATTCATATCCAAATCTGTTCTCATGGCTCTTTGGAGAGATTGCCAGGATTTTGATGTGAAACAACTATCCCGATCAGAAAATGTTAAGGGTCGATACTCTATACCGGTTAGTGATTCCCGATGCATATTGACGAGCAAGTTTGCCAATACGGTCGTTTCATTGATTAGAGAAGGTGAGTAGATTAGGTAGGATTATCAACAATAACTCTGGTAGCGGCGTGGGATTTATTTCCAAGGTTTCGTTTGTGATATAATTTATCAACCGATAAGAAGGTAGCAAGGATCACTGGTACTTCTGAGGGACGAGTGAAAAGTCAGGTGGTTGTCCCAAGGAATCGCGGTTTCAGTTACTCCTTAGAGTCTCAAGATTTCTGCTGGGCGTGGAATCTCTGCCAAATAGAGAGTTTAGCGAGTTCAGAGTGTAATTCTGAGAGAAGATGTTGATTGCCACTAGCAATCAGTTGATTGAATCAGTAATGTACGAGGTACTCAAAACGGAAGGTACAACATTGATTGAACAGTTTCGATTAAACAATCCCGATCGGAAAGATGAACATCATCGATTGAGCACAAGGCTTAGAGTAGAGGCGACTGTAACAAGGCCACAACAAAATAAGGCCGAATAACAATTCCAAAATCTAGGATGACGTCCAAAATCATAAAATCAAACAACCCGAATTAAATCAGAATCAAGACTAATCCAGACATAGCAAGAATCAAATCCAAATGTAGCAAGAATCAAATCCAAAAGTAGCCTGAATCAGGTCCAAACGTGGCCAAAATCAAATCTGAACGTGGTCAAAATCGAATCTAAACATTCCAGTAAGCTCGGACGGCTTATAACGCTCTTAAGGAGTTACAAATAAGTAACTCGGATTCAAACGGTGCCAATCGAATCTAACTCGACCCGATGCAAAATACGGCCAGACGGCGGCAAACAGGATTTCTATATAATGGAGACGTATAGCGATGCTAAGGGCATTACGGTTCACGCGGTTTTGTGATGCCAGTGTGTAGTGTGTGTGGAGGTAAAATTCCATGTCCGTGTACACACGCAAAACTGTACCATTCCAAAATGAAGGACCAACCCGAACATAATTCCATTATAACTACTCCCAGTATTGCAAAATTCATCTCTGAGTCGGACATAGGTGATCAGGCTATGTCCCACTGTCCCTGGTTGAATATAGGTGATTAGTCTATATTCACCCGAGGTTCAATGAATTTTGGAATACTCAGCCTAGTTATACTAATAGTATGTCCGTTACATCCAAACTCATTCCCAAAACCACGACAAGTGTACAACTCGACATTCAATAGTGAGATTACGCAAGGAGATAGCGTAACTCTAAGACAAGTACGGAGCATGCATAAGCATATGGAAATGCTTATAGTGAACAGCTAAAACGAGCGGATATGAAATATCCAAGAGTCAGGCACACGTCATGACAAATATAAAATCAAGCACCTCATCAAACAACTCGTCAAATATATCATGAACATCTCATCTAATGTATCATCAATTATATCCTCAAACAAAATCATACGCGAGGCATCAGCTTGGCAGGCAGGCACGTGGCAGTCATAGGGTTAAGTTTTCATAAAAGTGGTTATAGTCTAGGTTTTAGAAAATATACCCAGTTCTCTATAACCTAGGCTCTGATACCAATATGTAACACCCTAAAAATTAGGTCCAGCGGAAGCATACATGTCACTGGGGTGCTACATAATTGGTATCACAACACAAGGTACAAAGAACGGTTTTACCTTAACCGTTTAGAAGAAAGTTTCATTATCAAAATGTTAAGTTTGCATCATCTGAAAATAGTGCGGAAGTAAGGCCCAAAACGATTAAAGCGGTCCCAACTATAAATATCAGAGTCGTCTATGACCATGCCTCTTGCCAAGCGCCTCCAGAGATAAGCTATAGCATTAAACCTGAAAATACATGCTAAAAGGGTCAGCTTACGCTGGTGAGTTCATAGGTTTTAGTTAAAAATAGTGTGGTTAAACCAAAAGGTGTGAGGAGTCGACACACGGTTAAGGTGGTTAAACCTTGTGACTTTGTGTGTATGATATATTGAATTAATATGATTAAGTACGCGGAATTTACTTAATCACACTTAGAAGGTTATTTTTGTTATGGAAATGGAACGGTTATGATTAGTTATATTACAATAAACAATGAAAGCTTTTCACCAAAATGATTCAATATTATTCATAAATAATACGAGTGATCTTTCTATCACTAGGGTTATAAAGACCTTGAATCTTATGTTCTTACAACTTGTGATATTCTTGTGTTTGTTCTATGTCTTAACAGTTATGAGTTCTAATAATAACGTACACTAATATCTAGTCTAAGATCTTCTTTTATAGTCCAAGAAGACCATTACAATATGTTCAAGTCTTGTCAAGCTATAAGCTACTTGCTATAGCTTATAAGAGTCATTGAAACAACTCATACACTTAAGAGTATACAATTTGTTTACTTCACTGATGACACAACAAAAGATATTTCTTATTCTATCTTTGACTTTTCCAAGCTTATCCATTCACCAGCAGCAATGTGTTAACGCTAGCAGCAGGAACAAATGCACTAACAGCAGGAACACACTTTGAGTATTTCCCGATACTTAAACTTCAGATGAAGCGAAAAGTGTACCGCTTTTAAGGGGTCATTTAAGCCTTAAATCGTATTTATTTGATCAAATATTGCCCTAAATCGTTCCTTTTGTCATTTTAGGTACTTTTGAGGAGAAATCTGGAAAAGGAGGCATTTTGGACGTTTTTGGAGCATAAAAGTGAAGAAAACGGCAAAGTCTCAAGAATCGGCTAAAAGTTACTCTTGACGGCGTCAGATTTTACTCTGGACGGCGTCATGCCTTGGCAAGAAAAGTTGGACGTGAAATTTACTCATGACGGGCCAGTGAAAATAGCATGTGAATTCTGACGGCGTCACGCTTTAACTTGATCAAGGGCGTCACGGCTTAAATCAAAAGGGGACGGCGTCACGTTCAAGAGGTGAGGGCGTCAAGTCTTGATAGGCCAGAACGGATTTTGGAGAATTAAAGAGGGACGGCGTCAAGATGGTCATCCGGGAACCCTAAAAGCGGCGAGGTGACGGCGTCACACTCCATAACGTGACGCCGTCAGATCCAAAAATCTATATATAGTTTTCTAATTTTTTGTCATTAAGGAGAGCTTAGTGTGTGGAATTTTGGGAGAAAACCCTAAGACGAATTTAGCTACTTTTTCAGGGCTTTTTGCCTTGAGATCTTCCATGTTTCATTGAAAGATAAGTTATCAATTAATCATTCAATATGTCTATGTGTTGTTTGATTCTATCTTATTCTTGTCTTTTGTTTAACATGTTAGGCTAAATTTATCTTGTGTTTGCTTAGATCTAATGAAACCTAGCTATTGATTATTGGTTGTTAGTGTGTTATTAGTTGTATTGGATGATTGTTTATCTATGTTAGGCTTAAGAAAACTGGCTAACTTCCTATTCGGTAACTTGCTTGAACGTCTTAAGAAACATGAACCAAATGCGTACTAAAGGTTTTTATGGTTGTATTTAATGCACAAGCGAATTCTAGTGATCCCATGTTAGGAGCTTCCTAGCCGGCTCGACATAGGAGTGAAGTAGGAGCTTGTAGAGTTGGGGAAGTAAGTACGCCACCCCACGAATGGTATTAAGGAATACACCCGTCATCCACGCGACTAATACACACTAATTAACCGGTAAAAGATAGTTAGGGAGTAAGGAAATCTAAGTAAACACATTTCTCTACACATAAGTTTCTCACCACATTTTATTTTCAGTTATTTATTTTATTTGCATTCGTAGTAATTTGGGTTAGTTGACTAGCAACTAATTCCGCCCACTCCTTCAAACCCGAGATTTTACTTGCTTTCATAAAATTATAAAAACATAAAAAAGAATCTTCCTCAACCCTTAGACCTAATTAGAGTAGCCTTTCACACCTAACGAACACTATTCCCTGTGGAGAACGATCAATCCCCCGTACTTACCACTACACTATACTACATCGGTCAGGTACACTGCCTGGTGGGGTTGTAAGCCTCTTGAGATCCCTCGAGAGGTAAAACCTGTTGTAAGGTTACAAAACCACGCATCAAGTTTTTGGGCGCCGCTGCCGGGGAATAGTTATTGTTTAGGTTGAATTTTTATTTCTATTAGGTCTACTCACTAGATTCCTTTCTAGTGAGATTTTTATTTTATTTTTCTAGGTTTTCTTTAGTCTATCTATTTTCTTCGTGTCTTTGTTCGTAACCATTACCGTCCGACATCATGGAAGATGGTAATATCCTTAACCACAACAACCCACCACCACAACAACCACAACCACCTCCTAGAGCCCGTACTTTAGGAGAGTATTCCCGTCCTAGCCACCATGGCTATCGAAACACCATTGAGCTCACTCAAGGAGCCAATATCACACCCTTGCGATCCGACACCATCCGGTTGGTGCAAAGCGGATGCGCATTCCATGGACTTCGTTCTGAAGATCCTAATCAACATCTCAAGGACTTTCTTAAAATCGTTGATTCTATAGACCTTGATGTTGCCACTCGAGAGACGACCCGATTGCGTCTCTTCCAATTCTCTTTGCGGGACCAAGCTAGTCAGTGGCTAGAACGTCAACCCGCAGGATCCATCACCTCTTGGGATGATCTCACCACTCGTTTCCTTGCTCAGTTTTTCCCACCGGGAAGAACTACCAAGCTAAGGAATGATATCTTGATGTTCCAACAACGTCAAGGCGAAACTCTCTACGAGGCATGGACTCGATTCAAGGACTTACTCCAAAAAGTCCCTCACCATGGCATAGAACTTTGGCTCCAAGTCCAAATCTTCTATGACCATATCAATCTCTCCACGAGGCAAACCATTGACCAATCGGCCGGTGGTAAGCTACGTGATCTAAGTGCGGAACAATCATGGGCTCTCCTAGAGGATCTTGCTCTTTATGACTACGAAAGTTGGAGTGATCCCCGTGATTTGAATAAAACGGTCAAGGCAATATCTTTGCCTTCTAACAATTCAAGCACTTCTGACCGTTAGGATCATAGAACTTGAAGACCAAGTCAAGTTTCTTATGAAATCCTATGAGGCTCCTAAACTTTCAAGCCAAGTGAACAAAATCACTTCTTCATGTGAATTATGTAGTGGTCCCCACGACACTCGTGATTGCATGGAACTCCGCGAACAAGCTTTTGTGGACTACGCATCATCGCGTACCGACGGAGCGGGAGACAAGTGGTACACTTTCAAACCCGAGCCAAACCATTACGGTGATTCATACAACCCCTCATGGAAAAATCACCCGAACCTTAGGTGGAAACAAAACCAAAACACACAACAAACCAATTCTTCCAACCCACCTAATCGTTTCCAATCAAGCGGTTCCAACTCGAACCGTACTTTCAACAACAATCCTTCCGGCAATGGTAGTACCGATAACTTTGAAGGATTGATGTCTCAATTTATGGCATCTCAAGAAGCTCGTTTAGCCAAGTTTGAAGCCGATTTCAAACAAAAACAAAGCGAGATGACCGATAAGATTGACACCTTGTTGAAAGCCCTCAATGACCGAGAAATGGGAGCACTCCCTAGCAACACGGTCAAGAACCCGAAACTAAATGTCAACGCTATTTCATCGGTTTCGTCCCCTAGTTCTTGTCCACAATATTATTCGGTCAATTCCATGAGCACGTGTTTCAAACAAACCCAAGTCGTTCCAAATGACCAAGAAGTTATGACATCCAAATTGGTCAACAACATAGTTGAAACACCTCCCACTCAAAACCTTGACGAAGAATTCAAGGAGCTCCACCTTGAAAGTCCGGTTGATGATGAGTTGGATGAGAAGAAGCTCAAGTTAGGCGAAAAAGGGACCGCCTTTGTTCAAAACAAGCTACCTAAGAAGTTAGATGATCCAGGCTTATTTGTTCTACCTTGCAAGATCGGTAATTCGGAGGCTTATGACACATTAGCCGATCTTGGATCAAGCCTTAACCTACTTCCGTTACCTCTCTACACCTCTCTAAAACTTGGAAAACTTGAAGAAACCGAGGTGATAATAGGCTTAGCGGATGGAAGTGTTGCTTACCCGGTTGGAGTAGTTAAGGACGTGTTAGTACACATTGGAAAACTAACCATTTTAGCCGATTTCCACGTCCTTGATATGGTTAGCGACCCTACATGCCCCTTGTTGATAGGTAGAGGATTTTTGGCGACTGCTAGTGCTATGATTGATTGTAAGGAATCTAAGATAGCGGTAGGAGAAGGAGATACTTGGTCAATCTATGATGTTAAGAAACACGCCTATGATACTAGTGAGGAACCGACACCCCATTGGTTAGAATTAAATAGGAGACCATCTAGATATGGACCTTGGATTGATAGAGACTTCATAGGACCCCAACGCCCATTTTACCTAGAAGAGGACTTTGTTAACCGAACACATACGGTAGAACAACTCTTGGCTAGGGACACCGAATTGGATCCATTTGAAGACTCTCTAGTTTTTAGAAAGATGATTGATTTCCTAGGAGTTTTGCCAATTAACCTAGGAATGAATAAGTGGATTTGTGAGGAAGATGATCATAAGTGGAATTGGGATAAACCACCCAAAGATGGAGATTGGTCATGGCATATTAAGATGACATTGTATGACCCGGATGGAGAGAAGTTTGAAAAGATATATCGTACTAAGCGGACCAATAGGAAACTTCAATCCAAGCTTAACCCTAAAGACGTCCTCGATGACGAGCTTACTTACATAGGGTAGCGTGACTTTGAGTCTAGCTACAAGACTCGTTAATAAAGAAAAGCGCTTCTTGGGAGGCAACCCAAGCTTTATTTGTTTTATTTGCTTTGTGTGTTTATTTATTTGTTTGTTTGATTTTATTTCCCGTATGTGTGTTTAATTTTTATCATTATTGATTCATGTTCAAAACTAATTTGTGAAAATGCTTTATTTTGTTTTTAACTTCGTCTTAACTACATATAAAGGTATTTTGCAAAAGATAAGTGTAAGGGAAGTCTAAATCGGTTTATTAGAACACAAATGAACATGAATCGTAATAATAATAAATTAGCATACATATTAGTATTTGTTTGAGTCAAATGCTTATATCGAGTCATAATGATGCTTTGCAGGATTTCCAGGAAGTAAGGTAAAGGTTTTTCCAGAAATTTTCCGGAAACTTAAAATGAAAATTTTTGTCAGGTCATTTCTGACGGCGTCAGGGGTTATAACCTGACGGCGTCAGATTTAATTTCCAGAAATTTTTGAAAGTTTTGTTTTAAAAAAAAAAAAAAAAAAAAAAAAATTTATTAAAATCTCCAACTTATAATCTCCAGGAATCTGCAAAATTATCATTCCACAAGCATTATATCCTTATATATAGATTTTTCCCGCCGATGTTATGCAGGTTTTCGTGTTTGTTTTCTCAGGTTTAACAGGTTATTTTGGACAAGGAAATGTCTTGGATCAAGCTTATGGCGATGCATTAGTCATGGAGCTTCAACATTCTCTTTGGAGGAAGATTTAACCGTGTAATTTCATTATCCACCGAGCGAATCAGGGGAGTATTTGATTTCATTCTTTTACTTTTTGCTTTTACATCTTGTTACTTGAACATTGGGGACAATGTTCATCTTAAGTGTAAGGGAGGGTAAAAGTACGATTTTAGAGAATGCTATTGCGCTTGATTTTTGTTTGTTTGATGGTAGATGTGTAATAAAACTGAGAGAAATACTTGATTAAGGTAATTTTAGTGCCAAATTTAAATTTTTTTACAACATATAGGAGTGAAACTTTGATCTTAATGAGCGTCTCACGGATAGGAGTTATATAACTAGCACAAAAACCGTACCACTAAAAAATTTTCCACCCCAAATATGTGAGGTTCGCCCCTAGAATTGGTAGGAAAAGCATTTATGCTATGATGTGTGTACCGGTAGCACTTAGATTCTAGAACTTGCGTTAGGACCATTCCGAGGCCACAAGTGAGACTACATTCGTGTAGTTAGATTTACTACATGATAAGAGGCATTAGGATTAACCCATTGTTTTACACCTGTGTTTTTGTTATAATTACATTGGCTACATTGGTCAAGTAATTCTCCCACACCCTTTGCGTTGTACTCATTTATAGTACACGATACCCCTAGTACACCCCTCAGAGCCTATCTTTTCGTTTCGACCTTTAAGCATTTTACTTAAAGGAAGAATTTGTTTACACCCCACTTAAATGTACACCCAAATCGCCTTAGCCTACCTTGTATGCACTCATTTTTAGTGCATTATTGTGACAACATTTGTTTAAACCCCAAGTTAATTATCTAATAGATTACATGGTTGCTAAGTCGAGTCATATCATTGTACATATTGTTTTGGGACGATTGGGACTCATGGGTAAAGTACTAGTATAATGGAGTAATGGGGAAGAACATCATTTATTACCCCCATATATGCTAAATATTTTAAAAGTACTCCAAGTTTTTCAATTATCTTAATTCGAGTCATTAGATTAGTATTTGTAAAGTTATGTAAAAATTCAAGTGTAAGGGGAATGCAACGCCCCTA
This sequence comes from Artemisia tridentata subsp. tridentata, assembly GCA_021014915.2. NCBI lineage: Eukaryota > Viridiplantae > Streptophyta > Magnoliopsida > Asterales > Asteraceae > Artemisia > Artemisia tridentata. The sequence continues at coordinate 253,376,981 of CP139504.1, forward strand.
TGATGTATTATTTTGGATGGTAGGGTAAAAGTGTATGCAAAAAAAAAAAAAAAAAAAAAAAAAATCGAAAAATCAAGAAAAATACAAAAAAAATGAGAAAAAGAAAAATAGAAAAAACATACGGACTACCATCCCATTTTATTTTATGTTTATTTTATGTTTTTGTTATTTTGTTATTTCGTTTCTAGCTTAAGATCGAGTCTAGTCTTGGCTTAGCAACATTGTATAGTACATGTAATTAATCAAGATCTTTAACTTGCCACCAGTAAAATATCCCTTATCCAACAAAACCGTGTTTTCCTTTTCCCTACACCTAACGTTATAACCCATTTAAAAGCCCTCTTTGATAGTTTATCTTTGGTGCTTACGCCTAGTGGAGGAGGTTTTCAATCCTTTCCCAAGCCTATGGTAATCTATTTGCTATGACAGGTAGTGAGAGATATTATCCGTTTTCATTTATGAGATTTATTTTGATGACACTTGAGAGATGTGAGTATCTAAACACTACTTGTGAGGTGCTAGTTTGTAATCTCCGTGCTTATTATGATTGAAGTGGAACGATTATTTGTTGTAATTACTTTTATGTTTGCGTTAAATGACCCCTAACTTGTATTTTGATTAGAGTAAAAGCACATTTGCTTGAGGACAAGCAAATCTCAAGTGTAAGGGTATTTGATGAAGCGAAAAGTGTACCGCTTTTAAGGGGTCATTTAAGCCTTAAATCGTATTTATTTGATCAAATATTGCCCTAAATCGTTCCTTTTGTCATTTTAGGTACTTTTGAGGAGAAATCTGGAAAAGGAGGCATTTTGGACGTTTTTGGAGCATAAAAGTGAAGAAAACGGCAAAGTCTCAAGAATCGGCTAAAAGTTACTCTTGACGGCGTCAGATTTTACTCTGGACGGCGTCATGCCTTGGCAAGAAAAGTTGGACGTGAAATTTACTCATGACGGGCCAGTGAAAATAGCATGTGAATTCTGACGGCGTCACGCTTTAACTTGATCAAGGGCGTCACGGCTTAAATCAAAAGGGGACGGCGTCACGTTCAAGAGGTGAGGGCGTCAAGTCTTGATAGGCCAGAACGGATTTTGGAGAATTAAAGAGGGACGGCGTCAAGATGGTCATCCGGGAACCCTAAAAGCGGCGAGGTGACGGCGTCACACTCCATAACGTGACGCCGTCAGATCCAAAAATCTATATATAGTTTTCTAATTTTTTGTCATTAAGGAGAGCTTAGTGTGTGGAATTTTGGGAGAAAACCCTAAGACGAATTTAGCTACTTTTTCAGGGCTTTTTGCCTTGAGATCTTCCATGTTTCATTGAAAGATAAGTTATCAATTAATCATTCAATATGTCTATGTGTTGTTTGATTCTATCTTATTCTTGTCTTTTGTTTAACATGTTAGGCTAAATTTATCTTGTGTTTGCTTAGATCTAATGAAACCTAGCTATTGATTATTGGTTGTTAGTGTGTTATTAGTTGTATTGGATGATTGTTTATCTATGTTAGGCTTAAGAAAACTGGCTAACTTCCTATTCGGTAACTTGCTTGAACGTCTTAAGAAACATGAACCAAATGCGTACTAAAGGTTTTTATGGTTGTATTTAATGCACAAGCGAATTCTAGTGATCCCATGTTAGGAGCTTCCTAGCCGGCTCGACATAGGAGTGAAGTAGGAGCTTGTAGAGTTGGGGAAGTAAGTACGCCACCCCACGAATGGTATTAAGGAATACACCCGTCATCCACGCGACTAATACACACTAATTAACCGGTAAAAGATAGTTAGGGAGTAAGGAAATCTAAGTAAACACATTTCTCTACACATAAGTTTCTCACCACATTTTATTTTCAGTTATTTATTTTATTTGCATTCGTAGTAATTTGGGTTAGTTGACTAGCAACTAATTCCGCCCACTCCTTCAAACCCGAGATTTTACTTGCTTTCATAAAATTATAAAAACATAAAAAAGAATCTTCCTCAACCCTTAGACCTAATTAGAGTAGCCTTTCACACCTAACGAACACTATTCCCTGTGGAGAACGATCAATCCCCCGTACTTACCACTACACTATACTACATCGGTCAGGTACACTGCCTGGTGGGGTTGTAAGCCTCTTGAGATCCCTCGAGAGGTAAAACCTGTTGTAAGGTTACAAAACCACGCATCAATACTTAAACTTCAGAATATTTAATTCCCAACAATCCTCCCCTAAACATGTGAATCCTTTTCAACATGTTTTCTGAATTAAATGAGGACTTGTGAAGATCTTTCAAACACTTCATAGTCAGACCCTTGATCTGAACTTTCTTCTATTCTGAACTTATCTGCTTTGTTCTTCTTTGACTTTAACAATATCAAAACATTGCTCCAATCTTGGACTAAAAGATGGTGCAATTTCCTTGGATGGAGGAATTATAAGAGGCAATGATTTCAACAAGTGAAATCATCTAATCAGCATGCCTTTGCAAGTGATGAACAAACGTAGTGAATTGAAATTCAAACCTTTCTTCTTTTGACCTAGATAGAACTTTCTCCTTCAGTTCTGATCTTGTCATTTTCAACCTCTATGTCATCATCTTGTATGCTCTTGTTTTTTCCTTCCTTTCATTGGATTATCTTCCTTTTCTGGGCTATTATTTCCTCCCCTGAGATTGTTACCTCCCCTGAGATACAAATAACTTTTGTTTCCTCCCCTTGTTTGGAAGATCTCACTATGTACCAAAATATATCTTTCCTTATCATCTGATCCATCATTTAGAACTTGTTGTCAGACAATGTTGTACATGAAGCCATCAATTCCTTAAGAGTTTAAGTTTGCTGCCCTCATCACTTCTAGGTGTGTTAACTCCTATGAGAGGTGAATCAGTGGACATTTGACTCATGGTCCATCAATAGATGGTTTTTGTGAGTCTCTTGAAAAATCCGTTTAAGAAACTTTTTGCCTTAGCAGTATGTCTATGATTTTAGTATTGAAAAATCATACTGCTTCCAACCATTTTGAAAGGATCAAGTGTATAACAGACACTTAATCAAAATTTTGGTTTAAAGCAACCTCTGGTTGTGTGAGAACCAATGTTTTTCAGTTATAAATAACTGCCTGTGTGCCGATAAACTCATTCAAAGAGCTTTCCTGATAGGGTTTCCAGCTCATAGTAGTTGTTGCCTCTAACACAAGTGTTAGATTCACTTTTACTAGCTTTTCTTTCTATCAGATGTCCTTAGACTTGCACATTATACTTAAAAGTATAAAATGATAGAAAGTGAGTTGCATCAGTTACTATCTAATCAACTAAGTCATCAATTCAATGTGAAATATCATAACTAGGTTTCAAGAAAGTAGTTTTAAGGAGTTTTAAATTCCCAAACTCAGTCCATCATAAACCTATTATGGCAGCAGCCAATATCAGCATTTTGTTGCTTCCATTTCACTTGAAATTTCCTTTGTGTTCACATATTCATACCTGAAATTGTTAGTCTAAAAACAAAAGAACAATGTACAAAGTACTTGTCTTGCATTAGAATAATCATAAGACCAACTGTATGAATAACACATTTTAAATTTGTACTAGAAGCACAAACTTTTGTAATAGCAGTAGTATCTTGTAAAGCCAACAGCAAAATCAAAAATTTATTTACAAAAACACATCAGATTGAAAATTCAAAGATTAAGCATTCCAATACTTGCTACCAAGTACTGAAATCTTGAAACATCAAAAGCTTTTGTTAGCAGATCTGCAAAGTTGTGTTCTGAAACAACTTTAAGAACTTGAATTAACTTTTTCTCATTGCAGTCTCTTATAAAGTGATGTCTAATTTCAATGTGTTTTGTTTTAGAATGTTGCACTGGATTTTTAATAATACAAATTGTACTACTATTATCAATATGAATAACAGTGTTTAAGAAATTGTACCCATAATCAAGAAGTTGGTTTTGAAGCCATAGAACTTGACTAGAGCAACTTGCAGCAGCTATATATTCAGCTTCAGTTGTTGAATTTGCCACACTTGTTTGCTTCTTACACTGCCATGAGACAAGTCTACACCCCAAGGAATTGACATCCTCCAGTTGTTGACTTTCTGTCCAAGCTAGCACCAGCATAATCACTATCCGAATATGCTACCAAGTCAAAAGGAGATTCCCTAGAATTCCATATACCCAACCTTGGTTGACCTTTGAGATATCTAAAAATTCTCTTGACTGCAGTTAAATGAGAAACCTTTGGAGTTACTTGAAATCTTGCACAAACACAAACAGGGAACATGATATCAGGTCTAGATGATGTAAGGTACATCAAAGAGCCTATCATAGATCTGTAAGTGTGTACATCCAAACTCTCTCCATCTTCATCTTTCAGAAGGTGCTTCTCAGAGTCCATTGGTGTGCTTGCTATTTTTGAATCAGCAAATTGAAATTTTCTAAGTATCTCTGCAACATATTTTTCTTGACTAATAAATATGCCTTCAGATGATTGCTTAACTTGCAAACCCAAAAAGAATGTAAGTTCCCCCATGGAACTCATCTGAAACTTATCTTTCATAAGCTTCTCAAATTCTAAACACATATCTTTCCTTGTAGATCCAAAGATAATGTCATCCACATACACCTACACTAACAGAAGATCCTTCTTGTGCTGTTTGATGAAAAGTGTCTGATCAATCTTTCCTCTTTGAAATCCATTTTCTAATAAGTAGGAAGCTAGTGTTGCATACCAAGCTCTTGGTGCCTGATGAAGGCCATATAGAGCTTTCACTACTCTGTACACTTTGTTTGGATGTTGTGGGTCAATGAAGCCTGGAGGTTGTGAAATATACACCTCTTCTTCAATTGTTCCATATAAAAATGCACTCTTGACATCCATTTGATAAACTGTGAAGCCTAAAAATGAAGCATAAGCTAAGAAAAGCCTAATTGCCTCAATCCTTGCTACAGGAGCATAAACCTCATCATAGTCTATTCCTTTTTCTTGTGTGTACCCTTGGGCTACTAATATAGCCTTATTCTTAATCACTATTCCCCTTTCATCCCTTTTGTTCTTAAAAACCCATCTAGTGCCAATTACCTTCACACCTGTAGGTAAATCAACTAGCACCCAAACCTTTTGAATCTTGAACTGAAGAAGCTCTTCTTGCATAGCCTCTAACCAGATTGAATCATCTAGGGCCTTAAGAATGTTCTTTGGTTCATCCTGTGAGAGAAAACATACAAACAAGCAAGAGTTTGAAAGCTCATGCTGTTTTGAAGCATAAAGGGCATCAAGAAGCCCTTGTTGGTCTGAAGTCATCAATTGTTGTCTTGTCTTCACACCAGATTGTACATCTCCAATCACATGTTCCAGGGAGTGGACTTTGTGAATTCTTGTGTGTGGTGTAGAAGGAACTTGATAAGATGGTGGGAGATTACTCAAATCCACTTCATCTTCTTGGAATTCTGCTTCTCTTGTGTGTGATGGGCCTGCATCAGAAGTATTTGGCCCAGCAGCAGAAACATTAAGCCTAGCAGCAGAGTGCTCTGGCTCAGCAGCAGTATTACCAGCAGAAACAGATACACTACCAGCAGCAACAGAAATGCTACCAGCAGAAACATTTTGTTGTTCCTGAGTTCCATCTTCTTTGCTTGCATCTTCAACACCTTCTTTAGTTTTACCATAAGAAGATTCATCAGTTGTTGAAGTTGATTCCACACTTGTACTTGACCCTATTGGCATTATCACATCATTTTGATCTTTCTCTAACTCTGCCTCAATTGTTGTATTAGAACCTGCAAAATCATTAGTTTCTGCAACAATAGGCACATAATTCATTGAATTGGTTAGATACTCTAGATCAAATAGCCATTTTGGTCCTTGACCTTCTACATTGGATTTGTTTTCTAAAAACTCCACATGTAGGTTTTCCTCTACTATTTCTGTTCTTGTGTTGTAAACTCTAAATGCTTTGCTATTAAGAGAATATCCAACAAAGAATCCTTCATCTGCTTTACCATCGAATTTTACTAAATGGTCTAAGGTATTGAGAATTGTCACATGACATCCAAAAGGTCTAAGAAATCCTATTTCAGGAGTTCTACCATTAAAAAGTTCATATGATGTCTTATTGTGAGGCTGAATAACTAAAACTCTATTTTGGACATAGCAAGCAGTGTTGACTGCCTCTGCCCAAAAAGTTATAGGTAGCTTAGAATCAGCTAACATTGTTCTAGCAGCTTCTATTAGTGTTCTATTCTTTCTTTCAGCTACTCCATTCTGTTGTGGAGTTCTAGCAACACTAAATTCTCTCCTAATACCTTTTTCTTTGCAGAAATCATCCATAACTCTATTCTTAAACTCTGTCCCATTATCACATCTAATGACTTTTACTTTCTTGGTTACTTGGTTTTCTATCTGTGTAATGAAATCCTTAAGGATGCTTGATGTCTCATCCTTAGTAGCTAAAAAGTAAACCTATGTAAATCTGCTATAGTCATCAGAAATAACTAGACAATATCTCTTATGCATTATGCTCATTACTGAAACAGGTCCAAATAAGTCCATATGAAGCATAAACAAAGATTGATTGATAGAGTTAAAAATCTTGGGCTTACAAGTGGCTTTTTGTTGTTTGCCTTTAAGACAAGCAATGCATGTTTGATCATTTTCAAATCTTTTCTGAGGTAAACCTCTTACCAAACCATTTTTGACAATCTTATTTATGGTTTTGAAATTAATATGACCAAGCCTTCTATGCCATTTCATTGATTCATCCAATGTGGCCTTTGCAACAAGACAAGTTAAATTCTTTTTAGGAACAATGTTCTTCATGTCTACACTGTACATATTGCCCTTTCTAGGAATTCTAAGAAGTACTTGACTTTCACCAGGCATCTTAAAATCAGGAGAAAGTACAAGACATTCAGTCTCACAGAAAAGAACATTGTTCTTTTTGTCACACATTTGTGAGACACTAAAAAGATTATAATTTAGCTCTTTTACATAGAACACATCTTCAAAATCTAAATTTCCAGTTTTAATGGTACCTTTACCGGAAATTTTGCCACGAACACCCCCTCCAAAGGTAACATATCCTCCATTGAATGATTGAAAATCTGAAAGATAAAACATGTTGCCTGTCATGTGCCTTGAACATCCACTATCTAAGTATCCTTGATCTTCTTGTTTATCAGTTGAATGTTCCTGCACACAAATAAGAGTGTTAGTTTCTTTTGGGGACCCAAGCCATTACTGACTTGGATCTGCCTCTTGCATCAATGAAGTGAAATCTTTTGAGAACAGTTGATGCAATATTGGATTTAAGAATCCAACATGCTGAGGCCTTAACAGCATTTACCCGGTATCCCTTAGCAGCAGAATGAACTGATTGCTTTGCAGCAGGAACTGCTAGCTTTTTAGTTCTAACCTTTGGTTTCCAAACTTGTTTTTGGACCACTGCTTTTGTTTGAATGAGCCTTAGAACAGTTGTTGGTGCATGTTTGAAAGTTGTTTTTGCACCCTTAGCTGTTGATTTTTGGTTAATAGTCATAAAAGGTCAAGCAGCAGGAACAGTTTGTCTAGCAGCAGGAACCATTAGTCTAGCAGCAGGATCTGTGTTTGAGCCAGACTTGTTTTTGACTACTCTGGGGTTTGTTCTCTTAGAACTATAGTGAGAGTGAGACTTAGGAGTTTGCCTTTTGTAGTTCACTCTATTGTTTTCATACCCAGATACCCATTGGTTGCAGAAAGCTGCAAGATGGTCAAAACTACCACATATGTAACAAGCTTTGTTATATAAATCAAAGTCATCACCTAGTTGGTGAGACTTAAGGCCATTCCAATTCCTTTGGTTGCCTCTGGGCTTGTTTGTAGTTCTATATTGTTCACAATATCTAACTGGTTGCCTAACATTTTTAACATTGTTCTTAGGCCTGTTAGTATTATGATTGACTATCTTAGGAACCTTTGTTCCTACTTTCTTAAGCAAGACAGGTTTAGACATAACCTATTCTTCATCATCATCTTTATCAGTTGTACAATCCTCAACAACTATAGCATCTCCTTTCTTAACAAAGGACACCTTGTCCTGATAAAGTAAAGTTTTATCTAAACTTTTACTTATCTTTTCTACCTTAAGGCTCTTGCTAGCCTTAGAACCATATTCCATGATTAGTTCTTGAAACTCAGCTAAACCTGTGTGTGCTAGGTCAATACCTGGAGGTGAATGAATACCTCTATATGGTGGAGGAACAGTGTTATAACCTACACCAGAATTAGCTTTATTGGTTACTTGAGCTTCAAAAAGCTTATTAACTCCCTCTGAGGCATGAGCTAAAGCATCTACAGTTATCTTAACATTTCCTTTTTCCTTTTTGTGTCTAGCTAATGAATCATTCAGCTCAACAATACACTTATCTTTGATCCTTATGTCATTTTTAAGTATATTAATGTCATTAACAAAACTAGATTCATTATTTTGAAAATGTAAGACTTGTTTTTCTAGAACACCTAGACCTCTTTTGTGATTAGCTAAATTAAAAAGAGCATTAAGTAGCTCTTCTCGATGAGCATCAAATCTCTTACTAAGGTCTTCATAAGCTTTAAGATTAGAGCATGATTTAGTACAATTTATGATAGAATTTACCTCTGAATCAGAAAAGGCCATTAGAGCAATCTCATTGGCAACAAGAGCAGCATTTGGTGGTGCATCCTCTTCATTAGCCATAGAGCTCCAATCATATCCAACACCATCAATAGCCAACATAGCCTTTGGCTCTTCAACTATTACTTCCTTTCTCTTATCTTGCTTATACCATGTATTCCTATTATCCTGCTTCCTTGGGCTTCTACATTCTTTAGCAAAGTGTCCTAACCTATGACAGTTGAAACACTCCACTTTCTTCTTATCAAACCCAGCAGTTTCATTACCATTTATGGTAATTTGTTTCCCAGTTCTTTGCCAAAACTTCTTAGCCCTCAGCTAAGTAAAGCAACCTGCCACTTAATATCCATCTCTTCCAAATCATCACCATCTACCTGCTCAAGTTCTTCATGATTTAGAGGAGAACCACTAGATTGACTGGTTATAAAGGCATAAAATGTTGGATCTCCAAGTCCAGCAACATCCTTTTGTGAACTAGTAGAAGGACCACCATAAGTAGCATTAGAAACACTTTCAATTTCATCTACCTCTTCAGACTTACTAATACTAGGAAATGATAAGAGTGCAGCATTCCCAGAACTAGTACCATAGTTTCCAGACTTCTTTACACTTTGTTCAACAATTTTGAAGTTGTTGTGCAAATCATTGAGTTTCATGGTTTCAATGTCTGGCTTGTTCATCCAGACAATAACATGAGTATGGAACTCATCAGGTAGACTTCTCAAAAACTTCATGTTGAGATCTTCCTTCTCTATCTCAACACCCAACACAGCTAACTGACTGACAAGCTTGTGCAACCTTGAGAACAGCTTATCAAGAGTTTCATTGCTAAAAGCAGTAAAGTTTTCAAATTATTGTTTTAGCAATGTCTTCTGTGTCTTTTTGGTAGTTTCATTACCACCAAACCATGCACAAATCTCTTCAAAAAGAGTTTTTGCATCAAGATACTTGTTAAAAGATAGCATCTGCTCACCAGGAATGGTCATAAGCAACAAATTTCTTGCTTTTTGATCATTTCTCTTCTGTATCTTTTCATCATTGGAAACTGGTCCAGTATTTCTTTTCCTAAGTGTTTTGCCTTCATGGGCAACTTTGCTGCAACATTTGAAACCTGAGCATCTTGTACATCCATTTCTATTTTAGCTTCTAAATCAACTATATCAGCCTTGCTCTGATACCACTTTTAGGATTCGACACACGGTTAAGGTGGTTAAACCTTGTGACTTTGTGTGTATGATATATTGAGTTAATATGATTAAGTACGCGGAATTTACTTAACCACACTTAGAAGGTTATTTTTGTTATGGAAATGGAATGGTTATGATTAGTTATATGACAATAAACAATGAAAGCTTTTCACCAAAATGATTCAATATTATTCAAAAATAATACGAGTGATCTTTCTATCACTAGGGTTACAAAGACCTTGAATCTTATGTCTTACAACTTGTGATATTCTTGTGTTTGTTCTATGTCTTAACAGTTATGAGTTCTAATAATAACGTACACTAATATCTAGTCTAAGATCTTCTTTTATAGTCCAAAAAGACCTTTACAATATGTTAAAGTCTTGTCAAGCTATAAGCTACTTGCTATAGCTTATAAGAGTCATTGAAACAACTCATACACTTAAGAGTATACAATTTGTTTACTTCACTGATGACACAACAAAAGATATTTCTTATTCTATCTTTGACTTTTCCAAGCTTATCCATTCACCAGCAGCAACATATTATACTAGCAGCAGGAACACGTTTAACTAGCAGCAGCATCAGCACCAGCAATGTGTTAACGCTAGCAGCAGGAACAAATGCACTAGCAGCATGAACACACTTTGAGTATTTCTCGATACTTAAACTTCAGAATCTTTAATTCCCAACAAAAGGTTTTCAAGTTCAAATCATCGCTCGTGTGGAAAACTAGAAGGGGGGCTGAATAGTTTTACGTCTTTTTAATTTATGAAAACTTTTGTTTACTTATTAAAACTTCGATTCTATCTTATGTTAATTCAACTCTTGATCAATATGAACATATATAAACAAATATAGATAAGTAATGCAAGTAAGGTAAATATAATGAAGTAAGAGAGAGAGATGGAAAGATCAAACCACAGCACGGAGATTTATAGTGGTTCGGCTACAAGGACACCTTCCTTGCCCTACTCCACTCCTCGAGTCACCTACTCGAGAGTTTTCTTCACTATGTCAACAAACTCCCTTATGGCGGAGAAACCTTACACAACTTTAGCTTACACCGGCTTAACGACACAAAGCTAGATGTCGAGTCCTAATCGTAGCTAGAACCAATCTCACAACTTATACACAACTTTTACACGACTTCTTCACGACTTCTTCACGACTGCTTCACAACTTCTTTTCCACGACTACTTCACAACTATTTCACAACTACTTCTATCTAACTTCTTTACAACACAACTAGTTACTTACACTAGAATCTACTTATCACAACTACACAACACTTTACACAACAACACAATTGAATGAGGTAAGTAATAACACTTCTTCACTAGTTGAAGTAGAGTTCTTCTTTTGCACTTTTGGTGGTGGAAGCTTGGATCACTTAGAAACCAATGCTTAAGAAAATATGATCAAAGGATTTACAATGTTTAGAAAGGATTTAGAACAGAAAGTTTTAGTGTGCAAAAGGTTAGTAAAAATCCAGGAGAAGGCTGGTATTTATAGTAGAAAAAATGGACAGCTGGAGGCCTACTGGAGCGGGGGCGGTCCCCTTAATTATTAAGGGGGCCACCTAGCAAAATTAAGGGGGCTGCCCCTACTGAACGTTGGCCAATTTTGTCCTTTTGTGGGGAAGGTTTTTCTGGAACATTTTAACTGATTTTGGTTAAAAATTTGAATTCATATTTTTATAAAAGATTAAACATTTTTATTTAATACCAAAAATGTTTTTAAAAAATATATAAAATGTTTTTGATGTTTTATAAAAAATCTAGTTATTAAGAAAATGTTCCTTTGATCATATAATGCATTAAGCATTAGTTCATTCATACCTTAAGTGATTTGAGTTGTAGAAATAGATATTTACAATTAAGCATTAGTTCATTCATACCTTAAGTGATTTGAGTTGTAGAAATAGATATTTACAACTAAATACTTGTTTACGTCATAATTTTCCTATTAATGATTTTACATTTTGTGATTATCAAAACGTAGAGATATCGAAAAATATTAATAACGTGTTTAGGCATTATTTATATCAACAATCTCCCCCTTTTTGATGATTACAAAATCTAAACTCATTAAATCTAAAAATTAGTTTTTAGACAAGTATTTAGTGAGTTTACATCTATTTCTCCCCCTTTTTGTAGAATGAAAAAGGTTAAGCCGACAACTTTTAGAATCTAAATTTGTCGGGACTAGAACTCCCCCTTGATGTGTACTCCCCCTCGTTTGGGGGCACCAAGGAAACGAGCTATGGAACGCTTGCAAAAAAAATGTTAGAAGCACAAGTATATGTAACAACAATAAGCAAACATATAGAATAAGATCATTCATTTAATAAAAGTGTTGTGTATAAATACACAACCAAAAGATTACAACATGAAGCATGCAAGCATACAAACAAAAACAACTAATGAAACTACATAATCGTCCTAGAAGTACATGGTCTTCCATGGAGCTTGCTTACAAGAAGGTTTTGAAAAATTATTTTTAAGCATTGCATATGCTTAATTGGGTGAAAATGGAGGTGGTGGTGGTGTAGTGGGTGAAGGAGGTGGAGGAGGTGGTGGTGGTGGGTTGGCAATCATGTTTTCAAGAGATGAAAACATGTAGTGTATCTCATCTCTAAGACCAAAGATTAAGGTCCGGTTATGGATGCAACAAAGACAATTATCACCATGGGCTTCAAGCATTGCCCAAGGTATAGGAAAGAATGGTTGTGGGGTTGGTGATGGTGAAAAGTGAGCATCAAGGGGTGTGATGGGTGATAAGGAAATGGCAAGTTGGGTGTATGAAGGTTCTTGAGTGGATGGTGGTGATGATGTTCTTGGTGATGATGTTAGGTGAGTGTGGATGTAGTCATTGATGGATGAAGTGGATGGAATGGAGGAAGATGAAGCTCCATGGGTGGAGGGTGTTTTTGATGGTGAATTAGGTGCACTTGGGGATGAATTTTGAGGTGGTGGTGATGGAGTTTTGATGTCATCTTGGGTTAGGTCTATGAAAGGTTGTTTTGGTGGTATGATAACAAGTCTTTGCTTCCTTGGAGTCTTAGAGATGGAGGGTTTTGGTGATAACATGGTGGTTTGGGATGATGAAGGATGATGGAATGAGAGGTGATTGTATGGAGGGAATTTATAGTATGAAAATGTGGTTTGTTTAGGTTGATTTTTGAGGTTTTGTAGGAAGATTCCAATACCAGTTCGTCCATAAGGAGAAATGGTAGCTGGGGCTAGGTAAAAGTGGTCACAAGATGCAAAAGAAAACAGTAAATTTTACTGTCCAGATGGCCGGTCCCCTTAATTGTTGGGCGGCCCCCTTAAAATTAAGGGGACCGCCTAGGAAATTAAGGGGGCCGCCCATCTGGTGTTTTCCCAGGCGACCAAATTTGAAAAATTTCCAGAAAAAGGTCATCTTTAGGGTGTATTTGCAGCAAGTTCCATTTGGATCATGTACATCAAGAATGATTAAATATTATCAATAGCATATTAAAATAATATACATATTTAAGACTAGATAAAAAAAAAAAATCATATTAGAAGCATAGGCATATTATATCAAATAAACTAGTAGCTTAGTTCTAATAAGTTTATCATCTAACATAATAAAAGTCATAGCAAACAAATGTTAAGATAATAATACTACATATAAATTTCTAATCATAACATCGATAATAATCAACTAAACACTCATCAAACATGTCTATTTCTTCTTCTTTCCAAACATCCTTCCAAGTGTCTTTCCAATAGACTTGAAACCGCCTCGTACTTCTTGGTGCATCTACTGTGTGGTGTTGAGTAGTTCGGTTTGTCTTTCAAACAGTAGTTCGTCTGTTCGTTCGGAAGGAGAAGGAACTTGATACTCGGTGTAATCAAGATCCGGAAGATTTTGAATCAAGGTCCTAGGTGATGGGGTACTAGCACGTGTTGTGCCCTCCTCCTCATCATCATCATCATCGTCTCCTCGATGTGACGTGGAACCACGAGGTGGAAGTGAGACAGATTTACGAGATTTTCCCTTGTCGCTTCGAGGGCGACGTTCACGGACACGAACAAGTGGATTAAGGACCGGTTGAACAGACTCATAAATTGGACTCTGAAGATGTGGATAATGCATCATGACATGATTGTAGAGGCGAGTGAGAAACATGCCATACGGAAGATTTGCATTATGAGTGTTTTTGGCGGACATGATGCGGAAGACAAAGAGATATGCCAAATTGTACGGCTGTTCAGCGACAATACAATACAACATATGAGCTATGCTCGCCGTGACATGATCACGGTGACCACCGGTACCGAACGCATTCTCACGAATGAGTTCTTCCCAACGCTTCATGTCGGGGCGTAACTCCTTGAGGAGGATTTGGTTAGCATGGATGTCAACATCTTTTGACTTGATCCTCCGGCTAGTCGTACCACGATCTAGCCCAAGATATTGACGAATTTCTTCAGAGGATGGAATCTCAGAGTAGTAAGGACCCTGTTGAGGTTGATATTGCTCAAGTGATGAGAGATCCCACTCATTAGAGAAGACGGCTTGACCGAAGTAGGGGATTCCTAGAATTTGACCAAATTGAGCGAGAGTAAGAGTAATGAATTCGTGTTGAATCGTAAAGGATATGAGGATACAACCATTGGGATCGGTTTGCACCGTCACTTGGCTATAGAAGTCAAGAACAAAGCGGGGAATGATAAGCTCATTGATTTTGTAGAGACAATCAAGACTAACGTTGGAGAACATTCGTTCGATATAGTCGGATTCATAGAACGATGGATAGACAACTCTCCTTTCATGAATGTTTCTATCTTCAATGGGACGATAGAAACAAGCAATAGCGGGAGAAATGCCTGGAGTGGCAGAGACTTTTGGAATATATTCTTTTGTTTTTGAGACATCACCGACTGTAGTTTTGGGCATTTTCACCTATACAAGAAAGCAACAAAACAAAGAAAAATAAGAAAATGACATGCATATATTATATATGCTACATATGTGGAACGTAAACATACTTTGACTCTAAAACTTAAATCCTAAGAAGTAGTTTACAATGTTCCTTAGTTTTAATTTTTAACTCGCTTAAAATGTATTTTATGATGTTAAAGAATAGTTATAGGGACATTATGATAAGAAATCAAAAATATCCGAACGTTCTTTTATACGTCATAAACTACTTTGAAATGTGGCTAGACAAACATTGGATTGTATATCTAGCTATTTCTTACGAGTGTTAAGTAACTTAGATTTTGACTCAAAAATTTCTTTCAAAATGTTGTGCCAAACGCTCCTTTAAATAAGAAAATAACTAGTAAAATTTCAATATACATATGAATTATGTATCTTGATGACTTAAAACAACTAATTGCGTGTTTATAAACTTGACAAGTAGTTATGAACTTAATTTTGATCAAATTTCGATGATTCTAGCTCCTAATCCAAACACTCTCTTATATTTAACAAAAACATTTTTTATGATTTGAAAAATATATTTTTAGGATTTGTGAGTTGTAATAAACCAATGTGATTAGTTTTAACAAGTGTTTATGGCATAATTCAACAATGTGATTAGTTTTGAAAAGGAGTGATTAGTTTGACATAATGGTTTTTTAATTACTTAGTTTCTAGGTTGATTAAGCATTCTAATCCTATGGGGAGCATTTGGTTATAAGATTTCTAGACTTAATTTTAACAAAATATGGATTAAAAGAAAATTGATTAAAAGACCTAATTATGATTAGACTCAAAATTGAATGGAATTAGATGAAATGAGAATTAGAAAACTTACAAAATGTGTTGCTAATCTAAATATAGGTGTTTGCCCCTTGTGAAATTAGTCGGGAATGATGATTTGGTGAATGGTTTTGGGTTTTGGTTCGTTCACAGCAGCAGCAAGTATGGGTGTGTTTGAAAAGTGGGGTGTTTGGTAAAGATTTTTGGAAGAAAAACGTTTTTGGAAGCTACAGTAGGCCGGTCCCCTTAATTATTAAGGGGGCCGCCCTCGTTTACTAGCCGGTCCCCTTAAACATTAAGGGGGCCGCCTACCAAACTTGGAATTTGTTCGAGTTTAGTTTCTGACAGCAAAATAATTTTATGTATATATATATATATATATAGATTTATTATATATCAAAAATACGTTGGGTTTTAATGGCACGAGGAAGGAATACTTGACATTTTATTAACATTTTCGTTAAGAAAACATTTCTTGAAGATTTTGGATAAAATGATCAAGATGTCTAGTCGACAAAGGTTTTTAGGGAGTGAGAGTAAATGTGCATATTTATATATTTATATTGTGTGTAAACGTGGGATGTTGAATGGAGTCGAGAAATGATGAGGTAATGACGGAGATAGGTGCTGACGGCGACGGGAGTTTGTTTCATCCATAGTTTTCTTGACGCGATGGTCGAAGTGCTGCTTCTACGTTAATCCACTTAACTCACTTCTCTTCATCACCATGAGTTATGTGATAGTGGACACGGAAGATTTTCGTGTTGAACGTTAAAGTTCAAAAGAGGCAAAGGGGGAAGAAAAGGTTCGAGGATGAACAATTTCTTTTAGTTCTAGATAGTCAACAAATACGTATCTAGGTTATGTGCGGTATTAATGTGTATTAGTATATTAATATATGTGATATATATATATATATATATATATATATATTTATATATATATATTATATATTATATATTATTATGTATATTTATATTATGTAAAATGTATAAGAATATCTACTAACTACCATACACGTACTGACTAAACTAGGCATTAAAAACTTATGGGGGCATGCAATTGGCTAGTTCATTAATCTACGCACATAATGATGAGCATGAAAGAGGAGCGTACCTTTTAGTCTTCAACATGTAGTCTTCAATTGCTACAAAGCGTTTATGTTTGACTTGTAGAAGTCAATCAAGGAAGAGATGCCAATAATCCGATGAGATAGCAATTTAGCTACTTGGTCCCCATTGTCTCATTGATCCAAAGTTGTTTGAACCAAAAATGGGTTGTAGTTGACTAGGATGCATGTATGGTGGAAGTATTCCCCAAGGATTAAAACTTGGTGGATTTGGGTAATTCCACATTGGGTAACTATTATTATGACGGTTTGGTCTATTTTGGTTTCTTTTAGGTTGAGGTGTTTTAGGCCGAGGGTGAGGACTAGGTGGTCTTCTAGGAGGAGGTGTTTTTGACCTAAGCTTTGGTTTAGAGTTTTCTACTTTGGTTTTTAAAGATGGTTTGTAGAAAGCTTTTATTTCCTCATTATTGGCTATGGGTATTGTTCTATCTTTTATAAGTATATATTTAGGCTTTGACTCTAATATTTTTTGATTACTAGTTTCACTTTCAAACTTTACATTTTTAGTTTCACTAGTTGTAGCCTTAGTTGAGTTAAATCCTAATCCGGTTTTATCTCCTGACATTCTTTGAATGCTTATTATATCCCTAAGAGAATTACTACTATTTTCAAATTTGTTAAGTCTACAAATTTCTTCCTTAAGTATTTCGTTTTCATTTTTAGTTTCTTGACATGTTTTACATTCAAACACTTCTTTGCCTTTTTCTAAGTTATGTAGTTTAATTTTTAATTCTAGTATTTCTTTTTCTAATTGGTTATTTTTGTGTTTTAGTGATTTATTTTTAGTCATTACTTTTTGACCTAATATACATAACCTATTATATTCGTTATCTAGGTCTTTTTCATCTAATGATAAATTTTCATCACTAAAGTATTCGGTTTCGGAACGTACCTCACTTGATGTCTTAGCCATAAGACACTTCTCCTCTTTTGTGGTTTCTTTCTCGTCTTCTTCACTGTCACTCCATCCTCCTCCAATGAACGCCTTTTGGTTTTGCTCCTTTGACATCATAGGACATCTTCCAATGAGATGATTTGGATCACCGCATTTGAAGCACTTCCTTTCGCTCTTGCTACCTTTGTCGTCTTTGTTTACTTTGGAGTGTTTTCCTTTCGTCATGTGGTTGTCTAACGAATCTTCCTCGTCTTTTGAAAAACTTCTTGAAGTCTCTTACGGCCATGGCATATTCTTCATCATCACTTTCGGAGGTTGAGCTATCCTCGTCACTTGATGCTTTCCTAGCTTTCAACGCGATTGATTTGCTTTGCTCTTTCTTTCCTTTGACCATCTCGAAGTCTTTCTTGATTATTGCTTCGTAGACTTTCAAGTTGCCAATCAACTCGTCAAGTTGAAGAGTTGACAAGTTCTTCGATTCTTCAATTGCCGTAACTTTAGCTCGCCATTTTGGATGAAGAGCCCTAAGAAATTTCTTGACAAAATTCTTACTAGAAAAACTCTCATCAAGTGCCTTTAAACTTGTGATGATTGTGTTAAACCTAGCAAACGCATTATCAATTGATTCCTCTTCCGGAATCGTGAATTGTTCATATTTTGAACAAGAAGATCTATTTTATTATCTTTGACTTGACTATTACCTTGGTGAGTTATTAGTAAAGAATTCCAAATTTCTTTTGCGGTTTTCGCACATAAAGATTCTTTTGTATTCTTTACGTGGTAACGCATTATAAATAACCATTTTAGCCTCATTATTTTTAGAAAGTTTTCTTTTTTAAATCATCACTTTGTTTTTCAAAAGGTACAATTTCATCCTTTTTAGTTTCAAGATTATGTTAATAGGTAAAAAATCACCATTAGTAATAGCATGCCAAAGATCTAGATCTTTTGATTTCACATAAGTTTCGAATCGATTTTTCCAATATAAAAATCCATCACTTTCAAATAGTGGTGGTCTTTGCATAGATTGCCCTTCTAAATATTTTTCAGATTCCATAGATGTTTCAAGTTTTAAAATACAGTTTATTTTAAAAATCTTATTTGACATGGCTCTTGATACCAATTGTGGAAAACTAGAAGGGGGGTTGAATAGTTTTACGTCTTTTTAATTTATGAAATCTTTTGTTTACTTTTTAAAACTTCGATTCTATCTTATGTGAATTCAACTCTTGATCAGTATGAACATATATAAACAAATATAGATAAGTAATGCAAGTAAGGTAAATATAATGAAATAAGAGAGAGAGATGGAAAGATCAAACCACAGCACGGAGATTTATAGTGGTTCGGCTACAAGGACACCTTCCTTGCCCTACTCCACTCCTCGAGTTCACCTACTCGAGAGTTTTCTTCACTATGTCAACAAACTCCCTTATGGCGGAGAAACCTTACACAACTTTAGCTTACACCGGCTTAACGACACAAAGCTAGATGTCGAGTCCTAATCGTAGCTAGAACCAATCTCACAACTTATACACAACTTTTACACGACTTAATCACGACTTCTTCACGACAGCTTCACAATGGCTTCACGACTTCTTCATGACTTCTTCACGACTTCTTCACAACTTCTTTTCCACGACTACTTCACAACTATATCACAACTACTTCTACACAACTTCTTTACAACACAACTACGTACTTACACTTAGATCTACTTATCACAACTATACAACACTTTACACAACAACACAATTGAATGAGGTAAGTAATAACACTTCTTCACTAGTTGAAGTAGAGTTCTTCTTTTGCACTTTTGGTGGTGGAAGCTTGGATCACTTAGAAACCAATGCTTAAGAAAATATGATCAAAGGATTTACAATGTTTAGAAAGGATTTAGAACAGAAAGTTTTAGTGTGCAAAAGGTGAGTAAAAATCCAGGAGAAGGCTGGTATTTATAGGAGAAAAACTGGACAGCTGGAGGCCTACTGGAGCGGGGGCGGTCCCCTTAATTATTAAGGGGGCCGCCCCTACTGAACGTTGGCCAATTTTGTCCTTTTGTGGGGAAGGTTTTTCTGGAACATTTTAACTGATTTTGGTTAAAAATTTGAATTCATATTTTTATAAAAGATTAAACATTTTTATTTAATACCAAAAATGTTTTTCAAAAATATATAAAATGTTTTTGATGTTTTATAAAAAATCTAGTTATTAAGAAAATGTTCCTTTGATCATATAATGCATTAAGCATTAGTTCATTCATACCTTAAGTGATTTGAGTTGTAGAAATAGATATTTACAACTAAATACTTGTTTACGTCATAATTTTCCGATTAATGATTTTACATTTTGTGATTATCAAAACGTAGAGATATCAAAAAATATTAATAACATGTTTAGGCATTATTTATATCAACAGTTCGCAAGCAAGTCAAGTCTAACGTAGGCTAACACTGACTAAATCACGGATTAAGAAAAAATATTATAGTAGACCAAGATAAGGGATCTGCTACACTAGACTAAGATCGATGAAAACCACGAGTTCCAATAATACTTCCAAAACCAATCATTCCAATATCAAAACGAGATCTCAAGTAGGGCCCTAAGCGACCCTAGCCAGGAAACATGGCTATAGCAAGAGATTGCTACCCTGGTCTAGGCCGTAAATAGATATATATTCTTAGCTAGGCATCATGGTTACGGCAAGGGATTGCTACCCTAGACTAAGTCAACATCTACAGCAAGTCTAACCCTTAGCCAGTCAACAAGTTATAGCAAATCCAAAACGACGGTTAGGTCCATTCAAAATAGCTTAAATGTTTTCACGTATGAATACCAGATAAATCACGTAATGCCATCAAATAACCAAAGAAATCACGTAATGCCATCAAATAACCAGATCAAATATATCAGCCAAATAGTCAAAATAGAGCGACCAGTTCACGTATTCCAAATAAACAGTCATGAGTTTAGTTAAAAGCGAGCATGTATTCTCCCCCGAAAATAGTTATAAAACCGGTAAAAGTAGGGGCCATGAACTCACCTTAGCCACAGCAATGCAAAGATCACACTGACACGACTGGCATCTAGAGCATATCACAACAGTCTCAAAACATACGGCATGACGGTACACGGCGGTAAAAGCACAGCGGTACACAACGGTCGAGGATCGGCACAACCTAATACGTATAGGATTATCTCAAAACACGTCTCGCAAAATAATAAGGTCTATAAAAGACAGCGTGTCGTAGTCTTCGTGATTACTCAGTTTTCAAAACTTATCAAAAGTTTAGTTTCAACGTTTCGTGTGGTGTGGTAAGAAGACATAGACTCGACATACAACTCACGCCAAAGAGAAATAGACAACGACATAGTCGAGAGAATATGACGAGAACTCAAACCAAGGAAGACAACTCTAGGAGTTTACGACAAACAAACATCTTGAATAAAATAACTCAGTTTGTACGTTTCGACATTTACCCCGTTATCCCCAAATAATTTGTATAAAACATAAACGTTTTATAATAAAAATAAGTTTAACTAATAAAATTAGTTTTTCTCGAGTCGTCGAGACTTGGATTAACCAAAACTGAAATTACAATATTTAACAAGTTTATGTCTCGATATTTTTCTTGTAAATATTAGTTTTGGTTTTATTGAAGATTTCGTGTCCGTTTCGTGTTTAATATATTAAGTTCTTTTTGAATTTAATATATTATACCGTCTCGAGTCTCAAAATGTTCAATGAATCCAATATCTAATATCGCAAGTCCGACAACGATCCATGATTTTCCAAACGTCCAAATATATTCAAATCCAAATCACGATTTCTAATATAATCCGAAACGTACTAATGTATACAAGAGTCACGACAAATAAAACACGTTAGTCCGGTAACAATCTAAATCAAATTCCCAAACACAAAAACCTTAATTCTACTCATTTTTAAAATGTCCAGCACAACTAAAAGTCTAATGGGCTTTTGGCCCGACAACCAAATAAGTCAGTCATCCTTACATGGGCTATTGAACCCCAAACCAATTCTAATCCCAAAACCAGTGTACACAAACTTGGACTACAAATTCAAACAAAAACCAAAACGCACCCTACGCGGGTCGTTGTACCAAGTGTCGAACTCAAACATACCCGAAGGCACAACTAAAAATATATGTCTAGCCACAAGTGCAAACCAAACACACTCTAACTCTTAACTGTTAACAAAACGCGCCCTATGTGGGTCGTCTGCTAGATCGAAACAACAAGAATAACGCACCCTCTGACTCGAAGCAATACCATTTACCATACCATTGTGATTGTGACCCAAACCAAGACTTAAAGAAAAACAAACAAGCACCTCCTTGGTGTTTATTGCTACGCCGAGACCACAGGTTCAAACAACAATAGTAAGTTATCGTTCGACCAAACCATCGACACAAAACCAGTTCCAAAACTGACCCGCGACGAAACGAACTCAAACAATGATAATAATAGAGCCTCGACGACAACAATACTCGTAAATCATTTCCTTGCCACACGAACCGTTAACCATTTTATCATTCAAATCCGGTTTTTAACCACGAGTTATATCCGTTTTTATATCACGAATTCATAATCTCATTTCATATAAAGTTTTAAATCCAAGACAAACAATAACAACATAAATTGATCACTGTCAAAATAAAGAGTAACAAAAAGGTTTTTCTCGGTTTACCAAGTCGAGAAAGGAGAGTAGAATAAGCCGGTGGTGGTGGTGGCGCGTCGGTGATGCTGGGAACTCGAACAAAATACACTATGGTATTGCTGAGAAAAAGGCGCGTGCTGTGTAGAAATGGAACAAGGGGTTTGAGAGGTGAAGTTTGGTGGTGGCGGTGAGAGGTGGTGACCGGAGGTGGAGCTCCGGTGGCCGGAACAGTGGCCGGGAAAGAATTTGAGAGGAGAGAGGGAGATGCGGCTGGAAGGAGAAGGAAATGAAATATAACCCTAAAAATTTATAATAGTAGTATATATAGGGTAGGTTGGGACTAGTGGCAAACCCTAGCGCGCCCTCAGGGACTCAATATGTAAATCTCTTCATATTTTTAACGAAACGCCAACGAGACCAATAAATCGTGTTATAAACATTTCCCGGGCACCCGAAAATTATTCCATTAACTTTAAAATTGCGTTTCCATTAATTTTGATTATAAATACGTGTACCTTTAGTTCTCATTGCCTGAATAAATTAATATTCGCGTTTAGAATAATTTTTCCAATAAAAACAACTATTCATACGCCTCGTTTCTCACGAATAATAAAATAATCAAAACAAATCGTCGGTTGTGCCAGTACGCGTTGTGTACAAATTTCACATTTCGTGAGGAAATTTCACGTTTTCAAACCAAATAAGTTCAGAAAGGATCCGTTTATGAGAAATAGGGAAAGTCTCATATAAAAAAATATATTCAGAAAATTACGGGTGGTTACAGTAATTGTATCTTTAGGTGCATTTGTAGGTATTTGAATTGCAGCATATGTTTTGAATATAGCATGTGTATGTAATTGTATCTTTAGGTGCATATGTAGGTGTTTGAATTGCAGCATCTGTTTTGAATGGTTTTGGTGAATCAATGGTTATAGTCACATCATGTGTTTTGTATGGTTTTGGTGCATCAGTGATTATAGGTAATATGATGGCATCCGTATGAAATTGTATATTTAGGTGCACCTGTATGTGTTTGTATTGCAGCGTCTGTTTGTTTGTTTTTGGTGCATCAATGCTTAGAGTTACAACATCTGTTTAGAATAGTTTTGGTGCGTCAGTGGTTATAGTTGCAACATCACTAAATTTCAATGTTTTCTTATGTAGGCTGTAAAACCCTGAATTCTGAATCCCTAATTTTGTGTCTAATTTGAAATTTTACCAAAGTTATGTAATAATTAATAAACTTAAACTATATGCTATATGTAATAAATAATTATATGAATTTTAACCTAAGATCAATACTTAATAAAAATTTGTTACAATAATTCCCTAATCCTAAGTCAAAAATCCGTTTCCCCCTCCTCTATAATGCAGGTTTTATTTTTTTTAAAAGCTACAAGAAAATAAGGATTAAATGTAAATTGTGTGTAACCTTAATAAATAAAAAGATATGCATGTACTCTTTCCTAAAAACTTTACAAAACATACCATAACATAATACACGACATTCCTTGATTTCTCACACGCTTTTCTTTTTCTCCTTAAACCGTATATCATATAATCCCTTTTTGTCTCACTCCTTTACACTGAAAAAAAGATGCAAACACATATTTATCATACTCGTTGCTGCCAAGAAGAAGAGAAGAAGTTTAGCTAGTTGGTGATCGTGGAGTGCAGGTTGTAGCAGCCTTGTGTGATCGTGTTGTGTTGTGTCCCTTTTTCTTTTGATCCATTCTTGACTCGCCCTAAGGTATCCCTCATTAGCATCTCCATTGTACTCTAGATATTACACGACTAAGCTAAATTTAAACATGTTTGCTAATCGTTGAAACTGGTTACCTTCTTCTATGTCGACCTAATAACCTTTGCAAGCCCTCATATTGTCATTAAAATTAGTAATAAGAATCATTAATGATACATTAAACATGCTATTAAAACCTAGAAAAAACCCTAGGAATTAATTTGGAGTCGATTAGGGCTTATAAGGGGTTAGGGTTATGTTGAATCTGTCTTAATAAGATGCTTTCCAGAATTTGGGTCAAATTGTAAGGGGTCTAATGTGATGATAACAACGAGTTTGGTCATGATTCCAAAGCCTAAATTAAATTTTAAGATGCATACTTTATGTATATCAAATTTTATAATTTTTGGAGGTTGGGTAGTTGACTTTCTGATTTTTAGAACATTGGTTGTCAATCCTTAGTTTAGGAGTCTAAAAATTCTGCTGGTGTTTTTGAATTTTAATTTCCAAACAGTAAGCAATTAAGAGGTTTAATATGACACGAAGAATTTTTAGGATGTATACCACTTACTGGAATTTTTGTAGATTTTGACAAAGTGTTTTGATATGCCTTTTAACTGCATACTTTCTGGGTGTCTCAGCACTTTATTTTCTGGACAGTCTTGTAAAAAGTAATTTTTATTGTATGCTTGTACTAATGAATAAAATCTGGAAAAATTCTTGAAAATACTTAAGATATGTGTGTATCACTAGGTAAAATTATAGAATTAAATGAGTTTGTTTGTGTTGCTTTAAAAATTATAAGAATCGGACCTGAGTTATATAAGAATCCTGAATCATTAAATAAAACACTTATAAACCTAATATTGGGGTATTGGACTGTTTGGTGTCATATTTTTCAGCCCTAATTTCTACCTAATGATAATATAAACAAGCCCTAAAATCTGTCTTAAATGATCATTAAATGAGGCGTGTGCAATCAGAAAACCTAGGCTGATTTCCGTAATTATTTTACAGATATGTGAAATCGGATAAATGGTTAGGGTTTGGTATGGGTTTGTGAAGGTGCGTTGCTAATATGATTATGAATATATGTTAATATGATGGTTAATTCAGGTCTTGTGAATTTTGTGAACTCGTGTGCGTTGGAATAATTAAAACATGTTATATGATGGCCTAAAACGGATTTTTGGAATGGGCAGTTTTGAAAATCGAATTTGTGTGCATTACAACTTGAATTTCATAAGTGTTTAATACTGGTTCTTTACTTGTAAACTTATTTTAAAGTCTTAACTAAGTTTTCCAATTGGTTTGGGGTGATTTAGAGTTGATTGGGTTGTCTTTTTGAATTTTATAGAATCATATGTCAAACCTGAGTTTTGGGAACGTAAAATCAGTCAGCTTTTACGATTTTTCATTTCAAATCTATAAAGAGTTTTCTCCATTCTTGTAGTCTTGGCTCCTGAGTTTTAGACTTATCAAACCCTATGTTGTCATTCCCATTGACTTTGAGCTGCCTTCCAGTATTCTTCAAGAATCTCCTAGCTCTCATTATCAACATAGCCATCTGCCACTTCAAATCCATCTCTTCAAGATCATCAGGATGAATTTATACCAAGTCCTCATGTACAATCTGAGAACTATTAGTTTGACTAGCCAGGAATGAATAAATCACAACATCACTTAAGTTATCAATGGTTGTAGAACTAGCAGCATTAACTTGAGTGCTAGCAGTAGTAACCCCATGAGCAGTAGTAACTGCTTCATTGGTACTGCTAGAGTTGTTTGAGGAGGACACAAAAGCCATGTTTTATGTATTTGAACTTGGGCTAGTCCCTTTGACTTCTGGTTCATAAACTTTGAGGTTGTTGTAAAGATCATCCAGGCTTGTTGTGTCAAGATCAGGTTTGTTTCTCCACACAATAACATGTGTATTCCATTCAGAGGACAACCTTCTCAAAAACTTTTGATTCATATCTTCCTGAGAGATCTGCTCACCCAAGATCTCTAGTTGACTTATAAGTTTTTGAAGTCGATCAAAGGTTTGATCCAGTATCTCAGAACCTTGAGCAAAGAAGTTTTCATACTGCTGTTTCAAAAGATTCTCCTTTGTCTTCTTTGTAGCAGCATTACCTTCAAACCTCTTTTCAATAGCTTCCATTAGAGACTTGACATCTTTAATGGAGTGGAACTTCAAATGATGTTCATTAGGAATAGCCATCATCAACATACTTCTTTCCTTAACTTCAAGTCTTCTTTGAGCTTTTTCCTCAGCAGTTGTAAGAGGCACAATTGTAGTAACACCTTCTATAGCTTGTGTTGTTTTTGGTTTTTCATTTCCATTCTTAACGATATCCCAATGTTGGAAATCAATCATCTGAATGTACTGCTCAATTCGCATTCTCCAGATCTCATACTCATTAGCCTTGAGCATTGGAACCTTTGATGCAGTAACCATATGTGCAGAGTCTTGATCCATCTTTGT
This sequence comes from Artemisia tridentata subsp. tridentata, assembly GCA_021014915.2. Taxonomy (NCBI): domain Eukaryota; kingdom Viridiplantae; phylum Streptophyta; class Magnoliopsida; order Asterales; family Asteraceae; genus Artemisia; species Artemisia tridentata. The sequence goes on from CP139504.1 coordinate 253,403,472, forward strand.
TAGCAAAATCTTGTGTGTTTAAACAGATTATTCTTTGAGTTGATCACAACTTCTAGAACCACAAGCTCTGATATCACTTGTTGATCCCAGTAATGTACTTGATCGAATTCCTTAAGCTTGTATAAGGTTTAGTTATCTTAGATAAATTCAAAACAAGTAGAATAGAAACTGTGTTTGAGTTTATCAAATACTATGCGGAATCTAGTACTTGATGTTAAGAATAAATTTGTATCAATGTAATAGTAAACTAAGAATATAATTTAATAAATAAAACGCTTCAATATTATTGACTATAATACGAATACTCAATAGTATTAGGGTTTTACAACCTTGAAGCTATAACTCTGTGACTCAATGAATACGTATCTATCTCAATGCCCTAAGACCTCGTTTTATAGACTAAGGAGTCTTAGTCGGCTTATAATGACTTTCTATACAAGATAAATCTTTTCTATATTTCTCTAAACGTGTTACACGATATTACTATACTTATCTTACACATAAATCGACATAATCTCTTTAGCAGTAGTAATAAATAACCAGCAGCACTAATCTTTAACTCTGTCAGCATTAATTCTTTAGCAGTAGTAAGTTAGTACTAGCAACACTAACTTTTCTTCTAGTAACATTAACTACTTAGTGTATTTCCTTGAAGTTCTTCAGCATTACCAGCAGTAGTAAAATACTTGGAAGATTTTCATTTGAGTATCTGAGTAGTCTTAGTCATATTGGCAACAATAATTATCTACAGCTGTAACTGGTATTTGAATCCCAACAGTAATCACTGGGTTAAAATGGATCTTTAGAAACAAACGGGATGAAAATGGGCTGATCATAAAGAACAAGGCGAGACTGGTAGCTTAGGGGTACAGACAAGAAGAGGGAATCGATTGTGATGAAACATTTTCTCCAGTGGCAAGACTTGAAGCAATTAGGATCTTCCTAGCTTATGGTGCATACAAAGATTGCAAGGTCTATCAGATGGATGTTAAGAGTGTATTTCTACCTTAAAGCTTCATGAAGAAGTCTATGTCAAGCAACCACCTGGGTTTGAAAGAAGTGATCATCCTGAGTATGTGTACAAACTGGACAAAGATCTTTAAGGTTTGAAGCAGACACCTAGGGCTTGGTATCAAACTCTCTCTTCTTTTCTCATTCAACATAAGTTTATCCGTGGTACAATAGACAACACCTTGTTTATCTACAAAAAGGAAGGTGATGTCTTACTTGTTCAGATATATGTGGATGATTTTATTTTTGGGTCAACAAATGAAACACTTCGTCAACATTTTGCGAAATTAATAACCAAAAAATATGAAATGAGCATGATTGGTGAGTTTACATTTTTTCTAGGTCTTCAAATAAAACAAATTTCTCAAAGGAATTTCCATTTGTCAAGAAAAATATGTTAAGGACATATTAAAGAAATACGGCCTCGCTGATTGCGCATCAGTCAAATGTCCCATGTTGCCACCAAACAATTTGGGTCCTGATGAATCAGGAAAATCTGTCAATGAAATGTTGTACAGAGGTATGATTGGGTGCCTGATGTACTTAACAACGATTCGTCCTGATATACAATTCGCCACATGTCTCTGTGCAAGGTACCAGTCTAACCCTAAAGAATCTCATCTTGTAGCTGTTAAAAGAATATTCAAGGTACCTCAAAGGAACTCCAAGCCTAGGACTGTGGTATCCTAAAGGATCAGGGTTTGATCTCAAGGCATATTCAGACTCTGACTATGCAGGCTACAAAACAGATAGGAAGAGTACATCAGGGGGTTGTCAAATGCTTGGTGGAAAGTTGGTTTACTGGAGTGCAAAGAAACAAAACTCAGTTGCAATGTCATCAGCATAAGCTGAATATGTGGCTGCTGTTGGCTGTTGTGCTCAAGTCCTCTGGATAAAAAGTCGGTTAGCTGACTATGAGATCCTTTATGAAAAAGTTCCAATCTTTTGCGACAACACTAGTGCGATTGCCATCTCCAACAATTCTGTTCTTCACTCTAGAACCAAGCACATTGACATCAGGTACCATTTCATCAGGGACCATATCATGAAATGTGACATTGAACTTCATTTCATTCCAACAGAATGCCAGCTAGCTGATATTTTCACCAAACCTCTGCCTGAGCCTAGTTTCACTAGGTATGTGGATGAGCTAGGTATGTTGGACATTTCTCAAGTGGTCCCTGATAAAGCAAACCCTTCACTCATAAACTAACTGATAATATTTTATAGTAAATGGGTAACTAAATGAAAACCATAGTTAATATGGAACAAACATTCCTTCATTTGATTTAGAATATTTTCTGAAAAGTGCTAACTGTCTCGGATATGGGATACAAATGTAACACGTAAGGTCGTAGGTTACCACTTTGGCGAAAAAGGTGCTACTTGGTATTTAATGCGGATATGAAATAACTTTATGTTTTGAACATAATAATGCTTTGAATACCGCACATGGGCCCAACCTTTCACCTACCTTCACCTCTCTTACAAAAACCCTAAACCCTTTGAATCTCTCTCATTATCTCAAAACACATCACAACTTCATTTTGTTCTTTTTTACATTTACACGATCGTTCTCCAATCTTTTTAGATAAATGGCATCTGAAACCTTAAACACACCTCTCAACACAGAAACATCCTCACACATTCATCATCAAATGGATTCTGAAAAATCCATGTCAAAAAAGAAGACAAAGAGGGCAAAGAATGTTGATTTCTTGAAAAAGAATTGCAAGATATTTTCTTGCAACTACTTTGCAAGACTTGAAAATCCTCATCCATTCTATCAACCCATGATACAGTTCATACAAAACTGTGACATTGCCGAAGCCTTCATCAGAAAACCCATAGAATTCTATATAGAATATTTGCAAGAATTCTGGTACACTGCAGAAGTGAATCCTACCCTTAAGACCATTACCTTCACCATTCTCAATGGAACCGAACAATTAACATTCAACATCACTGAGTTTACCCTTGTCATAGGCGTAGCCACTGGCGGACCATATGTTGAAAAGGAACCCTTAATGGAGATTGTAAAAGCTAAACTAGCCACTCTAAGGTTAGTCGATTGTGATGAGCCTGAGGATAAGAGATCAGATCCCACTAAGTTAAGTAGAGCAAATCCTGTTAAGATTAAATACTTTTCACCTACATGGAATGTGTTAATGGCACACATTCTTAGAGGGTTTGGAGGAAAGCAGGGATCACATGATCAACTGAACAATGATCACCAACTCATGGCCTACTGTTTAATTTAGGGGGTAAAGCTGAATTTTTCCCAACATGTGTTCAACGATCTTTGTGAAAAACTCACTTAAGAACCTAGAAGCCCAAATGTCTGGTATATGAGGTATATACTGCCGATGATAGAACACTTTCTAGGAGACAGTTATGTCAATCTGGATTTGCAAACTTTCACAGGGGATCAAATAGGTGTTACCACCTATGACAGGAACCCTAGGGCTGATGATGTTCCACTGACCTCACATATGTGTGCTATTGCGGGGGTTCTTGAGAATTATTGGCAAGAATTTGGTAACATAAAGGTCTCCAAGGAATCCCAAGCAAAAGCCACAAGAAAATTCACCAAAAAGAAACCCACAACTTCTTCACCCTTGTCCTCTCCAAAACTTAAAAAGAAAAGGAGACTGGTAAAGAAGGCTAAGACACCCTCTGCATCAGGGGTTGAGGATTCCTCTGATAGGGAGGAGGAAACAAAAGGTTCACCAGTCTTTGGTAATGAAAAGCGTGATTGTCACAAGGATGACTCAAACAAGTAGGATGATGATAACATGGATGAAAGGAATCAGGGAACACATATCATAAGGGAGTCGGATGAGCTTATTAAGACTGAATCTCTCGACTTACAGTTGTCAGGTACCAACTCTTAGAATTCGCTAGGGTAGCACTTAGTTTACCTTACTTGCCTGACTCTCCTTGGCCTGACTAAAATTGATGCGTGTTCCCTTTCCTTACCAATCAGTGATCTGAGTCACTCTCAGCTCCTGATTTTAACAAACTCATTTTGTTTACAATGGCTGACAAATCATAATTAGTCAATATACAACACCCACTTTCATCTCTTTGTTTTGACAGAACATAAAGATCAAAGTAGCAAAACAGTACCAAATTTTCAAAACAAAACAAAGTTTGTTAACAAAACTAGCCAGAGGTAAATCACAACCAATGAATGATTTTTCATTCCTAAGACTCAGATAGCAACATCCACTGGATGTCATACAACTCTCTGACAGGAACAACCATTCACTTCCCTATAATGATATTGGTTGTTAAGATCGTTTATAGCTCGAGGTTGTTTAGACCTCATCTAGGGATTACACAATAATAATGATTAACAACGTTGTACAGCGGAATAACATAAACTATCATTATTATTGAACAAGGTTTTTCTAGTCATCATCTCTACTACTAACAATACAATCAGCCCCAATGCTATGTGATCAAGTATAGCACGGTTACACTCTAACAGGGATCTACGATCCTTGAGGCTTAACCAAACACGAACCCTAACCCTAGGCGTTTAAACATGAACCATACACGTAGGTTTACACACACACACCTTTAATGGAGTTACATCTCTAACTCCTGTACATTAAACAATAGACGCCCCATCTCTTTATAAACTAGAGATTAGGGTTACAAGGACTTTAGAATAGTACAATTTAGGTCCTTCATCTTTGTCTTCATAAGTCTCCTCCATCTTTCATGTTTTGTCAATATCAACTCAAATTATAATTCCCAACAATCTTCCCCTAGTTGATATGACAAAACCATGTATGAAAGATGTCGTCTTCCCCTTAATCCATGCATATCATCAAAGATCTTCAAGCTGCAATCTTCAATATAAATCTTCTTCCCCTTCTTGTCATCATCAAATAGGGAACAAAAAGTAAGCAACCTTGATCTTTACAACCACGAATCAATATTACATGTCCAATCCATCTTTCCAATGTCTCAAATTACCCACCATTAAGTTTTCCGCACTAAAAATGAACTTGAAACAATAGAAATCAAAACCAGCAGTAGTAATACCAATTAGCAGTAGTAAAAACCTTCACCTCGATGTAGCATATAAAAGGTTAAACACTTAAACATTAAGCTTCCCCTGAAACCCATATGTTAACCATTCCTTGAATCTTCAATTCTGTAGACTGTATGTATTGAAGAAGAAAACTAACCATTACTAACTTGATGCTGAAGTAGAATAACCCAAACTCATGTCTTAAATATAACTTCGAACGTATACCCAAACCGATGTATAAGGAGATCGCAATCTCTTGACAATGAACACTGAGCACAATAATGTAACTCCTTCAAGTGTTCGTCAATTCGTAGATATAATAAGAACACAAACCCAAGTAATTCCACTTCATCTTCAAAAAAAAAATAAAAAATAATCATCTTCTCCAATAAGAAAGAGCCATAAATCTTTAAAGAACATAAACCAAAAATCCAAAAACCAAATATCTCGTGTGTGTCTTCCCCTCTGTGTGTGTATTGGAACCAACTGTTCCAAACCTCCAATATACTTCCCCTCACTTCATGTAATCTCAGGTCACTTTACCAACTGACTTGAAGAATAAACAAGAATATACTCTCGCATGTATAATAGATTCCACCAAGTCAATAATTTGTACAAGGTAATATAAAGATTGCATGTTTGTACCGATCAGAATAAAAGAACAACCGTCCCACTATAAAAGTCTATCAAATACCATGCAAAAATTAATACGACACCGACCCATGTGATAGAGGAAGAAATAAGAACACCCATCGTACATAATAAAGCAATATGTATAGCAGCCACCGACCCATTAGCTCTTCATATAGTAGCATGCAGTAATATAGTAACTTTGCTCTTCACGTATAAAAGTTTCCCATGATATAAATATGACAATCCAAATCAAGAGGCACCATTCCATTATAGAATATAAAAATCCCATGAGAAAAGTGAGCAAGTAATTACCATTCGATCAAAACTACACCTTGGAAAGATATTCTTCGAACAGAATAAAATAAAAATTCAACCGACCCATTATTTGCTTATCAGTAGAATGAGAAATTAGGTCACAAAATATATTAAGAATACCGACTCTTGATAGCAACCGACCCATGATCTTATTTTCTCGTTATATATTATATTCCCCATGCCTATTCACATCTTCCATTGATCAGAATAACCAATCATCTTCACATGCAAAACATTCGATAATCCCAAAAGAATATACGATTGAAACAACCAAACGTTCGAACAGTATGAGCCATCAGATCGGAAACCTTCAAAGCAAGCAGTAGAATCAGCAGTACAAACTTAGTCTAAGTAGCAGTACAAACTGATATTGAGTGAACGAAGCCAGCAGTACTAATATATAAACCCAGCAGTACAAACTGCTAGTAGCATGAAGTCGGTCTCGCGAGCAGTACAAACTTCTTATCGCAAGCAGTACAAACCAAAACCTTGCGTGCATAGTAATACTAAATGAATAAGATGAGCAGTACTAATCATAAGTGAAGCAATACAAACCGCTATTGATTGAATCACTAGAAACACAGCAACATGAACACAACCAATCTAGGGTTTTCAACAAACTAATATTCAGAACATTCATAGACCAAAACCTAAAATTGAGAATTAGGGTTTCTTCAAGTAATTTAAAGAACCAGTTAAAAACCCTGAAAAAATCCAATCCAAGCCTGGTTTCTTGAGTGTATAATCGATAACAAGCAGCATATATCCAACTTCCATGATGAATTAACAAGTATTGAACCAAAATCAAGAAGTTGAATCAAGAAAACCCAAAAAAATTTGAAAATCACATACTCTTCTGCAGCAGTTTTCAAAAATTTATACCTGAAGATTTAGAGCTCAGATCAAAGATCCCTCTAGTGAAAATCTTCTTTGATGTATGAAGAATTTCCAGTAAAAATTTTAGCCCGATCCAACGGTTAACGAAAAAGTTATTGCCCTTTGAAAACAGCTCTGCAGTGAGTTTTAAAAGCACGAACCAGATCCGAATTTTCTCTTTTGTTCTTGCATCTTCGACCAACGAAACCTTGTTGAATCCCACGATCACGAGCCCCTAGGCTCTGATACCACATGTTAAGATCGTTTATAGCTCGAGGTTGTTTAGACCTCATCTAGGGATTACACAATAATAATGATTAACAACGTTGCACAGCGGAATAACATAAACTATCATTATTATTGAACAAGGTTTTTCTAGTCATCATCTCTACTACTAACAATACAATCAACCCCAATGCTATGTGATCAAGTATAGCACGGTTACACTCTAACAGGGATCTACAATCCTTGAGGCTTAACCAAACACGAACCCTAACCCTAAGCGTTTAAACATGAACCATACGCCTAGGTTTACACACACACCTTTAATGGAGTTACATCTCTAACTCCTGTACATTAAACAAGAGACGCCCCACCTATTTATAAACTAGAGATTAGGGTTACAAAGACTTTAGAATAATACAATTTAGGTCTTTCATCTTTGTCTTCATAAGTCTCCCCCATCTTTTATGTTTTGTCAATATCAACTCAAATTTAATTCCCAACATTGGTAAATTACAGCTGATATCTAATGGGAGTACAGGATCCTATATCATTTGAGAGACAACACTATCTCTTTGAGTAGGGGATCCATTACCATTCACATCCCCAACATGACTTTGGCACATCCCAGTCTCTCTCTAAGGTGTAACAGGATCCTATATCCATAAAGGGAAAAGAACAATCCCAATGAGAAGGGGACCCACACCCATTCACAATTATTCAATGATGACATTTGACACTCACATCTTTTGTCAGAGGATTACAAAAAAGATTCTCATTGACTTAGAGAGACAATCACAACTCTCTAATGAAAGGGAAAACTAACCATTTATTGTATCTAATCTTGTGTCTCAAATTTACAGATGCAGATGTTGAATTCATGCTCACAGATACTGACACTGATTCGGAGCCAATAGAAACATATGTCTATGAAACAGGGAATAATGATAATGAAGAAAACACTGCTGCTGTTCCCTCATCTTCCTAGTTGGATGACACATCCGCCAATTCAGAACATATGGGTATTGCAGCTGAGCCAAAGAGATATGATCCTACGTATGATGAAGTTTCTCAACTTAGGCCCGTGGTTTCTACTTCTGCTCAAGTCACCATTTCTCTGGAAAAAAAATTGATCTCACTTCTACCTAATCTCGTCACATCTATGCATAACAAGGCACTTCCAGACCTGATGAAACCTTATGTAGCTGACTTGGAGGCTCAAGCTTCTAAGGTAATCAAATAAACTCTGAAACCAACACGCCTCAACAAAATTATCAAACCACTTATCAAGGAGATACATTGGAGTAACTATCTCAATTCCAAAAGGTTTAACACTCTAGAGACTCGACTCACTACCTTTGTCCCCAAGGCCTTGGATGAACGATTACTCAGTATTTATGAGTCACTTTTTATGCATGATCACTCAAAGTGGAATAAAGCCATCAGTACCATGATTGAACAGAACACCCTGATTCTTAAAGTGGTTGTCTTGTTGGACAAGCTCCTTTCTGAACAAGTCGACCTTCCTCAACATGTTAAGGATCTCTTCTCAGCTCTATGTAAATCATGTAAAGTCTTCTTTGATGCTTCGAATCATATGGCTGCACTGTCCAAGCAGTTTCAGGCAGCAACAACTCCTTCCACAGTTCCTGCTGAGGGGGAGAAGAGCTCAGATGATGCTCCACCACAGCTCAATAAGACTGATTCCTATGCTCCTACAGTCATTTCAACCAAGCCCTCATCAACTGATGGGGGGCATAGAATCAAAATGGATGTAGCAACAAATAAAGAACCTACATCTAAGAAACCAAAAACAACAACTTCTACATTCACTAGTATGGTTCTATTACAAGAACCAACCAGTTTAGTGTCTCCTCCACCAACATATGGATCAAAAGCCCTGTTTCAGTCCGAAGGGCAAAAACTAAACAAAGGCAAAAACAAAGAATGTGAAGGAGAAGAAAATGTGGCTGCTCTATTGAAAGAAGGGGGATCTAATCTGAAACTCCCTAAGATCGATGGAGTAATGAAAGAAATGATGCTTGAAGGACTGAAGGCTGAAAAACTCAAAGCAGATGAAGAAGAAGCAAGAAAGGCCACTGAAGCATTCTTGGCTAAACTTGATGCCGACAAATTGGCTGCTCAAAAGAAAGCCTTAAAACATCATGAAACCAAAACGACCAGGGAAAGACAACTTCTCTCTGACAAGTACAATGAAGTCATGAATAAAAGAGTCAGTGAAGAAAGAATCACCAGCCTCAAGTGCAGACTGAAGAAAATGGGACTTGATCTAGAGATCTTCAGAAGCAACCAAAAACTCCATTACGATGCTAATGAAGAATTCAAGATAATGGAGTTAGGTTTCTCATAATGGCTTGAACTTCATGACGCAGTAAAAAAATGACTTCTAGCATCGCAATGCAACTATAGAAGAATCTTGAAGAAAGATTCAAGTGGGTCATCAAGTTAGAAGAAAAGCTTGGTTAGTCTCCTCCACCCAAACTTGGAGATGGAAAATCAAGAAATCTGACTCTGCCAGAGGGAAAGAATGGAGTAAATGGAGAAGTAATTAACCAACATGAGTCAGGAATGTTCTTCAGAAACATCAAAGCGGAAATGGGTTTTCAAAGGGAAAGTGAATTCAACGTAGCCTCAACCAAGCAGCTGATCTACCTTTAGAGAGACGTCATAGAAGACACGAAAACTACAAAATGATTTAGAGACAGGTTAGCCTTTGAAATCTCAGTCCGACCCGACTACAATGAAGCTGTTAAACAAGTGAGAAGAGGAGAGCTTTAAATTTCATCTATTGTAATATGTCTTCCTTGTAATTCTCACCTTCTGTTATAAATATTGTCAATTATGTGTAAGAAGAAGTTGTTTTGCTCACTTACAATAATTTTAGACTTAGCATAATTTATATCCAAATAGGGGGAGATTGTTGGGCAAATGAAATGCCCACTGGTCCCGACTAGGATTTGAACATAAATCAAGCTCAGTGAAGAAGTCTCCCTGATAATGAAATCAGGGAGCGGATCAAGAAGACTCACTAACACTAAAGTCAGTGAGCAGCTATTGAATCGTTATAGCTTGAGGTTTATTAGACCTCATATTATCTAGGAACAATAATAACGAAAGTGGAATATTCAAAACAAGAATCAATTTTATTATGAACAAGGTTTTTCTTCATAATCTTTCATACACGATAAGGCCCAATTCTACTTGATCAAGTGTAGAACGATTACTAATCTAACAGGAATCATAAGATCCTTAAGCCTTTAACAAAACACTAACCTAGGCATTTTACATAAACTAGATGCCTAGGAAACACACACACCTTTAGTTGACTACATCTTGTCTAGACTTAATAAAAACCACGCCCTTATGTCTCTTTATATACTAGAGACATCTAGGGTTTACAAAGGAAAAAATTCCTAATACAATAAGGAAACTATTTTAAGCATATCTTCTAAGAATCTTCTAAAAGCTCCATCTTTTTATAGTTTCCCTTCTTGTCACTTTAAGTCCTTCATGTTTCATTCTTCATGTTTTGTATCTTTAAATCTTTTTGACCCAACAGTAGCTCTAGCAGAAGTTCAAGTCATAAGGCAACGTCAAGGCTACTTGAAGTTGTGCTCTCTAGCTGAGGTGGGTCAGCCAGTTTGTACAAGGAACTCTAGCTGAAGTGTAAGGATTATCAGGGGTGGCAATATCCTGATAATCCTTCAACTCCCTTATCAGACCAACAAAGCATAGCATGTGTCCACTGATATTTAGACAGGACTTTTTTTTATCCAAGTTGAACACTTGATAAAATTTCCTTAGCTTGTGTTGCCAAGATTGATGAAGATCCTAGTGTTTCTTTAGTTCAAGAGAGTGCTGAGAATCAAGGGAGGCAAGATACTAATATAGGTGAAACAGGTGAAGATACTACTCAAGAATAAATTAGTACTGTTGGTAATACTGGTGCAGGGGATAGTACTGCTAGTATTGATAAAGGAAAAAGGGATAATGATTGAAGATGAACCTCCAAAGAAGATTAAGAAAAGTGTGCTTGCTCAAATAAGCTATGATGAAGAGGTAGCAAGGAAGACAACTGAAGATCAGGTTGCACAATTTCTTGAACAACAAAGGCTTTCAAAAGAAAGATCTGAAGCACAGGTACAATCAGATGCTCTTTTGGCAATGAAGTTACAAGAAGATGAACAAGCAAGGATTGCTGATGCTGCACAAGTTTAGACCATGATTGATGAAGATGATATGTTAAAGAGAAGAATTGGTGAATTAAGAGCAGGTGAGTTGTCGTCAATTGATGAAAAAGCAAAGCAATTAGCTGAATTAATCAATGTAAGGAGAAAGGCTGCTGCAGAACAAAAGGCCCAAGAGAAAAGGAGTAAACCACCAACTCAAGCTGAACAAAAAACCACCATGATTCTCTACATGAAGAACATGGCTGGATATACAAGAAAAGATTTCCAAGGCAAGAGTTTTGAGGAGATAAAGTTTGAGTTTGAAAGGGTACATAAAAGGGTGAATACATTTACTCCTATAGGAACAAAAGAAGCTAGTACAACCACAAAAAGAGCTGGATTAACTCTGGAGTCTGAATACTCAAAGAAGCAGAAGTTTGATAAAGACTCATCCATAGCAGCAGAAGAAGAAAGCTTCACTGAAGAACAACTCAAAAAGATTATGGTGATTATTTTAGAAGGTATAAATGTTGAACCACTACAGACAAGATATCCTATCATAGATTGGGAAATCTACACTGATAAGTTTGGGAAATTCTGGAAGATTATTAGAGTTGGAGATAGAGCTGAAGTGTACAAACACTTTGAGGATATGCTTAAAGTGTTTGACAGAGAAGATTTGGTTAAGCTGTGGGAGTTAGTCAAGGCTAGATTCAATCTAGCAGATATTGCAAATGACAAAGAGAAGGAGTTATAGGTTGAATTGAAGAGGTTATTTGAGCCTGATACAGATGATGATTTATGGAAATTTCAAGCTTATGATCTGGCAACAACATGGAAACTGTATGATACATGTGGTGTCCACCATGTATCTACAAAAGATGGAGTTGATGTTTTCATGATGGTTGAAAAGGATTATCCTTTGATAGCTGGTATTGTACTTGTGATGTTGGCTGCAAAACTGAGTTGATGAAGAGTCAGACATGGCAAGGGAATTACTAAGAAAGATTCATCAGCAGCCAGAAGAGACAATTAAAAGAAGATAAGTGTTTGGAAGAATCCTCCAAGATCAAGGTTGAAGAATAATTCAGAGAAACTTGATGATTTGAAGCTAAATCATAAGTTTAGGGGAGGATTGTTGGGAATTATTCATTAACAGTTTGTACTGCCTGGTATAATGATAAAACTACTAAAGATTTATGCTAACAGTACTAACTGAGTTAGTACTGCTAGTGGAAATATTGGTACTGCTAGTATAACTGAAGACTGCTTATGATGATAAGAAGACGCGTTTTGTGATAAGTATAGAATAGATTCAGTATATATCTTATAAGATTAGAAGATACGAATATTGTAGTTATCTTGTAAAGGACTCTTTGTGCCTATAAAAGGAGGTCCTAGGTTAACATGTAAGATATACTTTTTGTTAAGATTCAAGGGTGTAAACCCTAGTGATATTCAGATCACTCATATTATTTTCTTAATAATATTGAATCATTTTAGTTATAACTTTTTCATAAGTTACTGTTTCATTGATCATAATTACATTGTTTATTTTCTTCTAAACACTAAAAATTAGATTCCGCGTACTTTTTAGTGTGCAACAAAGTTTCAAACAAGCTCAGCAAGATCCGAGTTTAGGACTTACAAGTGGTATCAGAGCTTTAGGTTCTGAAACTTTGCCCTAGAAGAAACATACCAGAAGAACTCTATTTTCATTCAAGAAGATGGATCTTGAAACAACACAAACTACAACCACAGCAAAACTGCCTTTGCTCAAGTAGAATGACTACGAGATGTGGAGGCTAAGGATTGAGCATTACTTCTAAGTGCAGGATTATGCACTTTGGGACATTATTGAGATTGGAAGCTCCTTCACTCCCAGAACTACTGAATCAATAGGAGAAGATGGCGTTAAAACCGTAACTGTATCTGGTCAAGTTACTGCTGATGAGAAGCTCCAGAAGAAAAATGATGTTAAAGCTAGGAGCATGTTATTAATGACTATCCCCAATGAGCAACTGCTGACTTTCAGCAAATACAAGGATGCCAAAACCTTGTTTGAAGCCATAACAACAAGGTTTGGTGGCAATGAAGCTACCAAGAAGACACAGAAGACTTTGCTCAAGAAGATGTATGAAAACGTTAGTGCTTCAAGCACTGAATCACTTGACCATATCTTCAACAGGCTTCAGAAGATAGTCAGCCAACTGACTCTGTTGGGTGTTGAGATCCCACAGGAGGATCTAAACTTAAAGTTCTTGAGAAGCTTACATGCTGAATGGAACACTCATGTAGTGGTCTGGAGAAACAAGCCAGATCTTGATACTATGAGTTTTGATGATTTGTACAACAACTTCAAAATTGTTGAACAGGAGATCAAGAAGTCTGGAAGCTTAAGTTCTAACACTGGGAACAAGAAAGATGTAAGTCAGGAGGAGTCTACTTCAAAGGCAATGGTGGCTATAGATGGACTTGGATTTGATTGGAACTTCATGGCTGAGGAAGAAGCACCAACAGAGATGGCACTGATGGCTTTCTCTGACTCTGAGGTACTTACTGTTAAAGCTTGTTCAAAATCATGCTTAGCTTTAAAAGACTATGAAACACTTAAAAAACAGTATGAGAACTTGAGAATAGAGCTAAACCAATCCAATTATTACTTAGCAAATCATAAAAGAGGCTTAGCTATTGTTGAAGAACATCTAGTGTTCTATAAAAAGAATGAAACTGTTTTTAGTGAGGACATAGCTGTGAAGGGATATCATGTTTAAAGATATAGAGATTAAAGAGATTAAAAATTAGCTAGAAAAAATTAAGCTTGATAAAGATAGTATTGAGATGAATATAGAAAGATATGCAGGAGCAACTAAAAGCTTAGATAAAATTGTAGAATGTCAACTTACAAACAATTTAAAGAAAAGTCTAGGTTATAAAAGTGTTGCACCACCATATAGAGGGAACTTTCCAGGCCCAAAGCTTGTTCTATCCAATCTAGAGGAAGAAAAGGAACTTGAATCTAAAGAAGTTAAGAGTGATAGTGAGGATAGTTTCAAAGAGGTTAGTGAAACTTTTGACACATCTTTTGTTGAGAAGAAGGTATCAGAAGAAAAGATGAATTCAGATACACCAATTATTAAAGATTGGAAATCTGATAATGAGGACCAGGTTGAGTCTACACCTGAGGTAGAAAAGCAAAATACTGTTCCTAGTGATGCTAAGGTAAAAACTGTTAAACCTAAAGAGCAAGAGAAACCAGCTAGGAAAACAGTCAAATATGCTGAGATATATAGATCACACAGGCCTAGGGGTAGCCAGAGAAATTGGAACAATTTAAAATCCCAACAATTAGGCAGTGATTTTGTTATGTACAATAAGACTTGCTATACTTGTGGTGGTTTTAATCATCTGCAGGCTTATTGTGATTACCATCAGGGGAAAAGGATGGTACATGGGAATAAAAGGGTGAATCAAAACTGTTTTTCAAGAAATTCTCTCCCTAGGGTTAACAGAAATATGGCTCCTTGAGCAGTGTTGATGAAGTCTGGCCTTAAACCACTTTGTACTGCTAGATCAGTTCATACTGCTTACCCCAAATCATCAGGTGTTAGTGCTAAACCAACATCAAGCTTTTCTAAACCTGCACAACACACTGTTAGAAGGTCATTTCAGTATAAAATAGCATTATACAGCCAAACAGTTAAAACTGCTAGGCCAGCAGTTTGTACTGCTAGACCAGCAGTTAGTACTGCTAGGCCAAGAAATGCTGTCAGGGTAAAAGGGGACAATGCTGTTAAGACCTCAGCATGTTGGGTATGGACACCTATCAAACCCAATCGTGCATCAATCACAATGAAGAAATGTGATTACATTGATGCATGAGGCAGATCCAAGTCAGTAATGGCTTGGGTCCCCAAACGAAACTAATTTCCTTTATTCTATGTGCAAGGACATCCACAACAAGAAGATGAAGAAGATCAAGGATATGCTGATAGTGGATGCTCTAGGCACATGACTGGGAACATGTCCTACCTCTCAGAATTTAAACCTTTTGATGTAGGATATGTTGCCTTTGGGGGAGGAGCAAGGGTGGAAAGATTACTGGTAAAGGTATAATAAAGACTGGTAAACTTGATTTTGAAGATGTGTATTTTGTACAGGAACTTAAGTTTAATCTCTTTAGTGTCTCACAAATGTGTGACAAAAAGAACAAAGTTCTTTTTACTGACACTGAATGTCTTATCTTATCTCCAGACTTTAAGTTACCTGATGAAAATCAAGTACTACTTAAAGTTCCTAGAAAAGGCAACATGTACAGTGTTGATATGAAGAAAATTGTTTCTAAAGAGAGTCTAACTTGTCTTGTAGCAAAAGCCACATTGGATGAATCAATGCTTCGGCATAGGAGACTTGGTCATGTTAATTTTAAAACCATTAATAAGATTGTAAAAGATTGTTTGGTATCAGGTTTACCTCAGAAACGTTTTGAAAATGACCAAACTTGTGTTGCCTGTCTTAAGGGAAAACAACACAAAGCTTCTTGTAAGATCAAGACCCAAAACTCTATTACTCAACCATTATTCATGCTTCATATGGACTTATTTGGTCCTACATTTGTGAGTAGTTTGATGCATAAAAAGTATTGTCTTGTGACCACTAATGATTATAGCAGATTCACATGGGGTTTTTTTTTAGAAACTAAGGATGAAACCAGTAGCATTCTTAAGAACTTTATCACTGAGATACAAAACCTAGTTGATAAGAAAGTTAAAATTATCAAACGTAATAATGGGACCACACCATGATCGTACCTGTTGAAAAACGACCACACCATTTTGTTCTCTTTGAGTTTTATGAAAAAAAAAAATGATGAGTTAGCCACATGTCTCAGGGTCATTTCCCCGAAAACCTTGCATCCTAATTCATCTCGATGATTTTATTAGAAAATCTATGCTAAAACATGTCCGAAAGTGCATAACAGTTTTTCAAAGCCAAAGGCTCATGGATTTAGGCACTTTCAATACATAGGCCTTTTTAATGAATTTTAGCCAAGACAAAAACAAGACTTTTCCCACTGGCCTCATGTTAATAGGATCTGTAGATAAAAAGATGTGCTAATTTTGGTATGTCTAAATGTAGGCTCGGATTTCTTACATTGGGACATAGGGGTAAAATAGTCATTCTACCCATGTTATTTGATTCCCACAGAAGTGAGGCCATGATTTTTGAAGAGTACAGAGTCATATCTTTCCAAGCATATAAAGTTCATAATTTTACCCTCCACGGTTTAGAAACGGTGACCCGATTTGTGCGGGACTTTTATCAAAATTCTAACAGCTTTGCATTTTAACTCGTATAAACTTAAACAAACATCTTTTCGACCCACGACGTGCTATAAAAATCATAACTAAGTTACATTACGATATTATAAGTCTAAGAATTGTATAAAAACTTATGTATAAGCATTACATATTATTTCCCCGAGCCTAAGTCGTGTTATATTATTTTAGGACATTTATGATCTTTGCGGTTTTCCTCTTCGTGCACACTTCTCCGGTTTCTATTACTGCATCATCGTTGGTGAGTTCATAGCCCCACCTTTTACTTGTTTAACTGTTTACAAACTCCATGGGAGAGATACATGCTACTTACTTTTACTATGATCACAATTGCTTGAAAACTGTATTCTGAATTGAAAATGTCATTGCTTGCTGATACTATTATTGCCTAAGTGTTCCCATATCCTGAAAGTCCCTTTTATCATGAACCGTTAATTACATGCGTGTAAACGCGAATAGATATATTGGGAATGACATCCCCCATTTTGGACTGCCCTATGGGCTACCATATGCACTGTATTTGAGGTTGCTAGGTAAATTGGCTATTACCTATTTTCAAAGGGCATCTTTATATTCTTTTAGAATATATGAAAATGACCTTAAAGTTCGGTGTCATGAGCTTAGAGCAATAATGAGTACATTTGAATTATGGGCGTATAACAACGTAGCCCATTGTTTCTTAAACTGAATTATCTTGTGATCAACTGTTTATTTAATTAAACTCTATGAATTCACTCAACCTTTGTGTTGACTTTTTAGAATGTTTTATCTCAGGTCTCTATTAGCTGGCATGTGAAGGTGCACAGATAATTTTTGAAGACAACGCATCATTATCATTCGACAAAACTTTTAAACTCTTAGGTCTATTACTTATAAACTTGTTGGGACCTTTTAAACTCTGATGTTTTGTGTAAATCGAATGATAATTTATTTCAAAATGTCACATTTAGAGTCGTTTTATGTAACTTGTACTGTGAGCTATGAATTAATACCCCAATGACACTATCTTCCGCTACAATAATTTTGGGGGTGTTACAGAATGGTATCAGAGCTACAGTTATAGAGACCTAGGTTGCATTTTAGACCTAGACTACAACTAATTTTTACATTAAGACCCGCTTCACTCATTGTTGTCTTCACATTCCGGGCGCCATACTTACTCTTTAACATATCAATGTTCTCTCTATATATAGACTAGTTATATAGACGTTTGATTAATCTTGACCTCTTACGTTTGTTTTCTGAACTTCATGTCGAACCTTGTTTTCACCGATCATGTACCTACTCTTACGTTCTTGTGATCTATGAAACCTTTTCAAGACATTGTAGGTGATTACAATGGTCTCGTGTACTTCTTTGGCATTGTGAGCTGCACAATGGTCTTGTGTACTTCTTCGATGTTGTGAGCTGACAATGGTCTCGTGTACTTCTTTGGCATTGTGAGCTGCACAATGGTCTCGTTTACTTCTTTGACATTGTGAGTTGCGCAATGGTCTCGTTTGCTTCTTTGACATTGTGAATTGCACAATGGTCTCTCTTATTTCTCAGATATTGTAACTTATTACAATGGTCTCCAAACTATTTTATAACCTTGTATAATATATCATTTCGTATGATGACGAAACTCATTACAGTTTATCAATTTCTCTTGATTGTCTCATTCCCCGTGCCCTTATATTTTCTGAGCATTTTTGTTTATTTTCTGAAGCACCACTACTGATAATATTTAAAGACTATTTATATACACTTGAGTTGTTCACGATTATTTATACCTATTTACTGGAGCGTTACTTCTTACTTGTATAAAGGTTATTTTTTTAAATGTTTTATCCGATTCTTTACACTCAGTCTACAGAGCATCGTGTCAAACCCTAACTCTCCCAAGTATATATCTGTTTCACCAGATTACTAAACTATTAAATACATATTTATTCATTTTAATGATTCTTTAAAACTTTCCCATACGCTATGAGTGATATAGTGGTCTCATCTATTTCCCCAAAAATCGTCAGTGCTGCCATGATCTAAAAAAAAAAAAAAAAAAAATGACTTTACACAATAGTATTTTACATGAAACCCGTCATAGTATATCTATTTACCTTGTGAAATCGTTTCGTAAACACCTTTGTTATTATCATATAAACTATTCTATCACCACATTATAAACCAATTTACTACCCTCATGTAAATTACTCCACTACTACCTTATAAACTAATAACCTGATTCACTACTATTTTATAATCTGCTTGGACTAGTTCAGAATTAATTATCTTGTCATCCCTTTACAAATCATTTGGTCAATTACCTTGTAAAACTAGTTTACCACCACCTTATAAAACATTTTGTTATTTTCTTACAAATTACTCTACCCCTCTCTTATTAACTAAAAACGCTGATTTACTATTAGCTCGTGGACTATTTTGTTATTATTTTTATTGTTAGTTATTTTCTCATAAATCTTATAAACTGATTCATCATCTACAAAAGCTGAGGTGTTGGAGTTATTTGCGGTTGAGAAGCAACTCCTGAGCTCACATAGCGGACATGTAAACCTCCAACTTAGAACCGATTCTGTGTTGTCACTTAAAACTTTGTTTAACAAGTTCTTTTTTACAAAAGCTGAAGTACGACAACTTTCTCTGCATTCATCAAAATCTCTCCCGAAACCTTCATTGTTAAAGGTCCGTGATTCTAGCCCGGTATGGACTGTTTTAGAACTTCTAAAAATTTCCTTTATGCGCGTATTTACCTCATTCGCTTGTGTTACACACTCATACTACATACTTACAACGAAAATATTACAAGTATAACTAAGTTGTGTATTTCAAAATTCACCGAGCCTCGGTTAAATATAGGTTGGTCACTTATATTTAACCTTGGGACAATGGAACATAGTCTGACCACCTATGTTCAACTTAAAAATGAATTTCTCGATACTGAGAATAGTTATATTAGAACTATGTTCTGATTTGGCTTTCAAGAATCACAAAATTCTTGTGTGAGTATAAACAATTCATAGGTATTTGTACAATCGAGCACAACAACTAAGCAGATTTTTACTCTATCCTTATCACGTGTAGTCAACCTTACCCTATACTGTATTCCGAGACGACGAGAATCGAACTACATCGCTAGTTATTCTAGACTTTATTGCTTACGAGTAACCACATCTCCTCACTGACATCGCTTCGGTATTAACACAAACTGAATCACGAGGACGTGATTCCTTCTAACGGGTGGGTAATGTAACAACCGTGAAAACTCGGGTCATTATTTTACTATTTACATTTACCGAGAGAGTTTACCCGCGTACGTCAAAACACGTTCATTAGCTTGAACCCGACTCTAGACTACGTTTAGTATACATCAAGAATATTCATAAACACTCTCATAAAATTATTTTATAAGTTTTTACATTGATTTCATACTTGTCCAGTCATTTTTATGGTTTACGTCCATATTACTAGGAACCTGTGTCAACGAACGTGTCTACAACCTACATTCTTAGTTTAATATCTTTTAAACGTTTTGATATGCTCATGTTAAATTTAAAATACTAAAATTATTTAGTTTGTCAACTTAACATTTAAGTCACTCACAATCATAAACTTAGGACGTTTTATAATTTATAACCTTTAAGTTACCCAATAAACCCAAAAATCGCGTAAGTCATCACGTTTTTCAAAATTTTAACACCAACAATAGTGTACACATATTATTTAAGTTACTAAGAGCCTATATACTTGAAAATAAATTCATTTTACATTTTATAAAGTTACTTCATTTTATTTCACCTGGTACTCGCGTTTTTACGTTTTAAACCTCACCTTTCTTACACAACACCTTAATTTAATAAACAAAACATGTACATAATGTATTTTTACAAAATAAAACACATAAACCATCCCCCATTTACTTTAGAAACCGGCCATAGCTGCCCATCCCCCTCTTGGAACTCACAAAATTTATTTAACACTTTTACACTTTCATTTTTCCCAAAATCTTCATCATTTCACTTCACCTCAACACTCATTCTCTCCATCTTTTCTCTCTAGGTTTTTCACAAACTAAATATTCTCCTCTCCTCCTTTCTCAGCTCCTAGCCACGAAATCACCTTCAGCACTACCATAAAATCACCAAAATATTGCTTAAAGATCGGGTAAGTTATGTAACATAAGATCATGATTTTAGGCTAGATCGGGTTCGATCTTGAACATGCATGAACATATCTTTTTATAAAAGATGCCCACTTATATTTTTGGATAAAAATGATGTTAACATATGCATAAAAAGATTTCCATGATTTTTCTATACATTTTACACAAAAACATGCTTAATAATCAAAAGTAATCAGGTAATGAAGAGTCAAAATCTGTCCAAGATCATACCTGTTGAAAAACGACCACACCATTTTATTCTCACTGAGTTTTATGAAAAAATAAAAATACGGTGAGTTAGTCATATGTCTTAGGGTCATTTCTCCGAAAACCTTGCATCCTAATTCATCACGATGATTTTATTAGAAAATCTATACTTAAACATGTACGAAAATGCATAACAGTTTTGCAAAGCCAAAAGCTCATGGATTTAGGCACTTTCCATACCTGGTCATTTTGAATAAATTTTAGCCAAGAAAAAAACAAGACTTTTCCCACTGGCCTCATGTCTATAGGATCTATAGATAAAAAGACGTACTCATTTTCGTAAGTCTAAATACAGGCTGGGATTTCTTACATTGAGACACAGGGGTAAAATAGTCATTCTACCTTAGTTATGTAATTCCCACAGAAGTTAGGCCATGATTTTTTAAAAGTAAAGAGTCATACCTTTCCATGCATATAAAGTTCATAATTTTTCCCTCCACGGTTTAGAAATGGCGACCCGATTTGTGCGGGACTTTTATCGAAATTCTAACAGCTTTGTATTTTAACTCGTATAAACTTAAACAAACATCTTTTCGACCCACGACGTGCTATAAAAATCAAAACTAAGTTACATTACGATATTATAAGTCTAAGAACTCTATAAAAACTTATGTATAAGCATTACTTATTATTTCCCCGAGCCTAAGTCGTGTTATATTATTTTAGGTCATTTGTGATCTTTGCGATTTTCCTCGTCATGCACACTTCTCTGGTTTCTATTACTGCATCATCATTGGGGAGTTCATAGCCTCAACTTTTATTTGTTTAACTGTTTACAAACTCCGTAGGGGAGATACATGCTACTTACTTTTACTATGATCATAATTGCTTGAAAACTGTATTCTGAATTGAAAATGTTATTGCTTGCTGATACTATTATTGCCTAAGTGTTCCCATAGCCTGAAAGTCCCTTTTATCATGAACCGTTAATTACATGCATGTAAACGCGAATGCCGTGAATTGATCTATTGGGAATGACATCCCCCATTTTGGACTGCCTTGTGGGCTACCATATGCACTGTATTTGAGGTTGCTAGGTAAATTGGCTATTACATATTGTCGAAGGGAATCTTTATATTCTTTTAGAATATCTGAAAATGACGTTAAAGTTCGGTGTCATGAGCTTAGAGCAATAAGGAGTACATTTGAATTAAGGGCGTATAACAACGTAGCCCATTGTTTCTTAAACTGAATTATCTTGTGATCAACTGTTTATTTAATTAAACTCTATGAATTTACTCAACATTTGTGTTGACTTTTTAGCATGTTTTATCTCAGGTCTCTATTAGCTGGCATGTGAAGGCGCACAAATAATTTTTGAAGACAATGCATCATTATCATTCGATAAAAGTTTTAAACTCTTATGTCTATTACTTATAAACTTGTTGGGTCCTCTTAAAGTCTGATATTTTATGTAAATCGAATGATAATTTATTTCAAAACGTCTCATTTTGAGTCATTTTCTGTATCTTGTACTGTGAGCTATGAAGCAATACCCTAGTGACACTATCTTCCGCTGTGATAATTTTGGGGGTGTTATAGATATTTATCAGCCAAAATAAATATATAGCAGAAATCTTGAAGAAGTTTGGGTACACAGATGTCAAGATTGCAAGCACTCCTTTTGATAAAGAGAAGCCTTTGCTTAAAGATGTAGATGGTGATGATGTTGATGTTCACTTATACAGGTCAATGATTGGATCGTTGATGTATTTTACATCATCCAGGCCAGATATTTTGTTTGTTGTGTGTGCATGTGCCAGATTTCAAGTCATTCCTTAGGCTTTACATTTGCATGATGTGAAGAGGATTTTTTGGTATCTTAAAGGTCAACCTAAATTGGGCCTTTGGTATCCTAGAGAGTCTTCATTTGATTTAGTGGCTTATAGTGATAGTGACTATGCTGGTGCAAGTTTGGATAGGAAGTCAACAACAGGTGGTTGTCAATTCCTAGGAATAGTGTAAAAAGCAGACTGTGGTGGCTAATTCTACAACTGAGGCTGAATATGTGGCTGCTGCTAGTTGCTATGGACAGGTGCTCTGGATTCAGAATCAAATGCTGGACTATGGGTACAATTTTATGAACACCATGATATTCATTGAAAATAACAGTACAATTTGTATTATAAAAAATCATGTTCAACATTTTAAAACAAAACACATAGAGATTAGACATCATTTTATAAGAGATTGTCATGAGAAAAAGTTAATTCAAGTCGTTAAAATACATATAGATAACAATTGGCATGACTTACTTACAAAAGGTCTTGATGTTGGAAGGTTTCAGTACTTGGTTGCAAGTATTAGAATGCTTAATCTATAAAAAGATTTAATCTCTAAGTGTATTTATATAGTGTTGTAAAGGATTTGTACTGTTAATTGTTTCTACTGCTAGTATGTTAAGTTTGTACTATTAGTATAAAGTTTGTACTGTTAGTGCAAAAGTTGCACTGCCAAGTCAACATTGTTAGTCAAAATTGATAATGTTTTATTGAAAATGCCTTGCATTGTGTTTTCTTGATTTTCGACTAACATTTGCAGGAAGAGAAAGCAGTATGATTGGAGTTAATAATGTGGGAGAAGCTGGAGGATGGATTGCTGTCACACTTGATTCATGATAGAAGAGGATTTGGGGATTACTTGACAAAGGTTATACACCTGAGTTGGGAGGTTCCTTAAAATCTTATTCTTGAAATCATTTGATGCTTATCTGGTTGTATAATTGAACATGAATTGATGGCATAGTTAGTCAGATAGTAACTGCACTAACTCACTCTTTACCATTTTATACTTTCATTAGTATAATGAGTTAGTACAAGGACATCTGGTATTGAGAACAACGAGCAAAAGTGAATGTAACACATTTTTGTTAGAGGCAACACCTGCCACGAGCTGGAAACCCTGTCAAGAAAGCACTTTGAATGAGTTTATCTGATCACAGTCACCATATATGCTGAAAACATTGGTTCTCACACAACCAGAGGTCAAATGCAACCGAAAAAGATTAAGTGTCTTCCTTTACACTCAATCCCTTCAAAAGTTTGTGCGAATTATGGTTTTTAAACGAAAATTGAGTTTATACTACTAAGATTTTTTTCCCCAAAACTTAGTACTACTAGGCAAAACTTAGTACTGATAGCGTAAAACTTAGTACTGCTGGGTAGCTGTTGTACTGTTTGTTAATTAACCGTTTTTTTTAAATATAGCCGTTGGGGTAAATTTGTGTCAGTTACTTTGTTTACGGGTTTGTCTATCTTGGATAATTCACACTCTTTCTTTACTTACAAAATTTCTTTATTCTCAAGAAAAGATTTATTCAAGTCGATATATTCTCAAACCCTAAGTGATTTTTATAAATTCTCAATTGGCTTTACCATAACTCAATTAACTCATATACGATCATATCTCATCAATCTAATCAATCTTTTACTGATTATAATGGCGAATTTGGCTTTTGTTGATAAACACAACATGGTGGCTTTCTTGGAAAAACTAGACAGAAGCAATGATTTTCATCAGATAGTAGACTTTCTACACTCTAGCCATATAAGGTATGCTCTTACTATCAACCCTACGATCTATGTCTCTCAAATCAAACAGTTTTGGCAGACTGTCACTGCCAATACTCTTGAGAATGGAGAAAAAGAGTTAATTGCAACAGTTGATGGCAAGACAATTACTATTACTGAATCATCTGTTAGGAGGCATCTCCATCTAGCAGATGACAATGATATTAGTGTTTTCCTAACACTGAAATTTTTTTAAAACTTATCTAGAAAGGGGTACGAAACAACTTCACAAACACTGACTTTTCAAAAAGGATGTTTTGCCCCACAATGTAGATTCTTTATCCATACTATCCTTCATTATTTAAGTCCCAAGAAAACCCCATGGGAGCAATTCAGTAGCAATATTGCAACTGCTCTCATTTGCTTATCAACAAACAGGACTTAAAAATTTTTCAAAACTAATTTTTGAAAGTATGGTGAAAAATGTGGATACCAAGTATAATTTTTTAATGTATCCGAGGTTTACCCAAATAACTTTGAGGAAAAGTTTGCTTCTATCCCATAAAAATGTTTATCCAACTCCCTGCCTAACTCAAAAACTTTTTAGTAACATGAGCATGGCTTCTACGTGATTTAATGGGATAGTAGTTCCTCTTTTTGATACTATGTTACAGGTACAGGGTGAAGCATAAACAATCCCATTTGAGTCCCAACACACGCCCATCAGTGTTCCATCATCATCACACACCCTAATTATTTCACAAACATATAGGAGAAGGATCAAAAAGGAAACTGTGGTACCTCAGCTCAGTTCTCCTACCCATACCATTGTAGCAGATGAGGCTGTCTATGACAGTATAGGAAGAGCTACCACTACTGTCTCAAGCTTAGAAGCTGGGCAGGACAGGGGTAACATAAGTAAGACCCTACCTATGGCAACACCTAATGTATCTAGTCCTTATGGACTTGGTACAGGTGGTGGAATCCCAAGCAACATGGATACTATGGGTGGCTAAGATACTCATCCTTTGGTTGAGCCTGAGTCTATGCCTCATGATGCACCTCTCCCAGAAGGTAACACATTTGGAAGTGCTGAGGGCAGAGTTTCACTGGATGAATTGATGGATATTTTTACCACATTGTCAGCAAGAGTGACTGATCTGGAGAAAGACTTAAAGAAGACAAAGCAGCTATATGGAAATGTCTACACCAAATTAGTGCTGAAGGTGAAGAAGCTGCAGGGTAAGATCATGACACTCAAAGCCAAGAGGAGAACTAACATAGTGGAATATTCAAGTGCAGAAAGCTCAGACGACTCAGATGCTGATATGGGTGATGATTCTTCCAAACAGGGGAGGAATGTTGCTGAGCTTGTTTGAAACTTTGTTGCACACAAAAAATTATGCGAAATCAACTTTTTAGTGGTTAGAAGAAAATAAACAATGTAGTATGATCAATGAAACAGTTATAACTAAAATGATTCAATATCATTAAACAAATAATACGAGAGATTTGAATATCACAAGGGTTTACAACTTTGAATCTTAACAAAAAGTATATCTTACATGTTAACCTAGGACCTCATTTTATAGGCACAAAGAGTCCTTTACAAGATACATATTCGTATCTTCTTATCTTCTAAGATATATACTGAATCTATTCTATACTTATCACAAAACGCGTCTTCTTATCATCATAAGCAGTCTTCAGTTATACTAGTAGTACCAATATTTCCACTAGCAGTACTAAGTCAGTTAGTACTGTTAGTGTAAATCTTTTGCAGTTTTATCATTATACCTGGCAGTACAAATTGTTAATGAATAATTCCCAACAGCCTGTAAAGGTTTAGTAATACTAGATAAATCTAGCACAACTATTGTAGAAACTGTGTTGAGTTTATTAAAGTTTATGCGGAATCTAAATTTTATATTAAGAAGAATTCTTTGATGTAACAGTAAACACAAGAACACAATTTAACAAACAAACAAGCCTCAATATTATTAATGAATAATACGAATACTCAATAGTATTAGGGTTACAAAACCTTGAAGCTAATCAACTTTCTAATCTCACGTATATTAGTAAATTCGAATCGTATCTAACTTTATGCCCTAAGACCTCATTTTATAGACTAAGGAGTACTAGTCAGCTTACAATTCTAAGAAAAGTATATCCAATCATTTCAATACTTATCCTATACATAACTTGAAAAACATGACTTACTATAAACATAAACAACATTAACAATAAGTCTAACAGTCTTAACTTTAACTCTAATAGCATTAACTCCTTCAGCAGTTGTAACTCTGAACTAGCAGTTTTAACTTTGTTCTAGCAGCAATAACTACTTAGTATATTTCCTTGAAGTTCTTGAGCAGTTGTAACTTTGTTCCAGTAGTCTTAACTTTCCACTAGTAGTAGTAAAACACTTAGCATATTTTTCATTGATCATCATGAGCAGCCTTAAGTCCATAGAGTAGCAGTAACACAAACAAAATTAAGTAAGCTTTTAATCCCAACAATCCTCCCCTAAACTTGATATTTTCTTCCAAAATCATCCAGCTTCTTCATTCAAAGCTTCATATACACCAGAAGGATGTTTCCAAACACTTTACTTCTTCATTTTTTGATGTACAATAAACCAAATAAGATCCAAAGACATCTGACTGTCATATTCAACTTCCAGCTTATTCTCTAACATCTGATGAAGTGCAGACAAGGAAAGAGGATACTTTTTCTCCACTAACATGTAAATCTGAAGTCATCCTATTGCCAAGGTATGAACTCCACAAGAGTCATATAGCTTCCAAAACAATACATTATTTCCATACTGAGTTCTCCATACTTCATCTGCACAATGTGGTTCAAACATTATTTTCAAATCTCCCCATAAAACTCTGTCATAAGCATCAGTTGGCCTTTTTGATCCATACTTATCCTTAACCAATTTCCACAGAGTTTCTAAATCCTCTCTATCAAAACTTTTTAACATATGACCAAAGGTAAGACATATCTGGGATTTTCCATCAGCTCTTATTACCTCCCAATGTGTTTTTCTTCCTTCTTTGTGAATTTTCCAATCAACAATGCTAGGGGGCTTTGTAGCCAAAGGTTCAACATCTATAGGTATTTGCTCATCACCTGAAACAAGTACCATGAACTGTTTGAGATCAGTTGTATCCTTGTCTTCATCTACCTTCTACTTCTTTGTCTCCTCATGCTCCAGCTCTGGACCTGCTCTCTTTGAACTGCTTTCTTGCACCACCTCTGTCTCCATAACAATGAATGTGTTTACCCTTTTGAATACTTTATGAAACAATTCTTGGATCTTTTCAAAGCTCATATTCTTCAACTGACTAGGCTTCCATTTATCCATGTTCTTCAGATAAGTACACATTATGTTCCTTTGTGTCACAACTCGTAATTTCAGGTCCTTTTTCAAGCCTCAAAATTTTACTATTCATCTCAAGAATTTACTATTCACTGATCACTATTCATCATTTCACTATTCATCATTTTTGAAGTCGGTTTGAGACTTTGAGAAGTTTTCAAAATTTTTACTATTCATATGACACTATTCATTCTCGGAGGAAAATGACTATTCATGGTTATCGTTCATCCTTTCGTAAACTAGGTTTACGGGTATTGATGTGCCCGGTTCGGTGCAAGTTTTAAATTTATAAGGGGTGAATTACCGAATCAAATGACAACACATACGAGCAAGTATACTCGTCCGTTATAGCAAGATTTTGATGGTAAGTCGGGATCGTTCACAGGGATTTGTGTAGTGAATCGAATTGTAAGTTAAAAGCAACTTTCTCAAACAAGTAGTAATGATATTATGAAAATTCAAATGATTAAAAACTACACTTGCTTAGACTAGTGTACTACAATTGACTAATATGATTGTGATAACTTTGGATAACATGTTGGTTGTGATAATTAGTTTTGACACTAATCTATTGTTTCTACAAATTAAACCTTCGTCAAGATTTTGGTTTATAAAAACGAGCATTACGTTTAACCAATCAATTCAAGATCAATTCAAGGTTCATGAGTTGGTGTTCCTCAAACACAAAAACAATCTTTTGTTCTAGCAAACAAGCTTAGGAAATGATCAATACAAAAGGTAACCGATTATAGACAAAAGGTCACAATTGAAAGTAAACTATTAATCTCTCAACCTTTAAATTGGTTTACAATCAATCCGTTTTGATAGACAAAAGCATTTTCATTACAACCGCAATTAAGTTCCTTTGTTTAATCAAGAATAGTGGAAGACAACAATCATTCATAGACAAATGATTATAACTAGTGGAATAACAATAGTTCTTTCGACCCTTAAGATTACTAGCACTAGTTAAACTTGATTACCCAAATGTCACTATGAAACTTAATCACAATTGGTTCTTAGAATCGACTTGAAATTGAATTAAAACATGTTATCACAATCATATGCCAATCAATGAATAATACACATCATCTAAGCAAGTGCACAAAGGCACTAGCCGCTCATAGCAAACATAAATGTAAACTCAATACTTTGAACATTAGAAACCATGATTGAAAGTCTTACAATGATTGGAAATAAGATTACAAGTGAAAGACAATGATTCCACAAGCAATGAAAATGGTGTAATCGACTTTCTCCCTTCTCCTGGACTTATGGACGAATTTTCTTGAGTATTTTCTATGAATGGTTCTCTCCTATAGCAAGCAAGCTCTCTCCTAGCATCCCTACTCTCTTTAGATTGATTGGTATTATAAATACCCAACAAATGGTTCAATAAATTGCTCTAACCAAGGGTCTAAGTGCATAAATGCTTCTCTTGCTCTCCAAGTAGTATTGAATGGTTAGAATACTGAAAAGAAGGACCTAGAACCGGATTTATAAAGTCACAATCCTTAATAAAGAAGTTTTGGGTCAACACGACTTCCAACCGATCGGATAGAATGGTCTACCGATCGGTTGGTCTTCTCGGTAAATCCAATTCACTCCATCCGATTCGGTTTCGGGCGGAGACCGATCGGATGGCTACTGCTGGTGAACCTTTTTCTTGGACTTTTCCGTATGACTTGTTTCTCGGTCGTAGCTCTTGATTCTTTAATCTGTCTCTTCATCCTTAAGCTTATTAACTCGACTACTTGGACTTTAACTCATTGAAATACCTTACGGAGCAGAACTTGACACAAGATTCACATGCAATCTTAAATATTTCCTTTTTCCTCATTTTTGCATCTTTTCCATCCATTTTCCTGTCTTTGGCTACAAATGCTTTGCAAACACACTTTGGTACTATTTAGTAACAAAAGCATATAAATATAACCACAAAACATATATAAAACTACCAATAACGCTACTAAAAACATGTTAGATTTAGGCGTTATCAAATCCCCCACACTTGAACTTTGCTTGCCCTCAAGCAAATCTAGAAATAAAAACAATTATCCACATGGTATACACAAATGATTAGGAAAATGTGATGCAAATCTATCAAGCACGAGTACAAGCTAGATTCATCGTTTTAAGCTTTTAGGGTTGAATCCTCGAGATGTTTGACAATACCCAAATGATTTTCTTGCTTGATACACATTACTAAACACCTCACGAAAGGAAAATGAAATATAATTCACTCAAACACTCATTTGTATGATTGGTGGAGTATATAAGAGGAATGACACTCATTTGCTCAGTCATGATCTAAATATTACCATAGGCTTGTACAAGAAACAAAACTACACCGCAATGGTGTGAGCGCCAAGTATACATATCAAAGAGGGCTTTTATTTGGGTTTAAGGCTTAAGGGGTTATAAAAGACTAATGCGCCACTATCTCATGCAAAACATAATAGCTCGCTAACAACGAATTCTTGCATTACCAAATAACGGATGGTCACTAGATTGTACCTTGGTTCGCTAACGACGTTACTTGCATAACGGATGGTTGCCAAAATACGCCCTTGATCGCTAACAACGTTAGTCAATTCCTCAAGAAATCGGATGGTCACTACATGTCCATACACTTAATAATTTCACAAAGTCAAAAAGGGTAGGATAAGGCATGGAATATATTTATGAAATTGGTTGAAAATAAAAACAAAATAGTCAAAGTCTACGAACCAAATGTTACTAGCTATTTCAAACCACTATCATGCCATTTTGCGAAAAACTCCATACTTCCTTTATTCATACTTGATTCAATTCATGTCACCTTATAGTTGCAATGACTCTTCTTTTCTCAATTCATGTCACCTTATAGTTGCAATGACTCTTCTTTTCTCTTTTTTTTTTTTTTTTTTTTTTTTTTTTTTTTTTTTTTTTTTTTTTTTTAATATTGTCATCTTATAGTTGCGATGACCTTACTTGGATAACAACTTTCGGAGCTTGCGCTTTCTTTGAACTTTCATGATTTCCATCTAACATCCATCTTGCCAAATAGCTAGCAACCAACCAAGACTTGACTATGGATAAGGCTAGGCTAAAAAGGGTGTAAAATCTTTTTGAATTTTTCTGGATTGTATCAAAAGAAAAGATAGGCTCGGCGGGTGTAACTAGGGGTATCTAGCATTAAAGACAAATGCTAACAAATGGGTCCATATGAGTGGTTAACTAGGCAATGTAGCTAGCTAATATAGCAATATATGAAAATGGAAGGCCATTTGGGATAAATCCTAAGGTTGCCTCTTATCACGCATATACACTTATATCACAAATGAAATGTGATCTCACAACGGTCTCGTAATGATTTACAAGTACAAGTTCTAGAATAAATAAAATCACCGGCACACTCATAGCAAAAGATCTAAGCATAAAAGATGTATGCTATATATAGAACAGGCTCAAATCCTCACACTTTAGTGGAAAAGGGCTATAATCTGTGCTAGCTAATGTTATCGATCCCAGAATGGATTGCAATATTAATCGGGACACATCTCGAATTTTCAAAATTACAGATTTCACCAGTGGATAAATCCAGTTATTCTAGAATATGATCTTTAAAAATGACAAAAGACTAGATTACAAGGGCAAACAAAATTTAAAATTCAGCTCGAAACTACAATCTATTCTTATTTTCTTATTCACCCCCCCCCCCCCACACTTAAGTTAAGCATTGTCCTCAATGTGATAAACGACAAAGAATGAAATAGGGAAATAAGAGAATAAACCGTATTTTCTGCTCAAGAGGAGTCTTGATCCTAGCGTCCAAGCTTCGAAATCATTACCTGCAGTAATCTAAAAACAAAAGAGACACAAATACAAAATATTTCTTTGCTTTATTCAAAAGAGCAGTGATACACCCCCACACTTAAGTTCAACTAAGCAATTTAGAAAAAACTTTGGGGTTTAATCACTAGAAAATAAAAATGAAAATAAAAATAAAAAACACACGGGTTGCCTCCCGAGAAGCGCTTATTTTATTAACGAGTCATCAGCCGGACTCGAACTTCTCTTCTTCATGTTGGTCCAATTGTTGACTTCTTCTTTGGAAATTTTGGAACGTACAACACATTTCCAATCACTATTCCTTCTCCAGTTTCATCTATGTATTCCAACTTAACTTTCTCCCACGGTCTTGGAAGAACATCATAGATATAACCAGAATCTTCGGCCCACGGAGTGTTTTTCTTGAAATCGGCCGGGAAGGGTGACATAAAGGTTATAGCTTCATATTCGGATTCAGGCGGAATCTCTTGAATAGAAACTTCATTCATCTGCTCCTTGTCATAGTATAACTTAATTCGGTGCCCATTAACAATGAAACTTCCACCATGTTTGTCATGTAATTCAACATATCCCGATGGAAATCCATGTTTCACTGTATACGGTCCGAACCATTTCGGTTTCAGCTTGGGAGCTTTGAACTTATACTTCATGTTAAAAAGCAGAACTTTGTCTCCAGCTTTGAATTCTTTTCTGATTCTTAGCTTTCTGTCATGGTAAGCTTTTGTTCTTGCTTTGTAAAGTTTGGAGTTCTCATAAGCTTGTAGTCTAAGCTCATCGAGTTCATGCAACTGCAAAAATCTCTTTTCTCCAGCTACTTTGAGGTCTGGGTTACAGTTTCTTAATGCCCAGTAAGCGCGATGTTCGATTTTGAACGGCAAATGACAAGTTTTTCCATACAACAATCTTTATGGTGTTGTACCAATTGGTGTTTTGTAAGTCGTGCGAAATGCCCACAGAGCATCATCTAGTTTTCTCGACCAAATGGCGGGATTGTCTTTAACCGTTTTTTCGAGTATCCTTTCTAAGGCTCTGTTGGTATTTTCGACTTGACCACTGGTCTGTGGGTGATAAGCTGTAGCGAAACGATGATGAACTCCGTATCGCTTCATAATTTTCTCCATTTGTTTGTTACAGAAATGGGTTCCACAATCACTTATCAAAGCTTTAGGAATTCCATAACGAGCGAAAAGCTTTTTGAGAAAATTAACAACTACTCGTGCATCATTTGTGGGTAGAGCTTCCGCTTCAGCCCATTTGGAAACGTAATCAATAGCAACGAGAATGTATTCGAATTTGTGTGATTTAGGAAACGGTCCCATGAAATCAATTCCCCAAATATCGAATAATTCACAGACTTGAATGCTCTTTTGTGGCATTTCATCTCTCCGAGAAAGACTACCAGATTTTTGGCAAGCATCACAATTCTTAACAAGAGTATGGGCTTCTTTAAAAATAGTCGGCCAATAGAATCCAGCATCAAAAACTTTTTTAGCGGTGGTAGAAGGACCATAATGTCCCCCAGTTGGGCCATGATGACATTCATCGAGAATTCTTCTCGTTTCAGAACCATAAACACATCTTCAAATCATCCCATCGGGACACATTTTGAAAAGATAGGGTTCTTCCCAATAATAATGTTTAAGATCCGAAAAGAATTTACTTCGTTGGGCATGAGTTAATCCTTTCTTTAGAATTCCTCCAACGAGATAATTTGCATAATCGGCAAACCATGGAATTTCGTTCTCATCATCTGTAGCAACAGTCATGAGTGTTTCATCCGGAAAATAAATCGTCAATTTCATCTTCTTTTAACTCTTCCAGATTTGGATTTTCTAAACGAGATAGATGATCAGCGGCTAGATTTTCTGCTCCTTTCTTATCTTTGATTTCGATATCGAATTCTTGGAGTAGTAAAATCCATCGGATGAGACGCGGTTTGGCATCTTGCTTCGTAAACAGATATTTTAATGCTGAATGATCGGTGAACACGATTGTTTTCGAAAGTACAAGGCATGATCTGAATTTATCGAAAGCGAAAACAACGGCTAACAATTCTTTCTCTGTAACTGTGTAATTCTGTTGAGCATTGTTGAGTGTTTTGCTGGCAAAATATATAGGACGAAAATGTTTCTCTTCTCGTTGTCCTAATACTACTCCAACAGCAAAATCGCTTGCATCGCACATAAGCTCGAATGGTAGTGACCAATCAGGGGAAACCATAATGGGTGCACTAGTCAGTTGTGTTTTCAATGCTTCGAATGCTTTCATGCAGTCTGCATTAAAATCGAAAACAGAATCTTTTTAAAGAAGTTTCGTCATTGGACGAGATATTTTGGAAAAATCCTAAATGAAACGACGGTAAAAACCTGCATGTCCTAGGAAACTTCTAACGGCTTTAACGTTAGTTGGGGGTGGTAATTTGGTAATGACATCGATCTTTGCTTTGTCAACCTCCATTCCTGCGCTGGAAATTTTGTGTCCTAACACAATTCCTTCAGTTACCATGAAATGGCACTTCTCCCAATTGAGAACAAGATGTGCAGCTTTACATCTTTCAAGCATTTTATCGAGGTTAGAAAGGCAAACTTCGAATGAACTTCCGAAAACTGAAAAGTCATCCATGAAAACTTCCATAGACGTTTCAAGCATATCTTGGAATATAGCAATCATACATCTTTGAAAAGTCGCGGGAGCATTACATAATCCAAAAGGCATACGCCTGTAAGCGTAAGTTCCAAAGGGACATGTGAATGTAGTCTTTTCTTGATCAGCCGGATCAATAGGAATTTGAAAATATCCTGAAAAACCATCAAGAAAACAAAAGTATTTGTTTCCTGCTAATCTCTCAAGCATTTGATCCATGAAAGGCAAAGGAAAATGATCTTTTCTGGTGGCTTTGTTTAATTTTCTGTAATCAATACATACTCGCCATCCGGTGATAGTTCTAGTAGGAACTAATTCGTTTCGTTCGTTGGTCACAACAGTCATTCCTCCTTTTTTCGGAACACAGTGAACATGACTCACCCAAGGACTATCGTCGATGGGGTAAATGATACCGGCATCAAGAAGTTTGATGATTTCTTTTTTAAAAACTTCTTTCATGTTGGGGTTGAGTCGACGTTGTCTTTCTACAACTGGTTTGGCATCTTCTTCGAAATTGATTTTGTGCTTGCAAAAATCAGGACTGATTCCTGGGATGTCAGAAGTTTTCCACGCAAAAGCTTCTTTATGCTTTTTAAGAACTGAGATCAGACATTCTTTCTCATAATCATTGAGCAACGAAGATATGACTACTGGAAGGAGTGAATTGTCTTCCAAGTAAGCATACTCAAGATTTTCGGGAAGTGGTTTCAACTCAAGATCAGTCGGTGGTTCTTGAAGTGATGTTTTGATCCTCATTTGATCATTAAAACTGATTTCCTCAAAATCTTCTTCTATTATCTCTCCTTCTTCAACTTCTTCTTCTTCTTCATCAATCTTTACTTCCATAAAATCAGCGAATTCTTTATCAAAAGTTGTTTCACTAATCTTCTCTGAAATAGTCATGAATGGATCAGAATCTTCAAGTAATGCATCCAATTCTTCCTCAGTGACTTCATCGATTACATCAATGTTAAAGCAAGTGTCATCACTGGAATGTGGATATTGCATTGCTTTATCGATTAAAAAGGTGATTCTATCTTCTCCAACTCCAAGATTAAGTTCTTTTCCTTTTACTTTGATGATCGCATTAGCGGTGTTTAGAAAAGGTCTTCCTAAAATAAGGGGTACTCTACTATCTTCCTCCATTTCTAGAATCACAAAATCCACGGGAAAAATGAATTTACCTACTTGGACAAGCATATTCTCAGCAATACCAACAGGATATTGGTAAGTATATTAGCTAGTCGGATACTCATCCTTGTGGGTTTCAAGGTATTGATGGAAAGTTTCGTATACAGTGAATAGGGCATCAAATTGATACTAGCACCTAAGTCGGCTAAAGCATCGCATGTGATGTTGTTTCCTAATATGCATGGAATCAGAAAACTTCCGGGATCTCCGAGTTTTTGTGGAATTTTGTTTTGAACAATAGCTGAACATTCTTCATTGAGAAAGGTAGCGGATATTTGTTCCAACTTGTTCTTGTTGTTAAGAAGTTCTTTCAAAATTTTTCCGTAATTGGGCATTCCGGCTAAAACATCAATGAGAGGTACATTGAGTCTAACTTCTTTGATTATTTCAACAAACTTCTTATAACGCTCTTCCATTCTTTCTTTCTTAAGGCTCTGAGGATATGGAATTTTTGGAGTGTATGCCTTAACTGGTGGTTTGGGTTTGGGTTTGGGTGGTGTTTTTGGTGTATTTTCCTTCTTGGATACTTCATCTTCATCCTCACTATCGTAATTGATAGTTGTGGTGTTGTTTAGGTTGGGTGGTGGATCATAAGATAGGCCACTTCTTGTGAATACAGCATTGATATTGTCATTTCTTGTTGGTGGTGGACGATAAGTCTTATCATTCGATGACGATGATGGTTTTGGGTTGGTTTGGGTGTTACTAGGCAACGAACCTGATGGTCGGGAAGAAATTTGATCAGAGAGTCTACCGAATTTGTTTTCAAGATCTTGGATAGACGCTTGATGATTTTTCTGACCTTGCTCAACTTTGGTCTTGAGATTGAAAAATTGATTCTTGACGAACTCGTTGGTTGATTTTTGAGCTGTGACGAATTCTCTCATCATTTTTTCAAAATCTGTTTCTTCAGGTTTCTTGTCGGAATTTTGTGAAGTTTGGTTCTCTACTTTTGGTTGGGACTCATGGTTGTTATCCCTTTGTCGGTGATCTTGCCAACTAGCAGAGTTTCGTCCGTAATAATTTCCACGCTATCCTCCTCCTCGGTATACTCCTTGGATGTAATTAGCTTCTCCTTCTTTTGGTTGATCCATAGGTTAATCATCGCATTCTAATGATGGGTGATTACCTCCACAGTTGTTACAACCATCTCGCATTTCTTTCATCTCTCCTCTAAGATCTTTGTATTGCGAATCGATTTTGGAAACCAAGGTTTCCATTTTCTCCATGAGTTTAGATGAATCAGAACTTTCGGCAAAGGCAACGGTTTTTCTTAAGGGTTTTGTCTTGGCATCTTTTGACCAGTCGAGTTTGAGAAGAACTCGGTCTTCAAGCAATTGGTATGCCTGGTTAGGAGTCTTATAAAGAAATATTCCTCCAGCATCAAGAATTCCTTGAGATGTTTCATCAAGTCCATGGTAAAAGATTCCATGACAACTTCGAAGTAAATCCTTCATACGAAGCCAAGCTTCGACGAGTGATTCGTTAGGGTTTTGTGTGAAAGCACGAATTTCTCCCATGAGTCGATCAAACATTGCAGGTGGAAAGAATCGGCTTACAAAAGCTTGCCTCATCTCCTCCCAAGTAGTGATGATTCCTGGTGTTAATTCGTTATACCACACTTTTGCATCTCCAGCAAGTGATGACGGAAAAAGTTTGAGTTTAATGGCATCTACATTTGTATCACCGTATCGGAACATGCCACAAATTTCAATGAATTCGGCAACGTGTTTGTGAGGATCGGCCCTCGAACGGCCATCGAATTGACGGTCTTTGATCATAGAAAGATGGTGACCTTTCACGGTGAAATTGTCACCTAAGTTGACAGCAACAATAGCAGCTCTAGGAGTGGATGCTACGGCTCGGTTTGCTTCCCACATGGGTCTTTCGTCAGCCATGGGAAAAGGTTGATCAGTGAATGGGTTATAAACGACTTTGGCTTCAAAAAGGTTATCAAAAGCTGGGTTTGGTACTCTTGGCACACGATTGGCTAATGGAACAAAGGGTGTTCTTCTTCTTCTTCTAGATCTTGTTCGAATCAAACTTTCAGTATCGAAAAGTGGTGGAATTGGTTCTACTCCAGTTGATCGAGTGTTCATACAATTCCCCAGCGAATCGAGGCAATGTCTAAACAAACAAACAAAGAAGGAAAACAATTTGAAAAGATCAGAATCGTCCAACCGATCGGATAGAACAGTCTACCGATCGGATAGATCTCTCGGTAAATTTGGTTTGAAGGATCCGGTCGGATGGAAGTGTCCGCCGATCGGATGGTTCTCTCGGTAAATGAAAATTTTGGAAAAACCGATCGGATGGATGAACAACCGATCGGATGGGCAGCTCGGTAAGACTTTTTTTTTTTTTTTACGAAAACTAACTATGTGAGAATTGGACTAAAACTTACAGAAACACGATCAAAATCCCCGGCAGCAGCGCCAAAAACTTGATGTGCCCGGTTCGGTGCAAGTTTTAAATTTATAAGGGGTGAATTACCGAATCTAATGACAACACATACGAGCAAGTATACTCATCCGTTGTAGCAAGATTTTGATGGTAAGTCGGGATCGTTCGCAGGGATTTGTGTAGTGAATTGAATTGTAAGTTAAAAGCAACTTTCTCAAACAAGTAGTAATGATATTATGAAAATTCAAATGATTAAAAACTACACTTGCTTAGACTAGTGTACTACAATTGACTAATATGATTGTGATAACTTTGGATAACATGTTGGTTGTGATAATTAGTTTTGACACTAATCTATTGTTTCTACAAATTAAACCTTCGTCAAGATTTTGGTTTATAAAAACGAGCATTACGTTTAACCAATCAATTCAAGATCAATTCAAGGTTCATGAGTTGGTGTTCCTCAAACACAAAAACAATCTTTTGTTCTAGCAAACAAGCTTAGGAAATGATCAATACAAAAGGTAACCGATTATAGACAAAAGGGCACAATTGAAAGTAAACTATTAATCTCTCAACCTTTAAATTGGTTTACAATCAATCCGTTTTGATAGACAAAAGCATTTTTATTACAACCGCAATTAAGTTCCTTTGTTTAATCAAGAATAGTGGAAGACAACAATCATTCATAGACAAATGATTATAACTAGTAGGAA
The DNA here is from genome assembly GCA_021014915.2 of Artemisia tridentata subsp. tridentata. Lineage (NCBI taxonomy): Eukaryota > Viridiplantae > Streptophyta > Magnoliopsida > Asterales > Asteraceae > Artemisia > Artemisia tridentata. Next base: position 253,442,216 of record CP139504.1, read on the forward strand.
TAACAATAGTTCTTTCGACCCTTAAGATTACTAGCACTAGTTAAACTTGATTACCCAAATGTCACTATGAAACTTAATCACAATTGGTTCTTAGAATCGACTTGAAATTGAATTAAAACATGTTATCACAATCATATGCCAATCAATGAATAATACACATCATCTAAGCAAGTGCACAAAGGCACTAGCCGCTCATAGCAAACATAAATGTAAACTCAATACTTTGAACATTAGAAACCATGATTGAAAGTCTTACAATGATTGGAAATAAGATTACAAGTGAAAGAAATGATTCCACAAGCAATGAAAATGGTGTAATCGACTTTCTCCCTTCTCCTGGACTTATGGACGAATTTTCTTGAGTATTTTCTATGAATGGTTCTCTCCTCTAGCAAGCAAGCTCTCTCCTAGCATCCCTACTCTCTTTAGATTGATTGGTATTATAAATACCCAACAAATGGTTCAATAAATTGCTCTAACCAAGGGTCTAAGTGCATAAATGCTTCTCTTGCTCTCCAAGTAGTATTGAATGGTTAGAATACTGAAAAGAAGGACCTAGAACCGGATTTATAAAGTCACAATCCTTAATAAAGAAGTTTTGGGTCAACAGCGACTTCCAACCGATCGGATAGAATGGTCTACCGATCGGTTGGTCTTCTCGGTAAATCCAATTCACTCCATCCGATTCGGTTGCGGGCGGCGACCGATCGGATGGCTACTGCTGGTGAACCTTTTTCTTGGACTTTTCCGTATGACTTGTTTCTCGGTCGTAGCTCTTGATTCTTTAATCTTTCCCTTCATCCTTAAGCTTATTAACTCGACTACTTGGACTTTAACTCATTGAAATACCTTACGGAGCAGAAATTGACACAAGATTCACATGCAATCATAAATATTTCCTTTTTCCTCATTTTTGCATCTTTTCCATCCATTTTCCTGTCTTTGTCTTCAAATGCTTTGCATACACACTTTGGTACGGTTTAGTAACAAAAGCATATAAATATAACCACAAAACATATATAAAACTACCAATAATGCTACTAAAAACATGTTAGATTTAGGCGTTATCAGGTATTTAAATTCGCGTAACCAGTATGGTTTAGCTGCGTATTAATGCATCATCAGTTAAGGCACGTCTTATAGACTAGAGTAGTCTACATATCATCAGTAACATCATCATCATACTAGGTCATGCACGGGTTTGTGTAATTTTCGCTAACGTATGTTCAATTATTTAATAAACGTTATGTCAAAAGTATGCCCAAGCTACAATCATAAGGCTTCAGTGTCATGAAATTTAGTTGTCAATAACTCTATATATTTTATTCATTTAACAGTTGTGGTCCATAAATCATTTGACGTTCATTTAAGCCAGATCTTGTTTGGCAGTGGGTTGTAAACACACAGGTTGCAAGTCTTGTATGGGCGGGGCTTGGAACTGAGTGGATTTAAAATGCCTTTGCTGGGAAATCTTCATTTCAGCGCATTACATTTTTCACTAAACTCTATGAACTCACCAACCTCGTGTTGACACTTTTAGCATGTATTTTCAGGTATAAGCAATAGCACGCTACTGGAGGTTTTTGGCAGGGCATGGCATGGTCATAGAAGACTCTGATAAACATTTGGGGACCATTTTAACTGTTTAAAGGGCCTATTTCCGCACTACTTTTAACAATGAAAATTCAACACTTTTGTTAAACAATTTTATTCTAAATGTTTGAGGTGAAAACTGTTCTTTGTACTTGTGTTGTGATACCAATTGAGTTTCACCCCAGCGACATGTATGCTTCTACTGGACCCGATTCTGGGGGTGTGACAGTTTGTTGAGCTTTGGTGGGTGGTTTGTTTCTTTTTGCTTCTTCCCTATTTGCTGCAAAGAACTTTTTTCTCTATTCTAAGATTTCCATGAACAATTTGGCCTTTTCTTCCATGGATAATTCTTCTTGCTCCTCTTGCAACATTATTTGAGCTAATTCCTGATCAGCCTCACATTTTGCTTGCACATCATCCCATGTGTTTATAACTTCAATGCTGGCTTTTTCCTGAGCAGCTGCAAGTCTAGCTTCTTCATCATATTCTGCTTGCAGTAATCTAGCAGCTTCTTCATCAGCTAAGAGTTGTTCTTTCCTTGACAGATGTTCTACCATAGATTATTCAATCAAAATTCCTTTTCCTTTGCCCTGTGGTTGTGAAGATATTTTTGTTGTTGTTGCTGTTGTAGATTGAGTTGGCTCTTGAATTACCACCCGTTTCACTTTGGGTCCTATACTTTTCAATTCAGTAAGGACTTGAGCCAAAGTAACCTCATCAGCAATAATAGATGTTGTAGCAACACTAACTGTTTCTGCAGTACTAGGAGTACTAACTTCAACAACATTAATGACTTACTCAACTGTTTTAACAACTGTTTCAACAACATTTTCATCATTCTATGCATCTTCAACAACAAAAGTATTTCCTTTATCCATCATCTGAGTATCCTCCCCTGTACCCAAGCCAGTACTCATCCCCTGTTTGGAGGCATCCTCTCCTAACCTCTCCTCAGCAGAGGATTCTACCCTTGCAGTTGAACCAATCTTATACAATCTTTTAAGCTTGTGAGATTTTTACTTATTTCTCCCTTTTAGCTTCTTGACCCTCTTCCTCAACCTTGTGATTTCAGTTTGTTGAGAGGAAGTGGTCTTCTCCAATTCAGAAACCTTCTTTTGTAAGTTGGTACAAACTTCCAACAATTCCTGTAGTTTCATACTATCCTCATCACTTTAGAGTGTGTTACCTCTCCTGAGAGGTGAATCATTGGATTGATTAGGTACAGCCTCAAACCTAGTTTGAGCATCCATACCCACCATGGTCTCTTGGTGCCTGGGACCACAACCTGAACTAGTTCCTTGGGAACTTGATTCATTAAGTGTTGCCTTAGATCGGGTCTTACTGATGTTACTACTGGCCTGCTATGCATCTAAGCTAGCAGCAGTAGTGGCAGCCCTCACCAAAGTATCATCCCTCTCCTTATAGACAGCCTCATCTGCAAACATATGAGTAGATGCACTAGCCTGATGTAGCTCAGTGTTCTTTCTTGGCTTCCTAGGTTTGTAGGTCTTTTGAGGTTGAGAGGATGATGGTAAAATTGTGTGTTTGTGTTGGGTTTCAGTAGGGATTTCTGAACCTTCACTCTTGTTTTGTTGTTGGTTCTGCACCAGCATTGTTTGAAACAATGGTGTGACAGTACCTGAAAAACTTTTACCAATTCTTTTCATCTCACTGAAAATCTTTTTCGTGTGAGAAGGTGCATGATCAATTCACTTATGAGTTACCTTCTCAGAACATTGTTTATACATAAAAACTTGTAGAAACCTTGGATAGATATAAAATTTTCCTTGCAGATTATCCAAGTTCTTAAGCATACTATCAAAAATTAATTTTGAAAAGTTAAACTTTTGATCTGTAGCCAAGCATATTATAGCAGATGCCATATTGCTGCTAAACTCATTCCAACTAGTTGTTTTAGGGCTTAAACATTGTAACACAGTATGGATAAGAAACTTCCATTGATGGGAGAAAATTGCTTTTTAAAAAGTTAATTTATCCAATTGTTTCTCATACCCCATCAATGCAAGGTTTTAAAAAATAGTAGAGTTTAAAAGACACTCAACACCTTCCTCATCTGCTAGTCGAAGAGATCTCCTAACAGATGTCTCAGAGATGATAATCTTCATGCCATCTACAAGGGCATGTATCTGTACTTCCTCATTGATTGTTTTGACCTTAGCAATAGACAAAAACTGTTCAATGTAGGAAATATATATGGTAGGATTCACAGTTAATGCATACCTAATAGGGTGTGCATTCAAGAAATCAATAATTTCTGCAAATCCTTCGCTTTTAGTGGGTTTTTGTAAAAACGCGACCATGTTGTGAGTATCAGTAAAATTTAGGTTCGACATTTGTGGAGATTGGTGGGTTTCTGCAATTAGATGATAAATTTATGTTTAGAGAGTATTATGTGCGAATGAAATCGATTATGTGAATTATTGTTGAATTAAAACCCTTAATCGTATAATTTATGAAACAATTCGTCGAATAAAGCAGCAGTAGTAACCTCAGCAGCACTAAGTTATGCCTAACTGCACTAACTTATGCCTAGCAGCCTGAATACTGAGTTACCAACATTAACTCCAATTCCACACCAATCTAACACTTTTCTTTTGCTTTTCCTGCAAAATGTTAGTCTAAAAACCACGACAAACACAAGCAATAACAATATTCACAATGATTACACTATATATAACAAACAGCAAAAACTTAGCAGTATTAAGTATAACTAGTAGTGCTAATTACACTTAACAACAGAAACTCTTAATGACTTGAATAACAGTACTAATCTATATAAAACTCTACAAAACCATAAAGAGATCTCAAACTTTAAAGGTTTAACATTCCAATACTAGCAATCAAATATTGAAATCTACTTACATCAAAAGCTTTTGTAAGCAAATCTGCAACATTCTTGTCAGTATAGATTTTGACCATTTGAATCAATTTCTTTTAATTGCAATCTCTAATAAAATGATGTCTGATCTCTATATGCTTTGTTTTTGAATGAAAAACATGATGTTTAATTATGCACATAGTATTGTTATTGTCAATAAAAATATTGGTATGCATAAAATTGTACCCATAATCAAGTAGTTGATTCTGAATCCAAAGCACTTGTCCACAACAACTTGAAGCAGCCACATATTCAGCTTCTGTTGTGGAATTTGCAACCACAGTCAGTTTCTTGCACTTCCATGAGATCAATCTACACCCAAGAAATTGACAACCTCCTATTGTAGACTTCCTATCCAAGCTTGCTCCAGCATAATCACTATCAGTGTATGCCACCAAATCAAAAGGAGAATCTTTTGGATACCAAAGCCCAATTTTGGTTGACCTTTTAAGTACCTAAAAATCCTTTTCACAGCATGAAGATGTGAAACTTTTGGAGTGACTTGGTATCTAGCACATGCACACACTGCAAACATAATGTCAGGTCTTGAAGAAGTAAGGTACATCAATGAACCAATCATTGGCCTATACAAATGAATATCCACTTCTTCACCATCTTCATCTTTGAGCAGAGGCTTTCCAGTTTCCATTGGTGTACTAGCAGTCTTGACATCTGTATACCCAAACTTCTTTAAAATTTCAGCAGCATACTTATCTTGACTAATAAATATGCCATCCTTCTTCTGTTTCACTTGTAATCCTAAGAAGGATGTAAGTTCTCCTATAGAACTCATCTAAAATTTTTCATGCATCAACTTCTCAAATTCAATAGATAACTCCTTCTTTGTTGAACCAAAGATGATATCATCCACATATACTTGCACTAGCAAAATATCACCTTTGTGCCTTTTGATGAACAAAGTCTTGTCAAACTTTCCTCTGTGAAACCCATTGTCCAACAGGTATGTTGACAAGGTTTCATACCATGCTCTAGGAGCTTGATGTAGTCCATATAATGCTTTTTCAACCTTGTATACTCTATCAGGAAAGTCTGGATCTTCAAACCCTGGTGGTTGACAAACATACACCTCTTCTTCAATATTCACATAGAGAAAAACACTCTTGACATCCATCTGATACACCACAAAATCTTATAGGAAGCATAAGCTAAGAATAGCCTAATTGCTTCAATTCTTGCAACAGGGGCAAAGACTTCATCATAGTCAATCCCTTTTTCTTGTGCGTACCCTTGAGCTACCAATCTTGCTTTATTTCTTATCACAATTTCTCTTTCATCCATTTTGTTCCTGAAAATGCATTTAGTGCCAATAGACCTTTTTCAATTAGGCCAATCCACAAAAGTCGAAACTTCTTGTAACTTGAATTGTAAAAGCTCTTCCTGCATAGCCTCTACCCAGCTTGAATTACCTTTTTGGGTTATTCTTGTGATAAAAAGTAAGAAAACAAACAGTTTTGAAGGTCTTTATGACTGTTTCTTTGTTTAAGAGTTCTAACAAACAGCCCATGTTCCTTCAAATCCTTGGTCATCTTCTTTGTTTGTGTAGCTGAATGTACATCTCCAATAACTTGTTCAAGAGGATGATACTTATGAATTCTTGTAGTTGCGGCAACGGTTTTTAGTGATTCTTGCGGCTACGATTTCATTATTGAAAGAAATTTCTGAATATGAAGGCCAAAATATGCCAAAAATTACTGAGTTTTCCAGTTTACACGTTTTTGGACAGCAGCTATATTAGATTGTTAAAAACTCACTTTCTTGGTTCTAAACTTGATCATACAACCTCAAATCAACTCCACAAGTTCGCAAATCCTACCATACACCTTCTTAGGGTGTCATGGGGTCCTAAACATCACCAACCTAGGTGGGATTCAGAAATCATTAGTGAAACTTATAGATCTAGTGATTTAGAGAGTTTATGTTCAAAAGTGGTATGTAAAACATAAATACTTGCATGAATAACTAATATAACTTGAAAATACATGGATATATAAATCAAATGAAAGTAATAGATGATCAAAACATGTTCTTGAAAACTTACTTGATGATTGGATGAGTTTTGATAAGAAATGAGTAATAAACTTGAGGTTTGATCACAAATCCATAACTAGAAAGGTAAATGGAGTGTGATTATGACTTGATCTTGAAAAAGTGATGGATTTTGATGGTGTTCTTGAGGTTGGCCGATCCTAGGAGATAGAATGGAAGAGGTTTTGATCTTTTTAGCTAAATGGTGTTATGTGTTATGTGTTTGTGTTAGTGGAGATGTAAATAAATGCTTGGAAATTCATTTAATGCATGTACTTAGCAATCAAGTGAGGTTAGAAATAGGGGTGATTTAGGGGGGGCGGGGGGGCGGCACATGTGGTTAATGGGATGGGATTTGATGTTAATTAATGCTAATGTCTCCCATTTATTTAAGTTTAGCTAGTTTAGTGTATACATTGAGTGTTATCGGGTACCGAGTTAACTAGAAATAACTCGTGACGAGGTGAAATGAGATACGACGAAGTTGTAAAAATTGTAAAATCATGTTCCTTGCAAGAATCGGGTGTTAGAATGATTATCGGATTGAATTTTCGTAAACCGACGGAGTTATAAGCGTCAAACGAGAAAATTATAGTGATTGGTTTAAAAACACCGGGTAAAGTAATAATATAATCTCTATATTATTATAATTAGCTTGAAAATGTATTAGGATCAATGTCGGGAGTATTGGGTATAATGTTAGTAGAAATGACTGAGTGGTGACGTTAATTAAACAATTAAGCATACGTTAATGAAAATCACACAAACCCGTACATGAACTGATATGATAATGATGTTACTGATGATATGCAGACTACTCTAGTCTGTATGATGTGCCTTTACTGATGATGCATGAATACGCAGCTAAACCTAACTGGTTACGCGCATTTGAATACCCGTAAACCTGGTTTACAACATGATGAATGATGCCCATGAATAGTGATTTCCCCCCGGGAATGAATATTGTCATGTGAATAGTAAAATTTTTGACGACTTCTCAAAGTCTCAAACTGACTTCAAAAATGATGAATAGTGAAATGATGAATAGTGATTGGTGAATAGTGATTGATTAATAGTAACTCATGAATAGTAAATTGTCGAGGTTTAGAAAATGACCTGAAATTACAAGTTGTGACAGTCTTCCACCCTAAATTGAATTCAGTCCCTGAATTCAGTTGATGTTGGTCTCTGGAGTAGTCTCGGTGAAAAGATGTGGGTATTTGAGTCGCATCTGGTCTTCCCGTTCCCAAGTAAACTCAGGACCTCTGCGAGAATTCCAGCGAACTTTGACGATAGGAATTCGACTTTGCTTCTGTAATACCTGAAATTCAGATAACGCGTATAATTACCAAATTACCCCTGATAATATAAAACCTTATTAAACAACTTATAAAATTCCGAAATAATTCCAAAACTTCTGAAATCGAACTATATCTGAAACAAAATAATTTCTGGGGCAATGTTACATCATTTTAAATGTTCAAAGAAACTAATATACATATTTATTTAGTAAATTCCGAAATTATATAAAATTAACTAAATATAATGTTAATTCTTTTAATTAGACAATATGTAAAATAAAATAAGGAAATGTTGAACAAAACCAACCCAAATATATTCTTGATCCTAATCCTGAAATTTCTGAGTTTCTGCCCCCCCTAGTCAGCTCCTTAAGTATAAACATATATCCTTTATTCTTTTCTCCTAAAAACCTAAACCGCATAAGCTATCCATAACCCTAGCGATCAAAATAATTCGACCAAATCAATCACACGAATTCTGGACTTGAGCAAGGATTTTTCTGGGGTTCTTGGAGGTGCAAGGAAGCTAGGAAAAATAAGGGTTGCTGCGTTTTGTCATTGGTTCGTTCTTGTTCTTTAATTCTTGTCGAATTGCTCCAAAACAAGGTAATAACTCATATAAATTACATGTTATATAGCAATTTTCCTGTGATCTTTACATGTTATATAACTCATATAAATTATATGAATCGAATCATGCATGCTACTTTATGCGTATGAAAATATAATGGTCATAAAACACGTAAATCACAAAAATATGTAATCCGAATTTCTGGACATGATAGCTATTTTATTTAGACCTCATATGATGTATTAGACCTGGGAAAAATGATAGATCGAATTATAGTAGCCTAAATCATGTCGTGTTAATTTTGATGTCTAAAACGTACGTAAATATGCAATATATGTTAAACGATTTTTATGGGCATGTTCATTATTTTTCGTGGGTTCCTTATAAGTCATATGATCTGGGAAAAATATGAGTTTGATTTTTATAAGCTTAAATTAAGTGTGGTGAATTATTGTTAAAACCGGATTTTAGGAAAATAAAGAAATAAAATAAAATGAAAATCGTGGGTACTAGGGTTTGATTTCTTGGGCATGAATCTGATCATTAATGTTGTTTTAAGGATGAATTAATGATGGTTCAATGATTGGTGAATAGTAGGGTTTGAAATTGTTTATAAAAAGTCTAGCCGATTTCAAGTAAAAAGTATAAGGACCTGTTTTGCCAACTTTGAAACTTCTGGGATATTTTTGTAAGATCATATACATCTGTAAGAATGTGGGAAAAATATAACTTTGGGGTCCTAAGCGTAAATATTGCATTATAATGAATTAAAGGGATATTAGGGTTTCGAATTGGAATTAATTAAAAATGAGGGACCAAAAGTGTAAATCTGAAATTTTGAAGTTGTTTTGAGTTAATACTGATATAAAAAGGTTTTTGTGTAATTTTGAGGATTTATGGGCTAATTATGTAATTGTTATGAATTATGACTTAATATATATGTTTTGTAAACTTAAAGGGCTAAATATGTAAATTCTGAATTCTGAGGGGTCTAATATGTAATGTACTAAATTCTGATGGTATATTATGTAATTATGAAATATAATATGCTTGGTTGGTAAATATGGATATTGTAGGGTTTAATTTGTAAAATATGTAATTATAAGGTTGGTTTTGTAAATTATATAACTAAAGGGGTGTAATCTGTAAGTTGTGAAGCTGAAGGGAATAAAGTGTAATTCTGAATAAAATGAGGGTATAATTCTGTAACTTGAAGTATTTTCACAAATGACCATTGAATTAATGAAGTTACATTTAAAACCCTAAACTTTGTATAATTGTCACAGTTAACCCTAAACTTCTGTAACTTGATAAAATGTACTGTATTCCGTAATAATCTCTGAATAAGGGTTAAACCTAATCTGAAATGATAATATATGATAAATCTGGAAACCTGCTAATTATGGGAACTTACTAAATCTGGAAAGTTACTAAAAATAGAGAGTACATAAAATGAACAGATAAATTAAAAGGAATAATCTGAATAAGAAACTTCATTAATTTTGTCTTCCTCTTCCTTAGGTGTGAAGAAGGAGAAGTCTTGAACTTCTTTCTGTGGTTGTCTGTTTATCTCCTGTGCTAATAAGGTACAGATATTCTGCCCTATTTCAGTAAGGGTGTTTCTTTCCCTTTTCTCTCAGTATTTCATTTTCCTTATTAGGATTCCCTATACCATTGCTATGTTCCCCTCTGTTTGTGAATCTCTGTTGTGATCAGTTTATCTTGAATCTTTGTTTGAACCTCTGCTATGATTCTTGTATTCTGAACCTTTTTCCTGAACTCTGATTGATCTCTTGTTCTGAACCCTGAATTTGTGAATCTTGATTGAATCTGATCTGTGAACCTTGTTCTGAACCTTAACCTGATATATCTGTTGTAAACTTTGATTTGATTTTTGTATAAACCTTAACTTGTTAAATCCTTATCTGAACCTAATTGATTTTGAACCTTTATTAAACTACATATGAAACTGTTTAAGAAAAGCTATTTTAAAAAAAGAAGCGATACCACTTGAAATGGAAGTTACTAAACGTTTTGGAAGACCATTTTTATGAAAACTATTTTGTAAGATCATTTAAATGAAAACCATTATTAAAGGGTTGATTTAAATGAACTTTTGACAGGAACTTCTGAAATGGATTATTGCTATAAACTTGTAATTATTAACCTTTGATATACTCTTTGGACTATTGGAAATAAACCTGTTAATCTGAACTTAAGCTTTGATATTAAACTTAATCTGATAAACTCTGATTTAAACCTTATTATCTTAATCTGAATTGTTGACATGACCCTTCTGCCATGAATCCTTAGATGTGACTCTGTTTATTATATGACATCTGACCTTGACCACAGTCTGATATCCGAGCCAATCACTAGGCATGAGGGTTTCATGTCCATGTCATTGATGCACCGATGGCATGACTCTAGGGCAGGAGAGTGATGACCTGTCCCATCCCTGATTTATTTTATCTGGTGTGTTAAGGAGTTTCTGGCCACAGGGGGCGCATGGATGCATCCTAGTTCTGACTCTGTTATCTGTTATCTGTTATCTGTTTATGTTATATGTTTATTATTATATCTGGTGACTGATGGTGTGTGCGATACACGTCTTTCACATATATCTGGGAGCTGATCACTCCGATTTGATACATGAGGTCACCCCTCATATTATCTGTTACTTGAGAGGCATCCCCTCTGGATTATTATATGATTACTCTGTTATGATATTATCTGTTATCTCTGGGCTCGTGATGGATTTTTGTATTTCCCTAAACCTGGTTTGTACATTATCCCTTTCTCATTTCTTTTCTTTCACCCTTATTCCTTTCCTATTCTTTCACTTTAATTATGTATCTGTATAATCTGTATTTTCTGATTTGTTTCTGTATTGTTACCTGTTATCATTTCTGTCATCTATATATCTGTTCACTGAGCTTTTGAAGCTCAGCCGCATTTCTTTTCCTGCGGCAGGTTTTAGTAGGAAGCTGGAATGAGTGAAGAGTTACTCTGACTTAGAAGCTTGGTAGCTATTTGGATTAGATTTGGATGGAAGATATTATGTTTTAGAATTAGTTTGATAGTTCGTTGTACCTTGTAGATTCAGTATTTCATTAAACCTTGGATTTTGTATTACTGTAGATGATACTCTGTTTCGATCTGATATGAATCATTGTTGTGTATCTTTACCCTTGTCGGGTTGTTGGTGTTACAATTTATGGTATCAGAGATCACAGGCTGGACTCGTAATACATTTACCCTTGACCTGTATGAAGTCTGGACCACTATAGTTTACTGTAGGCGCTCGTAGATAACCTTTGAGAATTTTGCTTTGGATTCCCTATAGGAACTAATTCTGACCGGTGAGGAATGGTAGACTATATAGTAAATTTGCTTAAGTATCCTTGCTTCCCCTTCGCAATTACTCTGTTATCGTGACTTGTTTTTGGTTTAAGCCTGTTAAAATCACATTTGGAAATTTAGAGCTTATGCCTTGCACCACCTAAGAAGTGCAACCCAAATAAAATCTGAAGCATTGGAAATTGCGTAGAAATTATCTGACATTATTTGATCCCTTGCCTTCAGATCTCCACTCCGACCTCTGAACCTTCTGTAAATCATTCTGATGCCTCTTTGGGCAATCTGAGAATTCCCATGACGATAATACACTTGATACATTCTGTTAGTTATTTCTCGTTTCTAATAATCATCTATAAATCTTCTGACACTATTTGATTTCTACTTAACCATCTCTGTTCCCATGAGAAGCCTTGTGGTGTTTTAACCAAGAATACACGGATGTTTTCCCTCTCATTTTGAACGGTAAAATCTGCTTTGTTATTCCGTCTCTCTTTGGTAGTAACCTTGATTTTATTCTTAATTGAATGATCATTTAAGATATTGACGACTATCTTCCTATGTCTCACCTTTGGTGTTTGAAACAATTTTGGAACCCCTGACATGATTACCGATTGTTAAACTTTTGCTGCCACTACCTGATTTTGACCTTCATTCCTGATCTGTTGGATAAACAGTCTGATATCTTTCCGACCATCCCGAAGACCAATTAACCTTAATGTGTTTGACACATTCTATAAATTCATGACCCATGCTGGATATAAATGTATCCTCTGATACTATTCTGTCCTGAATGATGAATCTTATTTGCTCCCTTGAATGATGAATCTTAATTGCAAATCAGTTTTCCTTTGGAAGGATTTGATGCAAATACCGTCTCTGTATGGAATTGTTAACTGAGCATATGATGCTGATATCCGATATCTTATAAGTCTCACTTCTGCAATTATACGATGTTCGTATTACCGATGATGTACACCCTACCTGTCACTTATGCTAAAAAGCTAAACCAAAAACTCCAACACCTTGAACTGTTCGCGTACCTATCCCCACACTATACTGAACCATGTACTTGACTCTGACATATGAACTATCCGTCTGGTTAAGTGACCATATACGTTCTGCGAATCTGTTTACTATTGATATACTTGATTTTGGAGATCTTTTGATTATTGATTGGCTGACCCTTCGTAAAAGCTATCATAGGCTACCGCATCTGAAATATAACAATCTGCTCCACCCTATTTTGTTATAGTAACCTTGAACCGCTTAAATCTGTTAAGCTTATCACTGTTATGGAAATATTTACCCTGATCTCATTTGATTGTCAAATTCTCCTGACACCTATTAGTATCCACCCCTAGAAAGTTTTGTTGTACAAATTTTCTGGCATTTTCTGATGAAACTTCTGAGTTTTCCTCCCGTTTGAGAAGTAGAATTGATTCTGAACCGATCTCGGTTGACGACCCATGATGCTATAGAAGTTGAGAGATTTAAGAACTGATGAGATATGATTTTGTTTCACCTCAGTGTTCCCTTTAAATACCTAACCGTAATCTCAACCGTAATCACTTTTCATTTCCGAGTATAAATGAATTAAATCATTCTATCCTTGTGAACTCTGTATCAGAAAACCTCATTTAATGTTTGAAGGACTGAAGAAGCAACCACAAGAACTCCTGAGAAGGGAGATGACTAACTGAGAGAAGCTTCCGAAAGTATTTCAGTTTATTCGTAAAGATTAGTGATGTGAATTAGATATGAAGTTATCCCTGAAAAGATTCATGAAAAATGTTTTCGTACTCATCGTGACCATTATGAGTCTTAAATAATGCCAATAGTATTGGCTAATAAGAATCATGTTTTCACGAGTATCTGGACAACTGTCATAGTATGACAGCATGTTTGTGCCCTGAGACGAATGAGGGAACATGTAGACCATCTTCATATTAAATGGAATGACCTTTGTTCTGGAAGAGTAGATATGATTGGCGTTCAGAGATTGTAGCAGACACCACTACCAAGCATCCGATGACGACAGCAATCTGAGTTGGCGAATTCCGAACTGTGCTAGTAGACCTGTCCAAGACTCGCAGTCTTGCTTCTCTATTCATTTTAGTTGTACTAAGATGAATTGAGAGTAGAAGCAGACTTGAGAATAGAAACTGAGATCATGACCTTGAATAGAAGAAAATTCTGAAGCGAAAAATTCTGTGACGGGTGAAGCTATGGATGATGTAATTCACTTCCGCTCGACCTATTTAAAAATCTGTTACCTGAGGATAAATCCTTTGAATGATTTAAGTTCTTTATCAGTAATTCCGCTCTGTGTTCATTCTGCGTATGTCGGATGATGGTTTTGTTATCTGAAATTTGACGAATGATGGATGATCTGATGTACCAAATTCTGATAGACATTCTGGAACTTCCGTTAACTCTTTCGAGTAGTTTGTTCTCCTCTTAGTTATGGCATTTGATTCTGATGACCTCTGAGACCGTAAGAAGGCTAGGTGGAATAGGATAAGTTTGTTCTGTTCACGACTTGAGATAAAGTATGACCATCATGAGGGCATATTTATATGATGCCAGTATTATGACGTCTGGCCAACGTGATAATACTTACATCATATAACGTGCACTTGTTGTGGGCATAGGATATTTCGAGAAGTGCCTTAGAAGTTTTAGAAATTCTGATAACTGTTTGAGATCGTCTGTGTTAGTGAGACTTTAAGTTCATTCTACCTATACGCGTAATCTGCTTTCACCGTTATGCGAATTGATACGTCTGGATTCCCGTCACGCGTTTTGCTGACCTCTGTACATCTGATACTAATTTTAGCTTCTGTTATAGAACTTCCTGCCATTGATGTCATCGATAATCTATTTTCTGTATGTTCAAATCTGATCTGTCTAATCAAATTCTGTGAACCGTATATCCGTCAAAATCCTGTGAAATTCTTACGTCTCTTCCGAGGAAATCTGATTATCATCTATTAGGTCTGTTATGTCTTTGTTTTGTTTCCGTTCTCTTTTCGTTCTGCTTTCTGCAAATTTCGAGGACGAAATTTTTTTTGTTAGTGGGGAAGAAGTTGTAATACCTGAAATTCAGATAACCCGTAAAATGACCAAATTACCCCTGATAACATAAAACCTAATTAAATAACTTATAAAATTCTGAAACAATTCCAAAACTTCTGAAATCGAACTATATCTGAAACAAACAAATTTCTGGGACAATGTTACATCATTTTAAATGTTCAAAGAAATTAATATACATATTTATTTAGTAAATTCCGAAATTATATAAAATTAACTAAATATAATGTTAATTCTTTTAATTAGACAATATGTAAAATAAAATAAGGAAATGTTGAACAAAATCAACCCAAATATATTCTTGATCCTAATCCCAAAATTTCTGAGTTTCTGCCCCCCCTAGTCGGTTCCTTAAGTATAAACATATATCCTTTATTCTTTTCTCCTAAAAACCTAAATCGCAAAAGCTAGACAAAACCCTAGCGATCAAAATAATTCGACCAAATCAATCACACAAATTCTGGACTTGAGCAAGGATTTTTCTGGGGTTCTTGGAGGTGCATGGAAGCTAGGAAAAATAAGGGTTGCTGCGTTTTGTCATTGGTTCGTTCTTGTTCTTTAATTCTTGTCGAATTGCTCCAAAACAAGGTAATAATCCATACGACTTAATCACACGTTTTAAAATTAACATAGCAATTTTCCTATGATCTTTACATGTTATATAACTCATATAAATTATATGAATCGAATCATGCATGCTAATTTATGCGCATGAAAATATAATGGTCATAAAACACGTAAATCACAAAAATATGTACTCCGAATTTATGGACATGATAGCTATTTTA
Organism: Artemisia tridentata subsp. tridentata; assembly: GCA_021014915.2. Lineage (NCBI taxonomy): Eukaryota > Viridiplantae > Streptophyta > Magnoliopsida > Asterales > Asteraceae > Artemisia > Artemisia tridentata. The sequence continues at coordinate 253,457,867 of CP139504.1, forward strand.
TTTAGACCTCATATGATGTATTAGACCTGGGAAAAATGGTATATTGAATTATAGTAGCCTAAATCATGTCGTGTTAATTTTGATATCTAAAATGTACGTAAATATGCAATATATGTTAACCGATTTTTCTGGGCATGTTCATTATTTTTCGTGGGTTCCTTATAAGTCATATAATCTGGGAAAAATATGAGTTTGATTTTTAGAAGCTTAAATTAAGTGTGGTGAATTATTGTTAAAACCGGATTTTAGGAAAATAAAGAAATAAAATAAAATGAAAATCATGGGTACTAGGGTTTGATTTCTTGGGCATGAATCTGATCATTAATGTTGTTTTAAGGATGAATTAATGATGGTTTAATGATTGGTGAATAGTAGGGTTTGAAATTGTTTATAAAAAGTCTAGCCGATTTCAAGTAAAAAGTATAAGGACCTGTTTTGCCAACTTTGAAACTTCTGGAATATTTTTGTAAGATCATATACATCTGTAAGAATGTGGGAAAAATATAACTTTGGGGTCCTAAGTGCAAATATTGCATTATAATGAATTAAAGGGATATTAGGGTTTCGAATTGGAATTAATTAAAAATGAGGGACCAAAAGTGTAAATCTGAAATTCTGAAGTTGTTTTGAGTTAATACTGATATAAAAAGGTTGTTGTGTAATTTTGAGGATATATGGGCTAATTATGTAATTGTTATGAATTATGACTTAATATATATGTTTTGTAAACTTAAAGGGCTAAATATGTAAATTCTGAATTCTGAGGGGTCTAATATGTAATGTACTAAATTCTGATGGTATATTCTTTAATTATGAAATATAATATGCTTGGTTGGTAAATATGGTTATTGTAGGGTTTAATTTGTAAAATATGTAATTATAAGGTTGGTTTTGTAAATTATATAACTAAAGGGGTGTAATCTGTAAGTTGTGAAGCTTAAGGGAATAAAATGTAATTCTGAATAAAATGAGGGTATAATTCTGTAACTTGAAGTATTTTCACATATGACCATTGAATTAATGAAGTTACATTTAAAACCCTAAACTTTGTATAATTGTCATAGTTAACTCTAAACTTCTGTAACTTGATAAAATGTACTGTATTCCATAATAATCTCTGAATAAGGGTTAAACCTAATCTGAAATGATAATATCTGATAAATCTGGAAACCTGCTAATTATGGGAACTTACTAAATCTGGAAAGTTACTAAAAATAGAAAGTACATAAAATGAAGAGATAAATTAAAAGGAATAATCTGAATAAGAAACTTTAGTAATTCTGTCTTCCTCTTCCTTAGGTGTGAAGAAGGAGAAGTCTTGAACTTCTTTCTGTGGTTGTCTGTTTATCTGCTGTGCTAATAAGGTACAGATATTCTGCCCTATTTCAGTAAGGGTGTTTCTTTCCCTTTTCTCTCAGTATTTCATTTTCCTTATTAGGATTCCCTATACCATTGCTATGTTCCCCTCTGTTTGTGAATCTCTGTTGTGATCTGTTTATCTTGAATCTTTGTTTGAACCTCTGCTATGATTCTTGTATTCTGAACCTTTTTCCTGAACTCTGATTGATCTCTTGTTCTGAACCCTGAATTTGTGAATCTTGATTGAATCTGATCTGTGAACCTTGTTCTGAACCTTAACCTGATATATCTGTTGTAAACTTTGATTTGATTTTTGTATAAACCTTAACTTGTTAAATCCTTATCTGAACCTAATTGATTTTGAACCTTTATTAAACTACATATGAAACTGTTTAAGAAAAGCTATTTTAAAAAAAGAAGCGATACCACTTGAAATGGAAGTTACTAAACGTTTTGGAAGACCATTTTTATGAAAACTATTTTGTAAGATCATTTAAATGAAAACCATTATTAAAGGATTGATTTAAATGAACTTTTGACAGGAACTTCTGAAATGGATTATTGCTATAAACTTGTAATTATTAACCTTTGATATACTCTTTGGACTATTGGAAATAAACCTTTTAATCTGAACTTAAGCTTTGATATTAAACTTAATCTGATAAACTCTGATTTAAACCTTATTATCTTAATCTGAATTGTTGACATGACCCTTCTGCCATGAACCCTTAGATGTGACTCTGTTTATTATATGACATCTGACCTTGACCACAGTCTGATATCCGAGCCAATCACTAGGTATGAGGGTTTCATGTCCATGTCATTGATGCACCGATGGCATGACTCTAGGGCAGGAGAGTGATGACCTGTCCCGTCCCTGATTTATTTTATCTGGTGTGTTAAGGAGTTTCTGGCCACAGGGGGCGCATGGATGCATCCTAGTTCTGACTCTGTTATCTGTTATCTGTTATCTGTTTATGTTATATGTTTATTATTATATCTGGTGACTGATGGTGTGTGCGATACACGTCTTTCACATATATCTGGGAGCTGATCACTCCGATTTGATACATGAGGTCACCCCTCATATTATCTGTTACTTGAGAGGCATCCCCTCTGGATTATTATATGATTACTCTGTTATGATATTATCTATTATCTCTGGGCTCGTGATGGATTTCTGTATTTCCCTAAACCTGGTTTGTACATTATCCCTTTCTCATTTCTTTTCTTTCACCCTTATTCCTTTCCTATTCTTTCACTTTAATTATGTATCTGTATAATCTGTATTTTCTGATTTGTTTCTGTATTGTTACCTGTTATCGTTTCTGTCATCTATATATCTGTTCACTGAGCTTTTGAAGCTCAGCCGCATTTCTTTTCCTGCGGCAGGTTTTAGTAGGAAGCTGGGAATGAGTGAAGAGTGTACCTCTCGACTTAGAAGGCTTGGTAGCTATTCTGGATTAGATTTGGATGGAAGATATTATGTTTTAGAATTAGTTTTGATAGTTTTCGTTGTAACCTTGTAGATTCAGTATTTCATTTGTAAACCTTTGAGATTTTTGTATTACTGTAGATGTATACTATGTTTTGATCTGATCTGAATCCATTGTTGTGATATCTTTACCCTTGCCGGGTTGGGGTGTTACAGCTTCACCGTTTGACCTCTTGGTCCATAATTTCTGCTTGTTCTTCCACAAAGTTAAGCTTATCGTCGATCTGAATTTCTTCCAAGGGAATGAAATGAAATATGCTAAGAGTGATTCGTTTGGAAGGCACTTCCTGAGGTTTGAAATATGAAATGGGTAGTGTATGTTGCTAAGCTCTGACGGAAGCTCAAGTTTTTATGCCAGTCGGCCGATTCTAGCTAGAACCTTAAATGGTCCAATATAACTAGGGTTCGGTTTCCCGGGTTTCCAAAATTGTATCATGCCTTTCCAAGGCAAGGCTTTCAACATAGCTTGTTCTACAACTCGAATCCCAATGGTTTACTACTTAGGGATATCTAGTCCCCATGATTTTTTCATCCTAACTGACCTAACTTTTCTATTGTTCTCTTGTTACTTGTAACTGATTCTTGACTTGTACCATTTCCTTTGTTGTTTCACAATTGCGTTTTAGACCAGTGAACTTGACCTTCCAATTTCAGTCTGTCACTATGTAATTGGTACTTTGACCATAGGGTGCCTTAAAAGGTGCAGTCTAAGTGTTCGCGTGATAACTATTGTGGTAAGAGAACTCTATTAGTGGCAAATGTTTAGCCCAACCATTTCCAAAGTCAATCACACATGCTTTGAGCATGTCTTCCAATGTCTGAATCGTTCTCTCGCTCTGACCATCGGTCCAAGGATGATAGGCAGTACTCATGTCTAATTTGTTTCCAAATGGATCTTGTAATAACTGTCAAAAGTTTGTAGTAAAGCGACTATCCCGATCGGAACGATAGAAATTGGTGCACCATGCCTTGAGGCTATTTTCTTGACATAAAGTCTGATTAGTTGGTCCATAGAATAAGTTTCTCTGATTGGGATGAAATAGGCTGGTTTAGGGAGTTAATAAACGATTACCCAAGTAGCACTGAAACCTCCTGATGTTTTGGGTAGTTTGGTGACAAAGTCCATTGTAATGCGTTCCCACTTTCACTAGGGGATTTCTGGTTGTTGGAAATTTCCTGATGGTTTTTGGCATCCGGCTTTTACTTTAGCACCAGTAAGACACTTTCTAACATACGTAGCGATTTCTGCTTTCATATTCGGTCACCAATAAAGTCACTTGAGATCCTGGCACATCTTATCAGAACCTGGGTGAATGGATTACTTCGAATTGTGCAATCCGAGCATAATACTCCGTCTGACCTCTTTACTAAAACCATTTGCATCCTTTGGCATACTATGGGGTTTTTCATTTCGTCGGTTTTCCTCCTTGAGTGCCTCAACTTGAGCCTCGAGGATTCGTGATGGTAAAGGTTTTCCAGCTATAGTCTAGGTGGTATGATTGTCATTCTCAATGGTCCGAATCTCAAAGGCTTGAGTCTTTCCTTCCGGCTAAGGGCATCTGCCACAACATTAGCTTTCTTAATTGCCCATTGGTCTAAAGATGGTAGAGCGTGAGTATATCTGATTGGAAAAAAAATATCTTAAGGGGATTGTCAGAAGTTAGAGGTGCATAGTCTGTCCTTTATCAGGAGCCTTTGAAATTTGTACAACGTGTCTCGTGACTACTCCTACAACGGTAGGTTTGTCGAAAATGGGTTATCGAAGAACAAAGCTACGGTAACGGTTTCTGATTCCTTGTGTCTTGCTATAACTGATGTCAAGATGTGAGCCTCTCTTCACCTAAGATGCTTGGTCTTTATTGCCAAAATTAGTGCTGTTTAATAGTTTTTCCTTAGATCTCCTTTGTCAAAAATTTCCCATGCTATTGTTTGTCAATCACAAGATCCTAATTGCATGAAGTGTCGTAGTATGGTGGTTGGTTTTCAAATACGACCCAAGATTTTATGGATAGGTTTTAGACATGATGTGAGTAGGAATGTTTTAGCAAAGTTTGGTGTTATACTTTTCTTAGTGCTCAGTAGTTTTGTAAAGGCTGACCATAAAGGATTTATTTGTCAAGACAGACATATCAGATAATTACTTTCCTACAAGGTATATGAGTTGTATAAACGCTCTTTAAAGAAAATTCCTTTGAATTGGAAGCATCAAACATGATAAAGTGGTCGGGTAGGTATGTCTGCCTGAATGTTTAAATGTCTAGCATTTCATTTCTGGGGTTGAATAATGCCTATAGGTTAATCTTGGGTAAGACTTGTGGGTATGCATATCCAACTTACTTGATCCTTTCTAAACTGGATCATGACTTAGGTCCGTTGTCCTACTTGGTCTAACTAGTACTTCTGTAATGATAAGGTTTGGTGACTATGCCAGAGATAGTGATTTGGATTGCCTCGTGAGATCTTATGTTTTCCGTTGCGAAACGAATCAACTTGCTGTATATTTCTAGTCATTGTTTGTGGTTCCAAAACCCTTTTCGTTGGTTTCTTATGTCGTGAAATTCTCCTTGAAAATATAAAATCTTTCCTAGAAAAGTAAATGGCAAATCCCAATTTAACTGATAAGTGAGTGATATGTGTTGTAGGTACTCAGAGAGAGTTGGCCGATAAGGATGTTTATGAAGAGTTTACTTGTTTACAAAGCTTTTCTTTCTTGGGATGTTTTGAATGAAAATTGTTGTTAGAAATCTTGAAAAGATAATTGTTTCCTTCATGGCATAATCTTCCATAAATTAGACATAGGTGATCAGGCTATGTATAATTGAGGGAAAATAATGCGATGCTTGGTTTGGTCAAAATAGCCTTGTGTTTCTCAAAAGTTTTAGATGGTGCTCAACATGATGTTTGGTAAAATGGTAGTAAATAGTTGGTAGGATGGCATAAAGCCAATTTATAAGGCTATAGTAACATAACTTGTTTTGGAAATGTTGTGAAATAACTCCCTGAGATGCTAGTAAAATAGCTTAAACTAGGGTTAGGTGAGACAGTTTTTAATAAGCGGTATTAAAATATCTTGCAACAAAATCTGTTGAATGGGTATGGGACTTGTGGAACACCTTACAGAATGGTAATAGCCTATAGTTGGAGATGAATCGTTACTTAACCCCCTTCTAGGATAGTGGTTCGTTGTTGCGAAATGGTCGAAAGCTGGACGAGACGGGATAGGATATGAAATAAACGAAGATTGTGCTCATGGTGGAAATGATAGAAGACAGGGATTACATTAGATAGAAAAGTACATGATATAATGAGGTTACAAGAAAGTACTTAAGATAGACTACTCAAGGAAATACAACCCTAGCTGGCTCCATCCATGGTTTATTATTAAGGCAGAAGTTCCTTGTTCTTATCTATTGCCATTGTTGTTGTTGCCTTGACGAGCTTCACATTTCAACGAGCTCTTCCCTCATTCTGGTTTCTCAGCTCTGGGCATTCGCTCTTGAAGTGTCCAATTATTCCACACTCATGGCAGGTTACCGTGACTTTCTGGCTCATTACGTGGGTGGGGGCCTTGCAATTCTTGGCTTTGTGCCTGACCTTTTGGCAGTTTCCACACTGAGTGGGGCAAGGTCCATTGTGGTGAAACCGGCACTTAATGCACTTGGGTAGTGTCCCTGCATATCCTTTCTTTTTATTTGGCCCAACAGCACATGCTTCCACTACTTCTTGTATCTTAGGTGGTTGCGGGGTAGCATTGTCACCCTGGTTGTTGTCCCATTTTCTCTTGTTGTTGTTGTTCCATTTTTGTCTGTTGTCCATATTGTTTCCTACGGCCTGGTTGTGAGCTATGTGTTCCTTTGCCTCGATCGCCATATGGTTAGCTTTAAGTATGGTAACGGGTTCTAGTGAGGCAACCAACATACAAATTTCAGGGGAGAGTCCCCCGATATACCTCTCAAGTTTCTTGCTTTCCGATTCATCCATGGTTGGGCCTAGTCGTGCTAGTTTGTAAAACTGGGTAGTGTACTTGACAACGTCATCTCCTACCATGGTAAAGTTGAGGATTTCCTGTTTTAGTGCTTGTAGTTCGCTTCTTGAACAATATTCTAAAATCTTCATCCTTCTTAATTTCTCCCAAGAGATTGAGTAAGCAGCGTCGACCCCTACTATCTGAACATGTTTAGTCCACCATTCCTGGGCATGATCCCGAAAAGTGCAAGTGGCGAACTTGACCTTGTCTTCCTTGCGGCAGTCGCCACACCGAAATATCGTTTCTACTTCTTCGAACCATTTGTAAACTTCCTTCGCTCCTTTAGTTTCGCTAAAGGTGTGGGGGTTGCAATCCATAAATTCCTCATGGGTAAGATTTTTGGCGAAGGATGTGGCTTGTGTCATGTCTGGAGTGGCTTTGCTTTAATCTAACTGCTTCAACATCATAAGAGACCATGAGAATTTATAGGTGATAAAGATCATCATGCTCACATATACGCAACCGTGACATGTATAAGTGGGGTGAAATCGCGACAAGATGCAATCGTGAAATATCATATTTGTAACCAAAACACACGTGGATATCAAAAATGAAAATTTCGGTCTTACATGGACTGATATCATAGATAGCACAACCATATCCATATAGTAAGTCAATACTTGGTGATTTCATTGTACAACAATCAAAATACTACAAGTTTCTTTGAACCATACCACACATCCCGTGGCTAGGATAATAGTAGAAGCTAGTAAAGATATAAGTCTAGTCTAGGGATTCCCTAGTGCTCCTCTGAGTGAATCCAGGGTTGTGGCATCTTGGGGTCGGGATGAGTCCTGATGTGGGGTCTGGAGTAGTACATCGATCATGTCCGAGATAGTGTAGATTCCAAACCATTCTTGAGGAATCTGCTGATGTTCCTGTTGAGTCAGTGATCCGGGTATTATCCACAAGGTGTCATCCAATTCCCGATATGTGGAAATGGAACCGGGGAATGACAATGGTGGTGGTGGGAAGGTAAGGGCAGTCTCCTGAATCACGAAAGTCTTGGTGTCATACCTGATAGCATTTTCTAAGTCCGGCTCAGGTATTGCTAATACCTCAAATAGGTGGAAATTATCATCCAACAATGGTGAGTGTGGTGAAGTAGGTGTATGAGTGAATGAAGAAGCGTCCTCGATATCCGAGTTTGCTAGGATGATAATAGGGTGGTTGGGTGAAAACATCTGTGTGACAACCGATGTGAAATAAAAGTAATTAACTCCTCACATTATGCGAGTTATGATGAAATGATGTATGTATGAAACCGCATGTATAGTGAATATGCACTTATGATGAAATGGTGAGATGCTATGATGATGTAGTTATAGACTAGGGTCAATGATATAACCTAGTTCGCTATAACCTTTGCTCTGGTACCAATCTGTCACACCCCCAAATTTCATGACTTGCAGCGGAATAAGTCATTCAGGGGCACGACTGGTCATAGAACCAAAGTTGCAGTTATATTGAACGACCTAAAGTGTCATTTAGAAAATACATCGTTTGATTATTTAAAAACATTCAGAGTTATAAAGCTAGGTCCCAAAAGATAAAACAAGTTTTCGTAAAACGAGTTCATACAATTCAAACGATGGATAAGTGCATAAAATGTAAAGTGAGACGCGTCGACTCCGCGACTGCATGATGTGTCCATATGCAAGCCAACATGAGATACCTTAGTTACCTGAAAATACATTGCTAAAAATGGTCAACAAAAATGTTGTTGAGTTCATAGGTTTATGTAAATGAAATGTTGTACGGATACCACAAGTATATAGTGTATGACAAAACAATGCCACATAAAAATGCTACATTAGCTATTAAGCTCATGACCCCGAAGCTAGACTGATATAAATGCCCCAAAAGGGAGTGCTTTGCCAAACACTCTGAATGTATGAAATGAAATGCGTTCGTTTGACCAGTTGGTGCTACCAACCCGAATGGAGGCGTCACCCTCAATAGATCTATCCACTCACCTTCGCTTGCTTACAATTAACGGTCCATGATAATTAAAAGAGGACTTTAAATTGGAAATGAGGTAACTTAAGCAATGTAAATGAGTTTGTATACTTTGGTCCGCATATAAAAATGGTGCAATGTATTCTCCCCTGAGAGTTTATAAATCAATAAACAATTTAAAACGGGGCTATGAAAACTCACCTGCTATTATAGCAACAATGATAATAATGGATATGATCTGATGAGGCTCGGTCTCTAACCGCGACCTATTATGATGATATAATCTAATGTAAGCAATGAATTAACGCAACACATGCAAATACGTATGTTAACGATACCACTTGTTAGTTTTGAAAGTAACGTTTATCGACGAAAAATACACTTTTGACGTCTCGTTAAGTTATAAACTACTTTTCGCGTAAACACGTTGAAACGGTACTCCACGATCCTTGTTTGGTGTTCTATTAGCAAATATGATGTTTTCGTCGTAAAACAACACTTTTCATAACTTGTGAAAATATGTCCAAAACGGCTTCGTGAAACTAGTCATGAAATATTGCACGTTACGTGTTAGTTGATCAAACTCGACGTTTTTGAAAATCTTGTAACCATGTATAAATGTCGTTTCCTTTAACTTCCGGTTGTACACGCCTCGATTAATTAGAAAATCGGCGAACAAATTTATGTTTCGCAAAAACACTAGTTTTAATATTTAAAACACTTTCTAATAGTGGCTGTCAAAATAAACTAAAGTTCGTCGGCTTTAAACGTGAATAACTCGGCCGTTACAAGCTCGTTTTCTACGTTCTTTATATCCATGGACTCGTCACAACATGAGCTAACATAATCTCAGTAGCTCGGCTCTCCTAGATCATGTCTAATGCCACGTTTGGTCCTTCAAAGTTCGGCTAACAGCACGCTTATTTTCAGAAAATTAGTTTTCGTCGTCTAACTTCGAACAATCATATCTCCTTCGTTGTAAGTCGGTTTTTAGTGATTCTTGCGGCCACGGTTTCGTTTTTGAAAGAAATTTCTGAATATGAAGGCCAAAATATGCCAAAAATTACTGAGTTTTCCAGTTTACACGTTTTTGGACAGTAGCTATATTAGATTGTTAAAAACTCACTTTCTTGGTTCTAAACTTGATCATACAACCTCAAATCAACTCCACAAGTTCGCAAATCCTACCATACACCTTCTTAGGGTGTCATGGGGTCCTAAACATCACCAACCTTGGTGGGTTTCATGAAATCATTAGTGAAACTTATAGATCTAGTGATTTAGAGAGTTTATGTTCAAAAGTGGTATCTAAAACATAAATACTTGCATGAATAACTAATATAACTTGAAAATACATGGATATATAAATCAAATGAAAGTAATAGATGATCAAAACATGTTCTTGAAAACTTACTTGATGATTGGATGAGTTTTGATAAGAAATGAGTAATAAACTTGAGGTTTGATCACAAATCCATAACTAGGAAGGTAAATGGAGTGTGATTATGACTTGATCTTGAAAAAGTGATGGATTTTGGTGGTGTTCTTGAGGTTGGCCGATCCTAGGAGATAGAATGGAAGAGGTTTTGATCTTTTTAGCAAAATGGTGTTATGTGTTATGTGTTTGTGTTAGTGGAGATGTAAATAAATGCTTGGAAATTCATTTAATGCATGTACTTAGCAATCAAGTGAGGTTAGAAATAGGGGTGATTTAGGGGGGGGGGGGCACATGGGGTTAATGGGAAGGGATTTGATGTTAATTAATGCTAATGTCTCCCATTTATTTAAGTTTAGCTAGTTTAGTGTATACATTGAGTGTTATCGGGTACCGAGTTAACTAGAAATAACTCGTGACGAGGTGAAATGAGATACGACGAAGTTGTAAAAATTGTAAAATCATGTTCCTTGCAAGAATCGGGTGTTAGAATGATTATCTGATTGAATTTTCGTAAACCGACGGAGTTATAAGTGTCAAACGAGAAAATTATAGCGATTGGTTTAAAAAACACCGGGTAAAGTAATAATATAATCTCTATATTATTATAATTAGCTTGAAAATGTATTAGGATCATTTTCGGGAGTATTGGGTATAATGTCAGTAGAAATGACTGAGTGGTAATGTTAATTAAACAATTAAGCATACGTTAATGAAAATCACACAAACCCGTGCATTAACTGATATGATAATGATGTTACTGATGATATGCAGACTACTCTAGTCTGTATGATGTGCCTTTACTGATGATGCATGAATACGCAGCTAAACCTAACTGGTTACGCGCATTTGAATACCTATAAACCTGGTTTACAACATGATGAGTGATGCCCATGAATAGCGATTTCCCCTCGGGAATGAATAGTGTCATGTGAATAGTAAAATTTTTGACGACTTCTCAAAGTCTCAAACTGACTTAGAAAATGATGAATAGTGAAATGATGAATAGTGATCGGTGAATAGTAACTCATGAATAGTAAATTGTCGAGGTTTGAAAAATGACCTGAAATTACGAGTTGTGACAACATGCCCCCGTTAGTCTTAAATGCTTAAGTTTAGTTAATACTTATGTGTTTGTTAGTGAGTTTTCTTCTTATATATATATATATATCTAAACATATATATAATATATATACTATATTATACTTATATATTTCTATATATATATATATATATATATATATATATATATATATATATATATATATATATATATATATACAAATCCTCTCACAACCTAGATACGTCATTTGTTGACTATCTAGAACTAAAAGAAATTGTTCGTCCTCGAACCTTTTCTTCCCCCTTTGCTCTCTTGGACTATAACGTTCAACATGAAAATCTTCTATGTCCACTCTCACAAGACTCATGGTGATGAGGAGAAGTGAGTTGAGTGGATCAACATAGAAGTAGAATTCGAACCTTCGCGCAAAGAAAACTATGGATGAAATAAACTCCCAACGCCATCAGCACTCTTCTCCGTCTTTACCTCATTATCTCTCGACACCATTCAACATCCAACTTTTACACATAATATATATATATATATATATATATATTATATATATATATATATATATATATATATATATACACACACACACACACACATTCCCTCTTATTCCTCAAACTCACTGTCAACTTGACGTCTTGATCATTTTATCCAAAATTCTCAAGATATTTTTTTTAACGAAATGTTAATAAAATGTGTCAAGTATTCCCTCCTCGTGCCTATTCAACCCAACGTATTTTTGATATATTATAAATCTATTTATATACATATAAATATTTTGCCGTCAGAAACAAAACTCGAAAAATTCAGAATTCTGGTAGGCGGCCCCCTTAAAATTAAGGGGACCGGCTTGTTATCGAGGGCGGCCCCCTTAATGTTTAAGGGGACCGGCCATCTGCTTCTACCAATTCGACTTTTCTTCTTAATTTTTTTGTCAAACACCCCATTTCTTAAACACTCTTCCTTTTCTACCTACTGAATGAACGAAAACACCCCAAAACCATCAAAAACACTTACCAAATCACCAATTCGGGCTTAATTCGCAAGGGGAAAACACTTATATCTTGATTAGCAACATATATTGTAAGTTTTCCAAATCACATTTCATCTAATTTCATCCAATTTTGAGTCTAATCACAATTAGGCATTCTATTTAAAAAAAAAATAAAAAAAATTCGAACTTATGTTGAAATTAAGTCTAGGATTACCATTACCAAAAGCTCCCCATAGGATTAGAGTGCTTAAATAACCTAAAATCTAAGTAATCTAAAACCCTCATGCTAAAATTTTGAAAAACCAAACACTCTCATTCAAAATTTGTTATACATTGTTGAAATATGCCATAAACACTTGTTAAAACTAACCACATTATAATATCATAACTTTTAATCCTAAAAATATATTTTTCGAATCATGAAAAATGATTTTATAAACATAATAGGGTGTTTGGATTAAGTGATAAAATCGTCAAGATTAAGTCAAAATAAATTTCACAACTAATGGACAAGTTTATAAACATGAAACTAGTCATTTTGAGTCATCAAGATACATAATTCATATGTATATTGAGATATTAGTCTTTATTTTTCTAGAAAAAGGGAGCGTTCGGCATAATAAATTAGAAGACATTTTTGAGTCAAAATCTACGTTTTCATCTCTTTAATAAGTTACTTAGCATAAATACTCGTAAGAAATAGCTAGACATACAATCTAATGTTTGTCTAGCCACATTTCAAAGAGGCTTATGATGTATAAAGGAGCGTTTGGATACGTTTGGTTCTTTATCAAAATATCATTACAACTACTCCTTAACATCAAAAAATACATTTTAAGCGAGTTAAAAATTAAAAATAAGGAACATTGCAAACTTCTTCTTAGGATTAAATTTTTTGATTCAAAGTATGTTTGTGTTCCACATGAGTAGTATATGTCACATATGCATTTTTTTTAATCTTATTTTCTTGTTGTTATCTTGTTTAGGTGAAAATGCCTAAAGCCACGGTTGGTGATGTCTCAAAAACAAAATAATACATTCCAAAAGTCTCCGCTACTCCCGACATATCTCCCACTATTGCATGTTTCTATCATTCCATCGAAAATAGAAACATTCATGAGGGGAGAATTGTCGATCCATCTTTCTATCAATCCGACTATATCGAACGAATGTTCTCTAATGTTCGTCTCGATTGTCTTTACAAAATCAATGAGCGTATCATTCCTCGCTTTGTTCTTGAATTCTATAGCCAAGTTATGGTGCAAACCGATGACTATTGTTATATCCTCATTTCCTTCATGATCCAAAACAAGTTCATCACTCTTACTCTCGCTCAATTTGGTCAAATTCTCAAAATCCCCCACAACGGTCAAGCCATTTTCTCAAATGAATGGGATCTTTCTTCTCTTGAACAACATTGACCTCAAGAGGGTCCATACTATTCTGAGATCCCAACTCCCGACGACATTCGTCGACTTCTTGAGCTAGAACGTGGTACGACTAGCAGAAAGATTAAGTCGAAAAATGTCGACATCCATGCAAACCAAATCCTCCTCAAGGAGTTAAGCCCCGACATGAAGCGTTGGGAAGAACTCATTCACGAGAATGCGTTCGGTACTGGTGGTCACCTTGATCATCTCACGGCGAGCATTGCTCACATATTGTATTGTGTTGTTCCGGAAGAACAATATAATTTGGCTTATCTCTTTGTTCATCGAATCATATCCGCTAAAAACACTCCCAATGCCAATCTTCCTTATGGTATGTTCCTTACTCGACTTTATTATCATGTCATGGAACATTACCCTCATCTTGAGAGTGATATTTATGAGTTCGTTCAACCGGTCCTACGTCCTCTTGTTTGTGTCCAACCTCGTCAATCCCGAAGTGACAAGGGCAAATCTCGTAGCTCTTTCTCACTCCCACCTCGTGGTTCTACATCTCATCGAGGAGATGATGATGAGGAGGAGGAGGACACATCACGTGTTAGTACCCCATCACCCACGACATTCGTTGATAATCTTCCAGAACTTGATTACACCGACTATCAAGTTCCTTCTCCTTCCCGAAAAAACGATCAACTCCTCTTCGAAAGACAAACCTCATTGCTAAACACCACTCAACAAATGCATCAAGAGGTTCGAGGTGGATTCAAGTCAATAGGAAAGGCCTTCAGGAAGATTCTTGGAAAGAAGAAATAGATTTATTTGGTGTGGATTTAATTGAACATTGATGATATGTTATTAGACAATTATGTGTAGTGTTATTATTTTGACATTCATTTTGTTATATCTTGCATTGTGCTAGATGTTTAACTACTATCATGTTAGAACTTTGTTACTAGTTTCTTTAATATAATATGCCTATGATATGCTTATAACATGATTTTGCTAGTTTATATATGTATATTCTTACTTAATATATTATTGTTACTATTGGATCATTCCTAGTATACATGGTTCAAATTGAGCTTGTTGCAAACACACCCCAAAAATTGACCCTTTTCTGGAATTTTTTCAATTTTGGGTCGCCTGGGAAAACACCAGATGGGCGGCCCCCTTAATATTTCTAGGCGGTCCCCTTAATTTTAAGGGGGCCGGCCTACAATTAAGGGGACTGGCCATCTGGACAGTGAATTTCACTGTTTTCTTTTGCATCTTGTGACCCCTTTTCTCTAGTCTCAGCTACCATTTCTCTTAATAACCCAACTGAGTTTGGAATATTAATACAACACCTCAAAACCTTACCCAAACCAACCATAATTTCATATTATAAATTCCCTCCAAATGATAACCTCTCATTTCATCAATCCTCATCTCCATCAAACACCATCCTAATCCACCATGCTTTCACCAAAATCCTCCATCTCTAAGACCTCTAAGTAACAAAAGATTGTCATCATACCACCCAAACAACTCTTCATTGATCTTACTAAAGAAGACAACACCACTCCATCACCACCACCTAAATGCTCATCTCCAAATGCACCTAATGCACCATCCAAAACACCTTCCACCCATGGTACATCCTCTTCTTCCATACCTTCAACCTCATCCATCAATGACTACATAAACAAACACCTCTCCTCACCACAAATGGCATCACCACCAACAACATCACCACCACATCTCACTCAAGATCCTCCATCTACCGAACTTGCCATTTCCCTCTCACCAATCACACCTCTTGATGCTCATTTCTCATCTTCACCCATCACACCACCACTCTTTGTTAATCCCATACCTTGGAGTCTCCTTGAAGCCCATGGAGATACTTGCCTTTGTTGCATTCATAACCGAACCATAATCTTTGGTCTTCGGGATGAAATGCAATACATGTTCTCATGCATTGAGCACATGTTAACCAACCCACCTCCACCACCACCTCCACCATCTTCACCCATTTCACCACCACCTCCTCCATTCTCTCCAAACTAGATGACATGTTTCACCAACAAAATTTTATCCACCCTTTTTGGTTGCAAGCTCTATGCCGGATCATGTACTCTTGGGATGATTATGTAGTATCATTAGTTGCCTTATTTGTTAAATGTTGTATGTTTCACCTATGATGTACTCTATTTGGTTATGTATTTATACACAACACTTTTAATTAATGGATGTCGTTCTTCTATATGTTTGCTTATTGTTATTATATATACTTGTGCTTCTAACATTTTTCTTGCAAGCATTCCATAGCTCGACTCCTTGGTGCCCTCAAACGAGGGGGAGTACACATCAAGGGGGAGTTCTCGTCCCGACAAATTTCATTTCTAAAACTTGTCGGCATAACCTTTTTGATTCTACAAAAACGGGGAGAAATAGATGTAAACTCACTAAATACTTGTCTAAAAATTAATTTTTCAATTTAATGAGTTTAGATTTTGTAATCATCAAAAAGGGGGAGATTGTTGATATAAATAATGCCTAAACAAGTTATTAATATTTTTCGATATCTCTACGTTTTGATAATCACAAAATGTAAAATAATTAAACGAAAAATTATGACGTAAACAAGTATTTAGTTGTAAATATCTATTTTAACAACTAAATCACTTAAGGTATGAATAAACAAATGCTTAATGCATTATATGATCAAAGGAACATTTTCTTAATCACTAGATTTTTTATAAAATGACCCAAACATTTTATATCTTTTAGAAAACCATTTTTGGTATTAAATAAAAATGTTTAATCCTTTATAAATTTATGAATTTAAATTTTCAACCAAAAATGGTAAAAATGTTCCAGAAAAACTTTCCTCACAAAAAGACAAATCTGAGCAACGTTCGGGTTGGGCGGCCCCCTTAATTTTAAGGGGACCGGCCACCTATTTAAGGGGACCGCCCCGCTCCTCTAGGTCCTCAGATTTGCCTATAAATACTGGTTCATCTCTGGACTTTTTCCTCACCTTTTGCACCCCAAACCTTCTGTTCTAAATCTCCTCTCATCTTTCTAAATCCTTTCTAAAATCCTTTGATCATACATTCTTAAGCATTGGTTTCTAAGTGATCCAAGCTTCCACCATCAAAGTGCAAAAGAAGAATACTCCTTCAACTAGAGAAGAAGTATTGTAGTTTAACTCATATTATTTTGTAGTTGTGTAAAGTGTTTGATAAAGTGTTGTATAGTTGTGATAAGTAGATCTAAATGTAAGTAAGTAGTTGTGTTGTAAAGAAGTAGTGTAGAAGTTGTGAAACCGTCATGAAGAAGTCGTGAAGTAGCCGTGAAGAAGTTGTGAAGCCGGTGTGAAGAAGTTGTGAAGAAGTTGTGAATAAGTTGTGTAGAAGTTGTGAGATTGGTTCTAGCTACGATTAGAACTCGACATTTAGCTTTGTGTCGTTAAACCGGTGTAAGCGAAAGTTGTGTAAGGTTTCTCCGCCATAAGGGAGTTTGTTGACATAGTGAAGTAAACTCTCGAGTAGGTGACTCGAGGAGTGAAGTAGGGCAAGGAAGGTGTCCTTGTAGCCGAACCACTATAAATCTTCGTGTTGTGGTTTGATCTTTCCATCCCTATCTTTCATTTTATTTCATTTACTTTACTTGCATTGTTTATCTATATTTATTTGTTCATATTGATCAAGAGTTGAATTCACACAAGATCGAATCGAAGTTTTAAAAAGTAAAAAGTTTTCATAAATTAAAAAGATGTAAAACTATTCAACCCCCCTTCTAGTTTTCCACATTCCACACAAGGATCAACAACCTATATCTCCAAGAAACCTAGGATCACCGTTAGACCACCATCCAAAACTCTTATTGTTGATCTCACTAAAGATGATGAAGTCACAACACCAACTTCCCAACGCACTCCTAACTCACCATCTCCACCAAATGCTCCTTCCAAAATATCATCTACTAGAACAACATCTTCATCATCTCCCTCTTTCAACACCATGCCATCATCCATCGATTACATACTCTCACCTAATAATCCATTGGATTATGCCATGCCAACTCCATCACCAACATACTCACCACCACGTCCATCTCCAATGATTGCGTGGTTTGTAACCTTACAACAGGTTTTACCTCTCGAGGGATCTCAAGAGGCTTACAACCCCACCAGGCAGTGTACCTGACCGATGTAGTATAGTGTAGTGGTAAGTACGGGGGATTGATCGTTCTCCACAGGGAATAGTGTTCGTTAGGTATGAAAGGCTACTCTAATTAGGTCTAAGGGTTGAGGAAGATTCTTTTTATGTTTTTATAATTTTATGAAAGCAAGTAAAATCTCGGGTTTGAAGGAGTGGGCGGAATTAGTTGCTAGTCAACTAACCCAAAATTACTACAAATGCAATAAAATAAAATAACACAAATGAAATGTGGTGAGAAACTTATGTGTAGAGAAATGTGTTTACTTAGATTTCCTTACTCCCTAACTATCTTTTACCGGTTAATTAGTGTGTATTAGTTGCGTGGATGACGGGTGTATTCCTTAATACCATTCGTGGGGTGGCGTACTTACTTCCCCAACTCTACAAGCTCCTACTTCACTCCTATGTCGAGCCGGCTAGGAAGCTCCTAACATGGGATCACTAGAATTCGCTTGTGCATTAAATACAACCATAAAAACCTTTAGTACGCGTTTGGTTCATGTTTCTTAAGACGTTCAAGCAAGTTACCGAATAGGAAGTTAGCCAGTTTTCTTAAGCCTAACATAGATAAACAATCATCCACTACAACTAACAACACACTAACAACCAATAATCAATAGCTAGGTTTCATTAGATCTAAGCAAACACAAGATAAAATTAGCCTAACATGTTAAACAAAAGACAAGCATAAGATAGAATCAAACAACACATAGACATATTGAATGATTAATTGATAACTTATCTTTCAATGAAACATGGAAGATCTCAAGGCAAGAAGCCCTGAAAAAGTAGCTAAAATCGTCTTAGGGTTTTATCCCAAAATTCCACACACTAAGCTCTCCCTAATGACAAAAAATTAGAAAACTATATATAGATTTTTGGATCTGACGGCGTCACCTTATGCATTGTGACGCCGTCACCTCGCCGCTTTTAGGGTTCCCGGGTGACCTTCTTGACGCCGTCCCTCTTTAGCTCTTCAAAAATCCATTCTGGCCTATCAAGGCTTGACGCCGTCGGATCATGAACGTGACGCCGTCCCCTTATGATTTAAGCCGTGACGCCCTTGATTTAGTTAAAGCGTGACGCCGTCAGAATTCTCATGCTAACTCACTGGCCCGTCATGAGTAAATTTCACATCCAACTTTTCTTGCCAAGGCATGACGCCGTCCCATGTTAATTGTGACGCCGTCAAGAGTAACTTTTAGCCGATTCTTGAGACTTTGCCGTTTTCTTCACTTTAATGCTCCAAAAACGTCCAAAATGCCTCCTTTTCCAGATTTCTCCTCAAAAGTACCTAAAATGACAAAAGGAACGATTTAGGGCAATATTTGATCAAATAAATACGATTTCGGGCTTAAATGACCCCTTAAAAGCGGTACACTTTTCGCCTCATCAAATACCCTTACACTTGAGATTTGCTTGTCCTCAAGCAAATGCGCTTTTATTCTAATCAAAATACAAGTTAGGGGTCATTTAATGCAAACATAAAAGTAATTACAACAAATAATCGTTCCACTTCAATCATAATAAGCACGGAGATTACAAACTAGCACCTCACAAGCAGTGTTTAGATACTCACATCTCTCAAGTGTCATCAAAATAAATCTCATAAATGAAAACGGAAAATATCTCTCACTACCTGTCATAGCAAATAGATTACCATAGGCTTGGGAAAGGATCGAAAACCTCCTCCACTAGGCGTAAGCACCTAAGATAAACTATCAAAGAGGGCTTTTAAATGGGTTATAATGTTAGGTGTAGGGAAAAGGAAAACACGGTTTTGTTGGATAAAGGATATTTTACTGGTGGCTAGTTAAAGATCTTGATCAATTACATGTACTATACAATGTTGCTAAGCCAAGACTAGACTCAATTTTAAGCTAGAAACAAAATAACAAAATAACAAAAACATAAAGATAAACATAAAATGAAACGGGATGGTAGTCCGTATGTTTTTTCTATTTTTTCTATTTTTTTCTCATTTTTTGTGTTTTTCTTGATTTTTTTTTTTTTTTTTTTTTTTTTTTTTTTTTTTTTTTTTTGCATACACTCTTGCCCTACCATCCAAAATAATACATCATAGGGGCATTGCATTCCCCTTACACTTGAATTATTACATAACTTTACAAATACTAATCTAATGACTCGAATTAAGATAATTGAAAAACTTGGAGTACTTTTAAAACATTTAGCACATATGGGGGTAATAAATGATGTTCTTCCCCATTACTCCATTATACTAGTACTTTACCCATGAGTCCCAATCGTCCCAAAACAATATGTACAAGGATATGACTCGACTTAGCAACCATGTAATCAATTAGATAATTAACTTGGGTTTAAACAAATGTTGTAACAATAATGCACTAAAGATGAGTGTATACAAGGTAGGCTAAGGCGATTTGGGTGTACATTTTAGTGGGGTGTAACAAATTCTTCCTTTAAGTAAAATGCTTAAAGGTCGAAACGAAAAGATAGGCTCTGAGGGGTGTACTAGGGGTATCGTGTACTAAAAATGAGTACAACGCAAAGGGTGTGGGAGAATTACTTGACCAATGTAGCCAAAGTAATTATAACAAAAACACAGGTGTAAAACAATGGGTAAATCCTAATGCCTCTTATCATGTAGTAAATCTAACTACACGAATGTAGTCTCACTTGTGGCCTTGGAATGGTCCTAACGCAAGTTCTAGAATCTAAGTGCTACCGGTACACACATCATAGCATAAATGCTTTTCCTACCAATTCTAGGGGCGAACCTCACATATTTGGGGTGGAAAATTTTTTAGTGGTACGGTTTTTGTGCTAGTCATATAACTCCTATCCGTGAGACCCTCATTAGAACTAAAGTTTCACTCCTATATGTTGTAAAAAATTTTAAATTTGGCACTAAAATTACCCTAATCAAGTATTTCTCTCAGTTTTATTACCCATCTATTATTAAACAAACAAAAATCAAGCGCAATTGTATTCTCTAAAATCGTACTTTTACCCTCCCCTTACACTTAAGATGAACATTGTCCCCAATGTTCAAATAACAAGATGTAAAAGCATAAAGTAAAAGAATGAAATCAAATACTCCCCTGATTCTCTCGTTGGATAGTGAAATCACACGGTTAAATCTTCCTCCAAAGAGAATGTTGAAGCTCCATGACTAATGCATCGCCATAAGCTTGATTCCATAAACATTTCCTTGTCCAAAATAACCTGTTAACCTGAGAAAACAAACACGAAAACCTGCATAACATCGGCGGGATAAAATCTATATATAAGGATATAATGCTTGTGGAATGATAATTTTGCAGATTCCTGGAGATTATAAGTTGGAGATTTTAATAAAAACTTTTTATGAAAACAAAACTTTCAAAAATTTCTGGAAATTAAATCTGACGCCGTCAGGTTATAACCCCTGACGCCGTCAGAAATGACCTGACAAAAATTTTCATTTTAAGTTTCCGGAAAATTTCTGGAAAAACCTTTACCTTACTTCCTGGAAATCCTGCAAAACATCATTATGACTCGATACAAGCATTTGACTCAAACAAACACTAATATGTATGCTAATTTATTATTATTACGATTCATGTTCATATGTGTTCTAATAAACCGATTTAGATTTCCCTTACACTTATCTTTTGCAAAATACCTTTATATGTAGTTAAGACGAAGTTAAAAACAAAATAAAGCATTTTCACAAATTAGTTTTTAACATGAACCAATAATAATAAAAATTAAACACACATACGGAAACAAATAAAAACAAACAAACAAATAAATAAACACACAAAGCAAATAAAACAAATAAAGCTTGGGTTGCCTCCCAAGAAGCGCTTTTCTTTATTAACGAGTCTTGTAGCTAGACTCAAAGTCACGTACATTACGTGATTCCATCATTCATAATGACGTATCCCTGATAGATATGATCCTTGTTATCAGGGTGGTGGTGTCTCAATCGCTCGACATTCGCAGTTACTTCACCTCCTCCTCTGCTGGTCAAGCTTACTATCCCATCTTGGTGTAATCTTTTAATTGTGAATGGTCCGTACCACCAGGGACTTAGTTCATTGGTAGGTGCTTCTGTTTCTGAATGCCTTAGGAGCACTGAGTCTCCTTTTGTAAATTCAACGGGGTTATTGGGTTGCTCATCAGCCTCAACATAATCGTTATATCCATCCTTACATTCTCTAATCTCATTTTCCATATAACTCTTAATCCTTGCCTCCCATGCAAGAATTTTCTCTCGAACATTACCGCGGGCTATATTATTGTTAGCCTCCATCTTCTTCTGCAGAGCAACATCTCATATATGTCGTGGGATCGTTGGGAAGTTTACTGTTTTCTTCCCCTTCTTCATTTGGATGGTGCTATTATCGTAATTGATTTGTGCTCTAGTGGTAGCGAGAAAGGGTACCCCAAGGATTATTGGCATATTCATATCATTTCTCTCAATGATCATGAAGTCGACCGGATACAGAAATCCGGCAACGTTGACCAACACATCTTCTGCAATTCCTAACGGATACTCATAAGAATGCTTTGCAAAGGAGAGTTTAGTATGGGTGATGGATGGCAACTCATCGGTTAACTGAACATAAACGGATAAAGGCAACAAATTTACGTCGGAACCTTGGTCAGCTATCGCATCCAGATACTTGTGTTTTCCAATGCTGCATGGTATTTCGAAGACCCCGTAGAATTTCTGCTTTTCCACTAACTTTTGTCCTATGAGGCATTCATACAATTGCCCACCGGGTAATGTGTCAGATTTATCATCCGGTTCCACCTTCTTGGACTTCTTGTTGGGTAGATGAGTACGTCGATAGTTTCTCACCCAATCGTTTATGGTCTCCTTGTTTATTTCGTGCTTCAAGTAATGCTTCACTTGTTGTGACACCGGCGGTTCAACCAATTGGCGCTCCTCAGAGGGCGCCTCCTCTCCTTTGTCGGAATCGCATTTGTACGCATTGGTGTTTCCATTATTAAGTGGGATGAGGTCAATTTTGTTAACTTCCATGGTTATGGATTTCCCTCTTCCATCATTTCCGCCCTCTTGGACGACGGAGGTGGCCTTGACAAATTTAGTGTTAGGAACATCAACGTCATTTCTCACCAACACTTTTGCAGGGGCTTTTGTATTTGTGTATTCTTTCAGAAGATTCATCATCGCCGCCATTTTCTCCTCCATTTCCTCCTTCTGCTTGTAGACGGCTTCCTCAAATTTTGCCAACCGTTCGGAGTGTTTTGACATGTACTCTCTCATTCGAGCTTCGAATGTTGGACTAAGTTCCTGAGGTGGTGAGTTGGGTGGAGCGTGCTTATGGAAGGGTTTAGTAATTTCCCTACGGGGTGATTCGGACAATGGTATTTGCCTAACGCATGAGACTGAGTTAATTGTTGCTTTTTGTGGACTTAAGGGTCTCTTTTGCTTTTCCATAAGATATGCAACCCTTTTCTCAAGTTCACTAACGCTTTCCTCAGTGATTTGATTGGCTGTATCGGGTGATGAATATGTCTTGACTGCCGAGCGCACGTCGTGGGAGACTTGCCACAATTCATCATCGTCGGATGCAAGCTCATCAATGATCTCCCATGATTCCTCGGCGCTTTTGTCGCGCAATCTGCCCCCGGCGGCTCGATCGATGGCACGTTTGGTGTGGTAATCAACATGGTCATAAAAGATTTGGATTTGAAGCCATAGATTTATGCCATGGTGAGGGACTTTTTGAAGTAAGTCCTTGAATCGAATCCATGCCCCGTAGAGGGTTTCGCCTCGACGTTGTTCAAACATCAAGATATCCTTCCTTAGCTTGGTAGTTCTTCCCGGTGGGAAAAACTGAGCAAGGAAACGAGTGGTAAGATCATCCCAAGAGGTAATGGATCCTGCGGGTTGACGTTCTAGCCACTGACTAGCTTGGTCCCGCAGAGAGAATTGGAAGAGACGCAATCGGGTCGTCTCTCGAGTGGCAACATCAAGGTCTATAGAATCAACGATTTTAAGAAAGTCCTTGAGATGTTGATTAGGATCTTCAGAACGAAGTCCATGGAATGCGCATCCACTTTGCACCAACCGGATGGTGTCGGATCGCAAGGGTGTGATATTGGCTCCTTGAGTGAGCTCAATGGTGTTTCGATAGCCATGGTGGCTAGGACGGGAATACTCTCCTAAAGTACGGGCTCTAGGAGGTGGTGGTGGTTGTTGTGGTGGTGGGTTGTGTGGGTTAAGGATATTACCATCTTCCATGATGTCGGACGGTAATGGTTACGAACAAAGACACGAAGAAAATAGATAGACTAAAGAAAACCTAGAAAAATAAAATAAAAATCTCACTAGAAAGGAATCTAGTGAGTAGACCTAATAGAAATAAAAATTCAACCTAAACAATAACTATTCCCCGGCAACGGCGCCAAAAACTTGATTGCGTGGTTTTGTAACCTTACAACAGGTTTTACCTCTCGAGGGATCTCAAGAGGCTTACAACCCCACCAGGCAGTGTACCTGACCGATGTAGTATAGTGTAGTGGTAAGTACGGGGGATTGATCGTTCTCCACAGGGAATAGTGTTCGTTAGGTATGAAAGGCTACTCTAATTAGGTCTAAGGGTTGAGGAAGATTCTTTTTATGTTTTTATAATTTTATGAAAGCAAGTAAAATCTCGGGTTTGAAGGAGTGGGCGGAATTAGTTGCTAGTCAACTAACCCAAAATTACTACAAATGCAATAAAATAAAATAACACAAATGAAATGTGGTGAGAAACTTATGTGTAGAGAAATGTGTTTACTTAGATTTCCTTACTCCCTAACTATCTTTTACCGGTTAATTAGTGTGTATTAGTTGCGTGGATGACGGGTGTATTCCTTAATACCATTCGTGGGGTGGCGTACTTACTTCCCCAACTCTACAAGCTCCTACTTCACTCCTATGTCGAGCCGGCTAGGAAGCTCCTAACATGGGATCACTAGAATTCGCTTGTGCATTAAATACAACCATAAAAACCTTTAGTACGCGTTTGGTTCATGTTTCTTAAGACGTTCAAGCAAGTTACCGAATAGGAAGTTAGCCAGTTTTCTTAAGCCTAACATAGATAAACAATCATCCACTACAACTAACAACACACTAACAACCAATAATCAATAGCTAGGTTTCATTAGATCTAAGCAAACACAAGATAAAATTAGCCTAACATGTTAAACAAAAGACAAGCATAAGATAGAATCAAACAACACATAG
This sequence comes from Artemisia tridentata subsp. tridentata, assembly GCA_021014915.2. Taxonomy (NCBI): domain Eukaryota; kingdom Viridiplantae; phylum Streptophyta; class Magnoliopsida; order Asterales; family Asteraceae; genus Artemisia; species Artemisia tridentata. Next base: position 253,483,032 of record CP139504.1, read on the forward strand.
ACATATTGAATGATTAATTGATAACTTATCTTTCAATGAAACATGGAAGATCTCAAGGCAAGAAGCCCTGAAAAAGTAGCTAAAATCGTCTTAGGGTTTTATCCCAAAATTCCACACACTAAGCTCTCCCTAATGACAAAAAATTAGAAAACTATATATAGATTTTTGGATCTGACGGCGTCACCTTATGCATTGTGACGCCGTCACCTCGCCGCTTTTAGGGTTCCCGGGTGACCTTCTTGACGCCGTCCCTCTTTAGCTCTTCAAAAATCCATTCTGGCCTATCAAGGCTTGACGCCGTCGGATCATGAACGTGACGCCGTCCCCTTATGATTTAAGCCGTGACGCCCTTGATTTAGTTAAAGCGTGACGCTGTCAGAATTCTCATGCTAACTCACTGGCCCGTCATGAGTAAATTTCACATCCAACTTTTCTTGCCAAGGCATGACGCCGTCCCATGTTAATTGTGACGCCGTCAAGAGTAACTTTTAGCCGATTCTTGAGACTTTGCCGTTTTCTTCACTTTAATGCTCCAAAAACGTCCAAAATGCCTCCTTTTCCAGATTTCTCCTCAAAAGTACCTAAAATGACAAAAGGAACGATTTAGGGCAATATTTGATCAAATAAATACGATTTCGGGCTTAAATGACCCCTTAAAAGCGGTACACTTTTCGCCTCATCACTCGTCCATCTCCAATTATGGGCCAACCCATCCAACCTCATCCGGTTGATATACATAGTGCAAATTGCCTATGTTGTCTTCACAACCGCAACCTCATCTTCTCTTTGAGAGATGAGCTACACTTCATGTTCTCTTATGTTGAACATCTCTTGACACCCCCTCAACCTCCAATCATGTCACCCTCTCCACCTCCCAATAGCCCACTTAACTAAACATATTGATGTCTAGTTTTCAAAAATAAATGGTTAGGATCCTTTTTGGACTAGAAGAAAATCTTAGGGCCTCTTAAGTCACGAAAGATTTATGTGTGCTTCTTTTAGTTTATCTTCATGTTTGTATTGTAGTCATACTTTATGTGTGACATTTTCATTATGAATGCATGGTTGTGTTATCTTTTATAGTTTTTGGCTTTGTAGGACCTTAGATCTAACTATATCAAAAAGTATAAGCAAGTATGAATGGAACGTATGGTGACTTGAGATAAGTATGTATGTCGTGTATATTAGAGAGAGAAAGAGTAGAAAACTAGAGCTTTTATTCCTTAAGAAAAACACACACTACACACTCAAGCACACACCTCAAATGACACATTTGAGTTGTATTGATAGCAAGCTACAAACGCCCTAATGGGCTTTCTAAGGGCTCAGTTTGGATAATGGATTGGACAAGGATTACAACATAACTTAAATGGACTAGCTTAGCTTAACTTCTAACCTATTAACTTAGCCCAATCCACGGGCCCATTGACTATTCTATTACATATTCTACGACACATTACAAAGTTATAAATACATAAATGACCATCACTTTCTATTAAATCTAACAATCTCCCCTTAAGGGTGGTCATTCAAAAGATGCTCCACATGATTAGGTCTTTAGTCTTCTTGTTCTTGAACTTTGTTTGTCGACATAGAATAGTCTTGATTCTTTGTTCCTTCATGCTTTGCGATATTTGAAGTAATGCCATTTGATATTTCTTGCCTTTAATCAACATCTTCACAGGTTTACAGTGTTGTCATTTCCAACATACTCATACTTCTTGGAAAGGATTTGAACTTCATATTTATGTCTTCCTCACTTGATACATGAATTTGTTCTTGACATTCTTGATTAGCTCTTTGATTTTGACATAAATCTTTGTCTTTAACTTGATCTCTTTGTCTAGAATTTTCTTCACTTGAGCTTGTTAAGGATGAACTTTATAAGCATGAGTATGTGGAGGTGAAGATGTTTGATATATGAAGTGATGGTGTATGATCTTTTTCCAAGGGGACTTTCATCAGTATCTGCATAAATATTGTTAGTAAAAAAGTTTCTAACACTTACAGGTTCAGACTTCGAGATTGTTAACAACATAGTGTGAAAACTTTCTCTAATCCTTGCCAAGGCCATTCCTGAATCAGATGCCCCCGAGAGAGCTAACTCAGATACACCGAAGTGTATCAATGATTCAGGATGAGTCGCTGAAGTATACCGAAGTATCACTACACGAGTATAGACCGTTTGAAGCAAATAACCATCACGATAGATACGAAAAGATCTGTAGATCTTATAAAGACTCTTATACACCTTGTGTCCTTTTTGGCAAACACAAGTGTATCTTTTTATATTCGAAGTGTATCCTAAGATATCTTTTAATGAACTCATGGCTCTAGACTTGATTATGTGCGTTTTGGTTTTAGTCGTCGGAGGCATGGAGCAGAGTGTTACCTTTTCAATATCAACACATCTCGGAGTGAGAGGCCGATAGATTATGCAAGGTTCTCCGTGAGAAATGAAACAAATATCTTTTAAGAGATACCTGAGTGGCTAGGAGGGGTTGTGTAGCGTGTCACTGGGTCCATGACTTCTTGTCTTCAATACCAGTATCATCTTTGTGATAACTGATAGCAGATGTATTGACTCGGTTTTTGCCCTAAGTTTTCATGGAGGGCTATTTTTTTTCACCCTTTCTTAAACATTTCTTTTTAATTCTTCAACCCCTTCTTTCTCCTTTCTCATTTAATCCTTTTTTCTTCAATCATACCTAGGGACATCTAATTCTGATCTATTGAAATTGTCCTTGGGTAGATCCCTTCGGCTCTGGTGGATCATAGGACATAAACCTAACCATAATCACCTTATTACTCCATGTTTATCCTAGGTTCATAGATCACATGCGATAAAACCTTTTGTGAAAGTCTCTCAAAGTGTTTATGATTATTAAACACAATTATTTAACACTTCGAGAGTTTTGCATATTCTGAAATACACCCCCTTCACATGTGCTTGAAGCGTTTTAAGATATGTTTGCACATGTTGGTTAGATTTGGCACTTTTGAATTGATTGATTTTCAGTGAACATGACCGATTCGTGACACGCTTACATCAACAGTTAGACTAGCTTGAAATTATTACCCGTCATGGTCAAGTTCAAAGAAAGTCTCTCGAGACGGTACATTCTACTTAGACAAGTCCTATTCTAGACACGCTTACATCACTGGTTAGACCTCCTTGAAATTATTACCCGTCTAGGACAAGTCTTTTCGACTATTGACAATTAAGCTTCGTCAATTTGTTGGTTATATCCGAGTCGAGCTCTTTTGAGATTCAACTACGATCTTTAAACATTTTGATCACATTTTAATCACGTCTTCTCCCCCTCAAAAATAGTATGTCGTGATATTTTTGATATCAACTGATTAAAGAAAAATCTTTTGGAGATATAGACATATTTATTTTTGCATGAAATCGGAACATTTTGATTTTGATTTTTATACTCCCCCTTAAAGAAAGCATGTTTTTAAACATAATGTTTAAAATCAATCTTAAGGGTTTGGAGGGAGTTATATTTTAAAATGCTAGTTATGTAATGAAATGTATACAAGTCTTTTTGTAAAAATGAGTTTTTGTTTGAATCTTTTCTTTTGTTTAGATTCAAACTTTTTGAAAATGATTTCATCTTTGAAATTACGAGTCCTGATCTGAAATAATCAGAAGTCGTCATTTTAGCCCGGGTTTCGTACTGAAGTATACGAAAGCCATTGTTTAAGAAAATTTTGAGAAAATGACATGTTTTAGAAAACATTTTAGAGAACTCTCGCTCAAGCATCTGTACATATCCGTATCATTGTTGAATGACATTTCTAGAAACGAACAGAATATTAATTATATGAGAGACATGTCGTGAGAAGAATATTTTTGAATTTTTTTATTTTATATTGTTTTTGTATTTTTGAAATTTTTAATGTTTTTGAATATTTGAAATTTATATTTTTGTATTTTGTTTTTCAAAAAATATTTAGAGAGAAGCTATTTTGAAAATATTTTCAAGAAGATTCGAGAAGACGTTCTAGCTCCTCAGGAGTTAGGCTTCGTATGTCAATTCGTCGAACTAAATCGTCAAACCTTTCTTTTGGAAGGGCTATAGTAAATAGATCGGCGAGTTGGTAATGTGTCTTCACAAAAAATAATTCAACAGTACCCTCTTCTACGTGCTCTTTGATGAAGTGATAGCGGACTCTAATATGCTTAGTCTTCGAGTGTTGGACTGGATTGCACGAGATGGCTATGGCACTTTTCGAATCACAATACAAAGGTATTCTGTCGAAAGTAAAGCCATAATCTGTGAGTTGTGTCCTCATCCATAGAACTTGGGCACAACACGCAGATAGAGACACATACTCGGCTTTTTCCGTTGATAATGCAGTACAATCTTGCTTTCGTGACGACCAGCCTACTAACTTTTCACCCAAAAATTGTGCTCCACCTGATGTACTTTTTGCTGTAACTTGACAACCTGCATGGTCGGCATCTGAAAATGCTATTAGTTTAAACTCGGAATCCTTCGGTTACCAAAGTCCCATATTAAAGGTTCTTCGTAGGTACCGAAAGATCCGTTTAACCTTTTGGAGGTGAAGTTCGGTAGGCCTTGCCTGAAACCGTGCTAATAAGCAAACGGAAAAATGAATATCGGGTCGACTAGCAGTAAGGTACATGGGAGAACCAATCCTGCCCTGATATTTCTTTGGATCGATGGGTTTCCCAAATAAATCAGCACTGATTTTTGGTGAGTTGACCATTGGTGTACCAACAGAATCACAATTTTCCATACCATGTTTTTGCAAAATCTCAATTATATATTTAGCTTGATTAATAAAAATACCACAAGGGGATTGGTGTATTTGTAAACTAAGAAATAATTTTAGTTCCCCTATCATGGACATTTCAAATTTGCTTTTCATGAGATTTTCAAAATGTTTTGAATGATTCGGATTAGTGGACCCAAAAATAATGTCGTCCAAATAAATCTGAACAATCAGAATGTCATCTTTGTATTTTCTTGTAAACAAGGTAGAATCAGCTCTTCCTTTAGTGAAATTGTTTTTGATCAGGAAAGATGATAGTTCATCATACCACGCTCTTGGAGCTTGTTTTAAACCATAGATGGCTTTCTTTAACTTGTAGACGTAGTCTGGATGTTCTTTTTCACCAAATCCTTCTAGCTTACTCACATACACTTCTTCTTTCAGAGTTCCATTCAAGAATGCTGTCTTGATGTCCATCTGATATACAGTGATGTTTTTGTGAGCTGCATAGGCTAAGAAAATCCAAACTGCTTCAAGTCTTGCTACTGGCGCGAATGATTCTTTAAAATCTATCCCTTCTTCCTGTATGAATCCTTTAGCCACGAGATGAGCTTTGTTGCGAATCACAATAATTTCTTCATCCTTTTTGTTCTTCCATAACCATTTGAGATAAATAACAAGTTTGTCAATTGGTCGTGGAACTAATTCCCAACTATCATGTAACTGGTATTGAAAAAGTTCATCCTGCATCGCTTCAATCCATGCATTGTCTTCCATCGCCTCCAGAATGTTCTTTGATTCTTTTAGGCTTAGTGAGCAAATGTAGATGCACATGTCGGGGTCGGTGGCGAGTTGTCTTCTCATCTGAACTGGCCTTGAAGGTTCGCCAATAACTTGTTCTATTGGATGGTCTTTTGTCGATTGGAGTGTAGAAGGGTACCTTGGGTTTAACGTATGTGTGTTAGATGATTCATGTAACCTTTAAGGTGATTCAACCGAATCGGTAGCAAACGGGTTTTCGAATACTTCTTCTTCTAATGCAGCATCGTTTTGATTATGTGTTGGTTCTTCTTGAAATGATGTGTTTTGATTTTGCTCATCAACTCTTGGTAGAAAATTTTCTAGAATTGGAGTTTCTAGAGTAGATGTAGATGAGGTTGAGGGAGTTGGTGCGTCAGCTTCGATTGTTGTAGATGCATCTTGTGGTGGTGGTGGTGGTTGATGGTTTTGAGCGGGTGCAGCGAAATGTTGTTGTGATGCATTTGTCGAAGTTCCACCATAGTATTCATCAAACATTAACTCGAAGAAATTTTCCAGTTCTTGTTCTGAAGGTTTGTCAGTGGTTGTTGATTGAGCTCCTTGAGGTACGAGTCCTGAACTAATGTGTCCAGAAGTCTGCAGGTTTGGTGCGGGTCCTAATCTGTTTTGATTAGAAGCCATTGGGTTAAGCGCGGGTTCTAGAGCGATTCTCTCAGAAGCCATTTGTGAAATTTCATCAAACTTCACATTCATCATCTCCATTATCCTTTTTGTTCTTCTATTATACACCCTGAATACCCTTGAGTTTTCTGTGTATCCAATGAAGATTCCAATATCACCCTTAGCTTTCAGCTTCCCTAGATCTTCTCTGTCGTTCGTTGGATAGCACAAAGCACCAAACTCGTGAAGATAAGAGATATCAGGTGTTCTGTTGTTCACTAGTTCGTATGGAGTTTTATTGAATCTTGGGTGGATTAAGGAACGGTTCTAAGTGAAACAAGCAGTGGCAACAGCATCAGCCCATATGAATAACGGTGCACTAGAATAAATTAGCATAGTGTGAGTAGCTTCCACAAGAGTTTGATTTCTTCTTTCAACTACCCCATTCTACTATGGAGTTCTAACAACAGATGTCTGATGTGTGATTCGAGCATCTTCAAAATAAGTACTTAACTCCTGATTTGTGAATTCTGTGCCGTTGTCTGTTCTTACAATCCTTATTGGAGCTTGAAGTAGGACTTGAGTACGCTTTAGAAAGGTGATGTTGATGCCTGGTGCTTCATCTTTTGATCTCAGAAACTTTACCCACGTATATCTTGAATAGTCATCGATGATAAAAAGAATATACTTCTTCCCATTTATGCTTTAAACTCTCATTGGGCCACATAAATCAATGTGCAATATATGTAACTTTGCTTCCGAACTGGGTACGGTTTTAGGTTTATATGATGCCCTTTTGCTTTTTCCTTGTTCGCATGATGGAGATAAGTGATCCTTGGTGTATTTGAACTTAGGAAGTCCGTTGACGATGTTGACTTTGGCTAATTTTTTAATGGTGTCAAAATTGATATGGGATAATCTTCTATGCCACAGCCAGGACTTTGTTTCGCATGCTCTTGTCATAAGACAAATTGGTGATGAAGAGGCCATTTGGTTGATGTCGATAGCATATTGGTTGGTGTCACAATTCCCAGTTAAGAGATCATCGCCAACCAAATTTCTAACAAAGCACATGTTTCTCCTAAATGCAACCTCTAAATCTGCATCACAAAACTGTCCGACTGAAAATAAATTGTGTCCTAACCCTTCGAAGTAGTAAACTCGAGTGATTAAATAATTCTCAATTTGAAGATCTCCATAACCCATAATAGCTGCTACATGATCATTTCCAAAGCGTACAGTTCCCATGAATTTCTAGACAAAATTAATCAGTAGCTTTAGATTCCCGGTCATGTGCTTGGAGTAACCCGAGTCGATGATCCAAAGACATATTTCGATAACCTACGAAGAACAGAAGAGTTTGTATTTGGAAACCGTTTAACATTTGGTTCCATGGGGTTAGGGGTAACATCTGAATCACACTTATAGAAAGTTTCTACTAGTTCAATTTGAACAGCTGTCAATTTGCCATTCTGGAGTATGAACTCTCTACCCGTTGGTTTCCATACACAATACTTAAGATAGTTCCTAGGCATATAACTACTAGTGGTTGAACTAAATCATGCAATTAGTCTTCCTATAGATCTAGATCTAGCACGAGTTCCTTTTGGAACATTCTTCTGTTCAGGCGTAACATTCACATTTTTAGAAACATAATCATCACAAACATCATTAGATAAACATTTCTTGCACATTAAACAAACAGAGTCATTACATGCATTAGAAACAGTACTTTTGACATTACATTTAGATGGCATATGTCTCTTATTACAAAGCTATAAATTCCTAGGGTGTTCTTCTACTGCTTCAACTTTATTCTTGCATCTACTCTTAGAGACAGGCGAGACTCTATTGTTCCTTGTATTGCTCCTAGGATGTAGTCTGCTGCTCCTAGAGGTGCTTTCTAATCCTGTAGAAGGTAAGGCACACGCATTAGGATATATATTGTTGTCCTTAGAAGTTGTTTTAGCATTCCTAGACTCTTTTGGATTAACTTTTACGCTCTTGTCGTTTGCCCTATGTCACACCCCCAAATTACGTGAATTGCAGCGGAATGGAGCATTCAAGGGCGTGACTGATCATAGCACCACAGTTACAGTTATATTGAATGACCTAAAGTGTCGTTTTGAAAATACATCGTTTGATTAATTAAAAACATTCAGAGTAACAAAAGATAGGTCCCAAAAGATGTTTCATGTTTGAGGAAATAAGTTTATACAAATCAAACGATAATAAGTGCATAAAAGAAAAGTGAGACGCATTGACACCGCGACTCCAAAATAAGTTTATACAATGGAAGGTAGTGAGGAAATCTTGTCTGACTCAGAGTCCGATGAGGTGATAACAATAGGGTGCGAGTCTGAAGACATCTCTGTGACAATCGACGTGAAATAAATGTAAATAACCTTTACATAATGTGGGTCATGATGAAATGATATATGTATTAAACCTAATGTAAATTGAATATGCACTTATGATGAAATGATAAGATGCTATGATGGTGTAGTTATAGTCTAGGGTATTAAGGACAACCTAGTTCGCTATAACCTTTGCACTGGTACCAATATGTCACACCCCCAAATTACATGACTTGCAGCGGAATGGAGCATTCAAGGGCGTGACTGATCATAGCACCACAGTTACAGTTATATTGAACGACCTAAAGTGTTGTTTTTGAAAATACATCGTTTGATTAATTAAAAACATTCAGAGTTACAAAAGTTAGGTCCCAAAAGATGTTTCATGTTTGCGGAAATAAGTTTATACAAATCAAACGATAATAAGTGCATAAAAGATAAGTGAGACGCGTCGACACCGCGACTCCAAAATAGGTCCAAATGCAAGCCATGATGCGCATACCTTAATTACCTGAAAATACATTGCTAAAAATCGTCAACAATAATGTTGGTGAGAATCATAGGTTTATGTAAATGAAATGATTGTGCGGAAACCACAAGTATAAGGTGTATGACAAAACAATGCCACATAAAAATAATACATTAGCCCTTAAGCACATGACCCCGAAGCTAGACTGAAATGAAATGCCCCATCTGAGTGTTTGCCAATCACTCTAATATGATTAAAATGAAATGCGTCCGTTTGACCAGTTGGAGCGACCAACCCGGACGGAGGAGTCACCCTCAATAGATCTATTAACTCACTCTCGCTTGCTCACAATTAACATTTCATGATTCCAAATAGGGGACTTTAATCAGGCAATGATGTAACTTAAGCAATGTAACTGAATTTTGATACTTTGGTCCGTATGTAAAAAAATGGTGCAATGTATTCTCCCCCGAGAATTTAGAAACTATGTATAAACAATGTAAAAGTCGGGGCTATGAAAACTCACCGAAAATGTAGTGCACAACCAAGTGAGATAATGATGAAGTAACCGCGAGGCGCCTACAAGCAACCTATATATATATGTATATATATATATATATATATATATATATATATATATATATATATATATATATATATATATATATATATATATATATATATATGCGTGTCTTAGTTTTAAGGAAAATGATACATTTATCTCAATATGCTATGTAAGTTATAATTTCACTTGTGCTTGATTCTTAATGGTTAAATAATTTTTAAGGTTGGATTTGGCTTTTGAAATGATTTACAAATATGAAATATATTTCTTTCCCAATTCCAAGTTTTATCTCTATTTGTGTCTTTAAGTCCAAAATGAGTCACAAGGGTCCTAATTAAGTCAAAGAGTTCAATTCTTAGTCAAAAGGTTCAAATTATGACTAAAGGTCCAAAATATATTTGGTGGTTCAAATTAAAACTTGAGGGTCCAAATTCATATGTTATTAACCTTTTCATAACTTTTATCTCAAAGTGTGATGAGATTTTTATGACTAGCTCATGATCAAAAATTCATATCTCTTAAACCATAAGTCGAAAAATCATGTTCTTTATATCCCTAGATTCCTTTATATCCCTATTTTACTGGAAAAATAAGCTTACTCAAGAATATCTAGGTATACACACTTTTTACAAATTTTGTTTTGCAAGTTAGTTCTGAAGGTTATGCTGACTAAATTTTAGGTCTTGCCAAAAAGGTTATATCTTGAAATCTATAAACCCTATGAAGGTAAACTCAGTTGGAGATGATAGATATACTTCTCTTCTACAGTCCACATATTTATTTTTCAAAAAGTTATACATTAAAACTCAACTTATTCCCTAAATCCAAACAGTGTATAGTTCTGACCTAGTTTCACCATAAAATTCATATCCCAATCATCGGGTATCGTCACGGGAATCACCACTTATGGAAATGACCACAAGACATAGATATAAAACTACATATTTTTCTTTTAGTCCAGATCATAATGAGATTAAATGGGTGAGTCATTTTCCAACTGATATCATTTTGGACAGATTCATCTTTTCAATATCATGATTTTCTAGGGTTTATAAGCTAGGTTTTGCTACGTTTTGTGATACTACCAATCATAAACCTCTTTAAATGGATCAAATGCTAATATGTCCAGGAAACAAAAATGGATTTTTGAGAAAACATATGTGGTCTTTTATGAAAACCTTAAAATGAAACTAGTTTCAACAATCAAAAGTGTAATTACCAACTCTTGCATTATCTACTTCTTTCAAGCTTAGCCTCCTATCTAACTCCAAGATCCCTATGAATATTTGATCAATCTCCAAAGGTACATACACAAGTTTCTCTAATCTACTCTAATAATACTATAGATAAGTAAATTTGAAGGAAAGAAAGGTTAGGAACAAACTTGTATGCTAGGATCTTCAAACGTAAGGTTTTTAAGACACATAATGCAATACCGGGTAACGTAAAAATGTAAAACTTCTAAAAATATAAAAATAAAAAAACTTGTTATCATGACTTAGTTTATTATTTTTAGTTGAGTAGTGAGTTCATCGGAGGGTATAAATATAATTGAAACCTAAAAACGAAGGTTTAGAATACGTAAAACGTAAAAGGTGCAAGGTTTATGAAAAATGGAAAAAGTGAACAGAGACTTTTTAAAAGTAGAATTGTAAGGAATCAATGATGCATAAAATGTGTAGACTGGACATAGTCTAGTCTATATGAAGTGTTCTTACTGATGATGCATGAATACGCAGCTAAACCATACTGGTTACGCGCATTTGAATACCCGTAAACATAGTTTATGTAATGATGAATGATAACCATGAATAGTGATTGATGAACAATAAATGATGAATAGTAACTTGTCGAGGATTGAATAATGACCTGAAATTACAAATTGTCACAGTCGCCTACCCAAAAAGGAATTCGGTCCTCGAATTCAGTTAGCGTTGCTCTCTGGTTTGGACTCGGTGAAAAGATAAGGATTTAAGACGCATCTGGTCTTCTCGCTCCCAAGTAAACTCGGACCCTCTTCGAGAATTCCATTAAAATTTCACAATAGGAATTCTACTCTGTTTCAACTGTTTGACCTCACGGTCCATGATTTCTGCAGGCTCCTCAACAAAATTTAATTTATCGACGAGTTGAACTTCATCTAATGGAATTACAAGCGATTCATCTGAAAGACATTTCTTGAGGTTTGAGACATGAAAGGTGTTATGTACGCTGCTGAGCTCTGACGAAAGCTCAAGTTTGTATGCCACGGGACCAATCCTTTCCAGAATTTTAAATGGCCCAATGTATCTCGGGTTCAACTTCTCGCGTTTTCCGAATCGTACCACGCCTTTCCAAGGCGAGACTTTCAACATGAATTTGTCTCCAATCTGAAATTTTAATGGTTTGCGTCTAACGTCAGCGTAACTTTTATGTCGGCTTCTGGCTGTTTTGAGTCTCTCTCGAATCTGAATTATCTTTTCTGTTGTTTCTCTAACAAATTCTGTACCAGTAAGTTGTACATCACCAACTTTGGCCCAACAAACTGGGGACCGGCACTTTCGACCATAGAGTGCCTCGAATGGTGCTGCCTTTATGCTCGTGTGATAACTGTTGTTGTAAGAAAACTCGATCAATGGCAAATGGTTAGCCCAACCATTTCCGAAATCAATCACACATGCCCTGAGCATGTCTTCCAGTGTCTGAATCATTCTCTCACTCTGACCATCGGTCTAAGGATGATAGGCAGTGCTCATGTCTAATCTGGTTCCAAATGAATCTTGTAATGACTCCCAAAAGTTTGAAGTAAAGCGACTATCTCTGTCGGAAATGATGGAAACTGGTACACCGTGCTTTGAGACTATCTCTTTGACGTAAAGTCTGGTAAGTTGATCCATAGAATAAGTCTCTTTGATTGGAATGAAATGGGCTGATTTAGTGAGTCGATCAACTATTACCCAAATAGCATCGAAACCTCCTGAAGTCTTGGGAAGTTTAGTGACAAAGTCCATGGTAATGCGTTCCCATTTCCACTGGGGAATTTCTGGTTGCTGAAGTAACCCTGACGGTTTCTGGTATTCGGCTTTTACCTTGGCGCAAGTGAGACATTTTCTAACATACGTAGCTATTTCTGCTTTCATATTCGGCCACCAATAAAGTTTCTTGAGTTCCTGATACATCTTATCAGAACCTGGGTGAATGGAGTACTTCGACTAGTGCGATTCGTGCATAATCAACTCTCGTATTCCACCATAGAGAGGTATCCAGCTTCTGTCCTTGAAACATAATACTCTGTCTGCTCTTCTTACTAAACCGTTTGCATTCTCTTGCATACCCTTAAGTGTCTCACTTGATAGGTTTTCTTCCTTGAGTTCCTCTATATGAGCCTCGAGGATTTTTTACGGTAAGGGTGAAATGATCGTCATTCCCAATGATCTGACTCTCAAAGGCTTGGGTCTTTCTTTCCGGCTAAGGGCATCTGCCACAACATTAGCCTTCCCTGGGTGATATCGAATCTCACAATCGTAATCACTAAGCAATTCCAACCAACGACGCTGTCGCATATTGAGTTCCTTCTGATCAAGTATGTACTGTAAGCTCTTGTGATCTGTAAATACTACACACTTAGTTCCGTAAAGATAGTGCCTCCAAATCTTGAGTGCGAAAACCACGACACCCAACTCTAAGTCGTAAGTAGTGTAATTCTTCTCATGCTTCTTAAGCTGACGAGATGCATAAGCTATCACTTTCTCGTTCTGCATTAGCACGGCTCCAAGTCCTTTATGTGAAGCATCGCAATATACCATGAAGTTTTCAATCCCTTCGGGTAACGCCAAAATTGTTGCACTACAAAGCTTCTGCTTCAATAACTGAAAAGCTGACTCTTGTTTTTCTCCCCACTCGTACTTCTGGTCCTTTCGTGTCAACTTGGTCAAAGGTTTTGCTATCTTGGAAAACCCTTCAATGAACCTTCTATAATATCCGGCAAGTCCTAAGAATTGACGAATCTCTGTTGGAGTCTTGGGTGTTGCCCAATCTTTAATGTCCTCGATCTTTGCAGGGTCCACTTGTAATCCTTGACTATCAATGACATGACCAAGAAATTGTACTCTTATGATCCAGAAATCACACTTCAAAAATTTGGCGTACAGCTTCTCTTGCTTGAGCAGTTCTAGAATTATTCTGAGATGCTCTCTATGCTCTTCTTCGCTCTTTGAGTAGATCAAGATATCGTCGATGAATACAATCACAAACTTATCTAAATATGGCTTGCACACCCTGTTCATGAGATCCATGAACACAGCTGGTGCATTGGTCAATCCGAACGGCATTACCTAAAACTCATAGTGACCATAACGCGTCCTGAATGCTGTCTTCGGGGTATCTTCCTCCCGAACTCTAAGCTGATGGTATCCTGATCTCAAATTGATCTTCGAGTAAAAACTCGAGCCTTGCAACTGATCAAACAAGTCATCGATCCTGGGAAGTGGGTAACGATTATTCACCGTTAATTTGTTCAACTCTCGATATTCTATGCAAATCCTGAAAGATCCATCTTTCTTCTTTACAAACAAGACCGGTGCTCCCAAGGGCGAGGAACTCGGCCTAATGAATCCTTTGTCTAAGAGCTCTTGCAACTGGTTAGACAATTCTTGCATTTCTGAGGGTGCAAGTCGATACGGTGCTCTTGCGACTGGTGCGGCTCCTGGCACTAAGTCAATCTGAAATTCTACTTGGCGAGTAGGTGGAAGTCCTGGCAAGTCTTCGGGAAAGACCTCCGGAAAATCTCGGACAATTGGTACATCTTCAAGTCGTTTCTCATCCGACTTCTTCTCTGTTATATATGCCAAGAATGCATAACAATCCTTCTTTATGTATTTCTCTGTTTTGATGCATGAGATGATGTTTAGTCTAGTCCCACTTCGTTCACCACGAACGATCAAGGTTTCGCCATCGTAAGGAAGATGAACAACTTTCTCATCACAAATGATTCTCGCTTGATGTCAGGATAACCAATCCATACCGATAACAATGTCAAAACTTCCAATTTCTACAGGTATGAGGTCTATATTGAATGGGTGATTTAGAAAATTGAGAGTGCAACCACGAGTGATGGTGTTTGTGCCAACTAAACTACCGTTATCTAGTTCGACGTGGTAAGGAGTGTCTAGTAGGGTTGGTTCGATATTGAGTAAAGGTGCAAATGTAGTAGAAACAAAACTTCTATCGACTCCTGAATCAAATAAAATGGATGCATAACGATTATTGATGAGGAACGTACCCGTAACGACCTTCGGGTCTTCCATGACATCTTCACCTCCTATCACATACACTCTGCCTCTAGCTGCTCCTCCTTGATTCCCATTTCCTTGATTGTTTCTTTTTGGACATTCATTCATGAAATGTCCTCTTTCTCCACATCCAAAACATGTCAATGGGGGTTTCTTTTTATCAGCCACAAACGGAACCTTGCAATCTTTGGTCGAATGACCAACCTTCTTACAGTTCCCATAAGGGTTAGGAAAATTTCCAGGGTTGTGATGGCTTTGACATTTGTTGCACTTGGGTAAAGTACCATTGTAACCTCTCCTTTCAGCTGGGCCCGCAACATAGGCCTTTGCAACCTCTTATCTTTTCGGTGGTGGTTGAGTGGTGTTGCCACCTTGGTTATTTTCCCACTTTCTTTGGTTGTTGTTGTTATTGTTGGAACGGTTTCGATTGTTGTTATAGTTGTTGTTGTTTCGGTAGTTGTTGGAATTGTTGTTGTTGTTATGGTTATTGTTGGTGTTGCTGTTGTTGTTGTTTGAAGTAGTTCCTTTCTTTACTACCTGAGCCATAAGCTTCTGATATATTAAAATGGCCTCGTCCAGTGTTTGTGTGTCAAAAGAAATTACATCCCCCCTTGATGTTGGATGGTAAACCACCAATGAAATTTTCTAACAGCTTTTCGTTGTCTGGGACCATAGTTGGACACAATGCAGCTAACTCCTGAAATCCTCTGATGTACGCTTCAATCTCATTACCCTTAGTCACTAACTCATAAAACTCTGTTTCCAATTTCGTTACTTCAGTACGCGGGCAAAACTTCTTAGTCAATAACTTCTTGAATTCATCCCATGTGAGCTTGTGAGCATTTTCCATTCCAATCGGCTGGGCGTAAGAATCCCACCACGACATAGCCTCGTCAATGAGTGTACTGGTTGCAAACTTCACTTTGCTTTCCTCGGGACAGTTGCATAGCAGGAATACAAATTCTGTCTTTTCAAACCATCGAATCATGGCAGTGGCTCCTTCAGTACCCTTGAACTTTACAGGATCACCACTCTTGAAAACTTTGTAGGTACACTTACGGCCATTAGTACCATTAGTATCTCGTCCTGAAGCTTCTCCTGTTTCTGCCCCAGAAGCGGCTTCAGCAACGGCAACTCTTTCAGTTTCAAGTGCTGCCTCAATACTGTCGGCAACAAGCTTCCTGATATCAGCGGGTGTCATAGATGAGGTAGCTCTCTTGGGTGGCATGATTCTTCATGATCACAAAAGATAACAATAATGAGAACTCACAATAGAAACGATCATCATACACAATGTATACATCTACAACATGTATAAATACAACCACAACATGAATAAATACCACCACAACATGAATAAATACAACTACAACATAAATAACCACGAAACATCATAGATATAATCACAACGCACATGAATATAATACATGAAAATTTTGGTTACGCAGACCGATATCATAAAATAGCACAACAAATCCTTCATAGTAGAGTCACACTTGATATATATTTGTTTGTACTACAAGCAAAAGACAACAAGTTCTAAACTATGTCCCACACCCCGGGACTAGGAAAATAGTAGTACAAGCTACATGATAACAGTCTAACACGAAGCATCAGGAGGTGCTCCATCTAGCCTACGGCTAATCCTCTGGATATCTCTAGACATAGCAACAACAATCTCCTCTAAGTGCTGAACTCGAAGCTGCAGATCAGTCTCCCTAGTCTCTGATGCAGAAATCCTAGCCTGAACTGAAGATAACTCACCGGCCTGGCGGTGGTGCTCATCCTGGGACATCTGTTCCCTGTCGAACAACTCAGGCATCTCCTGCCTCAACTGGGTAATACGCTCAGAACTCTCTAGCTGTCGGGACTCCAATCCCTGATATGTAACATCAATAGCAACCCTGCCCTGGATCAATCCCTCAATCTCCTCCTCTATAGCCTCAATCCGACTCACTGGTGTCTCATCTAAATGGGCTAATGCCCTGTCAATCTCTCCCTGTAGCTGGTCTAGTCACGAGTCAAGTGTAGCAGTAGTGAGTAGTCTGGCAGCAGCAGCCCTCGAACTCTCACCAACCTCGAATCAGCTGGGTGGTGCAGTCTCTGTCATCTCTGTAGTATCTGGTGCTGGAGTGTCGAGACGTGCCCGCTTTTTGAGTGGTAGGTCGGACATAGGAGTAGGATCTCTGGGATGAACTGGTGCTGATGGCACCTCAGATGGTGATAATGATGGTAAGGCTGGGGATAGTGATGGTAGATGTGGTAGGGATGATAATGGTAATGGTGCATAAGCAGCTGGTGATCTGATCATAGGATGACGAACTCGCTTAGCAGCGGTGCGCTTCATGCGCGATCCGTCTGGATATAATCGGTAAACCCGACCATAGGGTAAAAACTCTCCTGGCTGGATAACTGGAACAACTCTAGGACCACGACGGATCACAGGTGACAATGGTGAGGTAGGTGCAACCTCACCCTCCTCGAAGGGCTCGGTCTCAGCCTCTGACATCACGGGTGAAGACTATGGAGTAGGCTCCACTGATGACAGAATGATAGTGGGTAGAGAGGATGATGTAACCGACTCAAGTACAATGGAAGGTAGTGAGGAAATCTCGTCTGACTCAGAGTTCGATGAGGTGATAACAATAGGGTGCGAGTCTGAAGACATCTCCGTGACAATCGACGTGAAATAAATGTAAATAACCTTTACATAATGTGGGTCATGATGAAATGATATATGTATGAAACCTCATGTAAAATGAATATGCACGTATGATGAAATGATAAGATGCTATGATGGTGTAGTTATAGTCTAGGGTATTAAGGACAACCTAGTTCGCTATAACCTTTGCACTGGTACCAATATGTCACACCCCCAAATTACGTGACTTGCAGCGGAATGGAGCATTCAAGGGCGTGACTAATCATAGCACCACAATTACAGTTATATTGAACGACCTAAAGTGTCATTTTGAAAATACATCGTTTGATTAATTAAAAACATTCAGAGTTACAAAAGTTAGGTCCCAAAAGATGTTTCATGTTTGCGGAAATAAGTTTATACAAATCAAACGATAATAAGTGCATAAAAGATAAGTGAGACGCGTCGACACTGCGACTCCAAAATAGGTCCAAATGCAAGCCATGATGCGCATACCTTAATTACCTGAAAATACATTGCTAAAAATGGTCAACAATAATGTTGGTGAGAATCATAGGTTTATGTAAATGAAATGATTGTACGGAAACCACAAGTATAAGGTGTATGACAAAACAATGCCACATAAAAATAATACATTAGCACTTAAGCACATGACCCCGAAGCTAGACTGAAGTGAAATGCCCCATCTGAGTGTTTGCCAATCACTCTAATATGATTAAAATGAAATACGTCCGTTTGACCAGTTGGAGCGACCAACCCGGACGGAGGAGTCACCCTCAATAGATCTATTAACTCACTCTCGCTTGCTCACAATTAACGGTTCATGATTCCAAATAGGGGACTTTAATCAGGCAATGATGTAACTTAAGCAATGTAACTGAATTTTGAAACTTTGGTCCGTATGTAAAAAAATGGTGCAATGTATTCTCCCCCGAGAATTTAGAAACTATGTATAAACAATGTAAAAGTCAGGGCTATGAAAACTCACCGAAAACGAAGTGCACAACCAAGTGAGATAATGATGAAGTAACCGCGAGGCGCCTGCAAGCAACCTATATACATATATATATATATATATATATATAAATATATATATATATATATATATATATATATATATATATATATATATATATATATACGCGTGTCTTAGTTTTAAGGAAAATGATACATTTATCTCAATATGCTATATAAGTTATAATTTCAATTGTGCTTGATTCTTAATGGTTAAATAATTTCTAAGGTTGGATTTGAACTTTTGAAATGATTTACAAATATGAAATATATTTCTTACCCAATTTCAAGTTTTATCTCTTTTTGTGTCTTTAAGTCCAAAATGAGTCACAAGGGTCCAAATTAAGTCCAAGAGTTCAATTCTTAGTCAAAAGGTTCAAATTATGACTAAAGGTCCAAAATATATTTGGTGGTTCAAATTAAAAATTGAGTGTCCAAATTTCATATGTTATTAACCTTTTCATAACTTTTATCTCAAAGTCTGATGAGATTTTTATGACTTGCTCATGATCAAAAATTCATATCTCTTAAACGGTAAGTCAAAAAATCATGTTCTTTATATCCCTAGCTTCCTCTATGTCCCTATCTTACTGGAAAAATAAGCTTACTCAAGAATACCTAGGTATACACACTTTTTACAAATTTTCTTTTCAAGTCAGTTCTGAAGGTACTGCTGACTAAATTTTAGGTATTGCCAAAAATGTTATATCTTGAAATCTATAAACCCTATGAAGGTAAACTTAGTTGGAGATGATAGATATACTTCTCTACTACAGTTCACATATTTAATTTTCAAAAATTTATGCATTAAAACTCAACTTATGCTCTAAATCCAAACAGTGTACAGTTCTGACCTAGTTTCACCATAAAATTCATTTCTCAATCATCGGGTATCGTTACGAGAATCACCACTGATGGAAATGACCACAAGACATAGATCTATAACTACATGTTTTTCTTTTAGTACAGATATTAATGAGGTTTAATGGGTGAGTCATTTTCTAACTGATATCATTTTGGATAGATTCATCTTTTCAATATCATGATTTTCTAGGGTTTATAAGCTAGGTTTTGCTACATTTTGTGATACTACCAATCATAAACCTCTTTAAATGGATCGAATGCTAATATGTCCAGGAAACAAAAATGGTTTTTGGAGAAAACATATGTGGTCTTTTATGAAAACCTTAAAATGAAACTAGTTTCAACAATCAAAAGTGTAATTACCAACTTTTGCATTATCTACTTCTTTCAAGCTTAGCCTCCTATCTAACTCCAAGATCCTTATGAATATTTGATCAATCTCCAAAGGTACATACACAAGTTTCTCTAATCTACTCTAATAATACTATAGATAAGTAAATTTGAAGGAAAGAAAGGTTAGGAACAAACTTGTATGCTAGGATCTTCAATACAACACTAATGTAGCTAGGACAGTCAATCACCGAGGGTCTCCTTGGCCTTGCTAAATCACGACAGCAGCAACAAGGGGAGGGGAGGGCAGATTTTTGGTGTAAAGTAGCTAAGGTGATAAGAACTATGTACAAAAGTTAACTATTTATACTAAAAAGGCACTAGTGGAAGACATGTGTTTTAACCATGCAATTTAGCTAAGACACTTGGTGTCTTGGCTTGCTAGGATCGGCCACCTAGCCTGATGGGTGTTAGTTGGTGAGTTTTGATGTATAATTTTGGTTATTAGGTGTATTGTGTAGTGTAGGTTGCTCCCGGTACTCAAACGTAAGGTTTTTAAGACACATAATGCAATACCGGGTAACGTAAAAATGTAAAACTTCTAAAAATATAAAAATATAAAAACTTGTTATCATGACCTAGTTTATTATTTTTAGATGAGTGGTGAGTTCATCGGAGTGTATAAATATAATTGAAACCTAAAAACGAAGGTTTAGAATACGTAAAACGTAAAAGGTGCAAGGTTTATGAAAATTGGAAAAAGTGAACAGAGACTTTTTAAAAGTAGAATTGTAAGGAATCAATGATGCATAAATGTGTAGACTGGACATAGTCTAGTCTATATGAAGTGTTCTTACTGATGATGCATGAATATGCAGCTAAACCATATTGGTTACACGCTTTTGAATACCCGTAAACCTAGTTTACGTAAAGATGAATGATAACCATGAATAGTGATTGATGAACAATAAATGATGAATAGTAACTTGTCGAGGTTTGAATAATGACCTAAAATTACGAATTGTCACACCCTATATGTTTTAGATGTGGAGGCAGACGCAATAGTGGGACTAATCCTAGAAAGGCCAGGTGCTATCACTATTGGTGTTTCGAAAACCGCTTTTCCTTTATCAACAATATTTTCTTTTTCATTTTGCTTGGGCAAGGGTGTTGGAGTGACTGATTTTGTCAAATAGTTTTTCACATCGACTTTTGGAACAAGTTTAGAAATCGACATTTTTGGTTTAACAACCTGTTCTGAAGTATTTGGTTTGTACGAAGTCGATGGTTTTGCAATCTTAGTATCCACATCCTTCCCATTTTGACTGTTCAGCTGAGCCCTCAAAAGATCATTTTGCTCTTTCATGTTCTTGTAGGCGCGCTCATCTGACAATTTGTCATACGTGCATTCCTTGGTTTTTTGATCAAGTTGTTTAAAATTTGACACGTTTTCTTTTTCAAGTTTAATAAGAGCATTTTCATATTTTGAAATAATTGCAGAGGTCTCAGTTCGTAATCTTTCAACGTCTTCAATAGAATATGCTTGTAAAATGAGGGACATAATATCAGTCGACATAACTGCTTCGAAGAGAGAGTCATTTAGGTTTTCCAAAGCTTTGATGTTTTCAATATTTTCATTAGCTTCCTTCACCAGGGATTTGTGGTCCTTGACAAAGTCGGTTGTTTCTTTCAAAAATGCTTGTTCAAAATGAATTACTCTCGCATGAATGTTATTCAGTGGAGTAGTAATTTCTGTTTCAGACACCTTTTTCATTTCTACATAAAAACTTGAATTCCAGTTGTTGATACTGATAGTAGTTTTGGATGCAACAATTTTTTGAAGTGTTTCAATTCTCATTTTAAAATCATCTAAATATCCTCTAGCAAAACTTGTATTAAAAGGATTGTTTGAGGACATTTGCTCCAAATTTGAAAGAGTTTTAGAAACAACATTTTGTTTTACAGCTGGTGTCGTAACAACTGGTTTTTCAGAAAGCTTTGATGTTTGTTTTTGTTGTACAAAATTAACTCCAGAAACTATGTTGAGTTTGTTGTAATCATTTTAATTCGACTCTCTTCAGCAAGCTCAGTTGTTTCGTCAGAATCCTGAACATCGGGAGGATCATGTTTAGCATATATCACATTTCCATTGTACAAAACATTTTGTTCTTTCTGAGCTTTCTTGAGAGTATAAGGATTTTCACAACCGATAGCCATTTTCTTCATTGTATGTAAAAACGGATTTGGATCTTTAATAAGCATATGAATGGTTTGAATCGAATGACCCGTTTTCACAAGCAAATCTTCCAAGTTTTTGATTGTTTCTTTTTTCTCAATGATTTCATCAAGAAGATTGTTTTCTCGTTTTGAAAAATCTACTTTCAACTGTTTCTTTTCTTTTTCAAGATCATAACAAGTTGATTTTTGTTTAGAAAGTTGGTTTTTCAAATCAGAAATTTCCGCGTTTAAATATTTTATTTTCATGTGTGAATTAACATCAAGTGTGTCAAACTTGATTTGCAATTGTTTTTCTCTTAAAATGGAATTTTGATAACCAGTTTCTAATTCTGACTGTCGTTTTTTATGAAACTCAAAAGCTTTTTCTTTTTCCTTATACCTCTCAAGCTCAGCGGTCATTTTCTCATTCGTGGCCTTAACATCGCGATTGACCATTTTTACTTTCTCAATTTCAATACTATAGTTGTTCAATAATGATTCAAATAGAGCACGTGTTACCTCATCATTCTCACCATGATGAGAAACTAAGCCTCCACTATGATTCATATATGGAGTTACTGATTCAATATTGCTACTACTCGGTGTGTCCAGGTATGTATCATAAGTGGGTGCTGGAGTCGCAGAATGCTGTTCCTTATGAGGAGACATATCAAATATATCAGATACTGCATTGGTGTCATAAACAGGAGGTGTGTCAGAATCCGTGTCGTACTTAGCCTCATGAAGATTTGCCATAAATATGCAGTTTGCATCGATGTCCTCTCGGTCTTCCATGTCATCCATGAGAGCCATAAAATCATTTTCCTCAGCATTCAATTGAAAACCTACTTCTTCCTTCTGTGCCGACAACAATGCTTTCTGCAGATAAGCTGGATCTTTCTTTTTTGGCTTAGTAGGACAGTTCCTTGCCATATGACCTACACCCTAACAGTTGAAACACTTTATCGGATTTCCCTGATTCATATTTCCATAATTCCCAGCAACTAGAGCTGCAACATTCCCAATCTGATTACCCACTGTTTGATTCCCAACATTCTGACCCCGCTGATTTCCAACAAATTGACCCATCTGATTCCCTGCATATTGACTCAACTGATTTCCTGCATGCTGCCATGCATTCTGATTACCCATCTGAAATCTAGTAGCATATCCCTGCTGATTCCTAATAACTCCAACCATTTGTCCTCCTTGACCCATATTGAAACTCGGCAGAGAAATCTTCCTATTGCGAGTATTCAATGAAATCCTTTGGTTGTTGTTGGTTGGTGTAGAATAGCGTCCTTGGAATGCCTTTGTCAAATAAGCAAATGCTTGAGTCAAAGCAGCAGTAGACTCATCATTGTGATTGATCTCTGGTTCTTAGAATTGTGGATATTGTTGTTGTTTTGGGTAGAATTGTTGTTGTGGAATTACAGCAGTTTGTTGCTGTGGAATGTATTGTTGTTGCATGTAGTTGTGAGTGGAAGATGATGATGGTTGATGTTGTGTGTTCACTGGTAAAGGTGTTGGTGTTTGAGCAATGAATGCAAGAGGATCATGATTCTTTGCCAATCTTTCTTTCCTAACTTCATTAGCCTCAGCTTGGTTTTGCTTCAGAAAATCATAGAGCTGATCATAATTCACCTTGAAGATTGTTGATGAACTTGATGTTGCTCGCGATTGGTCTTGGTGTCAACTTGTTTCTGATTAGCTCATTCATTAAAGTGCAGAACCTGGTATAGTAGTATTCAATGGATTCACCAGGAGTGGATGTAAACTTCTCCCATTCAGTTAGTAGCTTGTTTTCTACATCTTGTTGCCCAATTTCTGTTCCGTGACATAGCCTTCTAACTCGTTCCCACATGTCATAGGCAGTTTCACAGCTGTCGACAGCAGCAAAGATCTCTCGTGGTAATCCTAGTTGGATTAAGTGCATTGCCATATCATCAGCTGCGATCTGCTTCCTGTCTTCTTCTGTGTATTCTGCTTCTGATTGTTCACGAAAGAATGGTAGAACAGGAGGTGTTCCATTTGGTTCTCCAGGGTCTTGAATTTGTCGAGGCTTGAAAGGTCCATTCTTAATAGATTGGAGCAGGAGTTTACCATCAGGCTTGGTTTTGATGTAACGAAGCATGCGGCTTGTCCATGGAAGATACCCACCTTTTTCAAGCATAGGAGGACGGTTTTCTGCATCGGCTGCATGAATGTCTTGCTGAGTTGCCATTGATGAAGTTATGTATGATAGAGTTGATCTTGGATCGGTGCAACGATATAGGAATTGTGTTTGGTGAAAGTTAAATTCTGTTGTTGTAGTGAAATTTTGGTCTTAAAACTTATGGCCGTTTGAAGTTTTGTCGTAAAAAGTCAAACAGAAGTCAATTCCGATGGATATGGTTCAATTCCAATTGATTATGTTCAATTCCGATGGATTTGGTGCAATTCCGATGGATATGGTTCAATTCCGATGGATTTGGTTCAATTGCGATGGATTAGGTGCAATTCCGATGAATAATGTTCACTTTGGTCCAATTTCGATGAATCCTTGCAATTTCGATAAGTTGTGCAATTCCGATGAAAGTTTGCAATTTTGATGAAATTTTGCAATTTCGATGAAAGTTTGCAATTTCGACGAAAGTTGCAATTTCGATAGAATCTATCTAATTTGTACAAATTAGAAGATTTTTCCATAGTAGAAGTATTCCACACACTTATACAAGCAAGGGAATACTGAGTAATCGTTAGATCATGAAGTTAACCGTGTTCTTGATGAATTCCAATGACCAATTCCGATGAATCAATTTCGATGAGCCAATTCCGATAAACCCTTAAAAATCCAATTCCGACAAACCCTTAAAATTTCAATTCCGATGGATTAACTGATTTTTAGGGATCAATATTACGACTAAAAACAAACTTCTAAACAATTTCTATCAACCAAAAACCTTCAAAAACACTTAAATAACAATAAACTTTAGACCTTTAATGTTTATAACCAAATTGGAAGAATTTTGATAAGTATCCAAAACTTTCTTGCTCGATACGAAACACGTTTTTTGATATTTTGATTCGATTTTTTTTTTGCCAAAACTCACTAATATGTAGTAGATCTATAAGAAAGACAACAACTTTAACCTAGAAAATGTAAAAATCAAAGCTTTTGAATGAAAAGCTAACATTTTTATTGGGAAAAATGCAACTTTTTGCTAAACTTTGATAAAAAAAACGAGACACAAACAATCCTAAATCGTTGTTAGGCGATTGATACCACTTGTAGGACCTTAGATCTAACTATATCACACAATATAAGCAAGTATAAATGGCACATATGGTGACTTGAGATAAGTATGTATGTCATGTATATTTGAGAGAGAAAGAGTAGAAAACTAGAGCTTTTATTCCTTAAGAAAAGCACACACTACACACTCAAGCACACACCTCAAATGCCACATTTGAGGAGTATTTATAGTAAGCTACAAACGCCCTAATGGGCTTTATATGGGCTCGGTTTGGATAATGGATTGGACAAGGATTACAACATAACTTAAATGGACTAGCTTAGCTTAACTTCTAACCTAGTAGCTTAGCCCAATCCACAAGCCCATTGACTATTCTTTTACATATTCTACGACACATTACAAAGTTATAAATACATAAATGACCATCACTTTCTATTAAAGCTAACAGGCTTCTTAGCCCATTTCTTAGTTTATGGTTGGATATTTTTCTTGGTTGCTACATGTTAGATATTGTATATGTGTCATCTCACCTTGTTTTGTAGCAAGTACCATTACTCGATTCCTTGGTGTCCTCTAAACGAGGGGGAGTATACATCAAGGGGGAGCCTTTGCGATCTTTTTGCTTCGACAAAAAGGGGGAGAAATGGGATATAAACTCATGCTAAAAACTTGTTAAAATTATTCTTTCACTTAAAATGAGTTTATGTTTGTCATCATCAAAAATGGGGAGATTGTTGATGCAAATAATGTTCTAAAAACGTTATTTATATCTTTCGATAACTCCACATTTTGATGATAACAAAATGTGAAAACACTTTACGTCAAAATTAACGTAAACAAATTTTTAGTCAAAATATCCCGTTTTTACGTAAATCAATCTAGGTAAGAACAAACAAATTTACAACTTCACAAATGATCAAAGAAGTGAATTTTTGTTTCAATCTTCATATTTTTAATGTGACAAAACATTTGTTCAAAAATATACTTTACAAATTATTTTTGAATTATAAAGAAATGTTTTAATTGGAAAAATATGTTTAAAATTTATTACAACTATTTCCCCCCCCCCCAAGTCAGCTCCAAACTTCCCCAAATAAACTTTCACCACTAAAAACAAAAAATGGAGCGTCCTTGCCTGGAACGGTACCACGGTACCACTAAATTTAGTGGTACCGTGTGGTATTTAGTGGTACCGTCCCACTATAACGGGCAAATTTTTTATGCCTATAAATACCAGTCCAATTCACAGTTTTTGGGCATCCTTTTTCACACACAACTTTCTGAGTTTAAAACTCTTATCACATTTACTCTCCTTTGATCATTTAGTTAGTTTTCTTTTGTTTAAAGAGTGATCCTATCATCCAACCAAGTGATCACCTTCATTCCTCTACTAGTGTAAGAGAAGAACATAAAGTATCAAGAAGATACAAGGTGTTGTAGTTATAGTTAGTGCACTTGTAACATTTGTTACATACTTGTTGTATCCTCGCATACACCAAGGTGTTTTTCTTTTGTGTAGTTTCTGAGTGTGGATCATTGTGATCTTGTTGAGATCTTGGAGATCTCTTGTAGCTTATGTGCTTGTGTGTTGATCAAGTGGATCAAGGGTAGATCGTGTAAAGTGTGTTGATTGTGTGATTTAGTAAGGATCGTGTGGATTATGGTAGATTGGTACTAGCTAAGATTAGTACTCGACATTTAGCTTAGTGTCGGAAATTGTGATAAGCGACGTTGTACGGTTTTCTCCGCCTGAAGGGAGCTTTGTTGACATAGTGCTTAGAACTCTCGAGTTGGGTAATCAGGGAGTGGAGTAGGGCGAAGAAGAGCTTCATGACTGAACCACTATAAATCTCGTTGTCTCGGTTTGATCTTTCCATCTCATTTCTTTATACTTATTGTTTATGTTAGATAGTATAGCTTAGTGTTCTACTGGTGTTGATTGATTTCACAAAAGAATTGAACCAAAGTTTTTCAAAAACAAACTTTTATAACTGACCAAAAATCGGTAAAACTATTCAACCCTCCTTCTAGTTTTCCACAATCTTCATCAGCACTTGAGTAGTCAGCTAAGCCAATATCTTCCAAAGGAGGCATGTCTGGATCATATGGAAATTCGTTTCTTGTATTTCCATCAGCAGTATTAACTTCTATGCCAGCAGCTTTAACAGTTGAACTACCAGTATTAACACTGTTAGTGCTGTTTCCATGACTAGCAGTATTAACAACATTAGTGTTGTTAACTTTATCATTGATGTGTTACGTGTGTGTACAAGTTTTAAATTTATAAGGGGTGCATTACCAAATCTATAAATAACACATACGAGCAAGTGAACTCGTCCGTTATAGAAAGATTATGATGGTAAGTCGGGATCGTTCGCAGGGATTTGTGAGTGAATCGAGTTGTAAGTATAAAAGCTACTAAAAGTAAATCTCCAAAACGAGCAATAATGATAATATGTAATTCAAATGATTAAAACTACACTTGCTTAGACTAGTTTACTACTCTTGATAAGCATGATTGTGATAACTTTTGTTAGCATGTTGGTTATGATAATTAGTTGGTACACTAATCTATTGTTCTTACAAGTTAAACCTTCGTCAAGATTTTAGTGTATAAAAACAAGCATCAAGTTTAACCAATAAATTCAAGATCAATTCAAGTTTCATAAGTTTGGATTAAGAAACTTAAACACAAAAATAAACTTTTGTTTTATCAAATAAGCTTGGGAAATGGTCAATACAAAAGGTAACCGATCATAGACAAAAAGGTTACAATTGATTGTAAACTACTAATCTTTCGACCTATGAGGTGGTTTTCAATCAATCCAATTTGATAGACAAAAGCGTTCTTATTACAACCACAATTAAGTTTCTTTGTTTAACCAAGAATAATGGGTAAAAACAATCATTCATAGACAAATTATTATAGCTAGTTGAATAACAATAAACCTTTCGACCTTTAACAACTAGTCAAATTTGATTAACAAATGTCACTATGAAACTTAAGCACAATTGGATCTTATAATTAACTTAAAATTGAATTAAAACTTGTTATCACAATCATACACAAATCATTAAGCAATATACATCATCTAAGCAAGTGCACAAAGGCACTAGCCACTCATAGCAAACATGAACATAAACTCAGAATTTTGAGCATTAGAAATCATGATTAAAAGTCTTACAATGATTAGAATGAGATTACAAATGATAAGGTAATGATACCCAAAGTATTGGTGTTGAATTCTTGAAGGTTTGAGTTCCAAATGTTGACTTCTTGAACTTCCAAAGCTTTCTGGACTTCTAAGGATGAATTTGAGAGCTTTTGAGAGTGGTTTATGATTAGAGAGAGTTGATTGATGTAACACCCCCAAAATCTGGTTTAGCGGAAGCATACATGTTTGGGTGCTACTAAATTGGTATCACAACACAAGGTATAAAGAATGGTTTTATCTCAACCATTTAAAATAGATTTCATATTCAAAAGTGATTTGTTTACAACATTTCAAAATGGTGCAGAAATATAAGCCCATAAAAGTTTTCAAGTGGTCCCAAATTTATCAGAGTCTTCTATGACCATGCCATGCCCCGCCGAAAGCCTCCACAACTAGATTATCGCTTTAAACCTGAAAATACATGCTAAAGTGTCAACACGAGGTTGGTGAGTTCATAGGTTTTAGTGGAAAATGTAAAGCATTAGAATAACGATTTCCCGGCAAAGGAATTGTAAATCCACTCAGTCACAAGTCCCGCCCATACAAGACTTGTAACCTGTGTGTTTACAACCCACTGCCAAATAAGATTTGTTCTTGGTAAATAGAAGTAATATATTGTTTGGTTAAGCGGTACACTCGTAATGACCATTACACTTGGTAGTATGTCCGTTACACTCGGTAATGTGACCGTTACACCCGGTCATGTGACCGTTTCGCTCGATCATGTGACCGTTACACCCGTCCTGTTATATGTGTTCGTCCAGTACCCCTGGTCAATGTGTGTGTTATGTGTACATATAATGCAGTCTAGTGAACATTCAAGTATTTCAGCCAAACAGTCAAATATGGAGTAAATAGTTTGCATTTTCCAAATAAAAGTCATAGAGTTTAATTAAAACGAGCATGTATTCTCCCCCAAAACAGTTGTAAAACAAGTAAAAGTAGGGGTCATGAACTCACCTTAGCTTGCAGCAACGCAAAAATATCACAGCGGTCACAACTGGCATCAAGAGCAAAACACAACGGTGTTGAGAGTACAGGCACAACGGTACGGGATCGGCACAACCACAAGAAAAGGTAGCGAGACAAAGGAAGATGGAGGAGATGAATCACAGGCCCAAAACCATGAACAAAATCACCTAGCTAGAAACTATTCGTGACCCCTTTTTACTTCAACTCGTAACGAACAACAAATCAAACAGACCCTCGACCTCTTCTTGATCTCTTGGTGTAGGCGGCGTCTGTGGTGGCCAAGGGTGGTGGTTGGCCGGAGATTAGCCGTAGCAGGGGTGGCGGAAACCCTAGAGGGAGAGTGAGTGTGTGATGTATAGGAATTTTAGTGTGTTCCATCTTGTTGCGTTGCACCGATTAAAAAGAAAGAAAAGAAGTAACTCTGACCATGGCTTTCTTGGCGTGGTCGTGTGAAGAGATTAGTTGGTGAAAGGTCACCATCAAGTTTTATCTCCAATGCCTTCTTGTGTTACAGCCTCAGAAAAAGGAAGGAGCAGTGATACAGAGAAGATAGCGACAATACCTGATAAAGAGATAAGGTAGGGGGCGGCTAGGTATATATATGTTAAATAGATGATTATTTTAACTTTTATTTATACCCCGAGTGTTCCGTGTCCCGTCGAGCTAAAATGTAATTGCCGTATCTTGGTTTGGTACTTTCGAGCAACCGTGCGAAAATAAATTTTCGTGAACGTTCTTATTATTATTTTTTTTTAAAAATACTATTGACTTCGAAATAATTATCGGACTTAATCCATAACTATCGTGGTGTCGGTAAGCGCATGATGTCGCTTTTTCAGAAAAGTGAGATGACTTCTCGGTTTTGTAAATAAATTACTAGCAGGTGTCAGGAAGTGATTACTTAACTTTTCTTGATAGAATCAATAGCTGGGAGGGTTACAGTAGGCTACAGTGTGTGAGATAACCTCCCGAATTAATCGTGTAAGCTCAAAAAGGCTCAAATAAATTGCCATATAATATTAAATTATTTTTTATTATTAAAATAATGTAGAAAAAATTACGGGTGGTTACATTCTACCCTCCTTAAATTGAAATCCGTCCCGGATTTCAGTTTATATTATCCGATAGAATGGCATTTGGGAAGAGA
This sequence comes from Artemisia tridentata subsp. tridentata, assembly GCA_021014915.2. Lineage (NCBI taxonomy): Eukaryota > Viridiplantae > Streptophyta > Magnoliopsida > Asterales > Asteraceae > Artemisia > Artemisia tridentata. The sequence continues at coordinate 253,513,518 of CP139504.1, forward strand.
TGTTGGTACTCATAACAGATTTGAGTCTCCCCAGGCTGTTTAGGGGTTTCTCTTTGTTTGTGGGAGGGTACCCAGGTTGTCTGCCTTTGGATTTTCTCATCTTTGTGAGTTGGTGAGATATATGTTCTGATTTAGAGTGATAAGATGGCATGATGACTCGTTTTCAAGGTTTGATTCGGAGTGGTGTGTTTTTCCTCCTCATAGGGTTGGATAGAAATCTGGTTCGAAAACTTTACTTGAGTAAGTTTTTATACAAATTTGACCAAAATAACTTTCCAGTTAATACACATTCCTTTGTTAGAGATCAATAGATACGTAGGGTAACACGTTTTCAAAAGATTTAAATTTCATAAAGCGGTTCTTAGTCATGGTGTGGATGGGATAATTTCCACAAAAGTTGGCGTTTGACATTCCTTAACAAAACTTTGATAAAGTTTGAGCAGAAAAATTTCACACATCCAAGTGAGTGTTTTAGAAAAATATCACTACAGATTTCATAAACATAAGTATTCAATTTACTTTTAACTGTACTAAGAGATAGTAATCTGAATGCTTTTGAGGTGGGTGGATAGTTCACCGGTTGATTGCAAAACAATTTATAAAATGATTTGTAAAACAGTTTATAAGGTAATAGGAAAACAATTTATTATTAGCAAAATAATAGCAAACTGTAGTTTAGTTTGTGATTTAGTCGCAAGGCAACAAATCGGATTATAAAATAACTTGTGAAATGATTTGTAAAACAGTTTATAGAACGAATGCCATTTTTTGTTTACCAAAATAGTTGTAAGGTCAAAATTTTGATTTCATAAGGTAGCGGTAAAACATTTGTAGGGTGACTGCAATATGGTCTGTAGAATAATCGAAAACAGTTTGTATAGTATCAGAAGTATGGTTTAAATATTTTCTGAGAGGGTAGCAAAAATAACTGAGGTCCCCGAGAGACGAGAGGGGGATTAGGTGATTGTCCCAAGGAACGCGGTTCAGGTTATTCCTTAGGGGTTTAAGGTTTCTGTCGGGCGCAGAATCTCTGCCGAATGGGGAGTTTAGCGAGTTCAGAGTACGACTCTGAAGGAGGATGTTGATTGCTGCTAGCAATCGGTTGGCTGTCTGTGTAGTGTACTCAGTGTTTAACGCGGAAAGCACAACATCATTTGAGTGTAGGGTTTAAGGTGGAGGTGACTGTAACGAAAACAAAACAAAGCTGAATTAAAATTCCAAATTCAGGAATGAGGTTCAGATTTAAACATGGTCAAAACCAATTCTGATGCTCCAATAAGCTGAAATGGGCTTACTACGATCTCGAGGAGTTACAAATAAGCAACTCGAATTTAAACGATGCTCATCGGGTCTAGCCTGAGCCGATGCAAATTTCGGGTAGACGGCAGCAACTGGGATTCCATATAAATGGTGAAGTAATGTGGTGTCGGAGGTATTACGGTTCGAGGTTCAAATTCAAACATAGCCAAAACCGATTCCAAACGCTCCAATGGGCTTTTTACGATTTCGGGGAATTACAAATAAGCAACATGGGTCCAAACGGTGCCAATCGGGTCTAACTGGCCCGATGCAAATTACAGTCAGACGGCGACAAATAGAAATTCCGTATAAATGGAGGAGTATAGCGGTGCCGATGTATTATGGTTCATAAGGTGTTGTGATGCCAGTGTGTTGTGTGTAGATGTGAATGTTCAATGATTATGTTCATGCAGAAATTTTAAAATTTTCACGAGTCAAGTAGAAAATCAATCTGGACATAACTCCTAGTATAACTGCTCTGAGTATTGCAAAATTTACCTCTGAGTCGGACATAGGTGATCAGGCTATGTCCCGCTGTCCCTGGTCGAATATAGGTGATCAGTCTATATTCCACCGAGGTTCAATAAATTTTGAAATACTCAGCTCAGTTACGCCAGTAATATGTCCCTTACTTTTAAAAGTTGTTTAAGTAATTAAGGCGGGTGTCCACACTCGAGGACGATTGATGAGATTATGTAGAGAAAAGGCATAATGCCACAACGAGTATAATACGTGTGTATAAGTATGTCAAAGATATTTATAGTAGTTAGCGAAAATAGATGGATATACTTATCCGATAACAGTGTGCACATCTCATCAATTATATTAGCAATAAAAATAATAAATGAGGCATTAGCTTGGCAGGCAGGCATGTGGCGGTCATAGAGTTAAGTTTTCGTAAAAGTGGTTATAGTCTAGGTTTTAAAAATACCCAGTTCTCTATAACCTAGGCTCTGATGCCAATCTGTAACACCCCCAAATCTGGTTTAGCGGAAGCATACATGTTTGGGTGCTACTAAATTGGTATCACAACACAAGGTATAAAGAATGGTTTTATCTCAACCATTTAAAATAGATTTCATATTCAAAAGTGTTTTGTTTACATCATTTCAAAATGGTGCGGAAATATAAGCCCATAAAAGATTTCAAGTGGTCCCAAATTTATCAGAGTCTTCTATGACCATGCCATGCCCCGCCGACAGCCTCCACAACTAGATTATCGCTTTAAACCTGAAAATACATGCTAAAGTGTCAACACGAGGTTGGTGAGTTCATAGGTTTTAGTGGAAAATGTAAAGCATTAGAATAACGATTTCCCGGCAAAGGAATTGTAAATCCACTCAGTCACAAGTCCCGCCCATACAAGACTTGTAACCTGTGTGTTTACAACCCACTGCCAAATAAGATTTGTTCTTGGTAAACAGAAGTAATATATTGTTTGGTTAAGCGGTACACTCGTAATGACCATTACACTTGGTAGTATGTCCGTTACACTCGGTAATGTGACCGTTACACCCAGTCATGTGACCGTTTCGCTCGATCATGTGACCGTTACACCCGGTCCTGATATATGTGTTCGTCCAGTACCCCTGGTCAATGTGTGTGTTATGTGTACATATAATGCAGTCTAGTGAACATTCAAGTATTTCAGCCAAACAGTCAAATATGGAGTAAATAGTTTGCATTTTCCAAATAAAAGTCATAGAGTTTAATTAAAATGAGCATGTATTCTCCCCCAAAACAGTTGTAAAACAAGTAAAAGTAGGGGCCATGAACTCACCTTAGCTTGCAGCAACGCAAAAATATCACAGCGGTCACAACTGGCATCAACAGCAAAACACAATGGTGTCGAGAGTACAGGCACAACGGTACGGGATCGGCACAACCACAAGAAAAGGTAGCGAGACAAAGGAAGATGGAGGAGATGAATCACAGGCCCAAAACCACGAACAAAATCACCTAGCTAGAAACTATTCGTGACCCCTTTTTACTTCAACTCGTAACGAACAACAAATCAAACAGACCCTCGACCTCTTCTTGATCTCTTGGTGTAGGCGGCGTCTGTGGTGGCCAAGGGTGGTGGTTGGCCGGAGATTGGCCGTAGCATGGGTGGCGGAAACCCTAGAGGGAGAGTGAGTGTGTGATGTATAGGAATTTTAGTGTGTTCCATCTTGTTGCGTTGCACCGATTAAAAAGAAAGAAAAGAAGTAACTCTGACCATGGCTTTCTTGGCGTGGTCTTGTGAAGAGATTAGTTGGTGAAAGGTCACCATCAAGTTTTATCTCCAATGCCTTCTTGTGTTACAGCCTCAGAAAAAGGAAGGAGCAGTGATACAGAGAAGATAGCGACAATACCTGATAAAGAGATAAGGTAGGGGGCGGCTAGGTATATATATGTTAAATAGATGATTATTTTAACTTTTATTTATACCCCGAGTGTTCCGTGTCCCGTCGAGCTAAAATGTAATTGCCGTATCTTGGTTTGGTACTTTCGAGCAACCGTGCGAAAATAAATTTTCGTGAACGTTCTTATTATTATTATTTTTTTAAAAATACTATTGACTTCGAAATAATTATCGGACTTAATCCATAACTATCGTGGTGTCGGTAAGCGCATGATGTCGCTTTTTCAGAAAAGTGAGATGACTTCTCGGTTTTGTAAATAAATTACTAGCAGGTGTCAGGAAGTGATTACTTAACTTTTCTTGATAGAATCAATAGCTGGGAGGGTTACAGTAGGCTACAGTGTGTGAGATAACCTCCCGAATTAATCGTGTAAGCTCAAAAAGGCTCAAATAAATTGCCATATAATATTAAATTAATTTTTATTATTAAAATAATGTAGAAAAAATTACGGGTGGTTACAATTGATAGTTGTGTAATAGTTGTATATTAGTTGTTTTCTTTGTTGTGCCTCAAAGGCTCTATTTATACTACTCTCAAGCCTAAGAACTTTAAATGCTGCAACTTGGCCTCCAAGTAGCTTAGAATACCAAATAGAAGAACCTAGAATTAAACCAAAGTGCAGATTTGAGAAAAGTAAGAGGGCTCCATCTGATTGGATATAGGTTGTGTTCGATCGGATAGTCTTGATCATCATCTCCATCCGAATCGGTTGCGGGTTGCATCCGATCGGATGGAGTTGTCCTATAGACACAAACTTGGTCTTTTGATGTCTGGCTTGTATCTTTCTCATAGCTCTTGATTCTTTGTCCAAACTTCATCTTTCCTTTGTCTTGGAACTTGGAATCATGAATAATTGGTTCTTCATTCAATGAAATGCCTTTTCGGAGTGGATCTTGACATGGGAATCTTCGTACAATCGTAAGTCCTTGTTTCCTTCATCAATCTTTCACTTTTTCTTCCTTTTTCCTGTACTTGGCTACATATACTTTGCAAACATACTTTGGTGCGATTAAGTAACAAAAGCATAGAAATATAACCAAATAACATATACAAAAACACGAATAACGCTACTAAAAACATGCACAATTTGAGCGTTATCAAATTCCCCCACACTTAAACTTTGCTTGCCCTCAAGGAAATCTAGAAGTAAAAACAATTATCCAAATGGTACTCAAGTATGTTTAGGAAAAATGTGATGCAAATCTATCAAGTACAAGTACAAGTTAGATCCATCATTTTAAGCTTTTCTAATTGAAGCATCGAGATGTTTGACAATACCCAATTGATTTTCTTGCTTGATGAACATTACTAATCACCTCATGAAAAAGGAATGAAATATAATTCACTCAAAACACTTATTTATATGGTTGGTGGAGTATATAAGAGAAATCACACTCATTGCTCAGTCATGATCTAAATATTACCATATGCTTGTACAAGAAACAAAACTACACCGATATGGCATGAGCACCAAGTATACATATCAAAGAGGTGTTTTATTCGGTTTTAAGGCTTCAAGGGTTATATCAGACTTACGTGCAAATATCTTATGCAAAAACATAATAGATCGCTGGCGTGAATTCTTGCATTACCAAACAACGGATGGTCACTAAGGATAATCTTAGATCGCTGGCGCATTATCTATTTCCTCAAGAACTCAGATGGTCACTATATGTCAATACACTTGATAATTTCACAAAGCCAAAAGGTAAGGATAAGACATGGGATATATTTAGAAAGGGTTGATGATAAAGAATATACAAAATAGTCAAAGTCTACTAACCAAATGTTGCTAGCTATTTCGAACCACTATCATTCAATCTTGAGAAACTCCATACTTGATCAATCAATATAGCTCATTGTCTTTTCTTGTCACCTTATAGTTGCGATGACATATTCACATTTTTTTTTTTACGCATAAACTCATTCACTTGTCATCTTATAGTTGCGATGACTAGTCTTTTACTTCACTTTGATAACTGCTTATGGAGTTTACAACTTTCTTTGTACTTTCATGATTTCCCACATAACATTCATCTTGCCATATAGATAGCAACCAACCAAGACTTGACTAAGGTTAAGGCTACGCTAAAAAGTGTAAAATCTTTTTGTAGTTTTCTGGATTTATTCAAAAGAAAAGATAAGCTCAGAAGGTGTAACTAGGGGTATCTAGCGTTAAAGATAAACGCTAACAATAGGGTTTATATTGGTGGTTAACTAGTAAGTGTAACTAGCTAAATATCAATACAGAAGGCTATTTGGGTTAAATCCTAAGGTTGCCTCTTATCACGCATATACAATTATATCACACATGAAATGTGATCTCACAACGATCTCATAATGATTTACAAGCACAAGTTCTAGAATAAATAAAATCACCGGCACACTCATAGCAAAAGAATCAAAGCATAAAAGATGTATGCTAAATACAGAACAGGCTCAAATCCGCACAATTTAGTGGAAAGGTTATAATATGTGCTAGCTAATGTTATCGATCCCAGAATGGATTGCAATATTAATCGGGACACATCTTAATTTTTCAAAAATTACAGGTTTCACCAGTGGATAGATCCAATTATTTTAATATATTATCCTAAAAATGACAAATAACAAGATCACAAGGGCAAACAAAATTTTAAAATCTAGCTCAAAATTTACAAGTTATCCTTATTTTCCTATTTACCCCCCACACTTAAGTTAAGCATTGTCCTCAATGTTATAAACGAACTTCAAAGTATGAAAATAGGGAAATAAGAGAATAAACCATATTTTTCGGGCTTCATATGATTCTTTGATCCAAGTGTCCAAGATTAGTAATCATTACCTGCAGTAATCTTAAAACAAACAAAACAAACACACGAAAATATTTCTAAGTTTTATTAAAAAGTCAGTGGTACACCCCCACACTTAAGTTCAACTAAGGGATTAGAAAAACTTTGGGGTGTAATAACTTTAAAAATAAAAATAAGAAGTAAAAATAGCAAACACACGGGTTGCCTCCCGAGAAGCGCTTGTTTTATTAACGAGTCATCAGCCTGACTCAAACTTCCTTTAGTCTACGTTGGTGCAATTTTTGGTTTCTTACTCGAGGATTTGGGAACATACACCACGTTTCCTATCACTATTCTTTCTCCAGTTTCATCTATGTCTTCCAATTTCACTCTTTCCCAAGCTCTAGGAAGAACATCATAGATAAAACCATTTTTTTCGGCCCAAGGAGTGTTTTTCTTATAATCGGCCGGAAAGGGTGCCATGAATGTTATAGCTTCATATTCTGATTCAGGCGGAATTTATTCGATAGAAATCTCGTTCATTTGCTCCTTATCATAGTACAATTTAATCCGGTGACCATTAACAATGAAACTTCCACCCTGTTTGTCATATAATTCAACATATCCAGATGGAAATCCATGTTTCACTATATATGGTCCGAACCATTTCGGTTTTAGCTTAGGAGCTTTAAACTTGTATTTCATATTGAAAAGCAAAACTTTGTCTCCAGCTTTGAATTCATTCCGTATTCTTAACTTTTTGTCATGATAAGCTTTGGTTATAGCTTTGTAAAGCTTGGAGTTCTCATAAGCTTGGAGTCTTAGTTCATCGAGTTCATGCAATTGCAAAAATCTCTTCTCTCCAGCTATTTTGAGATCAGGGTTACAGTTTCTGAGTGCCCAGTAGGCGCGATGTTCGATTTCGAACGGCAAATGACAGGTTTTTCCATACAAAAGTCTGCATGGTGTTGTACCAATTGGAGTTTTGTAAGCCGTCTGAAATGCCCACAGAGCATCATCAAATTTTCTCGACCAAATGGCAGGATTGTCTTTGACCATTTTTTCGAGTATCCTCTTTAAGGCTCTATTGGTGTTTTCGACTTGACCACTAGTCTGTAGATGATAAGCCGTAGCAAAACGATGATGAACTCCATATCATTTCATAATTTTCTCCATTTGTTTGTTACAAAAATGGGTTCATCGATCACTTATTAAAGCTTTAGGAATTCCATAACGAGCGAAAAGCTTTTTGAGAAAATTAACAACAACTCGTGCATCATTTGTGGGTAGAGCCTCGGCTTCTGCCCATTTGGAAACATAATCAATAGCAACGAGAATGTATTCGTATTTGTGCGATTTAAGAAATGGTCCCTTAAATTCGATTCCCCAAATATCGAATATTTCGTAGACTTGAATGCTTTTTTAATGCATTTCGTCTCTGCGAGAAAGTCTACCAGATCTTTGGCAAGCATCACAGTTTTGAACAAGAGTATGAGCTTCTTTGAAAATTGTCAGCCAATAGAATCCAGCATCAAAAACTTTTTTAGCAGTGGTGGAAGGACCATAGTGTTCCCTAGTCGGGTCATGATGGCATTCATCAAGAATTCTTCTGGTTTCAGAACCATAAACACATCTTCTGATCATCCCATCAGGACACATCTTGAAAAGATAGGGCTCTTCCCAATAATAGTGTTTTAGTTCTGAGAAGAATTTACTTCATTGGGCGTGAGTTAATCCTTTTCTGAGATTTTTTCCAACGAGATAATTTGCAAAATCTGCAAACCACGTAATTTCTTTTTCATCAATTGTGTCAACAGTCATGAGAGTTTCATCAGGGAAATAATCGTCGATTTCATCTTCCCTTAACTCTTTCAAATTTGGATTTTCGAGACGAGACAAATGATCAGCAACTAGATTTTTTGCTCCTTTTTTATCTTTGATTTCGATGTCGAATTCTTGGAGTAGCAAAATCCATCGGATAAGACGCGGTTTTGCATCTTGTTTGGTAAATAGATATTTGAGTGCTGAGTAACTAGTAAACACAATAGTTTTTGAAAGTACAAGATAAGATCTTAATTTATCGAAAGCAAAAACAACGGCTAACAATTCCTTCTTCGTAACCGTGTAATTTTGTTGAGCATTGTTAAGTGTTTTGCTAGCGAAGTATATATGACGGAAATGTTTTCCTTCACGTTGTCCTAACACAGCTCCAACAGCAAAATCACTTGCATCACACTTGAGCTCGAATGGTAGTGGCCAATCAGGTGAAACCATAATGGGTGCACTAGTCAATTGATTTTTTAATGTTTCTAAAGCCTTAATGCAATCCGCTTTAAAGTCAAAAACAGAATCTTTTTCAAGAATTTTTGTCATGGGATGAGATATTTTGGAAAAATCTTTAATAAAACGACGGTAGAAACTGGCATGTCCTAGAAAACTTCTAACGGCTTTAGCGTTGGTTGGAGGTGGTAATTTTGTGATTAAATCGATTTTCGCTTTGTCAACCTCGATTTCTGCACTCGAAATTTTGTGTCCAAGCACAATTCCTTCAGTCACCATGAAATGACATTTTTCCTAGTTAAGAACAAGATGTGCAGCTTCACATCGTTCGAGCATTTTATCGAGATTAGAATGGCAAGCTTCAAATGAGCTTCCAAAAACTGAAAAGTCACCCATGAAAACTTCCATGGATGTTTCAAGCATGTCTTTGAATATTGCAATCATACACCTTTGAAAAGTCGCTGGTGCATTACAAAAGCCAAAAGGCATACGCCGGTAAGCGTAAGTTCCAAAAGGACATGTGAATGTAGTCTTTTCTTGATCAGCAGGATCAATAGGAATTTGGAAATATCCTGAAAAGCCATCAAGGAAACAAAAGTACTTTTTCCCTACTAGTCTCTCAAGCATTTGATCCATGAAGGGTAGAGGAAAATGATCCTTTCTGGTGGCTTTGTTTAATTTTATGTAATCAATATATACTTACCATCCAATGACAGTTCTAGTTGGAACTAATTCATTCCGTTCGTTAGTCACTACGGTCATTCCTCCTTTTTTAGGAACACAATGAACTGGACTCACCCAAGGACTATCCTCGATGGGGTAAATGATACCGGCATCAAGAAGTTTGATTATTTCTTTCTTAACAACTTCTTTCATGTTGGGATTAAGTCGACGTTGTCTTTCTACAATGGGTTTAGCACCTTCTTCGAAATTGGTTTTGTGTTTACAGAAATCAGGGCTAATTCATGGGATATCAGAATTTTTCCACCCAAAAGCTCTTTTATGTCTCTTGAGAATAGAGATGAGACATTCTTTTTCATCGTCATTGAGCAACAAAGATATAACTACTGGAAGAAGTGAATTATCCTCCAAGTAAGCATATTCAAGATGATCAGGCAGTGGTTTTAGCTCAAGATCTGTTGGTGGTTCTTGAAGAGATGTTTTGATCCTCAATTGATCATTAAAGATGATTTCCTCAAAATTCTCTTCCACTATTTCTCCTTCTTCAACTTCTTCAATATCTTCCTCGAATTTTACTTCCATAAAATCAGCGAATTCTTTATCAAGATCTGTTTCACTAATTTTCTCTGAAGTAGTCATGAATGGATCAGAATCGTTAAGTAATGCATCCAATTCTTCATCAGTGATTTCATCGATTACTTCAATGTTAAAACAAGTGTCATCACTGGAATATGGATATTGCATTGCTTTATCGATTAAAAAGGTAATTATATCTTCTCCAACCCCAAGATTAAGTTCTTTACCTTTTACTTTGATGATAGCATCAACAATGTTTAGGAAAGGTCTTCCGAAAAAAAGAGGGACTCTACTATCTTCCTCCATTTCAAAAATCACAAAATCCATGAGAAAAACAAATTTACCAACTTGAACAAGCATATTTTCATCAACCCCAACAGGATATTGGTAAGAATGGTTGGCTAATCGAATACTCATCTTTGTAGGTTTCAAGGTATTGATGAAATTTTAGAATATAACGAATAGGGCATCAAATTGATACTTGCACCAAGATCAGCTAAAGCATCGCATGTGATGTTGTTTCCTAATGTGCATGGAATCAGAAAACTTCTTGGATCTCCGAGTTTTGGTGGAATTTTTTTTTGAACAATGGCTGAGCATTCTTCGTTGAGAAAGGTAGCGGATATTTGTTCCAACTTGTTCTTGTTATTAAGAAGTTCCTTTAAAAATTTCCCATAATTGGGCATTCCAGCTATAACATCAACGAGGGGTACATTGAGTCTAACCTCTTTGATCATTTCAACAAAATTTTTATAACGCTCTTCCAGTTTCTATTTTTTAATGCGTTGAGGATATGGCATCTTTGGTGTGTACACCTTGACTGGTGAAATAGGTTTTTCTTTGGTTGGTGTATTTGGAGTATTTTCCTTATTTGTTCCTTCAGCTTCATCCTCACTTTCATCATGGATGATCGTGATATCATTTGGATTGGGTGGTGGATCATAAGAGAGACCACTTCTTGTGAATACAGCATTGATATGCTCATTTCTAGTCTGTGGTGGACGATAAGTTTTATCGTTTGATCCAGATGATGTTGGTTTAGGGTTGGATTAGGTATTACTTGGTAATGAACCTAATGGTTGGCAAGAGAATTGGTCAGAAAGTCTACCGAATTTGTTTTCAAGATCCTGAATAGATGCTTGATGATTTTTCTGACATTGCTCAACTTTGGTTTTGAGATTGAAAAATTAGGTCTTGACGAACTCATTAGTTGATTTTTGAGCAGTCACGAATTCTCTCATCATTTTTTCGAAATTGGTTTCTTCTGGGTTTTTATCAGAGGTTTGTGGAGTTTGATTGTCTGCTCGAGGTTGAGAATCACGGCTGTTATCCCTTTGTTGGCGATCTTGCCAATTTCTAGAATTTCTCCCGTAATAGTTACCACGATAACCGCCTCCACGGTATCCTCCTTGGACGTAATTAGCTTCTCCTTCTTTAGGTCCGTCCATTGGGTGATCGTCATATTTCGATGATGGGGGATTACCTCCACAGTTTTTACAACCATCTCGCATTTCTTTCATTTCTCCTTTAAGATCTTTGTATTGCGAGTCGATTTTGGAAGTCAAGGCTTCCATTTTCTCCATGAGTTTAGAGGTATAGGAACTTTTGGCAAAAGCAACGGTTTTTTGTAAAGGTTTAGTTTTGGAATCTTTTGACCAACCGAGTTTGAGAAGTACTCGGTCTTCAAGCAATTGATATGCCTGGTTAGGGGTCTTATAGAGAAAAATTCCTCCATCATCAAGGATTCCTTGATATAATTCATCAAGTCCATGGTAGAATATTTGGATAATGGTTCCTCTTCCTAAACCATGTCCATAACAACTACGAAACAAATCTTTCATACGAGGCCAAGCTTTGACAAGTGATTTGTTAGGATTCTGTGTGAAAGCACGAATTTCTCCCTTGAGTCGGTCAAACATGGCAAGTGGAAAGAATCAGCTTACAAAAGCTTGCCTCATCTCCTCCCAAGTATTGATAGTTCCTGGGGTTAATTCGTTGTACCACACTTTTGCATCTCCGGAAGTGATGATGGAAAAAGTTTGAGTTTAATGGCATTGACATCGGTGTCTCCATATCGGAACATGCCACAAATTTTGATGAATTCGGCAATGTGTTTATGCGGATCAGCCCGTGAACGGCCATCGAATTGGCGGTCTTTGATCAAAGAAAGATGGTGACCTTTCACGGTGAAATTGTCACCAAGGTTAACAGCAACAATAGCAGTTCCAGGAGTGGGTGCTATGGCTCGATTGGTGGCCCACATGGGTTGATCGTCAGCCATGGGAAAAGGTTGATCAGTGAATGGGTTATAAACGACTTTGGCTTCGAAAAGTTTATCAAACAGTTGGTTTGGTACTCTTGGTACACGATTGGTTAATGGAACAAAAGGTGTTCTTCTTCTTCTTGGTCTTCGGATTAAACGTTCGGGATCTGAAAGAGGTGAAATTGGTTTTATTCCAGTAGAGCGAGTGTTCATACAATTCCAATGAGAATCTAGGCAACATTTAAACATACGAGCAAAGAATGAAAACAGTTTGGAAAATCAGACTTGGTTAACCGATCGGATGGCAAGGTGTACCGATCGGTTGGGCGTCTCGGAAAAAAAATTGATTATTATGTAACCGATCGGATGGGAGTCTAACCGATCGGATGGTTGGCTCGGATTTTTTTTTCGAAAACGAACTTGGTAAGAGATGGACTTCTAAAACTTACAGAAACACAATCAAAATCCCCGGCAGCGGCGCCAAAAACTTGATGTGTTACGTGTGTGTAAAAGTTTTAAATTTATAAGGGGTGAATTAACGAATCTGTTAATAACACATACGAGCAAGTGAACTCATCTGTTATAGAAAGATTATGATGGTAAGTCGGGATGGTTCACAGAGATTTATGAGTGAATCAAGCTGTTAGTATAAAAGCTACTAAAAGTAAATCTAAAAAACAAGCAATAATGATAATATGATAATTCAAATGATTAAAACTACACTTGCTTAGACTAGTTTACTACTCTTGATAAGCATGATTGTGATAAATTTTGTTAACATGTCGGTTATGATAATTAGTTGGTGAACTAATCTATTGTTCTTACAAGTTAAACCTTCGTCAAGATTTTAGTTTATAAAAACAAGCATTAAGTATAACCAATCAATTCAAGTTTCATTAGTTTGAATTAACAAACTTAAACATAAAAATAATCTTTTGTTTTATCAAATAAGCTTAGGAAATGGTCAATACAAAAGGTAACCGATCATAGACAAAAAGGTTACAATTGATTGTAAATTACTAATCTTTCGACCTATGAGGTGGTTTTCAATTAATCCAATTTGATAGACAAAAGCATTCTTATTACAACCACAATTAAGTTTCTTTGTTTAACCAAGAATAATGGGTAAAAACAATCATTCATAGACAAATGATTATAACTAGTTGAATAATAATAAACCTTTCGACCTTTAGAATTACTAACAACTAGTCAAACTTGATTAACAAATGTCACTATGAAACTTAAGAAAAATTGAATCTTAGAATTAACTTGAAATTGAATTAAAACATGTTATCACAATCATACGCAAATCATTAAGTAATATACATCATCTAAGCAAGTGCACAAAGGCACTAGCCACTCATAGCAAACATGAACATAAACTCAGAATTTTGAACATTAGAAATCATGATTAAAAGTCTTACAATGATTGGAATGAGATTACAAATGATAAGGTAACGATACCCAAAGTATTGGTGTTGACTTCTTGAAGGTTTGACTTCCAAATGTTGACTTCTTGGACTTCCAAAGTTTCCTGGACTTCTAAGGACGAATTTGAGAGCTTTTGAGAGTGGTTTATGATTAGAGAGAGTTGATTGATAGTTGTGTAATAGTTGTATATTAGTTGTTTTCTTTGTTGTGTCTCAAAGGCTCTATTTATACTACTCTCAAGCATAGGAACTTTAAATGCTGCAACTTGGCCTCCAAGTAGCTTAGAAGCACCTAGAATACCAAATAGAAGAGCCTAGAATTAAAACAAAGTGCAGATTTAAGAAAAGTACGAGGACTGCATCCGATCGGATACAGGTTGTGTCCGATTGGATGGTCTTGATCATAATCTCCATCCGAATCGGTTGCGGGTTACATCCGATCGGATGGAGTTGTCCTGTAGACAAAACTTTGTCTTTTGATGCTTGGCTTGTATCTTTCTCATAGCTCTTGGTTCTTTGTCCAAACTTGATCTTTCCTTTGTCTTGGAACTTGGAATCACGAATACTTGGATATTCATTTAATGAAATGCCTTTTCGGAGTGGATCTTGACATGGGAATCTTCGTACAATCGTAAGTCCTTGTTTCCTTCATCAATCTTTCACTTTTCCTTTTTCCTGTGCTTGGCTACATATACTTTGCAAACATACTTTGGTGTGATTAAGTAACAAAAGCATATAAATATAACCAAATAACATATACAAAAACACGAATAACGCTACTAAAAACATGCACAATTTGAGCGTTATCAAATTCCCCCACACTTAAACTTTGCTTGCCCTCAAGGAAATCTTGAAGTAAAAACAATTATCCAAATGGTACTCAAGTATGTTTAGGAAAAATGTGATGCAAATCTATCAAGTACAAGTACAAGTTAGATCCATCATTTTAAGCTTTTCTAATTGAAGCATTGAGATGTTTGACAATACCCAATTGATTTTCTTGCTTGATTAACATTACTAATCACCTCACGAAAAAGGAATGAAATATAATTCACTCAAAACACTTATTTATATGGTTGGTGGAGTATATAAGAGAAATCACACTTATTGCTCAGTCATGATCTAAATATTACCATACGCTTGTACAAGAAACAAAACTACACCGATATGGAATGAGCACCAAGTATACATATCAAAGAGGTCTTTTATTCGGGTTTAAGGCTTCAAGGGTTATATCAGACTTACGTGCAAATATCTTATGCAAAAACATAATAGATCGCTGGCGCGAATTCTTGCATTACCAAACAACGGATGGTCACTAAGGATAACCTTAGATCGCTGGCGCGTTATCTAATTCCTCAAGAACTCGGATGGTCACTATATGTCAATACACTTGATAATTTCACAAAGCCAAAAGGTAAGGATAAGACATGGGATATGTTTAGAAAGGGTTGATGATAAAGAATATACAAAATAGTCAAAGTCTACTAACCAAATGTTGCTAGCTATTTCGAACCACTATCATTCAATCTTGAGAAACTCCATACTTGATCGATCAATATAGCTCATTGGCTATTCTTGTCACCTTATAGTTGCGATGACTTATTCACATTTTTTTTTACGCATAAACTCATTCACTTGTCATCTTATAGTTGCGATGACTAGTCTTTCACTTCACTTTGATAACTGCTTATGGAGTTTACAACTTTCTTTGTACTTTCATGATTTCCCACATAACATTCATCTTGCCATATAGATAGCAACCAACCAAGACTTGACTAAGGTTAAGGCTAGGCTAAAAAGTGTAAAATCTTTTTCTAGTTTTCTGGATTTATTCAAAAGAAAAGATAGGCTCAGAAGGTGTAACTAGGGGTATCTAGCGTTAAAGATAAACGCTAACAATAGGGTTTATATTGGTGGTTAACTAGTAAGTGTAACTAGCTAAATATCAATACGGAAGGCTATTTGGGTTAAATCCTAAGGTTGCCTCTTATCACGCATATACAATTATATCACACACGAAATGTGATCTCACAACGGTCTCGTAATGATTTACAAGCATAAGTTCTAGAATAAATAAAATCACCGGCACACTCATAGCAAAAGAATCAAAGCATAAAAGATGTATGCTAAATACAGAACAGGCTCAAATCCGCACAATTTAGTGGAAAGGCTATAATATTTGCTAGCTAATGTTATCGATCCCAGAATGGATTGCAATATTAATCGGGACACATCTTAATTTTTCAAAAATTACAGGTTTCACCAGTGGATAGATCCAATTATTTTAATATATTATCCTAAAAATGAAAAATAACAGGATCACAAGGGCAAACAAAATTTTAAAATCTAGCTCAAAATTTACAAGTTATCCTTATTTTCCTATTCAACCCCCCCCCCCCCCACACTTAAGTTAAGCATTATCCTCAATGTGATAAACGAACTTCAAAGTATGAAAATAGGGAAATAAGATAATAAACCATATTTTCCGGGCTTCATATGATTCTTTGATCCAAGTGTCCAAGCTTAGTAATCATTACCTGCAGTAATCTTATAACAAACAAAACAAATAAACAAAAATATTTCTACGTTTTATTAAAAAGTCAGTGGTACACCCCTACAATTAAGTTCAACTAAGGGATTAGAAAAACTTTGGGGTGTAATCACTTTAAAAATAAAAATAAGAAGTAAAAATAGCAAACACACTGGTATCCTCCCGAGAAGCACTTGTTTTATTAACGAGTCATTAGCCTGGCTCAAACTTCCTTTAGTCTACGTTGGTGCAATTTTTGGTTTCTTACTCAAGGATTTGGGAACATACATCACTTTTTCTATCACTATTCCTTCTCCAGTTTCATTATGTCTTCCAATTTCACTCTTTCCCAAGCTCTAGGAATAACATCATAGATAAATCCAGTTTCTTCGGCCAAAAGAGTGTTTTTCTTATAATCGGCCGGAAAGGGTGCCATGAATGTTATAGCTTCATATTCTAATTCAGGCGGAATTTCTTCGATAGAAATCTCATTCATTTACTCCTTATCATTGTACAATTTAATCCGGTGACCATTAACAATGAAACTTCCACCCTGTTTGTCATATAATTCAACATATGCAGATGGAAATACATGTTTCACTATATATGGTCCGAACCATTTTGGTTTTAGCTTAGGAGCTTTAAACTTGTATTTCATATTGAAAAGCAAAATTTGTCTCCAGCTTTGAATTCTTTCCGTATTCATAACTTTTTGTCATGATAAGCTTTGGTTCTAGCTTTGTAAAGCTTGGAGTTCTTATATGGTTGGAGTCTTAGTTCATCGAGTTCATGCAATTGCAAAAATCTCTTCTCTCCAGCTATTTTGAGATCGGGGTTACAGTTTCTGAGTGCCCAGTGGGCGCGATGTTCGATTTCGAATGGCAAATGACAGGTTTTTCGATACAAAAGTCTGTATGATGTTGTACCAATTGGAGTTTTGTAAGGCGTACAAAATGCCCACAGAGCATCATCAAGTTTTCTCGACCAAACGGCAGGATTGTCTTTGACCATTTTTTCGAGTATCCTCTTTAAGGCTATATTGATATGCCTGGTTAGGGGTCTTATAGAGAAAAATTCCTCCAGCATCAAGGATTCCTTGAGATGTTTCATCAAGTTCATGGTAGAAGATCTGGATAATGGTTCCTCGTCCTAAACCATGTCCATGACAACTACGAAGAAAATCTTTCAGACTAAGCCAAGCTTCGACAAGTGATTTGTTAGAATTTTGTATGAAAGCACGAATTTCTCCCATGAGTCGGTCAAACATGGTAGGTGGAAAGAATCAGCTTACAAAAGCTTGTATCATCTCCTCCCAAGTATTGATAGTTCCTGGGGTTGATTCGTTGTACCACACTTTTGCATCTCCGGCAACTGATGATGGAAAAAGTTTGAGTTTAATAGCGTTGACATCGGTGTCACCGTATCGGAATATGCCACAAATTTTGATGAATTCGGCAATGTGTTTATGCGGATCGGCCCGTGAACGGCCATCGAATTGGCGGTCTTTGATCATAGAAAGATGGTGACCTTTCATGGTGAAATTGTCACCAAGGTTAACAGCAACAATAGCAGTTCCAGGAGTGGGTGCTACGGCTCGGTTGGTGGCCCACATGGTTGATCGTCAGCCATGGAAAAAGGTTGACCAGTGAATGGGTTATAAACGACTTTGGCTTTGAAAAGGTTATCAAACGGTTGGTTTGGTACTCTTGGTACACGGTTACTTAATGGAACAAAAGGTGTTCTTCATCTTCTTGGTCTTCGGCTTAAACGTTCGGGATCTGAAAGAGGTGAAATTGGTTTTATTCCGGTATAGCGAGTGTTCATACAATTCCCAAGAGAATCTAGGCAACGTTTAAACACACAAGCAAAGAATGAAAGCAGTTTGGAAAATCAGACTTGGTTAACCGATCAGATGGCAAGGTGTACTGATCGATTGGGCGTCTCGGAAAAAAAATTGATTATAGGGGAACCGATTGGATGGGAGTCTAACCGATCAGATGGTTGGCTCAGATTTTTTTTTTCGAAAACAAACTGGGTAAGGGATGGACTTCTAAAACTTACAGAAACGCAATCTAAATCCCCGGCAGCAGCGCCAAAAACTTGATGTGTTACGTATGTGTACAAGTTTTAAATTTATAAGGGTTGAATTACCGAATCTATAAATAACACATACGAGCAAGTGAACTCATCCGTTATAAAATGATTATGATGGTAAGTCGGGATTGTTCGTAGGGATTTGTGAGTGAATCGAGTTGTAAGTATAAAAACTACTAAAAGTAAATCTAAAAAATAAGCAATAATGATAATATGATAATTCAAATGATTAAAACTATACTTACTTAGACTAGTTTACAACTCTTGATAAGCATGATTGTGATAACTTTTGTTAAAATGTCGGTTTTGATAATTAGTTGGTGAACTAATCTATTGTTCTTACAAGTTAAACCTTCGTCAAGATTTTAGTTTATAAAAACAAGCATTAAGTTTAACCATTCAATTCAAGATCAATTCAAGTTTCATAAGTTTGGATTAACAAACTTAAACCCAAAAATAATCTTTTGTTTTATCAAATAAGCTTAGGAAATGGTCAATACAAAAGGTAACCGATCATAGACAAAAAGGTTACAATTGATTGTAAACTACTAATCTTTCGACCTATGAGGTGGTTTTCAATCAATCCAATTTGATAGACAAAAGCATTCTTATTATTAAAACAATTAAGTTTCTTTGTTTAACCAAGAATAATGGGTAAAAACAATCTTTCATAGAAAAATGATTATAACTAGTTGAATAACAATAAACCTTTCGACCTTTAGAATTACTAACAACTAGTCAAACTTGATTAACAAATGTCACTATGAAACTTAAGCACAATTGGATCTTAGAATTAACTTGAAATTGAATTAAAACATTTATCACAATCATACACAAATAATTAAGTAATATACATCATCTAAGCAAGTGTACAAAGGCACTAGCCACTCATAGCAAACATGAACATAAACTCAGAATTTTGAACATTAGAAATCATGATTAAAAGTCTTACAATGATTGGAATGAGATTACAAATGATAAGGTAATGATACCCAAAGTATTGGTGTTGACTTCTTGAAGGTTTGACTTCCAAATGTTGACTTCTTGGACTTCCAAAGTTTCCTGGACTTCTAAGGACGAATTTGAGAGCTTTTGAGAGTGGTTTATGATTAGAGAGAGTTGATTGATGTAACATATTAAAACACATAACACAACCAAGAACACAAGATTTACTCGTGCACTTTAGAGAGAGAGAGAGAGAAGAAGGAAACTTCTAGTGAGAGAAAGTAACTATGTATTAGGTTGTAAATAAATTTCCAACCCTTCCCATGTATTGGAAGGGGTATTTATACTACATGCTTAGACGCCCCATGTGGGCTGTGGAGTGAGCTGACAGTGGGTAAAGACCCGACCCAACTCCATGAATACTACGATAACTAAACTAATATGATATCTCATGCGAGCTACTTAATGCTAATCCATACTCGGGGTGACCGAGTCTTTCACATGAATATTTATATTCCTAACAATCTCCCCCTAAGGGAGGTCACCCCAGAAATTACATTTTGAATTCTAGCATTCTATTACATAGCTTAGAGTTCCTAGCTCGTAGTCTTTGATTCTTCAAAGTCATTAATCTTTGTACTTTCAGCAGTGAACTTTTGATGATTGTTCATTTGTCTTGGATGATCTTTGAGGGTTCTTTGTGATCTTTAGACCGACATGCTCACATTTTTCTGGATCATGATTTTCAGCATCAGAGTTACGGAAGTAGTGTTGAATGTCTTTCAATTATCATGATTTCTTTGATTATGATGGTGAAGTGTGAGCATGTGGTGATGGATCGGCATCTTTTCGGCAATCAGCTGCAACCGCCAGGGATTCCTGCATACGACAGTTAGCAATAAAATGCTCGGTAATTACAGGTTTGGACTTCGAGAATGTTAACAGGATAGTGTGAAAACTTTCTCTAATCCTTACCGAGGTACATCAACGATTAGGTGAGTCGCTGGAGTTAACTCCACGACTATAGACCATTTGAAACCGCCGCGACCACTAATCGTAATCCACAAGGAATTACCGAAGTGACCTGCTTTCAGGGATGTTTGATGTTGACCCTGGCAGGAATTTCCATTCAATCACTTAGAATTACATTTGTAAATTCCCTCATGAGTGTTCTGGCAGATTGCTAAGATCTGCGTAGGACTCTTAAATTTACAACTGGTGTCCTTAATGTTGAATAACCAGTGTAGAAGTAACATGTGTTCCTATAAGATCTTATGATGCATCTCGTGGCTCTAGACTCAATTAGTGCATTTTTGGTAGTCGGAGACTGGAGCGGTGTCTCCTGTTTCATTATCAACATAACTCGTAATGAGCAGTCGATAGATTATGCAGGGTTCCTCGAAAGAATGAAACAAGTCATTCTAAGAGAACTTGAGTGGCTTAGAAGGTTTAGTGCTGTCACAACTCGTAATTTCAGGCCCTTTTTCAAGTTTTGAAATTTCACTATTCATCTCGGAAATTACTATTCACTGATCACTATTCATTATTTCACTATTCAACATTTTTGAAGTCAGTTTGAGACTTTGAGAAGTCGTCAAAAATTTTACTATTTACGTGACCCTATTCATTCCCAGAGGGAAATCACTATTCATGGGCATCATTCATCATGTCGTAAACTAGATTTACGGGTATTCAAATGCGCGTAACCAGTTAGGTTTAGCTGCGTATTCATGCATCATCAGTAAAGACACATCATACAGACTAGAGTAGTCTGCATATCATCAGTAACATCATTATCATATCAGTTCATGCACGGGTTTGTGTGATTTTCATTAACGTATGCTTAATTGTTTAATTAACGTTACCACTCAGTCATTTCTACTAACATTATACCCAATACTCCCGACTATGATCCTAACACATTTTCAAACGAATTATAATGATATATAGATTATATTATTACTTTACCCGGTGTTTTTAAACCAATTGCTACATTTTCCGTTAGGAGCTTATAACTCCGTCGGTTTGCGATATTTCAACCCGAAAATCATTCTAACACCCTATTCTTGCAAAGAATATGATTTTACAATTTTTACAACTTCGTCACATTTTAATTTATCTCGTCAAGATTTATTTCTAGTTAACTCGGTACCCGGTAACACTTAATGTATACTTAAAACTAACTAGCACATGAGATATTTGTTGACAACTTCATTAATTAGCCAACTTTCCTTTCTTTTTTTCTTCCACATTGCCGCCCCCCTAGCCCCCTAAATTTCTATTTTTACTTGATTACCTTACATTGCATTTAATGTTGCAAGTACTCATTTCTTTGATTTAATTTCACGAACACTTCACAACACAAATCTAACTAGCTAAAACTCAAAATATTCTCCCTTTTCCTCTTCATCTTGATCGGCCATCATAAGAACACCAACAATCATCCATCAATTTTTGAAGAACAAGTCATAATCAAGCTCCATTTACATTCCTTGTTAGGGATTTGTGATAAAAACTCAAGGTTTCTTAT
Source organism: Artemisia tridentata subsp. tridentata (assembly GCA_021014915.2). Classification (NCBI taxonomy): domain Eukaryota; kingdom Viridiplantae; phylum Streptophyta; class Magnoliopsida; order Asterales; family Asteraceae; genus Artemisia; species Artemisia tridentata. The sequence continues at coordinate 253,535,325 of CP139504.1, forward strand.
ACATTTCCATCCAAATCTCATCAAATCATCAAGTGAGCTTCAAGAACATCTTTCTAATCTTTTCATACATTCATTTGATTTATTTTCATGTTATATTAGTAGCTAGCTACGCAAATATTTATGTTAAACATACCTCTTGTTACACATTTTCTTTATAACCATAGATCTATAGATTTTTAGTGTGATCAACATGAGATCTACCATTGTTGATGATTTACACCTTAAGAAGGTGTATGGTAAGATTAGATAGGTTGTGGTGTTGATTTGAAGTGGTTTGATTAAGTTTTGAACTAGTCTTGAACCTTAAACATTGATTTTTCAACAATAGAAATAGCTACTGTCCAAAATCGTGTAATCTGGAAAACTCAGTAACCCAAGGTATATTTTCGCCTTCATATTCAGAAATTTCTTTCAAAAACGAAACCGTGTCCACTTGAATCACTAAAAACCGACTTACGATGAGAAAGTTATGATTTTTCAAAGTTAGACGACGAAAACTAATTTCTGAAAATTTTACGTGCTGTTACACTAATTTCAACGGACAAAACGAGGTGTTAGACATGATCTAGACGACCTGACCTATTGAAAATATGTTATTTCATGTTAATACGAAGCCGTTGATATAAAGAACGTAGAAAATGAACTTATAACGACCGAGATATACACGTTTGAAAACCCGACGAACTATGTTTATTTTGACAGCACTAATAGAAATATTTTTTCTAAGTGTAAAACTAGTATTTTGCAAGTCACAACATTGATAGCCGACTATCAAATTGATCGAGACGTATTTGGTCAAAAGTTAAATATAACGACATTAAGATGTTGTTACAAGGTTTTCAAAAACGTCGAGTTTTACCGCTAACACTTAACGTACAATATTTCACGACTAGTTTTACGAGGCCATTTGGGCATATTTTCACAAGTTATGAAAAGTGATATTTTGCGACGAAAACATTATATTTGCCGATATAACACCAAACAAGGATCGTGGAGTACCGCTTCAACATAATTGCACGGGAAGTGTTTATTAACTTAACGAGACGTCAAAAATGTATTTTTCGACGATAAATGTCATTTTCCAAGCTAACGAGTGGTATCGTTAACATACGTATTTGCATGTGTAGCATCATTTCATTGCTTACATTAGATCCTATCATTCACATTAGGTTGCGGTTAGAGATCGTGCCTCATTTCAGTGTATCCATTTTTGTCATTATAGCTATTGCTTCTGGTGAGTTTCATAGCCCCTCCTTTTACTTGTTTTGTAACTGTTTTGGGGGAGAATACATGCTTGTTTTTAATTAAACTCATGCTTGTTTTATGTGACATGTGAGTTGTCTTTCAAACATTATTGATTAGCTAAAATACTTGGTTTGTTACTCGAAAGTATTTTGTGTTTACATTTTTCATCCATGATTATTTCCATATGGATACTAGTACATTCAGCTATTTCATATTACATATGTTGTGACCCGTTAAGCGTGAATGTTGTGGATAGATCTATTAGGATTGAACTCCCTATCCGGGTGGTGTTCCCCACCTGACTGTTAAGTCAAACGGACGCATAATCATTTAAGGAACCCTGAATGTCCTAGGTGTACATCTACCAGAAACTTTGAATGTCCGGGTGGTTTCCCCACTTGATTGATATGCCAAACGTGTTGTGGTTTCCCCACTGACTGATATGCCAAATGTGTTGTGGTTTCCCCACTGGCTGATATGCCAAACGTATTGTGGTTTCCCCGCTGGCTGAGATGTCAAACGTATTGTGGTTTCCCCACTGGCTGATATGTCAAACGTATTGTGGTTTCCCCACTTGACTGTGATGTCAAACGTATTGTGGTTTCCCCACTTGACTGATATTTCAAACGGACTGTGGTTTCCCCACTTGACTGTTATGTCAAAAGTATGCCCAAATTAGAATCTTAAGGCTTCGGTGTCATGAAATTTAGTTGTCATAACTCTATATATATATTGGGAATATATTGTCCATTTAACATTTGTGGTCCATAAATCATTTGACGTTCACTCAAACCAGATCACATTTAGCAGTGGGTTGTAAACACACAGGTTGCAAGTCTTGTATGGGCGGGGCTTGGAAATGGGTGGATTTACAATGCCTTTGCTGGGAAATATTCATTCAAACGCTTTACTTTATTCAATAAACTCTATGAACTCACCAACCTCGTGTTGACACTTTTAGCATGTATTTTCAGGTATTAAGCAATAGCACGCTACTGGAGGTTTTTGGCAGGGCATGGCATGGTCATAGAAGACTCTGATAAACATTTGGGACCGTTTAACTTAATTAAAGGCCTATTTCCGCACTACTTTTCATAATGTAAATTTAACACTTTTGCTAATGAGTTTCATTCTAAACGATTGAGATAAAAACCGTTCTTTGTACTTGTGTTGTGATACCAATTGAGTTGCATCCCAGCGACGTGTATGCTTTCGCTAGACCAAATTTCTGGGGGTGTGACAGATTGGTATCAGAGCCTTGGCTATAGAGAACTTGGTGATTTTAAAACCTAGACTATAGCTACATTTACAAAAACATAACCCTATGACCGCCGCGTGCCTGCCTGCCAAGCTGATGCCTCATTTGTGGTTTGTTGCTGACATATGTGATGAGATTTCTATCTCATTATCAGATATATTATACTTGCTTATTCTCATTGATTACTATAATTGTCTTCCATATAAGCATGCTCGCATATCATACACGTCTCAGCGTTCCGCCTTTTCCTTGCTTACTTTCATCATTCGACCTCGAGTTTGGTCGCTTGCCTTAGTCCTTGAAACGTCCTTTAAATGTGAAGGACATAGTATTAGTATAACTGAGCTGAGTATTTCAAAATTCATTGAACCTCGGTGGAATATAGGTTGGTCATCTATATTCGACCCGGGACAGTGGGACATAGGCTGACCACCTATGTCCAACTCAGAGATGAATTTTGCAATACTGGGAATAGTTATAATGAAATTATGTCCGGGTTGCATTTCTTCTTGATTTCTAAAGGTTTCATTCATATGTGTATACTCAATCGTTGTAAGAATATTCACCTCCACATCACCTCGTGAACCACCGTCTAGAAGCAAGCCAGATAATCATAACGCAACTTCCAATTTTCATTGTATGACAAGCCAAGAGAGCATCTACATTTAGGAAACGCCTTATTTACGTTTCGCTCTTCTTTTCTTGTTTTGAAGAATCATGCCACCCAAGAGAGCTACTACTACTATGACACCAGCTGAGATCAGAAAGCTTGTTGCCGACAGTATAGAGGTAGCACTAGTAACCGAGAGAGCTGTCGTAGCTGCAGCCGCTGCTGAAGCTGCTTCACGGACAGAAACCGCAGAAGCTGCAGGAACAATTACTAATGGAACTAATGGACGTAAATGTACGTACAAGGACTTCAAGAGTGGAGATCCTCCAAATTTCAAAGGCACTGAAGGAGCCATTGCTATGATCCACTGGTTTGAAAAGATTGAATCTGTGTTTCTTCTGTGTAACTGTCCAGAGGAGTACAAGGTAAAGTTTGCTACTCATACACTTGTTGGGGAAGCTATGTCATGGTGGAATTCGTATGCAAAACCCAGGGGAATGGAAAATGCTCACAGGCTTATGTGGGATGAATTCAAGAAGTTGCTGACTAAGAGGTTCTGTCCACGCACTGAAATAAAGAAGTTGGAAACAGAGTTTTATGAGCTAGTGACAGCAGGTAATGATATCGAGACATATATCAGGAGGTTTCATGAATTGGCTGTGCTATGTCCAACAATGGTTCCAGATAATGAGAAGCTGTTAGAAAATTTCATAGGTGGACTACCTCCCAGCATCCGTGGAGATGTAATTTCTTTTGACCCACAAACACTGGATGAGGCAATCAGGATGTCCCAGAAGCTTATGGCTCAGGAAGTAAAGAAAGGAACTACTTCCAACAACAACCCCAGCAACAACGAAAACAAGAGGAAAATGGATGACAACCAAAGGAAAGATCAAGTTCAACAGCCAAACGAAGGACAAGAAGTGGTTAGAGCCTATGCTGCAGGACCGTGCACCAAGAAAAGATACACTGGGAATTTACCTTACTGCAACACGTGTAACCTCCATCACTTACGTCATTGCACTGAACCGTGTGGGGTGTGCAAGAAGCGGGGTCACCAGACTAAGGACTGTAAAAAGCCCGCAAATCAGAGGCTCCCAGGGAGTTGCTTCAAATGTGGAAACTTAGGACACCTCAGAAAGGACTGCCCAGAGCTAAGGAACAAGAAAACCAAAGCCTAAACACTCTAGTGTTGTATTTCTTTTGTGTTTCACTTTACGTTCTATCGTATAAGTTTCATGTACTATTACGAATTCCTGTCTAATGAATGTTTCATCTTTTATCACCGCAATGCGACTCAAATATTCACATCATTTCAACAAATCTACCCTAGAGACCAACATTAACTGAATTCCTTTAACGGGTGGAGAATGTCACAACTCGTAATTTCAGGCCCTTTTTCAAGTTTCTAAATTTCACTATTCAACTCGGAAATTACTATTCATCAATCACTATTCATCATTTTTGAAGTCAGTTTGAGACTTTGAGAAGTCATAAAAAAATTTAATATTCATGTGACACTATTCATTCTCGGAGGGAAATCACAATTCATGGGCATCATTCATCATGTCGTAAACTAGATTTACGGGTATTCAAATGTGCGTAACCAGTTAGGTTTAGCTGCGTATTCATGCATCATCAGTAAAGACACATCATACAGACTAGAGTAGTCTGCATATCATGAGTAACATCATTATCATATCAGTTCATGCACGGGTTTGTGTGATTTTCATTAACATATGCTTAATTGTTTAATTAACGTTACCACTCAGTCATTTCTACTAACATTATACCCAATACTCCCGACTATGATCCTAACACATTTTCAAACTAATCATAATGAGATAGAGATTATATTATTACTTTACCTGGCGTTTTTAAACAAATTGCTACATTTTAAGTTAGGAGCTTATAACTCCGTCGGTTTGCGATATTTCAACCCGAAAATCATTCTAACACCCGATTCTTGCGAAGAATATGATTTTACAATTTTTACAACTTCTTCACATTTTATTTTATCTCGTCAAGATTAATTTCTAGTTAACTCGGTACCCGATAACACTTAATGTATACTTAAAACTAACTAGCACATGAGCTATTTGTTGACAACTTCATTAATTAGCCAACTTTCCTTTCTTTTTTTCTTCCACATTGCCGCCCCCCTAGCCCCCTAAATTTCTATTTTTACTTGATTACCTTACATTGCATTTAATGTTGCAAGTACTCATTTCTTTGATTTAATTTCACAAACACTTCACAACACAAATCTAACTAGCTAAAACTCAAAATATCCTCCCTTTTCCTCTTCATCTTGATCGGCCATCATAAGAACACCAACAATCATCCATCAATTTTTGAAGAACAAGTCATAATCAAGCTCCATTTACATTCCTTGTTTGGGATTTGTGATAAAAACTCAAGGTTTCTTATACATTTCCATCCAAATCTAATCAAATCATCAAGTGAGCTTCAAGAACATCTTTCTAATCTTTTCATACTTTCATTTGATTTATTTTCAAGTTATCTTAGTAGCTAGCTATGCAAATATTTATGTTGAACATACCACTTGTTACACATTCTCTTTATAGCCATAGATCTATAGATTTTTAGTGTGATCATCATGAGATCCACCATTGTTGATGATGTTTAGGACCCCATGACACCTTAAGAAGGTGTATGGTAAGATTAGATAGGTTGTGGTGTTGATTTGAAGTGGTTTGATTAAGTTTTGAACTAGTCTTGAACCTTAAACATTGATTTTTCAACAATAGAAATAGCTACTGTCCAAAATCGTGTAATCTGGAAAACTCAGTAACCCAAGGTATATTTTCGCCTTCATATTCAGAAAGTTCTTCCAAAAACAAAACCGTGGCCGCTTGAATCACCAAAAACCAACTTACGATGAGAAAGTTATGATTTTTCAAAGTTAGACGACGAAAACTAATTTCTGAAAATTTTACGTGCTGTTACACGAATTTCAACGGACAAAACGAGGCATTAGACGTGATCTAGATGACCCGACCTATTGAAAATATGTTAGTTCATGTTAATACGAAGCCGTGGATATAAAGAACGTAGAAAATGAACTTATAACGACCGAGATATACACGTTTGAAAACCCGACGAACTATGTTTATTTTGACAGCACTAATAGAAATATATTTTTTAAGTGTAAAACTAGTATTTTGCAAGTCACAACATTGATAGCCGACTATCAAATTGATCGAGACGTATTTGGTCAAAAGTTAAATATAACGACATTAAGATGTCGTTACAAGGTTTTCAAACACGTCGAGTTTTACCGCTAACACTTAACGTACAATATTTCACGACTAGTTTTACGAGGCCATTTGGGCATATTTTCACAAGTTATGAAAAGTGATATTTTGCGACGAAAACATTATATTTGCCGATATAACACCAAACGAGGATCGTGTAGTACCATTTCAACATAATTGCACGGGAAGTGTTTATTAACTTAACGAGACGTCAAAAATATATTCTTCGACAATAAATGTCATTTTCAAAACTAACGAGTGGTATCGTTAACTTACGTATTTGCATGTGTAGCATCATTTCATTGCTTACATTAGATCCTATCATTCATATTAGGTTGCGGTTAGAGATCGTGCCTTATTTCAGTGTATCCATTTTTGTCATCGTAGCTATTGCATTGAGTGAGTTGTTTGTTAATAAACTCAGTTCCATTGTCTATACGGATGATTCTGACAGTTTTGTTGAGTCTCACTTGTAGCTGTTTGATAAGTTTGATGATAACCTCTGGTGTTAGGAACACGTTTTAATTATTTACAAGTCTTGTTCATTTATAATGTTGCAAGTTTAATAGGATTATATTGTTTGTAATTATGGACCGGTCCATTAGTAATCCATGGACCGGTCACAATAGATAGTTCATGTTAGTAACATGCATGGGAATATTCCTAGAATGATTCCCTCCCATTGCCTATAAATACAAGGCATGGGGTACATTCTAAATGTCGGTTTTTTCATGTTTAGAGCGGAAGCCATGTTTGTGTAAAGTTTGATCAAGTGAAAAGCCTACCATTCTTATTCTTCTCTTCTTAGTTTTCTCTTCTAGCTTATTAGCTTATTGTTCTTTCATACGTAGCTTATTATTAGAGATAGTAGTACGTGCGTATTTAACCTTAACGTGTGTGGGTTTGAGATCTAAACGGGAACCTACAAGTGGTATCATACGCCAAGGGATTATTAGGATAGTGTGTTTGAGTCGTTAGTATTCTTAATTACGTTGGTTTTTATAGATCTAGTAAGGTTTTGTTCAAATCTACACGTTAAACTCTTCGTTGTGTTGATAAGTCACTTTTAGCACGATAAACTTTCACAAATTTTCGTCAAATCTCATTTTCTAATCATTAACGAGCTTCATCTTCATTAAAACTATTGGTTACTAATCGTTTAACGTCAAAAACATTAGTGATTTTTGGTTATTTGAGCGATTTAGTGTAATCCGTATTTTTAGCGTTTGGAAAAAGTTGATGAAAAGTGCTACTTTGGTTTCTGAGTGAACTTCGACAATCTAGGGTTTTATCGCAGTTGGCAATCAAGAAAGATTAGGGTTTCATCGCAGTTGCAAATTACTCAAAGGTTTTATCGCAGTTGGCAATCAAGAAAGATTAGGGTTTCATCGCATTTGGGAGATCTTCAATTATCGCATTTGGGACTCAGTATTGTACTTTCTTGTATTAGAAAGATTACATACTTCGACTTGGTTATTTCTCTTCTCTTGTATTAGAGATTGAGAATTTGGACTTGTGATAAATTATCGCAGTTTGATTTTTCAAATTGTAGTTGTTTATCGCACTTCATAGTTTTATCGCTATTGAAGGTTTTCGTCTTTGGTGAATTGTCCTTATCGCATTTGGTAAACTTGTTCTATCGCACTTGGTGAACTTGTTTTATCGCACTTGGTCAACTGATATTATCGCAATTGGTGAACTCATCTTATCGCATTTGGTGTACTAGTTTATCGCATTTGGACAAAATCTTTTGGATTTTCAAAACCAACTTACCATAACTCATAAACACATATCTTAATTATCTTCAAGATCCAGATATGTCTCAACCACCTCATTTCAACTACTACTATCAGCTACAGCAACATCCTCAACAACAGCAATTTCATCCTCAGTATCAACAACAACAAGCATTCGTTCAACAACATCAATTTCTCTCTCCACCACAAGTGTCCCCACAACAAATCATGCAACAGAACCAACAACTGCAAAATTATCCATCCTACTCCAGAGAACCTCATTGGTTTAACAAGATGTGTGAAGCAATCAGTAGCCAGCAATCACGTCATGAAGCTGGAAGTCAAGAAACTCCACCAATGCTAACTCCGGGTAACTACGTACAGTGGGCTAGTAGATTCCTCAGATTCGTTGAACTCAAAAAACCCCATGGTCAGTATCTCAAGAAGGTCATTGAAGAAGGACCGTATCCTATTCCAGCTACTGTGGTTTCAGCAACTCCAGAGAGAGATGAAACATCCACACCCATTCCGGTTGCCAACTACACAACTGAGCAAACATTACAGCAAGAGGCAAACCAATTGGCTATGTCTTTCATACTTCAAGGAATTCCCAATCCTATCTACCGAAGTATTGATGCTCAAAAGACAGCCAAAGATATGTGGGAACATGTTCATCTTCTCATGGAAGGAACAGAGTTGAACCAAGAAGATCTTGAGTCCAAGTTATATATGGAGTATACACACTTCATCATGGAACCAGGGGAAACTATTGAATCTTACTACCACCGTTTCACCAACATTATCAACGATCTTGATCGTCATGATATAAAGTTACCAAAGATTGCTATCAACTCCAAATTCCTTGGATGTCTTGGTCCTGAATGGCAAAAATATGCAACTTTTGTGAGACAGACAAAGAAAATTGGTGATGTCAAATACGGACTCATGTATGATTACCTCAGACAACATCAATCAGAAGTGGATAAAGAAATTGCAGCACGAGGAGGCTTCACACCAGCACCAACACCAAACTCACTTGCTCTCGTTGCTCAATCCAACTTCTCTTTACCACAACAGGAATTTGGCAACTCATCTTTTCAACCAAACATTCCACCCCAACCTCATAATCAAATCATTCCTTATGAAGCACCACAACAATACTCTGATAACCAGCTGGTTCCATACAACAACACCGATTCAATGCTATATTCAAATGCAGATCATGATGAAGAAGAGGATGCTTTCAATTCACTTAATGAAGCATTTGGATTGATTGCTAATGCATTTGGCAGATTCACCAAATCCAACAACCGTCTTCGTTCATCTTCAAATACCAGGAATCAGGCAATTGTTCATGATGGCAGAGTTGAAGTTCAGAACAGGTCTTCAGGTAGATTTGGTTCAGGAAATCGTGGATATGGAAATCAAAGGGTTCAGTCAGGAGGAAATAGGTTCACTGCTGCAGGGGTAAACAGAAACAGTATAGGGAATGTTCAGAGAGGAAATTCAAATGTTGGGAATGGTCAGAAAGGCATTGCTAATACATCTATCACATGCTACAATTGTGGGGGAAATGGTCATATGGCTAATACTTGTCCGAAGCCGAGAACAATGGGCAGTCAGTATCACAAAGAAGCTCTTATGATGGCACTCAAAGATGAAAGAGCAGCTGGGATGATGACTCAAAATGATCAAAGTTTTATGGCAAACGTGGAATCAGATGACGAGATGGAAGACCTTGAGGCCAATGCTGCAGTCATGCTTATGGCTAACATGCATGAAATGAATTTGTCCGAGTCAGGCCCAGTATATGATACTGATGGTCTTTCTCAGGTACCCGATCCTACATGTCTTATTCATGAAATTGCTTCACCGTCTCTATCTTCATCTACAAACGAAACTTTTGTTCAAAATGAGTTATTTTCATCACCATCCGATGATCAAGTTAACACGGTTGTATCATTTGATGATGATAAAACAGTTGTTTCCTTTGATGATCTCATCGATGATGCTAATTGTGATCATATTGAACAAAACGATCAGTTGAATGATCAAGATTCGGACTTACAGGCCTTATTATTGACCACCCAGTCACAAATAGAAAAATGCAATGACATCAATCAGAAGCTCAAAGAGAAAATTGCAGTGTTAACAAAGGATAATGAGTGTTATAAATTACAACTTTCCGGATATCTAAAACAAGATAAACGAGAAAAAGGTTTTGAAACAGCTTTCCAACAAGAGTATGTAAAAGTTCAAAATTTAGAAAGTCAAGTTCGTGAGTTAACCATTGCCAAAGCTGAGCTTTTCTCTCAAAAAGAAAAGGATCAATTGGAGTTTAAAATTCAAATTAATACTTTAAATTCTGAGTTGTTGAAAACTCAATCTGAGCTTTCTGCATCTCAATCGGATCTTCTTGAAGAAAAGAAAGCTAATAGGAAATGTGTTGACTCCTATCTTGATCAAATTCTGGATTTGGAAACCAAACTCAAAGACTTTCAAAACATTGTGTATAAAACGGGTAATTCTGTAACGCAAATTCAAAAGAATGTTGTAAAACCAAGTCCTAAGGGAGTCAGTTTTGCACTTGGAAGTGACACACCCCGAAATTTACACAAAGCACTCAAAGAGAATCCTAAGTTATACAATGCAACATTTCTGTTAGATGATTCCTTTCAACGTGTTGTTATGTACTCTGTTGATGAAGAAACTGATTTTCTTGAAAACAAGATTGAGGGTCGATCCAATTCACAACAAAAGTTTTCAAAAGTACATTATGATTATAATGCAAGACCTCATTTGAGCAAATCATTTGTTCCTCCAAAGGATCATCCAGAACAAACGTTAACATACACACACATAAGTGCTCCCTCGTCCATAACTTCTGATTCTATGACTGGTGTACAATTTAAAGATTGTTTGACAGAGGATCTTGTTGATCCACAAATGCCTAAAGAATGTCGGGTTCTTCGATATTTTAAGACATTTATGGATGACATTTTTCGTTTGGAGACTGAAATTGAGTTTAGTTCTCAAATTCCTATCTCGTCTTTTCTTTCTCCTGTTCAGAAGGAAAAGAAGGAGATTCTCCAAAAGAAAATTCTTCCTCATGTTAGAAATCTGAAAAAGGGTGCAACAAGATGGGAAGAGGAGTTAAAAACGGAGATAGCATCTATGAGATCCATTTTCAAAGCTAAAGATGACAAGGTTCAACGTCAAAAACTTCAAAAGAAATTTTTAGCAATAGAAAATGATCGACTCTTGGAAAAAGTCTTGTGTTATGACGTAGTCTCTGTGATTATGAACTCGCTCTATGAATCTGGTAATGCGTTAATTGTGAATGATCATGCTGTGGATCTTAAGATACTACATATGGAAATTGATAATCTGGTAAATGAGAATGAGAATCTTCGACAGAACAATTGTGATGTGGAAAACAAAGTTTTTAATCTTCAAAAACAGTTGGACTGGTGTCAAAAACGAAGTTTTGAATTTGAACTCAAATTTCAAAATCTCATGGAATCTCTATCATTTCAAGACAGTCATGAACAGAACAAAGAAACTAAAGCGTTTTTAAAAGTTAAACTGTTTCAAAATGACAAAGATTTGGATGAAGTTATTCAAAACAGAAATGACACAGTCTACCTAAACAGAAAATTGGATTCACAAAATCAAGAGTTCCAACACATCATCATTGATTTGAAGAAGAAGATAAAAGTTTTAGACAAGAGCAAAACAAACAGTCATAAGATTGCTCCAGGAATGTATGTAGTGGACAAAGCACATACCCAAGCATCTGACACAACCACTAATTCAACTACTTGTACTTCCACAGGACTAGAAACCACCTCTAAGAAGACTCACAAGAAACAAAGGAAGAATAGAGTCAGGAAGTCTAGGAAGGAAGTCTCTAAGTCTGCAGAAGTCTCAGAAAGTAGTTTGAATAAGACACTTGTAACATCAGGAATAGAATTGCACGTATCTGAGTCTAGTTCTAAGAATGATGTAACAAATGATAACTCTTTGAATATTAATGAAAATGTTTTGGTTGATGCTACTTGTGTCTTTTGTCGCCATAGCATACTATCTGGTGATCATACAAAGTGTGTTGCTAAAACTTTGCTAACTAAGAGAAAGAAACGAACTAGTGGCGCTTCCTCTAGGCGTAAAACCTTTGCGAAATCCATTTTAGGAATGCCCCCACTAGATGTTTCTGAGGAGAAAATAGAACAGCCCCAATCCAAGACCAATAAGTCACCTAGTGCATTCCTTAGGAAAAAGGCAGAGACTAGTTGGACCTGGCAACGCTGGTTACAGAACACTTTTGATTTTAAATGGTTACCTAAAATACTAACATCTTGTGTAACTAACCCAGCGGATCCAACCGTTATCACTTCTCCACCTGTTTCCGATGTGTGTGATGCAGGTGATTCAAATCGTCCTCTGGATTGTTGATAGCGGGTGCTCCCGACATATGACCGGCAATCTCAAACTTCTTCAGAACTTTGTTGCAAAGTTTATCGGAACGGTCAGATTCGGGAATGATCACTTCGCTGCAATTATGGGCTACGGGGATTATATTAATGGGAACATCGAAATCAGCCGTGTATATTATGTTGAAGGTCTCGGTCATAATTTGTTCTCCGTGGGACAATTCTGCGATGGAGACTTGGAAGTAGCATTCAGGGAGAAAACATGCTTTATTCGTGATCTTCAAGGGAATGACCTTATGAAAGGAAAACGCGGAACGAGTCTGTATTCTATCTCCTTTGACGGCATGACAGCTTCTTCTCCTATTTGTTTACTCTCCAAGGCTCATCCCACAAAAGCTTGGTTATGGCACAAAAGATTGTCTCATCTCAATTTTAAAACCATGACTGATCTTGCCAAGAAGAAATTAGTTGACGGTCTACCAAAATTCAGATATGCCAAGGATCACTTGTGTTCTGCTTGTGAACAAGGAAAAAGTCATCGTGCCCATTTTCCTCCCAAAACAGAACACAGCACAGACCATGTCCTACAACTGCTTCATATGGATTTGTGTGGTCCGATGCGCGTTCAGAGTATTAACGGGAAGAAGTATATTCTGGTAATCGTAGATGATTATTCAAGATGGACTTGGGTCTATTTTCTTCGGACTAAAGATCAAGTTCCTTCTATCCTCATCACGTTTCTCACCAAGATTCAAGTTCAAGTCCGTAACACCGTCAGAATCATCAGAACAGATAACGGGACTGAATTTAAGAATCAAATCATTCGGGATTTCACAGAGAAACATGGGATTGTTCATCAGACTTCCATAGCTCGCACTCCGGAACAAAATGGTGTAGTTGAAAGACGAAACCGGACGCTCGTGGAAGCAGCTCGAACTATGCTGATCAATGCCCAATTACCAGATTATCTTTGGGCTGAAGCTGTCAACACTGCTTGTTATACTCAGAACCGTGCAATGATCACCAAAAGACACACCAAAACACCATATGAGATTATACAAGGGAGAAAACCAAACATCAACCATTTTCACGTCTTTGGAGCTTTATGTTATCCGAAGAATGATAAGAATGATCTTGGTAAACTTAAGGCTAAAGCAGATATTGGGATCTTTGTTGGATACTGTGAGAACTCCAAGGGATATCGTATTTGGAATCGTCGGACTGGAGATATTCAAGAAACCATACACGCTAATTTTGATGAACTCACCGAAATGGCTTCTGAGCAAGACCGCTTAGAACCCGCACACAACCGTCTGAACTTTCCTGAATCTTCATCTGCACCCCTACCTTTCAACAGGAAGGATCTGGAAGATTTGTTTGCACCAATGTTTGATGACGTTCATGTAACTAGTGCATCAGATGCTTCCACCAATTCCGCTGCTCAACAACTTCCAAATCAAGCACCTGATTCATCAGCATCTACCTCTACAGTAGTTGCTACCGATGCACCACAACCTGAACCATCATCACCAATGGAGAAAACACCTCAACCAGCAGTTGAAGATTCATCCCCCATTTCTAACACTGTTCCACAACCAACAGGATATGACGGGAACGCTTTCTTTAACCCATTTGCTCCACTACCAACTGTTCAAGATTCCGGAGAATCATCCTCGAGCAACATGGACCCGTCTTATCATCATCATAACGTTCAACACTACCCATCAACTCATAAATGGACAAGGGATCATCCATTAGTAAATGTGATTGGCAATCCAGATAAACCCGTAATGACCCGACAGAAACTCCACACAGATGGTGAAACATGCATTTATGCTCTCACTGTTTGTCAATCTGAACCGAAAAATATCAAAGAGGCCTTGACTTACGACAATTGGATTGAATCAATGCAAGAAGAGTTGGATCAATTCAAGAGATTAGAAGTTTGGGAACTCGTTGAAAGACCAGATGGAGTTTATGTTGTAGGATTAAAATGGATTTGGAAAAATAAGCTGGATGCAGAAGGAACGGTTATTCGGAACAAGTCTCGGTTGGTTGCTAAAGGGTATAGCCAAGAAGAGGGAATTGACTTCGAGGAATCCTTTGCACCAGTGGCTAGGCTAGAGGCAGTGAGAATGTTTCTGGCATACGCGGCTCATAAGAACATCACAGTTTATCAAATGGATGTGAAGACTGCATTTTTGAACGGACAACTTCGTGAAGAGGTGTATGTTTCACAACCAGAGGGCTTCGTTGATCCAGAACATCCACAACATGTTTACAGGCTTAAGAAAGCTCTCTACGGCCTTAAACAAGCCCCGAGGGCATGGTACGATAAACTTGCTGCATTCTTGCTTGCTAATCATTTTACTAAAGGATCTGTGGACCCGACTCTGTTTATACAAAAACACGGGGAGGACACTCTCATCGTACAAATTTATGTGGATGACATCATTTTTGGGTCTACCCATAAAAGTACTCAAACGCTTTTGCAAAACTAATGAAACAAAACTTTGAGATGTCCATGATCGGTGAATTAAACTTTTTTCTAGGATTACAAGTTCACCAGTCACCTCGTGGTATATTCTTGAGTCAGTCTAAATATGCACAAGAGATATTAAAGAAACATGGCATGACAACTAGTGACACTTATAACACCCCAATGGCCTCCTCATCCCCGAAGCTAGATGCTGATTTACATGGGAAACCCACTGATCCTACAAATTATCGTAGTATAATTGGGTCTCTTATGTATCTCACAGCTAGCAGACCGGATGTTGTATTTGCCACATACCTGTGTTCACGCTATCAATCTAACCCAACAGAAAGACATTTATCTGCTGTTAAAAGAATCCTTAGATACATCAAGGGAACCATTAATTTGGGGATCTGGTATCCAAAGGATTCTGGTTTTGCACTAACTGCTTTTTCAGATGCGGATCATGCGGGATGTATTGATACAAGGAAGAGCACATCCGGTGGTGTCCAATTCCTCGGTGATAAACTGGTGTCCTGGCAGTCCAAGAAGCAAGATTGTACGTCTCTATCATCCACAGAATCAGAATACGTAGCTATGTCTGCCTGTTGTGCTCAAATCATTTGGATGCGATCACAACTGATGGACTATGGTTACATATTCAACAAAATTCCGATGTACTGCGACTCCAAGAGTGCCATAGCTATCTCGTGCAACACAGTCCAACATTCCAAGTCCAAACACATCGCTCTCAGATATCACTTCATCAAAGAACATGTGGAGCAGGGTACCGTTGAGCTGTATTTTGTGGGAACGGAACACCAATTGGCGGATCTTTTCACGAAAGCTTTACCTCATGAACGTTTTGTGAAATTGGTTCATCAAATTGGAATGCGATGTTTGACTCCTCAAGAATTGACAAACTTTCTCAAAACAACTAAATGAGTCAAATATCCAAAACTATCCTTGTATATATATATAATAATAATAAAAAAAAAAAAAAAAAAAAAAAAAAAAAAAAAAAAAAAAAAAAAGGTGCAAGTACAATTCCTTCTCCAACACTTTGTTTATTTTTAGAACACGTGTTGAGGGGGAGACACAATTTTTTTCAAAACTTTTAAAATTGTACTTGCATATTTTTTTCAGAAATAGTTGTTTCACAAGCTTTTGGTGATAAGATGTTAAGATAACATAATTGTGTGCCTTAAATGTGACAATTGAGACTTAGTGTTAGAATGATGGTGGTATAGGACTAGGATTTCAAAGTTAACTAGGTTAGGGGACTAAATGTGCAAAATATGCAAAATTAAATGGTAGATATTTATACTCAATATCGCATTTACTGCTATGACATTATTCACCAACCGAATTAAATATAACCCACCCACCATCATCCACGGTTCTCATTGATTCTGACGATCCGAACAAGATCTTTGATTTTTGTGAGTATTTCTGTGTTTATAATGCTAATATAAAAGATGGTTTTGAACTATATCATGATCCAACGGCTAGAACACCCGAAATTGAATAATCTAGTTCTAGGGTTTGCGTTAAAAGTGAGGATTTTGATTAAGGATGTTTGTGATGAAAATGATTGCACGACAACACTTTTACAATACTAGGAAACCTATATTGCATGCTTAATCGTACCCAGAAACCATAAATTTGTCGAATTGATTTTTAGGGTTTAAGCAACGATTTGGGGAAAACTTTGTGAATGCGTTTTTGTGTAATGTGCTTATTGAAATATTGTTGTTTGATGTTTAATTGAGTATTGCCATGCTTGAATCATACCCAGAAACACTTTAAGAGATTCGATTGAAGTTTAGGGTTTATCAAGAACAAGAACACAAGCAGATTTGATTCTTGATTATTTGTGGTTCGTATATGTTATAACTTAGTCCAAATGATTAAAATAGTCATCTAAGTTGATTGTGAATATCTGTGGACATATAACATAAGTAATAATGAATCACGATAAAGAATTTGAGTGTTTATTCATCGTTACAAATCTATCGCAGTTGAGAAAAGTGTTCGATAACTCTTGTATTAGAGTTTATCGAAGTTGGCCAAAATTATCGCAGTTGTGGTAGTTATCGCAGTTGTGATAGTTATCGCAGTTAAGATAATTATCGCAGTTGAGATTTTTATCTTGATTGGCTTGATTATCTTGATTGATATAATTATCGCAGTTGAATGATTATCGCAGTTGGATAATTATCGCAGTTGGGATGTTTATCGCAGTTGGGATGATTATCGCAGATGAGATGATTATCGCAGTTGGATAAATATCGCAGTTGGATTTGTTATCTTGATTGGATATTTATCGCAGTTGTAATAGTTATCGCATTTGTTATAGTTATCGCAGTTGTCTTTGATTATCGCAGTTGTGATCTGATATAGAATTTAATCAATTTTCCTTAGGTATATTTTTTATATACTTATTGAAATTTATCAAATTTTATTGAATTTGGCTAATTCTTGGTAAATTCTTTGATCAAGCATGTATCAACTAATCATAAATACAATAGGGTGCCATGTGTTGTTCTTTAAACTAACAATTTTTCTAACAAACATGCATTCTGTATACTTGTATATGATTGATTGATTCAGATACACATCAATGGCATCTTCCCAACAACAACAACCACTTCCTGCTCTTACCAAAGAAGAAGTCTTTCCTCGTGGATATACTCTGGAAATAGGGAAGAACAATTCAAGGGTAGAATTGGACAAGATCAAATGTTCTGATCCAAGTTGTCAGATTGCTATAGAGATTCTCAAAGCTCACAAATGCAGGGATATTCTTGACAGCTCAGACACTATTCCAGAGCTATATATTCATCAATTCTGGGATACCTTCACTAAGAGCAATGATGACAAGTACTTTACTTGCACACTGGATCGGAAGCAAATCAGAGTTACACCCGCTACTCTCAGAAAAGCCTTGAAACTTCCAGAGGCACCTGAAGCTGCTGCCCGATTCCACCCAACACCTTCAGAGTCAGAGGTCATGCAATTCCTGGAGGATATTGGTTATGATGTTCAGCCTGATACACCATTAACCACAATCTCCAAGGTTAATGCCAGATACATTCCTCAACCCTGGAGGACTATCTTCTTCATCGTAACACATTCAATATCTGGAAGAGATAGTGGGTTCGAGCATCCAAGACTGGCTCATCTTCAAGTCTTATGGGGATTTCTTAATGAAGAACCTATTGACTTTGCTGCTCTTATTTGGGATGATATAATGTACTTACAGCGTAAAATTTTCAAGAAAATCCCATTTGTTCGATTCACCAAAGTTCTTATCAGCTACTTACTTGATCAACATGAAGACATTGATAAACGTCCTACAGATCAAGAAGTTCATGAATACAGCATGGATAAAACATTGGGCAAAGTTTATTTTCCGAAGGAGAGCACACGAAAGCAAGGTGCAAGGTTGCCAGACTTTTTTGATACCAGATGAGGTTAGAGAAACAAAAGCTTATCATGATTATGATAAAGCATACCGTGAACAACGTGTGGGTCTTGCCAAGGTGACTGAAGAAACTGGATCTTCAAAGACTCGCTCAAAAGGTAAGACTAAGACAGGAAGTGCCTCAAGTGTGTCTAAACCAAAAGAAAAACATCCAAGACCAAAATTCATCAGAAGAAAAGTACCAAGCAAACCTCAGCCACAAACTGAACCGAGTGGAATCGTTGATGAAAGTACTGAGTCTGACTCTGAATCATCTAAAGAAGAACAAGCATTTATGACCGTTGAAGAAGCAGAATTTCACAATCAGATTTCTAAGGAAAATGCACAGAAACAAAGTCTCAAATCATTAAGAGAAGATGAAGAGAGAAGGGCCAGAAAGGCAGTAGAAACACAGAGAGAGTATGAGATGACTCATAGAGTTGAAGGATCGGGAACCGCTCACGAAGAAGAATCGACTCGAGACAATCCGGTTAATCAACCCGGTGGATCTGGAGCTGCATCAATCTCTTCTCAGCATACAAGCTCGGTTAATCAACCCGACTTGGAAGCCCAGAATCAGGAGGAGAAAGTAAAGAGTCAAGAAGGCAATATTGTATTTTCTGACAAAGAAATCTCAGATTCCATGTTTGACGACAATCCAGAAGAACAACCACGTAACACTGACACAGACGATTGGAATATGGAAGATGACAGAGATATTCTTGGAGATACAACAATTAATGCAGCCAAGGATCTTGAGGAACAAGAAAAACAAGAAGAAGAAAGGAAACGCAAGGAGGATGCTCAGGCTAACCTGGAAGCAGACAGTTACATACGTTCTCACACTCCAACACCTCCTCGTTCTCCTCCAAAGGACACAGCTAAATCCAAAGACACCATTCCTCAAACTGAACTTGCTATGGTTGTCAGTAATCCACAACAACAACAGGAACAACCACCAGTTCAATCCTCATCAAAGACACCTCCCGAGTCACCTCCTAAGAATCCTTCACCTCCACCCTCACCTCACGAAGAATCAACTGCTAAATCTGACGAATCAATCCCTTCACTCACACCATCACCTTCAAGATCTTCATCACCAAAGTCAAAAGCAACCGTTTCTGAAGCTATTCATAAGGCCTACAAGGGAAAGAGCAAAAGAAGAATCGTTCATGTAACTAAAGTTGAAGTCGTATCACCTGCAGCAAAGAAGCTTAAAAAGGCAGTGAAGAGAGCACAAGCTCTAAGAGACAACCAAGCTACAACAAAATTGACTGAAATGGAAGAATTAGTCAAGAAGTTGTCTCAACAAATGGAAGAGATGCAGAAGAGTAAAGAGCAGATAGACGAATTCCTCGGTCTTAATATTAAAGATCATATGACACGCAAGACAAAGAAATTTGTTAAGCAATTTCTTCCTGATCTTCAAAAGGACATCAATGACCATATTGATTCACAACTTGATGAAAAGATCAAAGAAGCTGTCTCCTCTTCTTCACAAACCAAACCACTTCAAGATCTCTCCATTGAAGAAATCGAGCTTGTTCTTCTCGACAAACTCTTTGCTATCATCTCTCCCTCTCCAGAAGAAATCAATCTGATCACAGCTCTTCGTGAACACATTGACAAGAAATCATGCAAGGAAACTGCTGATAAAGGGAAACGCATTCGAGAGGATGACGATGAAGATGACGAGGAAGAAAAAGACCCTAAACCCGAACAGAAGAAACACAAAAGCGGGTCAGGAATTCATATTCAGGAACAAACTGGGAAACCAACATCATCTATGCCTCCTAAACAACAAACATCTGGTCCTAAGGAAACCGAACATCATTATGAACACTTCACTGCTGAAGACGTTGACTTTCAGCCACAAGACGATCAACCACATTCGCCACCATCACCACCAAAAACAAAGACATCCAAATCAAAGTCATCACACAGCAAGAAATCATCCAAAGAACCAGCTGTTGTATCATGGCTTGATGATGATACAGATGTACTAGGGAATGATTGGTTCGATCATCTAGCAAGTGCTCAGATTCCGACAAATGAAGCTTCCCGAGTTGAAGACAGCACGTTTGCTGTTACTCAAGAGATTAAACGCAGTCTTAATATAAAGAAGATGACCAAAAGGGAACTACGTCGAATCAAGAATGATGCATTCACTCTTCTGAGGGATAAAGCCACCAGTGCCGCTGAACTCGAATATCACCTTGAAAACATTGCACGGGCAATGTCAAGTGACTTTGATTGGGCTAGTCCAGATGTCGTCAGGAAAATTGGCAAGAATCAACCCTTCATCACTGATTGGAACAAGCCACTTCCTGTGATACGACGATCTCACTCCTCAGAAATTCCATTCAATCTTTTCTTCAACCAAGATCTAGAACTTCTCAAGAATGGAGCTCAAGGGAAAACAAAATATGCTACATCTATAACTTTCACACCAGCTGCTGTCTACACACAATCAGCAATTGAAGAAGCAGCTATTGAAAAACATCTGTTTGTTAAAAAGCTTGTGACATATGATCGTGACGCAGAATTAGGGATTCATCATTGGTACTCAAAACGACAAAGCTGGTACAAGTACAAACTTGCTATCCAGAAATCTCGAGAACAAGTTTACAGTGATCTCAAGCTCGTGGCCGTTATTGATGTGAGCGGATCCAGACGTTGTGATTATATCTTTCTCGATGAAATCAAGGTCAAAAGAATCGACGGCAAAATCTACACATTCTCTGAAGCTGACTTTCCTGAGTTGAATTTGAATGATATCGAAGATATGTACCTAATGAAGGTCCAAGGCAAATTGCAACATTTGTCAGACGAACGTCGATATGCACTCAGTACATCTCTGTGTCATTTCATCAGAAGGAAAATCATTCGAGAACGTATAGAGGATCTCCAACTGGGTGTTGAAAGTTATCAGACAAAGTTAAATCTTGTTGAACCAGAGTTTCTTCGAAGTAGCAATAAGGACCCTCAGTACACCATGCTCCATAATCCAGTCTTTGGGTTCGTCTACAGAAGCACAACAGATTTTCACCGCTTCATGGCATTCGATGAAATTCACAAGTTCTGTGACGATACTTTGAAGAGTGTACGTGATGGGTTAGCTAACCGGGTTCAAGATTCAGCATTGGGGAAATCGAGGAGATGGAATTCCAAGGAAGTACGCCAAGTCAAGGGGTTTATCCGGAAGATTGAAGAACGGTTGTATTATCGGGATCAGATGAGAAGGCTAGAAAGCTATGTTGGGGGTCGTCCACCGTTCGCCATCAGGCTATTCCAGAGAACAGACCCAGTCTTCACAACTTTTGGCAGGGGCGGTTGATGTAAGAATTTATTATCATATTACATCATTCTTATTCTTTCCATATCGGCCTATGTATTACGGCTTGTGCACACATAACAGTGTACAACCCGGACCCCAAAGAAAGGACCCTGCGGTACGCTTCAGTGCCTCAATCCTGAAAAAGGAGCGAAAGCTTCTTACTTATGAGCAGAATTAAAATCAGAATGTTTTACAACGTTTTTTCAAACATTCTGCTCATAAGGACAAGTATTCTCTCGTCCAGGGGGAGTATTTGAAAAATATAATCTTTGATCAAAAAAAAAAAAAAAAAAAAGAAGTATCAAAGTTCTTGAAACTTCTTCCCTAAAACTCAAAAACAGCATATTTTAATCATAAACGTTTTTCCAAAAACATCATGAGTATGCTATTTTTGAGGGGGAGAAGAAACAAATGATTAAAATATGATGTCTCATTTGCTGGAATCTCGTGTGCTCATACTCAGAATTGACCCTCGAATTGACGAATAGGAAAGTCAGTAGTCGAAAGGACATGTCCTGGACGGGTAATAATTTCAAGCCAGTTTAACTGGTAATGTAAGCGTGTCTCGCAAAGGATGTGTCTGAGTAGAAAGTACCGATTTCGAGCGATAATCTTTGAATCTGATCTGGACGGGTAATAATTTCAAGCCAGTCTAACTGGTGATGTAAGCGTGTCTCGCGACGATCAGGTTCATTGAAAGTCAATCAATTCAAAAAGTGTCAAACTCTTTCCGGCATGTGCAAATTTCAAATTTATGACTTATGCGCACATGTTAAGGGGGAGTATTTCTGAAAATCATCAAACTCTCAAGGTGTCAACAAAATGTCTTTACAATTATCGACACTTTGAGAGATTTTCAATGGTTTTGGTCTAATGGCATCATTAGGATAGTCATGGAGTTACAAGGTGACTAAGGTTAGGGAAAACCGTCCTATGATCCGCCAGAGCCGGAGGGATCTACCCAAGGACAATACCAATAGCTTAGACTAGAAAAGTCCTAGGTATGATATAAATAAGGAGAAAATGAATGTACGGAGAAAGAAGGGGTTGAAGAATTAAAAAGAAAAGTAAAGAAAAGGGTGAAAAGAAATAGCCCTCCATTTGTTCAACCTTAGGGCAGACACCGGGTTCAATTCATAATCTACTGGTTGATGAGCATCACCGGTATTGAAGACCAAAGACGTCATGGACCCAGTGACGCACTAAAAAACCTTCTAAGCCACTCAAGTGTCTCTCAAAAGACATTTGTTTCATTCACACGGAGAACCCTTCATAATCTATCGACATCTCATTACGAGATTGTTGATATTGAAAAGGAGGCAATCTGCTCCACGCCTCCGATGACCAAACAAATGTGCACTTATTGAGTCTAGAGCCATGAGATTCATCAAAGGTCTCTTAGGTACACGTAGTATTACTCTGCTGTTCTATATCATGGGCAGCGGATGTAAAATTAAGAAAGTGTCCTTCGCAGATCTCAGCAATCTGCCAAGAACATTCATGAGAGAAGTCACAATTGTGATTATCAATGATTGAATGGAAATCCTGCCAGAGCAACATCAAACAACTCTGTCAGCAGGTCACTTCGGTAACTCCTTGTGGGTTACGCTTAGTGTTTGCTCCAAAAGGTCTACAGTCGTGGGGTGATCTCCAGCGACTCACTGAATCGTGGGTGCACTTCGGTGTGTCCGTGTAATCCCTTTCGGGGGAATCCGGTTCAGAACGGTCTGGGTTAGGATTTGAGAAAGTCTTCACACTATGCTGTTGATGATCTCAAGTCTGAGCCTGTAAGTACCGGTTGGTACGTGCTGTTGCTGCTGTTGCTGCTGCTGCTGCTGCTGAGGAGCTGGAGTTCGACCATCAAGACTCCATCATGCTTATATTTTGAAGAAATGTTCTCTTAATGACTCAGTTATTACAGAAGTTCAACACAAGCTATAGTAATGTCAAAAGTTCAAGCATCTCAACCTTTCACAAGTTTAAAGATTGAAAAGTGAGAACATATTACAGATAACAAGTCAAAATTATATGAGCATGATGAGAAGACAAGAAGACGTTGGAGATTGGCAGATAGAGACAACATCACATCATCATTACACAAGAACAAAGAACCAAAGATTATAAAGACGTCAGAAGCCTTAGAAGCAAAGAAGACGTCGGGCAACATTGATGATCAAGACTTAGGGGGAGATTGTTAGGAACACGTTTTAATTATTTACAAGTCTTGTTCATTTATAATGTTGCAAGTTTAATAGGATTATATTGTTTGTAATTATGGACCGGTCCATTAGTAATCCATGGACCGGTCACAATAGATAGTTCATGTTAGTAACATGCATGGGAATATTCCTAGAATGATTCCCTCCCATTGCCTATAAATACAAGGCATGGGGTACATTCTAAATGTCGGTTTTTTTCATGTTTAGAGCGGAAGCCATGTTTGTGTAAAGTTTGATCAAGTGAAAAGCCTACCATTCTTATTCTTCTCTTCTTAGTTTTCTCTTCTAGCTTATTAGCTTATTGTTCTTTCATACGTAGCTTATTATTAGAGATAGTAGTACGTGCGTATTTAACCTTAACGTGTGTGGGTTTGAGATCTAAACGGGAACCTACAATAACCTCTGGAGTTTCGTCCTTGGTTCTCAAAAACTTCACCCATGTAAACCGAGAGTAGTCTTCGACCACCACAAGAACATATTTCTTCCCATTTATACTCTGCACTCTCATTGGTCCGCATAGATCCATGTGAAGGGTGTGAAGAACTTCCATGATGGTATTGACAGTTTTGAGCTTGTGAGTATGCATCTTGCTTTTGCCCAGTTGACATGCAGAATAGAGACGATCTTTTTCAAACTTTAATCTGGGCATGCCTCGTACAAGATCCTTGCGAGTAAGTTCATTTATGGTGCCAAAGTTTAAGTGATTTAAACGACGGTGCCAAAGCCAAGATTTGGTCTTTGAGGCCTTTGACAGCAAGCAAATAGGATAGGACCGCTACATGTCTTCAATGGAGATGGTGTATAGATTAGTGCCACGACTGCCTTTAAGAAGATCAATACCATCCAACTCTCTGACGAAGCATGTGTGTTTTCTGAAAGCAACTTCAAGATTAGAATCACAAAATTGACCAACAGAAAACAAATTGTGCCCAAGTCCTTCCACTTAGTATACCCGGGAAATTACACTGTCACCAAAAACATAATCTCCATAACCCATAATTGCCCCAAAATGGTCGTTCCCGAAGCTAACTATCACGGTACGATGGATAACTGAAAAAGGTGGATCCCCACTTGCAACTGGGGTCCGTTTGGTTAGCACAAACAAATTCTGGAACTATAGGATTCATAGATGCTATGGAATTCACAGTGGAAACTTTACAAGTGGCAACAATTGACCTAGTTACAGGGCATTGTGTCTCTAGAGGGAAATTCGACCAGTTGGCTTCCATTCCTTAACAGTTACTACCTTATGATTAGTCATTCTAGTTAAGGGTCACTGATCTCCTAAAGTGAATTTTCTTCTAGTGGGTCTCTATTGATAACCAACAAGAGCAAACAATTTTCCTGTTGCTTTCCACATTTGCTTAATCAGTTTAGGTTTCCTAACATTCTTAACTGGGGATCGTTGAGAAGACATCAAGAATGACACAAGACATTTATCATGATTACCAGAAATTTAGCATTCATTATATGTATTACAAATAGCATTAGAATTCGAATTAATTACAGTACGCTTATAGCTAATACTAGAATCAACACGATTCTTTTTGAACAAATCAAACTTATTGTTCCTAAGGTGGACTTCTTTTTTCTTCTCATGAGCACTCTTAGCTGGCGCAGTCCTATCTTTCTTTGTATTGCAACTAGGCTTTGACCCGCTAGCTTTAGTGTCACTGTTTACTCCTGTAGAAGCAATGATGGGAACATTAGTTTATTTCACTACCATTTGTTTTTCCGGTTTTGATGTGCTGGGTTCAGATGTTTTCAGTGGTACATCAAAGGTAACATGCTTGTTCTTAGTCATTGAGGAATATGCAATAAACCTATCTCGCTTGTTATCATTCTTAGGACATGTGCCAATGACGTATTCTAAGAGTTCCTGAGATCGTTTAGTGAGTAAGCAGGCATCTACAACTGCACTATCTAGTGGTTTCTCTATCCTATCCTCTTCTACGGTCTCACGAAGAATGTCAAGACTATCCTTAAGATAAGTGAGATAAACTTGATGAGCTGACCATAAGAGGAAGCGAAATAGTCACAACATCAATTGCATATTTTCTACAAGCAGAAACCTTTGGAACAACATTTTCACTAGTGATGATTGGCATTTTCCCTTTCACCTGAGTCTTTAGATTCTCAATCTCATTTATCAAAGAAGTTATCTTTTCATTGTGATTGTTACGTGTGACTTTAATCGAGTCATATAACTCTTTGTAATTCTATTTGATTTTTGAATTTTCAGCTTGAAAACACTCATTTTCATATTGTAATTTATTGATGGTGTCTTGATAGTGAAAATTCTGAGAATCTGAAGACGATGGTTTATGGGTGCCAATCACATCACTTTTATTTGATTTTAGTTGGGCAATTTGGGCCCTCAATTTTCGAATCGTATTAGTATGAGCTTGAATTTTTTTCATCTCGTTTGCTTAATTCAAAATATGCATCAAATTCAGGAGCATCCAAAGATGTCTTGGCATTTGAGATTTTAACTGTTTCTTCTAAATGTTGATATTTTAATTGCAAGTTAAGATTATCAACCTCTAGTTTTGAAAAATGCCTGACCATGTTATCATGGTCATCATTTTGGATTTTCTCATGCAGTTTTAAATTCTCCCCCTCAAGCTTAAGAACACGATTCTGGGAAACATTCAATGCAATAGACAACTCATGAAATTGACAGGCATTTAAGGCAGAATCAGTAGCAGTATAAAACACATCCTATGCAATACATCTAGCAATCAAATTCTCATTGGTGATGAGAATGTTCTTTCTCTCAATCTCACGACTCTTAATTTCTATCGCAATTTAGGACACCTCGTTTTCCATATCTTTAAATACCTCTTTCATCTCTTTTACTTCAGTTTTAAGGGATTTTTGCATGCCCTCAAAATGTTCCTTGAGGAGTTTAAAGAATGGAATAACCTTAATTAAGTAACACTCATTTGTTAGTTCAAAACCTCTTTCCCCTTCAGTAATTCCCATTGGCGTAATTCTCTTCTTACATGTTTTATCAAAATCAGCAAATAGTTGACAAAGAACATATATGCTAATTAGAGTTTTACATTCTGTGGGAAGAGTTAAAGGAACTAAGTGCCTGGGTGTATTGGGTGGATACACCGTTGCAGCAGCTATCTTTCTAAAGGGTGGAGTTTTGGCTTTAAGTTCATCGGCCTTTCTCTTAAGTAAAGCTGATCTAGGTTCACCTACATCCATTTCACTATGTTCATCACACAACTTTTTATGCTTTTGAATCATTTGAGCAGTTTGTCTGGTCTGGTCTTGTGTGTACAACTTGTTTTCAATCTTGTTCTTTAACGTTTTAAGTCTGGAAAAATCATTTAAGAGTTTTGTTTCCTTTTCTTTGAAATCATGTTTTAGTGTAATTACACTTTCTTGGATCTCCTATTTTTGTTTAACAGTTTGATCAAGTTATGTTCGTAAAGAATATAACTCCTTTTTCAATGTTTCTTCCCTTAAATTATGTTCTGTTATGAATGTACGCATTTGACTATCCATTTTCTACTCACGTTCAGTTAGCTCAAATTTCGCACGTTGTTCATATATGGCCACCTGGTCTTTATAGATGTTAATTCTAGTGGTCAAGGTGTCATCAGGGATAAACATGGTGTTCTCATGCAACTCACAAGCATTATCTACAACACAAGCATTATCTACAACAGAAGATGCACTACTTGGTACAACAAACACGTTGTTGTGATTCACATATTGTTCATATGGAATAACATTACTATTTCCCATATCAACAGTATCTGATTCAACAACATCTGTCTGTTGTACTTTGTTAGGAATCTTCTGTTCATCTACCATTTTATATGTGTCATAAAGCTTTAGTATCTCAGATATGATATATGCATTGGAAGGACTAGCTTGTTGGGGTGATGAGACTGCAGAAGACAGATTAGCCATGAAGATGGTTTGAGAAGTGGGTTCATCATCAACGTCTGAGTCAAAAGCATCACAATCATCAGCTTGGAAGATGTTGGGATCATTCAGTGCCAAGTCCTGAACTGGTTGATCATCCACATCAGCATCAAATGTGTTCCCCTCATCACCAGCAAGGAACAATAACTCTTCTTCGTTCAAAGCTGCTCCATTCTCTTGAGCTTGCATCAATAGCATCTTATCCTTGAAGTAGTCAGAGTTCTGTGGACGCTTTGGTTGAGTGCAGTTCCTTGCTATGTGTCCTAGTCCACCACAATTGTAACACTTGGTTTGCCTTCCCTGTCCCTGATTAGCATTCCCAACTCTGTTCTGTATATTACCCCGAGCAACATTCCTTTGATTCACATTCTGCCTTCCCTGAATATTCTGAACCACAACCCTTCCATCTTCCACTGTTGCTTGATTACGTGGATTTGATGAAGTTCGAAGTTGGTTGTTGGTTTGAGGGAGTGTTGCTCTGAACTGTTGGACAAGTAGAGAAACTTGGTTGGAGAGATTATCAATCATCTTGTCAGTATGAGAGTATCCTGAATCCAGTTGGGAGTTCCTAGCAGATGGTGGGTGCAACGATGATTGGGCAAACGATGTCTGATTCTGTGATGAAAAGGGCTGGTGATAAACTTGATCAAGTGAGGATTGATTGAACGGCTGAACATTTGAGACAAATGCAAGAGGATCATTAGATGTTGTTGGATTGAGTTTTTCCCTCAGTTGACGATCATAGACAGCATGCTTTTCATGTTGTTGTAAGTAAGCATACAGCTGTTCATAGTTGGTCTGTCTCAATCCTTTGTTGAGCTTCACGGCTATAACAAATCTATCCCACTCAGGTGACATGTTGTTCACAAACTTAGAATTGAGCTAGATATTTGGCATTGTCATCCTGATGATCCTCATGTCATTCACAAGCTTGTGAAATCTCACATAATAGTCAGTGATGTTTGCACCAGGATTCATCTTGAAATGCTCAAACTCATCATACAACTGAGATTCACGATCTTCCTTGGTCAGTTCAGATCCTGCCAAAAGCATTTTGACATTGTCCCAAACAGCTTTGACTTCAGTGTTGAAGTTGATAAGCTTGTAAACGTCTTTGGGAAGTCCTTGAATCACAATGTTAAAAGCTCTAATGTCTGCATCATAACGCTTCTTTTCCTCCTTATTAAAATCGTTGTAAGTACGTGGCCTGTCGATTCCAAGAGTGACAGTTCCATCCTCACCGGTAGTGACAGCATCTCTAGTGGTGCCCATTTGAAATGGTCCTTCGTGATTTAAGGATGTTAAAACCATTCTCTTTTCCCAAGCAATAAAGTCGTATTCTTTGTGCCCATGATTCATAATCCGTCCTATCAAGCATAGGAGGGCGGGTATCGGACCCGGCAACTTGAATGTCATTAGAAGAAGTGCTTGCCATGTTGTAAACTTGCTCGGGACTTTACAATTCTATGATTTAAACCGAGAAATAGATTATTTCGCGGGATTTTACAAAAATCAAGAATAAACCGTGATTTGATTACTTGAATGTGTTATGATAAAGATTTGGATCGATAATGATTAGTGATTGTATGTTAGGAGTGGTGATCTTTTGTTGGATTGTATGATGCATTATTAAGTTTGGACAAATCTCAGTCAAGAAGCCTAGACCAAAACTCAATGACTAGACCTGATCAAAACACAGTCACTGCTTCAGTCAAACCGCAGTCAAGAGTAATACCTCAGTACCAAAACTCAAGAACCAAAACGCAGTCACAAGAGGCAAACCGCAAAGGTCAAAACGCAGTACCTGGTCAAACCACAGAAACCACAAAACGCAGAAACCTCAAACCGCAGAATACCTTAAACCACAGAAGACTACAAACCGCAGAATACCACAAACCGCAGAAGACTCAAACCGCAGAATACCACAAACTGCAGAAGACTCAAACCGCAGAATACCACAAACCGCAGAAACCTCAAACCGCAGAATACCTCAAACCGCAGAAGACTCAAAACGCAACAGGTCAAACCTCAGTTACAACCAGACAAAATGCAACAGACAAAATTGTCGCTATCACTACGTTTTGTCTTCTTTCCCTTTTTTAGTTACAAGTCAAACTGCAACTTCTTAAATACTCAAACCGCAACAATCACTTACCAAAACAACACAAACCGCAATGAAGAACTAATCTCCGAGAGGCAAAACGCAACGATGAAAAATTCTTCAATCCTCCAAGAAATTCACCTCTAAGGCCGTAGCTTAGTAAGAAACGATCCTAGTGCTATTTGTGAGCTAGAAAGTATGAAGTTTTAACACGTTAAACCACAAACTAAGCAGAACTCGTAATGTTTTCTTTCTTTTCTATTCGAACTAAACAAGAACAAGAAACGCAACAAGAGTAAGCCACAAATCCTAGTACATACAATCATTCTAACCAAACCATGGCTCTGATACCAATTGTAACATATTAAAACACATAACACAACCAAGAACACAAGATTTAGCCGTGCACTTTAGAGAGAGAGAGAGAGAGAGAGAGAGAGAGAAAAGAAGGAAACTTCTATTAAGAGAAAGTAACTATGTATTAGGTTGTAAATGAAGTTCCAACCCTTCCCATGTGTGGGAAGGGGTATTTATACTACATGCTTTCACGCCCCGTGTGGGCTGTGGAGTGAGCTGATAGTGGGTAATATGATATATCCTACGAGCTACTTAACGCTAATCCATACTCGGGGTGACCGAGTCTTTCACATGAATATTTATATTCCTAACAATTGATAGTATTGTAATAGTTGTATATTAGTTGTTTTCTTTGTTGTGTCTCAGAGGCTCTATTTATACTACTCTCAAGCATAGGAACTTTAAATGCTGCAACTTGGCCTCCAAGTAGCTTAGAAGGACCTAGAATACCAAATAGAAGAACCTAGAATTGAACCAAAGTGCAGATTTGAGAAAAGTACGAGGGCTCCATCCGATTGGATATAGGTTGTGTCCGATCGGATGGTCTTGATCGTCATCTCTATCCGAATCGGTTGCGGGTTGCATCCGATCGGATGGAGTTGTCCTGTAGACACAAACTTGGTCTTTTGATGTTTGGCTTGTATCTTTCTCATAGCTCTTGATTCTTTGTCCAAACTTGATCTTTCCTATGTCTTGGAACTTGGATCTTCATTCATTGAAATGCCTTTTCGGAGTAGATATTGACATGGGAATCTTCGTACAATCGTAAGTCCTTGTTTCCTTCATCAATCTTTCACTTTTTCTTCCTTTTTCATGTACTTGGCTACATATACTTTGCAAACATACTTTCGTGCGATTAAGTAACAAAAGCATATAAATATAACCAAATAACATATACAAAAACATGAATAACGCTACTAAAAACATGCACAATTTGAGCGTTATCAATCATCCTGCTTTTCATCATCACATTTACTTTTTTTTCTTGAATCTTTATCATCCTTCTTTTCATCATCACTTGAAGGTTTGAATTTATCATCTTGAGTACTCTTTGGATCTTGGGTTGAGAATGGTGGATCAGTAGTCCATAATGGTAGCAAAATGTAATCTTGTGCAGGTTCTGTCTCCTTTCTAGCTTGACCTGCAACATTATTAGCTTTTGTACCTGCAAAACC
The DNA here is from genome assembly GCA_021014915.2 of Artemisia tridentata subsp. tridentata. Lineage (NCBI taxonomy): Eukaryota > Viridiplantae > Streptophyta > Magnoliopsida > Asterales > Asteraceae > Artemisia > Artemisia tridentata. The sequence continues at coordinate 253,566,961 of CP139504.1, forward strand.
ATTAGACTGTGTACCTGCAACAACTGGCTCATAATTCATTACTCTTGTTAGTGCAACAATATCAAATAGCCAATCTGGTCCACTACCTACAACATTAGGTGTACTCTCACTAAACCTAATATGCAAGTTCGCTTCCACTATCCTTGTTCTACTATTGAATACTATAAATGCTTTACTATTCAAAGAGTATCCAACAAAGAAACCTTCATCAGGCTTACCATCAAATTTGCCTAAGTGATCTAACAGGACACCTAAATGGTCTCATAAAACTTAAAGTTGGTGTTCTACCATGAAAAAGTTCATATGAGGTCTTGTTATGAGGCTTAACAACTAACACTCTATTTTGCACATAGCAAGCAGTACTAACTGCTTATGCCCAAAAAGTAGTTGGCGACTTAGAATCAGCTAGCATAGTCCTAGCAGCCACAATTAGTGTCCCATTTCTCCTCTCAGCAACTCCATTTTGTTGAGGAGTTCTAGCTATACTATACTGTCTCAAAATACCCTTCATCCCACAAAACTGATTAATCTTTCTGTTTTTGAACTCTGTCCCATTGTCACATCTTATTACCTTAACCTCATGATCTACTAAATTTTCTATCCTTGTTATAGATGACTTAAGAATGCCACTAGTCTTGTCCTTAGTTGCTAGAAAGAAAACCCATGTAAACCTACTAAAATCATCTGTGACAACTAGGCAATACATCTTCTTCATAAAACTTTTAACAAATGTTGGACCAAACAAATCCATATGCAACATATGTAAAGGTTGACTGATTGAGTTCTCTATTTTGGACTTACAAGAGGCTCTGTGCTGCTTTCCTTTTTGACAAGCAACACAGGTTTGATCATTTTCAAAAAGTTTTGAACGTAAACCTCTTACAAGATCTCCCTTAACCAATTTGTTCATTGTTTTAAAATTCAAGTGACCTAGCCTTCTATGCCAAAGTTTAGATTCATCAGATGTGGCTTTTGCAAAGAGACAAGTTAAACTTCTTTTACGAACTATGTTCTCTAAATCAACACTGTATATATTATCCTTTCTAGGAACTTTAAGTAAAACTTGACTTTCATCAATTAACTTAATGTTTGGAGATAAGACTATACATTCAGTGTCATTAAAGAGAACACTATTCTTTTTGTCACGCATTTGTGAGACACTAAAGAGATTAAACTTTAGCTCGCTCACAAAATACACATTCTCAAAATCTAGTTTACCAGTTTTAATGGTCCCTTTTTCAGTGATTTTCCCTCCTTTGGGGTTACTTCCAAAAGCAAAATATCCTTCATCAATTTCTTCATAGTCTATAAGATAGGACATGTTCCTTGTCATATGCCTTGAGCGTCCACTATAATTCACTCTTTGATCCTGTAAATCCACTTGTGGATTGCCCTGCACATAAGGTAAGAAAGTCAGTTTCTTTTTGGGACCCAAGCCATCACTGACTTGGATCTGCCTTGTGTATCAATATAATCAAACTTTTTAAGGGTGATTGGTGCACTGTCATGTTTGGAAACGTGGTCTAAAACTTTATTATCTGGTTTCCAAACCGAACAAGTTGAGGCCTTAACAGCATAAAAATGATTTCCTTTAACAGTATTAATTATTGCTTTTGGCTTAGCAATATTAACTATTGTATTCTTTTGAATGGGCCTTTTAACAGTTGAATGTGCTATTTTTGAAAAATATATCTTTGATTTAGCACCATTCACTGTTGTTTTGGTGTGAGCAGCATTAACTTGTCTAACAGTATTAACCAATATTGCTGGTTTTGAAACATTTTGTCTTGCAATATTAATTGATAATAAGCCAGACTTCATTAGCACTGCTCTTGGAACCATGTTCCTTTTAGCACAGGGGTGAGACTTTTCAGCAAAATTCTCATGATTCACCCTTTGAGCATTGTTCCAAACAGGTTTTACCATCCTTTGATTTTTAAACTGTTTTTTATGGTAATGACAATCAACCTGTAAATGATCAAAACTACCATACACATAACAAGCCTTATTAAACATCTCAAAATTACTTCCTAATCTTTGAGTCATCAGTTATTCCAGTTTCTTTGATTACCTCTAGGCCTGTGAGTATTCTTCCTAGGTTGCTCAACATGATTAACAGTTTTCCTAGCAGTTTTAGGTTTGACAAACTCTTTCTTAACATTACTAGGCTTAATTGTTTTACTTTCAACCTTAGGTTGAGATATATCATGTTCCTCATCATCTGACACCCAGTCTTCAATAATTGGGGCATCATCATACTTCCTAACAACCTTAGGCACTTCTACACTAGACTTAACTCTACTTTTCTCAATTACAGGCTCATTAGTGAACTCATCTAAACCAGTAAAAGACAATTCAGTTTTTGGAGGCACAAATTTTCCGGTAATATGAGGGGGAACTTCATTATAGCCTACACCTTTATTAAAGTTGTCAACAATCTGATAATCTATGAGCTTGTTCACACTTTCAGATGCATGTTCAAACCTAGTTACTTTAGGTTGAATGCTTTCTTTTTCTTTTTGAACTTCATCTTTTTCTTTTTGAGCTTTTTCAAGCATTTTCCTAAGCTCTGTAACAGTTACTTCTGCTACATAAAGTTCACCTTTTAAAACATTAACCTTTTCTTTGTTGTCAGACTCATTCTTCTTATAAAATTCAAGTCTTTCTTCTACTAACTCTAAACCTGTCTTATAACCAAGAACCCATAACTCAGATTTCCTTAAATCTTCTAATAGTTTATTATTTTGAGCTTTAAGAGTTTTAAAAGTTTCTAAGAAGGATTTAGAACAAACAGAACCATTAGATACCTCTGAGTCAGAACTTAAAGATGAAGTTGAGTAAGCCATGAGTGCATAGATAGGCCCATCCTCTTCCTGATCACTCCAATCATAGCCACCAAGACCATCACATGACACCAAAGCTGTGGATTTTGAGGTTTCCACATGCGTAGTTCTTCTTGAGCTTTCCCTGTTTCTATTGTCTTGGTTCCTTGGAGCTCTGCACTCTCTAGCAAAATGTCCCTTCCAGTGGCCGTTGTAGCACTCCACCATGGACTTATCAAAGCCAATGTTCTCATTGCTATTGACAGTTAGCTTCCTTCCAGTATTCTTTAAGAACCTTCTTGCCCTCATAGTCAACATAGCTGTCTGCCATCTCAAATCCATCTCTTCAATATCATCTAGATGAATTTGTTGCAAGTCCTCATGTAGAAGTTTAGGACTATTAGGTTGACTAGCCAGGAATGCACAAATAACAACATCACTCAAGTTATCAATGTTTGTAGGGTTAGCAGCAGTAACTTGAGTGCTAGCAGTAGAAACTCCATGAGCAATATTAACTGCTTCATTAGAACTGCTAGAGTTGTTGTTTGAGGAGGACACAAAAGCCATGTTTTGTATGTTTGTACTTGAGCTTGAGAACCCTTTCACTTCTGGTTCATTCACCTTGAGATTGTTGTAGAGATCATCCATGCTCATTGTATCCAGATCATCTTTGTTCCTCCACACAACAGCATGTGTGTTCCATTCTTGTGACAAAATCCTCAAAAGCTTTTGGTTAACATCTTCTTGGGAAAGCTTTTCACCCAAAAGCTCTAATTGACTCACAAGCTTTTGAAGCCTGTCAAAGGTCTGATCAAGCATCTCAGAAGTTGGAGCAGAGAAGTTTTCATACTGCTATTTTAAGAGATTCTTCTTTGTCTTCTTTGTAACATCATTCCCACCGAATCGCTTCTTTATAGGTTCCAGTAATGACTTAGCATCCTTGATAGAGTTGAACTACAACTGATGTTTATTGGGAATGCCCATCAGTAAAGTACTTCTAGCTTTTACTTACAGTCTTTTCTGAGCCTTGTCTTCAGCAGACGTAATAGGCACCACAGTCACAACACCTTCTGCAGATGTTGTTTTTTTTTGGTAAGGAGTTACCATTCTCTATGACCTCCCATAGAGAATAATCGATCATCTGGATATATTGCTCAATTTTTATTCTCTAGATCTCAAACTCTCCAGATTTGAGCATAGGTACCTTTGATGAAGCCACCATGTGTGTAGAATCTTGATCCATCTCTTCTAGCAAGATCTTGTATGTAAAAATAGATTCTTCCAGATTACATCTTCCAGATCACAAGCTCTGATACCACTTTTTGATCCCAGTTGAACACTTGATCGAATTCCCTTAGCTTGTAAAGGTTTAGTAATACTAGATAAATCTAGCACACCTATTTTAGAAACTGTGTTGAGTTTATTAAAGTTTATGTGGAATCTAAATTTTATTATTAAGAAGAATTCTTTGATGTAACACTAAACACAAGAACACAATTTAACAAACAAACAAGCCTCAATATTATCAAAAGAATAATACGAATACTCAACAATATTAGGGTTACAAAACCTTGAAGCTAATCGACTTTCTAATCTCACGTATATTAGTAAATTCGACTCGTATCTAACTCTATGCCCTAGGACCTCCTTTTATAGACTAAGGAGTCCTAGTCAGCTTACAATTCTAAGGAAAGTATATCGAATCGTTTCTATACTTATCCTATACATAACTTGAAACACACGACTTACTATAAACATAAACAGCATTAACAATAAGTCTAACAGTCTTAACTTTAACTCTAATAGCATTAACTCCTTCAGCAGTTGTAACTCTGAACTAGCAGTATTAACTTTGCTCTAGCAGCACTAACTACTTAGTATATTTCCTTGAAGTTCTTGAGCAATTGTAACTTTGTTACAACAGTCTTAACTTTCCACTAGTAGTAGTAAAACACTTAGCATATTTTTCATTGATCTTTAAGAGCAGTCTTAAATCCATAGAGTAGCAGTAACACAAACAACATTAAGTAAGCTTTTAATCTCAACACTTTTTCACTAATATGTTTGAGCGGGACAAAGTGAAGTTTAGTGATAAGTCAAATCAAGTACGAGTAGGTGATTAAAGCAGTGAACAGTTGTCAACATTGTTCACAAAATCAAGGAAGGCGCGTTTCACAAAATATAAGTATTAAATGTAAGATGTACTTTATTGTACCTCTTCCATTAGATTCGTGACACGCACCTACCTAACCGCACTTGGATCTACCTCATACTAGTATATATAGGATTGTTGGTCGGAGTGAGAATATGTTGCTTCATACTACATTGTTGTATTCTTTGACTCACCCACTCCCTGATTGAACTTACAAGAATCTCCTAAGAGGTTGTAAGTTCACAAGCAAACTTAGAATCCTAAGTTTGCTTGTATAGAGAGTTGGTTTTTACATTGTCATTCAATTTAGTGTTTTTCGCACAATACTTTGTAATTCTTTGATTTTTATCAATAAAGAATTATACATTGAAAAGTTATAATTTGTGTTGTTGCTTAAATTGTTTTTAACTTACCGTTTTTGGTTAAAAGACACTATTTTGGGACAAACACTAATAATAGTTATGATAATGATATATGTTCTTGGTAGTTGTGGAGAAGCACTCGAACCACAAGCCTAGCTCTCCTATTGTCGACACGGGTCTCCCTATCTTTTATCTGCCAAAAACCGAATGAGAATTAAATTGATAAAAATCCTCCTCGGCGAATGTGATGTATAAATAGGATTAATTAATTCCTTTTGCTTTTCTTGCATCCCACTCCAACCGAATACAAATGCCCAAAGCCGTTTTCCTTTTTCCTGCGTCCAAAACCACATCAACCCAACAAAGCCCACATGGCTTTTCTACTTTTATTAAATTTAAGCTAGGCCCAAGTGTAGTTATTAGCCCAACTAATAAGATAACCATGAACTGACTTTCAATTTTTCGGGTATTTTATTACAATATTACATGATAATAAAGATCTCTTTTCTCTCTTTCCATGGCCTTTTAATCATATAAAACGGAGCTCGATTGAAGAATTTCTAACCGAAACAATGCAACATATCCAAAATTTTCACCTGGGTACTTATACAGCGTATCCCCATAAATGGATACGTTGTATGTCTTCAAAGAGCGTCTTGGGTCTTCATGAGATAGGGTCCTATACGGCGTATCTACAGAATCTGATATGTCGTATTCTTCTGATAAATAACAATCTTCAAAGTGGCTAAGTATAACAGACGACATATTACAATAAATGGATATGTCGTATACTTCTGAGTACGATCAAGTCTTGAAATCTTCTTAGTATTTGTACAGCGTATCTGCAGAATGTGGATACGCCGTATACTCTTGTTGGGACTTTTACAAATCTTCCAATTTAGCTCCAAGCTTTGTCGTTTTTCGTGTCTTTGCCAAAATTGCTTTATAAATATTAATAATCAAAATTAAGCAATTAAGTAACAATTCTTATATAAAAGCATAATAAATGAGCAATATATATAGGATAAATGATACATGAATATAGTACTTATTTGATGCTATCATTTAGCATAGTTCTTACTTAAACACAATGACTTTGGTTTTGTGCTTAAGTTTAGTGAGGAGATCACATATTTACATTGTCATTCAATCCCAAGTTTTTTTATTTATTTATTTATTTTTTTTTTATTATTTTTTATTTTTGTAAACACTTGAGTATAATTCTTAGGTAATATCTAATAATAATTAAACGTTGAAAAAGAATTATTATGCTTTAAATTATGTAAGTGTAAATCATTGTTAATACACATGTTACTCGTTAACTTTATAGTTAATAACTAAGTAAATGAGAACAACGCATACATCAAAATTTTGCTCATCAGTTCAGCATGTCAATCTATCCCTACATTTATATCATGCATTACCAAAATTGTAACACCCAAACTAGTCCAATAGTAAACCAATATCTGGTATTAAGTCATTAGCTCACAAGCTAAAATTAAATGGCACATTTTTATCTTTTATAGAGTAAGCTTTTGTATTTATAAAGGAGTGTGAGCACAACTTGTATTAAACTCCCATCCAACTTTATGTAAAATTATTATGTTTCAATATATAATAATTTTATAACAAAAAAAATAAAAATAAAAATAAATAAATAAATAATAATAATAATAATACTCCCTCCGTCCCAAAATTATTGTCCCCTGTTGACTTTTTCGGTCTTTAATTTTCAACTTTGACCTTAAGTATTTTTATTTATATTACATAATACTTGATGCAAAATATATGAATGGATTGAGTTTTAAATGTATTTTCATTGGTATTATTTTCATCAAGTATTGTATAACACAAACAAAAATATTTATAGTCAAAGTTGAGAAAGAAAGATCACAATAGTCAAAGTGGGGCAATAATTTTCGGACGGAGGGAGTAATAATAATAATAATAATAATAATAATAATAATAATAATAATAATAATAATAATAATAATAATAATAATAATAATAATAATAATAATATGAAAATGCCTTGTGTGCTTTTAATATGAAAATGGAGATTGACATTTTGAGTAATCCGTGTGAGATCGCTGCCCCCAAACGAATGAAGAAATTGGCATATATATATTTCACACGTGTTAACCGAACCGCCGAATCTTCATTTTCTTTATCTACTCGACAGATGGCGTTATGGAAATCGCAAATGGAGGACCACACTTCAGACTGGCTTAGGGTAGTTCCGATTTCTGGGTTGGGACAGACTATGAACGCCAGGACCTATCGTTGCGTGTTATGTTATCGGCTTGCTGTCCCCCTATTTTCTGTTCAGATGCCCTGCTTAGCCTGTTCTAGGGTCTTTGCTGGTGATATTTATGGGGACCATGTTGTATCTTGTACTGGTATTATTGGTATTAAACATCGGCATAACATGGTACGTGATGTTCTTGTTGACATATGTTCTCGATCTGGGGTTTCGGCTCGTAAAGAGGTTGACATTGGACTTTGTGGTGAAAGGGACAAATCTTTACGTCCTGCTGATGTGTTACTTTACTCTTGGGATGAAGGACTTGATGTTTGTGTTGATTTGACTGGATCATCACCCTTGAAACAAACTGGTATGGTTGATTTCGTGCCAGGTCGTGCGGTGATTGAGGCTGCACAACGTAAACGCGTCAAGTATGAGGCTAAGTGTGCAGATATGGGATATGGTTTCCTCCCCGTATTCGAAAGTTCTCGATGACTCAAGACATTGGAGCACGTGCTGCTGCTCATATTTTTAGTAGGATTTGCTTTTCTATAGCTAGAGGAGTGGGAGCCCAATTAGTATCTCGGCTCCCTACTAACTTCTTGTAAATCCTATATGTTTCTAATAAAGTGATGTCATCATAAAAAAAATAAAAAAATAATAACAATAAATAATAATAATAATAATAATAATAATAATAATAATAATAATAATAATAATAATAATAATAATAATAATAATAATAATAATAATAATAATAACAATAATAATAATAATAATAATAATATGAGGCTAAGTGCACGGATATTTGATATGGGTTTCTCCCCTTCTCTTTTTCTTATTTTAGGGAACTTGAGAAGGATGCACTGACCTTACTGAAGCGAATCCGAAAGTTCTCGATAAACAATACATTGGAGCAGGTACTGCTTTTCATATATTTAGTAGGATTAGCTTTTCTATAGCTAGAGAAGTGGGAGCCCAGTTAGTATCTCGGCTTCCCACTAACTTCTTGTAAATCCTATTGATTTCTAATAAAGTGATGTTTATATATGATAACGCTTAAATCTAACATGTTTTTAGGCGCGTTATTGCTAGTTTTGTGCATCATATTTGGTTATATTTATGTGTATTTGTCGCTAAATGATGAAAAAGTGTGTATGCAAGTAAATATAGCCAAGTACAGGAAAAGATGATGAAACGACGAAGAAATAAAGAGATTATGCACATTTGGAGAATTACGAGAAAGAAACCACGCGATACTTCAAGGATTTGATTAGTTCAAGATTTACATGCTTATATATATCAAGAAACGATCAAGTTCTATGATAGGAAGTAGTGGTACAACGAAGGATCAAGCACGTAACGAGAAAAGAGAAAGAAGAAATAAAGTTGCATGGCAGAGTGATCCATCCGATCGGATGGCACCCGCATCCGAATTTGATGGGAGAAGGTTATTTTACCGAGAGCTCCAACCGATCGGTTGGAGCCAAATACCGATCGGTTGGCTGACGCTGAAGTTACAAAGTTGCATTTAATGAAGAAGTTAGCCCCATAATCATTGAGGCTTATCATTTCTCGGCTATTTACTGATATTGGACGTTTTTGCTTGGAGAATAAGGGTTTCCTCACTTATTTAAGAAACCCTTGGCTAAGTTATAAAAGAGAGAAGTTTTTAGGAGGTGACAACCCAAAGGCAAATCGAGTTAAGGCTTACACCAAGTCTAACTAACTTATTATTATTGCCCGAAAGCTTGTAGTTGCTGTGAAAACGTCCAGGAAGCCTTGAGTTCGAGTCTCAAGAGTTGTGTCCGTGTGTGGAGTTGTTTACGTGTAATCAAAGGCGATTGGAGGAGTGTGGATTGCTATAGTTCCACAATTCTAGTTCTTGTAATTCCTCGATTACGTATTTCTTGTTGAGTTATTATGAACTAATTTTACTTTTACTATAAGATGAATGAAAGTTTGGTTAATTACTTGTGTTTGATTATGATTGTTATGGAGTGATTTTGGTTGTACTTGTGTGTGTATGATGTGACAATTGTTGGAGTAATCTTATCATAGTGATGCATGAAAACATATCTTGTTTTATGAGTTTGTTGAGATACAATCTAATCTTGCTTAATTGGTTGGTAAAAACAATCTTAAAGACTAACAAAGGCCGAAAGGAGTTTTGTTGACATAAATAATGCCTAAAAACATTATCAATATTTATTCATATCTCTATGTTTTGATGATCACAAAATGTAAACTCATTAAAACATAAACTTATAAAATAAACAAGTACTTAGTTGTAAATATTCACTTCTACAACTAAAATCACTTAAGTTATGAATGAACTAATGCTTAATGCATTATATGATCAAAGGAACATTTTCTTAATAACTAGATTTTTTATAAAATGTCAAAAACATTTTATATATTTTAGAAAAACATTTTTGGCAATTAATAAAAGGTTTAATTCATTATAAATTTATGAATTCAAATTTTTAACCAAAATCAGTAAAAATGTTCCAGAAAAATCTTCCCCACAAAAAGACAAAACTGGGCAACGGATGGCTTGGGCGGCCCCCTTAAAATTAAGGGGACCGCCCCCTATTTAAGGGGGCCGGCCACGCTCCTGTAGGTTCCAGCTGTCCAGTTTTTCTGCCTATAAATACCAGCCTTCCCCTGAATTTTTACTCACCCTTTTGCACTAAAACTTTCTGTTATAAATCTCATTTCATATCTTCAAAAAACCTTTGATCATGTAATCTTAAGCATTGGTTTCCAAGTGATCCATGCTTCCACCATCCAAGTGCAAAAGAAGAATACTTCTTTCAATCAAGACTAGAAGTATTACAACTTAGTAGCATCTTGTTACTCAAGTTGTTTGTTTTGTATACTTTGTAAATCTTTCATTTATTTGTGTAAAGTGTGTATATATGTTGTAAACATAAGTGATTAAGCTAGAGTAGTGTGTAAGTAGTGAAGAAGGTGGATAAGTAGTTGTGGAGTAAAGAAGTAGAGTAGAACCCTTGTAAAGTTGTGAAGTAGAGAAATCTTGAAGCCGTTGTGAAGCCATAGCCTAGATGTCGTGAAGCCGTAGCATAGAGGTTGTGTAGCGGTCGTATTGAAGCCATGAAGTCCTAGTCGTGAAGTCCTAGTGTTGAAGTCATAAAGCCGTAGCATAGAGGTTGTGTAGCGGTCGCGTTGAAGCCGTGAAGTCCTAGTCGTGAAGTCCTAGTGTTGAAGTCGTGAAGCCGTAGCATAGAGGTTGTGTAGCGGTCGTGTTGAAGCCGTGAAGTCCTAGTCGTGAAGTCCTAGTGTTGAAGTCGTGAAGCCGTAGCATAGAGGTTGTGTAGCGGTCGTGTTGAAGCCGTGAAGTCCTAGTCGTGAAGTCCTAGTGTTGAAGTCGTGAAGCCGTAGCATAGAGGTTGTGTAGCGGTCGTGTTCAAGTCGTGAAGTCTTAGTCGTGAAGACATAGTGTTGAAGTCGTGAAGCCGTAGCATAGAGGTTGTGTAGCGGTCGTGTTGAAGTCGTGAAGAAGTCGTGAAGCAGTCGTGAAGCCGTTGTGAAGTAGTCGTGAATAAGTTGTGAAGAAGTTGTGTTGTGAAGTTGTGAGATTGGTTCTAGCTACGATTAGAACTCGGCATTTAGCTTTGTGTCGTTAAACCCGTGTAAGCCAAAGTTGTGTACGGTTTTTCTCCGCCATAAGGGAGCTTATTGAAGTTGTGAAGAAAACTCTCGAGCTTGGTGCTCGGGGAGTGGAGTAGGGCAAGGAAGGTGTCCTTGTAGCCGAACCACTATAAATCCCTCGTATCTCGGTTAGATCTTTCCATCTCTTACTTACATCTTTATTTATATCGTCATTACTTTTATAACATATAGGTATATATAATTGTTAGTAATAATTAGAAGTTGACTTCACATATAGATCAAATTGGAACTCCATTCAAGAAACCAAAACTTTTACAATCAATTTAAATGAATACATATATAACTAATGACAAGGTTCAAGTTTTATTTTTCATACAAACTTGAATCTAAGTGTTTTAAAAATAAACAAAGGTTTTCATAATAAAATTAAAAAGACATAAAACTATTCAACCCCCCTTCTAGTTTTCCACAATTGGTATCAAGAGCCACGTCAATCAAGATCTTTAAAATATATTGTATTTTAAAACTTGAATTGATCTATGGAATTCGAAAAATATCTAGAAGGGGAATCTTTGCTAAAACCACCACTATTTGAAAACTATACTTTTCTTGAATGGAAAAATAAATTTGAAACTTATGTGAAATCAATTGATCTAGATCTTTGGCATGTCATTTCTATTGGTGATTTTGAAAGTCAAACAAAAACATATTTTGAAAGTCAAACAAAAACGAATTTTGAGAGTCAAACAAAAACGGATTTTGAAAGTCAAATTGAGCATTTGAAAACAAAGAATGACATAAATAATAAAGCTAAAATAATTATTTATAAAACCTTGCCGAAAGTTGAATATGAAAGAATATTCTTCTGTAAAACGGCAAATGATATTTGGAAAAATCTCTTAAACTTTCATCAAGAAAAATGCCAAGCCAAAGATGAAGATTTTGATCTTGTACATGAATTAGTTATCTTAGAAAATTTAATAGATAAACATTTAGATAAAATAGATACATATGCTACTAGTTCAAATGTTGTTAATGAAGGTGTTAACGACGAAGACTACATGAATCTACTCCAAAGTGAACTCAATCCAAAATCATGGAGTGACACAGACGAAGGAGTAGATCATCATCCGACTCACCTATCATTCACACGTCGATCATCATCTGAGACATTACGAAGAAAAGCTAGGACGTAAGCTAAGTTCTCTTTTTAAATTTCATAAGTAATTACTTCATGCATATAATCTTATTAATGCCTTAGGATACGCTTAGTCTGATAGGTTGCTTTGCCTCTACACTTTAGTTATATTTGTTCTGTGGCTTAATGAACTAGAAACCCTTTAGTTTGCTCTCCTAAGTATTATCAAACCAAGCAATCTTCATATTTGGTACTCTTCGATAGGTAAATTTAGGAACTTAATTTCTTCTAAAAAGAGAATGACTACTGCAGAAACTATTGACTAGAAACTCAATTTGACCTAACGGTTGAATTGCTTCTATGTGAGAAGTTAGGTGTGTGTAACCCATAAAAACGGTCGTGTTTAGCCTGAATTGAGCACCACTAGTAATAGTCTCATACTCATTCTCCAACTTGAATACATTATTCTTCCTAAATATACCTAACGATAGTTTACTGTTATGAATTTTGCTTTTCACTAGAGTTTTTCATTCCTAGATTTATGTCATCTTGCATATATAAAATTTATAGATGTTTACTTGCTCCTATGTGATTTGACTGCATGCCTTCGTAATTATTTGTTTAGTTGTTGAATGCATTGTCATTATAATAGCTTTTGTTTTTCTCTAACTACTCTGACATGATGTATTTTTGTATTTAGTCATAATATATGCTTAAATGCCATAGGATATGTAGAAAGAGGTAGCATGTGACAATAGACTTAACCAATACCCTTGAGCATGAGATCTTTTATAAACCACTATTTTTAAACCTATAATTAATGGGACTTATTTTTAAATTTGCAAAAACTTCACATTTTGGAAAAATAATTTTTCAAAAGATTATGACACATTTCTATTTTACATGTTTCACCATCCTACCTTTCTTCCAAACTTGTGTCCATAATTACGTGTTTATCAAAACCAAAGATTGGAAAAATATGTTTTCTTTCCTCATAAAAACATTTTGAAATAAAACCAAAACTATTTCATTAAAATATTTTTCACATCCACATAAAAACCCACTTTCAAACATTGTTGAATAATGCCAAAAATATTTCTTAAAATTATGCATGGTGATCTCATATCTGTCATCTATATTTATGTATGTGACATTTATAAGTGAACTAAATTTGAAAATAACCATAATTTATTCACTAAGACCTCACTTGGTACAAGTCTAGAAGTCCATGCTATCACAACTCTACATTCCCATGCACATAGATATTCATTAGGATTATTTAACTAGCTTATTAATCTTCCTAAATATGATACTATGAATTACTTGGTGCTATGTAGTGTTTTCTTGTCTAACATATATATGTTACATGCTAAATGAGTTGTTTGCATGCTAGATAATAATGTCTAATGAATATGCTTAGCATACATAAGTTATTAAATCCTAAATTGCCTCAAAAGAAGTTGGACTTGCTTGAAACTAAACCCAAAAACACAACCCTTTCAACAATTTTCTGCCAAAAACCCATTTTCAGTAACCTGGAAATCAGCAGATGGGCGGCCCCCTTAATTCATTAGGCGGCCCCCTTAATATTTAAGGGGACCGGCCATCTGATGGTCGAAGGTGCTGCTCCCTTTTTCTATTTTTAGCCCATTTTATCCTATACTTCCCAAAATTCACAAACACATTTTGTCACAAACCACCCTCCAAAATTTACCTTCCACAATCACATCATCACTACACCATAAATACCCATTTGGAAGAGGAAGCTTGACATTTGCCATAACCCAACAAATGATGTTGTTCAAACTCAACCAACACCTAAACCTCATACTAATGAACCCTTTCACATACATAACCAATCATCCATATGTCCACCTTCATTCACTCATAATTACCCAAGTTCACAAATGTCTCCACCACCAAGAGTGTCACCACCACTTCCACCAAATAACAACCACTCTCCATTATCATCACCTTCCACTCAACACTTGAAGTTCATTGAAGAACTCAAGGAAGCCCATGAGCTTAATGCTCTCCTTGCTTTGCACATTGCTCAAAGCAACTTAGACCCATCACCATCCATCTCACCATCATTAACATCATCACCACATCACTTGAGTCAAATTGAGAAACATGTCAACAATTGTCCTTGTTGCATCTTTCTCCAAAATCAAACCATCGCCTTAAATGAGCGTCTCACTTGGATTGAGTATCTTCTCACTAGATCTAATCCAACACCACCACTTGAACAACATCAAAACCCTCATTCAACATGGTCAAGTCCAAGCTCTCCACCTCCAATTCCTCCATCAACACTCTCTCCAACATCCATACACCCAAACTTACAACTCCATTAATCCAACATTTTTACCCCCTCTTTACCATCATCCATCCAAAATAATTCAAGTTTTTCATGTCTCAAGCAAGTCAAATGGATCTCTTAGGCAATTTAAAATTTTCTACTTATTGTATGCTATAAGCAAAATATGTGTTGTATCAATAATTATGTTTTTAACATAATTATTTTCAACTAATGAATGCTTTATTTCTTGTCTTTAATATATGATTGTTATGCTTATTGCTTGTATACTCAATATCATGATATATATACATGCTTGATGATTAATAACATGCTTATTCCATAATATGTTTTAAATGTATGCATGTGTATTTAACATGTTTATGCCACTGTTTAATCATTCTTGATGTACATGATTCAAATGGAGCTTGTTGCAAAAACACCCTAAAAATGACCCTTTTCTGGAAATTTTTCAAATTTGGTCGCCTGGGAAAACACCAGATGGGCGGCCCCCTTAATTCCCTATGCGGTCCCCTTAATTTTAAGGGGGCCGGCCTACAATTAAGGGGACCGGCCATCTGGGCAGTAAAATTTACTGTTTTCTTTTGCATCTTGCGACCCCTTTTATCTAGCCCCAGCTACCATTTCTCTTAAAGGACGAACTGGTATTGGAATTTTACCACAAAACCTCCAAACCTTACCTAAATCAACCATCACCTCCATCAAACACCCATTTTCATTCACCATGCTATCACCAAAATCATCTCTAAGACACCAAAACTCCATCACCACCACCTCAATGTTCATCCCCAAGTGCACCAAATGCACCATCAAAAACACCTACTCAAGAACCTCCATTCACCCAACTTGTCATTTCCATATCACCAATAACACCTCTTGATGCTCATTTCTCATCATCACCAATACCACCACCATGCTTTCCCATCCCTTGGGCTTTACTTGAAGCCCATGGAGACAATTGCCTTTGTTGCATCCACAACCGAACCATCATCTTTGGTCTTAGAGATGAGATACACTACATGTTTTCATCCCTTGAACACATGCTTAACAACCAACCTCCACCACAACCTCCACCATTTTCACCCACTACACCACCACCACCTTCATTCTCACCAAATTAAGCATATGCAATGCTTAATCAAAAATAATTTTTCAAACCATTTTGTGTGCAAGCCCCATGGAAGATCATGTACTCCTAGAATGATTATGTAGATTGCATTACTTACTAGCTAATGTAGGATTGAATATAATCTTGGATGGTTGTGTATTGATACACAACATTTTTAATGAATGTTTTTATATGCATGCTTATTTTTGCTATATATATGCTTGTGCTTCTAATATTTTTCTTGCAAGTATTCCATATATCGATTCCTTGGTGCCCTCAAACGAGGGGGAGCACACATCAAGGGGGAGTTCTCATTCCGAAAAATTTTGTCTCTAAAACTTGTCGGCTCAAACTTTTTGATGCTACAAAAAGGGGGAGAAGTGAATATAAACTCACTAAATACTTGTCCAAAAATAACTTTTTGGATTTAATGAGTTTAGGTTTTGTAATCATCAAAAAGGGGGAGATTGTTGACATAAATAATGCCTAAAAACATTATCAATATTTATTCATATCTCTATGTTTTGATGATCACAAAATATAACTCATTAAAACATAAACTTATAAAATAAACAAGTACTTAGTTGTAAATATTCACTTCTACAACTAAAATCACTTAAGGTATGAATGAACTAATGCTTAATGCATTATATGATCAAAGGAACATTTTCTTAATAACTAGATTTTTTATAAAATGTCAAAAACATTTTATATATTTTAGAAAAACATTTTTGGTAATAAATAAAAAGGTTTAATTCATTATAAATTTATGAATTCAAATTTTTAACCAAAATCAGTAAAAATGTTCCAGAAAAACCTTCCCCACAAAAAGACAAAACTGGGCAACGGATGGCTTGGGCGGCCCCCTTAAAATTAAGGGGACCGCCCCCCTATTTAAGGGGGCCGGCCACGCTCCAGTAGGTTCCAGCTGTCCAGTTTTTCTGCCTATAAATACCAGCCTTCCCCTGGATTTTTACTCACCCTTTTGCACTAAAACTTTCTGTTGTAAATCTCATTTCATATCTTCAAAAAACCTTTGATCATGTAATCTTAAGCATTGGTTTCCAAGTGATCCAAGCTTCCACCATCCAAGTGCAAAAGAAGAATACTTCTATCAATCAAGACTAGAAGTATTACAACTTAGTAGCATCTTGTTACTCAAGTTGTTTGTTTTGTATACTTTGTAAATCTTTCATTCATTTGTGTAAAGTGTGTATATATGTTGTAAACATAAGTGATTAGGCTAGAGTAGTGTGTAAGTAGTGAAGAAGGTGGATAAGTAGTTGTGGAGTAAAGAAGTAGAGTGGAAGCCTTGTAAAGTTGTAAAGTAGAGAAATCTTGAAGCTGTTGTGAAGCCATAGCCTAGAAGTCGTGAAGCCATAGCATAGAGGTTGTGTAGCGGTCGTATTGAAGCCATGAAGTCCTAGTCGTGAAGTCCTAGTGTTGAAGTCATGAAGCCGTAGCATAGAGGTTGTGTAGCGGTCGTGTTGAAGCCGTGAAGTCCTAGTCGTGAAGTCCTAGTGTTGAAGTCGTGAAGCCGTAGCATAGAGGTTGTGTAGCGGTCGTGTTGAAGCCGTGAAGTCCTAGTCGTGAATTCCTAGTGTTGAAGTCGTGAAGCCGTAGCATAGAGGTTGTGTAGCGGTTGTGTTGAAGCCGTGAAGTCCTAGTCGTGAAGTCCTAGTGTTGAAGTCGTGAAGCCGTAGCATAGAGGTTGTGTAGCGGTCGTGTTGAAGTCGTGAAGTCTTAGTCGTGAAGACATAGTGTTGAAGTCGTGAAGCCGCAGCATAGAGGTTGTGTAGCGGTCGTGTTGAAGTCGTGAAGCAGTCGTGAAGCCGTTGTGAAGTAGTCATTAATAAGTTGTGAAGAAGTTGTGTTGTGAAGTTGTTAGATTGGTTCTAGCTACGATTAGAACTCGACATTTAGCTTTGTGTCGTTAAACCCGTGTAAGCCAAAGTTGTGTACGGTCTTGTCCGCCATAAGGGAGCTTATTGAAGTTGTGAAGAAAACTCTCGAGCTTGGTGCTCGGGGAGTGGAGTAGGGCAAGGAAGGTGTCCTTGTAGCCGAACCACTATAAATCCCTCGTGTCTCGGTTAGATCTTTCCATCTCTTACTTACATCTTTATTTATATCGTCATTACTTTTATAACATATAGGTATATATAATTGTTAGTAATAATTAGAAGTTGACTTCACATATAGATCAAATTGGAACTCCATTCAAGAAACCAAAACTTTTACAATTAATTTAAAAGAATACATATATAACTAATGATAAGGTTCAAGTTTTATTTTTCATACAAACTTGAATCTAAGTGTTTTAAAAATAAACAATGGTTTTCATAATAAAATTAAAAAGACATAAAACTATTCAACCCCCCCTTCTAGTTTTCCACAAGTTTTCTTTATGTTTTTATTCCAAAAAGTTAGTGCATGAATTAGTCTGGATTATGGTGTGTGACAAACACCATCTTTACTCATTAAAATGGATTTGGAAACGATTTCATCACGAAAAAGGCCGAAAGGATTCGTAGGAATTCTTAAGATAAGAAATGCTTTCAAACAACAAAAAGCTTAAAGGAATTGTCGTAATAGTTAATCAAGGCCGAAAGGAATTAACTAGGAGATTGAATTCTAGAAATGATTTCTCATGATAAAAACCATTGATTGTGAATCATTCATATTAAGTTGTGCATCACTACAAGTTACATCCAACTTGGTTGGTTACTCTAAACAATTGGTCATAGAATCACACACAAGTATATTTGTTTTTGATTGATTGAACCTTGCTTGCTTTTGAATTTACTTCAAATTGGATTGACACCTTTTTTGCTAAAACTTATTTTACTAAACCTAAACCCCAATTCCCTTGGGACGATCTCGACTTACCCACCTTTACTACCACGGACGAGTATACTTGCTCGTATGTGTGATTAGAGAATTGGATAAATCGTGTTTATAAATTTTAAAACTTGAACACAACGACACGCACATCAAGTTTTTGGCGCCGCTGTCGGGGAATTGTTAAGATTTTCTTGGTAGTTGGGCTTAGTAGCATAGTTTTTTTTTTGGAGTTAAAAGTAAAAAAAAAAAAAAAGTTTGGTTCGGAACCAACCGAATCAGATGGATGCCCATCCGATCGGTTGGTGGTCTCGGTAAATATTTTTGTCTTAGTAATTTTTGTTATCTTTCAGTTTTTATGCCTCATTAATGCTATGATTAATTAGTTT
Source organism: Artemisia tridentata subsp. tridentata (assembly GCA_021014915.2). NCBI lineage: Eukaryota > Viridiplantae > Streptophyta > Magnoliopsida > Asterales > Asteraceae > Artemisia > Artemisia tridentata. Next base: position 253,585,971 of record CP139504.1, read on the forward strand.
AAGTAGTAGATTAATTAGGATAATTAATTTAGGGTTATTAGAAGAATTTTAATAGGTTAAATGCTTAGTTAATATAGTTAATTTTTGGTTTAATGTGTGGTAGTTTAATAGTTTTTATTAAATGTGCTGATAATTAGTTTTATGATTATTAAGTTAAGGTTAAAAGTTGATTAATTAGTTTTATGATTGGTAGTTAAGTGTTAGTTTTTATTAATTAGTTAAATTTTAATTATTTAGTTTCTTCTTAAAAAGTAAAATTATAAAAAGGTTATAAGTTTAGTTTTAATATTTAAATATATTAATAATTATTATTATTTTTTTTATTTTTTTTTTAGTTTTTCGATCTAACCGATCGGACGCTGCCCGCATCCGATTCGGTTGGGGCGATTTCATTTTTTGCATTTTGTTAATCCGATTGGATGGAATGTAATGCCGATCGGATGGTTGCTTCGGTAAAAGTTTTTGTGATTTTTAATTTTCAGTTGTTTTGATGTTTTAATAGTTTGAAGTTGTTTGTTTGCTTGTTTTTGTTTTATATTTGGATATGATTCGATTATAACTAACCCTCACGCTAATAGTTTGGATTTTTGTTTTTGTGGTTATGTTATAGTTAGTGCTTAAGTAGAATGGAGAGTTTAAGCAATGTTTCGGAGTACTTGAGAAATTTGGAAGAGATGTTGAAAGATTCAGGTGATTCTTTGGAGAAATTGGAAAGTATTTTGGACGAAGCTAAGATTGGTTTAGAAGGAAAAGAAGAAGTTGGCGAAAGCATTGTTTGTTTACCTAAGGAGAAAAGAGTAGTTGTGTTTACACAAGCACCACCTAGAGAGTTTGATGTACCATTTATGAGGTATGCTACACCATGTGGTGTAGAAGGCATTAAAGCTTGGGATGCTCAACTTAATATGGAGTATGGTGAAAATTATATTACGGAGGAGATGCTTGGTAAGCTTGGCTTTGTTAGGCTTGATTATGAAGATTATGGGAGAAAGATAGTGCGAGATGTGAATGTTAATATTCATGGTCATGTTTTCAAGATTGACTTTGTTGTGTCGGAATATGGAAATTCGGGTGAACCGGAAGTGTTGTTTGGTAGAAATTTTATGATTAAGACTAAATGTAGGGTTGATTTTGCTTTGGGAGAGATGAGGATTGATGTAGATGATGATATGGTAGAGAAGAAGGAAGGTAGAGGAGAGATTGTTAAAATGGGAAAGGCAAATCGAAAGAAAGCACCACTTAAGAAACTTACCCAACCCTCCACCCCTAAGAATGAGAGTTCTTCATCAAGTTCACCACACAAATCACCCCAAGAAGTTAAACCATTGACTCAAGAGCAGAAGGAAGCAGTTTTGGAAAACTTAGAAATGAAGTTTAAGGAGCTTATGGAAGAGAAGCCGGTTATAGAAGTGTTGAACAATTACATTGTAACACCCCAACCAGACAAGGGTAAAGTATCACATTAATGGCTTCATATCAGATCAAACAAAGCATACATTCAATAGTAATACAAAGATTCTCAAAGGTTACAAATGTTAGTTATTTCGTTAAATATAGGTTAATTTCATAAAGTGAATAATTATCACATATCATATGGTTTACTGCATTTATCATTTATTTCATAACTTAGGTTAAAATTCAAATTAGACGCAAATTTTGTGTATTCAGAATTTTGGGTTTTACAACTCTTCCCTTCTAAAAAAAAAATTTCGTCCGCGAAATTGAAGTAGAAAGATCAGATGAAAACATATCGAATTGCAGAAGACATGCATAATTCTTCAGTTTCTCATGTAGCCTCTTGTTCAGTATAACTCTTCTAAAGGGTTCTCACAAACAGACATATCTTCTTCCTCAAAATTCATAGTCTCTGAACTCTATCCAGAGTAGATCATAATGAATCAGATTCAAAGGAATTGAAACGTACATGTATCAGAAAATAGGTGTACTTCTCTATACAGACAGGAAACAGATTGGGTGATAAAATCAAACAGTAGAAGCTCTACAATGATGCTTAAGGTTCTTAAAGAATGCACAAAGGTCAACAAAACGCATGTCGAGACTTCAAACGTATCAAGATGTCTAACGATGAAGGCAGAGTACTCGCACAGGTAGAATGAACCTAAAGTCTCACTAATCACGGATAATCCAACGGAATTTCAAATTCTAACTTCTTAGGTACTCCCCAAGACGTCATAATACCGGCATCATATAAATATGCCCTCATGATGGTCATACTTTATCTCAAGTCGTAATCAAAACCACCTATCTTAATCCACCTAGTACTTCTACAGTCTCAGAGGTCAACCAAAATCGAATACCATAGTCAAGAGGGAAAACAAAACTATTCGCAAGAGTATCAAAATCCCAGATTGCATAGCAGAAGTAAGGTATGTCGTCACAAGCATCATATCTTCCACAACTCGCCAAAATCTCTCAAACAAAGCCATCACCAAACATACGAAAAATGAACACGAACTGAAATGCTTCTAGGAAACTTAAATCATAAGAGGATCTTATTACTATTTAACGAAATTTAAGAGGGTCAACGGAAATGAAAATTAGTTGTCAAGGACTTCGGCCTTCATAGAATCAATTCTTCCAAGCATAAAGGGTCTGTTACAAAAATCCGTTCATTCAACACATCCAATCTCCTCAAGTCCGGTTTATCTATCTCCGTCTGTCCATCAATCGGGAAGTGAAACCAAAATCGGGAACTTGTGTCTGGTTCGTCGAGCCTCCTGCAGCTCTTCTTGGAATGTGATGGAGTATTGTGGATTTCTGGCATGATCTTTAAATCTCTTCATCATCCAGTCTACTTCCGCTCTCAATTCATCTTAGTACAACCAAGATGAATAGGGAAGTGAGACTGCATGTCTTCATCAGTTCCAGGTTCGCCATCTTGACTAGAATTTCTTCTTCTGCATCGCCAACACTCCTGCCTTGTAAGAAATGTCTTCACTCTTCAGGGTAGCCTCTGTTGTTGCCAACTCCCTGTCAGGCAAAGAACACCGTTGTCTCAACAAATATCCATTTCCCAGAATGCACAAATGATTGACAAATTTCCTAGCAAAGTGCAAAGATGATTTTCATGCCCTTCCTCGTCTCCGAACGTACTATGAAGTCATACAATGACCATTTGCCCAAGTACTCCCGAGAAAATATCATTTATCAAGTTCACAAAACAGTCAGAGCTTTAGCTAATACTATTAGCGTCACTAACCGTCATAGCAGTCGTTTACGAATACGGAAGGCGATTCCAAGAATAAAATCAATTTATCAGAAGGAAACTTCGCGCTCTGAAATTAAACAAACACATAGTCGTTTCAGGGTAGAGGAAAATTGGCTCCGAACGGTGTTATGGTTTAGCTTCCTGTAATAAATACATATCTCCAGTCACCATCCTTCTTTATCGCGAACGAAACTAAAACACGCCCAAAAAATACACTTAAGTAACTCGCTTCCTGGTCTTCGGTTGCTGCTCTTCCCGATCACTCAATTCAACAGGTATGATTCTGGACACATCTGAAAGACACCTTCGCTTGGTGACTAGACAGTCTCTCAGTATCATGTCAAATCCTACTTCACGCTCCGATGGAAAACTTGGTGGTTCAAACAGGAATCATATTCAGAAAACTCAGGGTGCCAAATAATTCTCAAGATGAGATTCATTCATTGGTGTACGAAATGGGTTCTAGGAAAATTTCATAACCGCGAAGGTAACACACGAGTCTCCAGAGTAATAGTGATAGCAAAGGGTTTAACAAATCGGTAATCGTAGTAGGGAGTTCAAAATTGTTTCAAACGCTAAAGGTGAGACATAGAAGGGTAGTTGTCAATATTTGAATGCTCAATCAACCAATTCCTTGTCAGAATAGAATCGAGTTAACTATCTAAAGAAAGATGGATCACAAATCAAATCCTTACCATTCAAAAATGAGAGGGAACATTTTCATACTCGTGGTTAACCACCATAAGACTTTTCATAGGGACAGAGATGGGTGAAACGAAATCAAATGGTGTCGGAAGATTCATAGATACTTATCAAAAGCAAGAGAATACATCAAGTACGCCATCGCCATGGAGATTCTCAGAATGACCAAAGAGGCATCAAAACGATTGACGAAAGGATCAGAGGTCAGAGTCAAAATCTGAAGATAAGGATCAAATAGTGTCAGGCAATTATTGTGCAATTCTCAATGCCTTCAAGATTTAATCAGGTTCAAATCTTAGGTGGTGCAAACTATAAGCTTTCACTTTCCAAAAGTGATATTAACAGGATCTAACAAAAAGTAAGGCACGAATCAGAGTGATGCGGAAGCAATAGTACTTAAACAAAT